>CM061049.1:43756557-44956557 GCA_030762985.1 Adelphocoris suturalis
GTTGGCCGCTGCCCTTTCAGGACCGGTCACTGGATTTCTCTCTGCTGGAGGACTGATGAAGAGGTTATTATACAGTTTAATGTGTTATGTAGTGTAAGTAGTTGCTACCTACTTCACCATAAGAATGAACTCCACTAATTACATAATGGCATCACTATGTCCGAAATGCTTGGTAGCCTGAATATAAATAAAACCAGATTGTTTTTAGCTTTCAATGAATAGTGTTTCTTTATGTAACTTTTAAAGTAATTTTTGATTTAATGTAAGCATACCCTTACATGTAGTTAATAATATCTGTATCAAATAGTGTAACATATTATCTATTATTCATGTATATACTGCTCGTAAACCCTTGTAATCATATGGGAGCAAGGGTGAATAAACTCCCCCATGGGAGGGTTTACTCTCATGGGGGGAAAAAAAACACACACACACACACACGTACACACGCGCAAACACAGACATACAACTATGGTATCTTTTACGGATTCGGTCTTAGAATGGTCTGGAACGGATTTGTATGCGTTTATGATTTTTTCCCTCATGCTTGGATCAATGAGGGACCATCAACCCCAATCAATTTTCAATTGGATTCTCAATGGTTGGCCCTAACCCCCTGGATCAATTGCAACAGGGGTCCCTCTTGTTAATGAGCCTCGCCTATAAGACATAGCTTCAGAGGGAAGTCCTTAAAAGGGAGGCGTGGTGAAATATGGCCATGACTACCTAAGGGATGAGGTTGCACAGTTGGCACGTCTTGTATTTAGAGGGTTAATCACCGAGAGAGGCGGAGAATGGAATATCTATGCTAAAGCTGATGTGAAGGCAACTGGGGTTTAGGATAGAGAGAGTGGCGTTCTTTGATGTCAGAATCGTAAATGCCGACACCCCATCTAGCTCTCTCATGACTACCAAGCCTAATATACAGTAAACTAAAAGCACCGAAAATATCATCAAATATGATGAAGCGCAGTGGAGGACCTTAGAGGATCTTTCTCTCCACTAGAGTTATCTATTTTTGCTATTACAACTACACTACCTAGGTATATACCTCTTGTTTAAATAAGCAATTATAGTTTACTGTGTGTCATCTTTACTCCTTTTGATTCACAAGTCTCGAGTTCGAATGACGACATAAACCTACACGGCCCGAATGATGTTAGAGGCGGTAAATTGAAAAAAGTCGCCTTTTCGTATCCCTTCTTCAACTGATTACACTTTTCTGGCTTGTTCATCTCGTGAAGATATGCTAGAAAACACTAGAATCCTAGAAAATGCTAGAATAGGTACTAGAAAAGGAAGTGGCAACCAAAAGCGAATTCACAAAAACAACGTAACAAATGACATGAAACAGCGCCTTGCTGTTCTAATCAGTTGATTAGAAAATAAATTGTGACCTATCACTAGAAAGTGGGCGGAGTCAGCTACCACGGCCGTTTAGGCGGGCTGTCTGAACATTCAAACTTTAATAATTTTCATAAAATCATAGAGACTCTTAACAAAAAAATTTTTTTTTGTCATTCACTCATAAATCCCATCTACTTTTAATTTCTGGAATTAAAAAAAAAAAAAAAAAAAAAAAAAAAAAACCTACGCAAGTTTCTCATTGGAGAAGGAGCAAATTTTGGGTTCCCCACCTCCCTCCAATCCAGACGTTTGCCATTCAAAATCGCCAAGCGAGATTAATATTGCTCCACTTGAAGTCTACCAAGGCTCATTCGACTTAGGGTCAAATACTTTCCAAGGTTTGAATCAAGCCTGTTCCAGTGCAGGCCCTTTCCCATTAATTTACGGCATAAAACCCCGTTTTGCAAATCAAAAAATTTTGAATAAAAAAATGTTCTTCAAATGGAATTTAAGTTCTAAATTAGACTTAATCAGTGAATCCGTCATTCAAATATGTTTTTAAAAATATTCAGCGATTTGCTAATTGGCTTACGATCATCATTCATGGAAAATGGATAAATAATTTCTAACATTTTGGACTATATCTTAAAAAACTGTTTAACTGATGATACAAACTCTGAACGTTATAGTACCATGTATTAAAATTATATGCGTTATTATTTATTATTTACTGTGTTATTATTCCATGTATTTGAAGTGTTCGAATAACTGACGCAACTTGAAAAGTGAAATTCGAAAGGTTTGACTTTCACGATTCAATACTCCTAACAAACGAGACTGGGTCTGTCGGACCATCCCTAACCAACCCTTGTGTGTACGAGAGGGTCGTAAGGTGGAGGCACATGCCACAAAAAATATTTCTTGCCATCTATTCCTACCTCTTCCATATTCAGGATAATGCTGAAACAATAATTTTCACTTGCCTTATGAAAGTATCTCCCTACCCCAGCGAAGGGTCTTTCAGAACGGGTCCCTGATCAACGGGTTAAAATGACGTGATAGATCCTTTGTACACTAGTGACAGTAGAAAGTCGATTGAACGAAACAAACAAGTTGCCAAGATATCATTGTTATTCTCCGTAAAATAAATAAAGCGGAAAATAAAATAAACAGGTCAGGTCAAAACCGACGTGACGGAATTCCATCAGGCCAGCATTTAGGAGAGGAAATGATACAAACTTCCGTATTTTATTTCCGTTGAGACTTTCTCCGCTTTTACCGACCCCTTGAATTCTCCAATTCTCTGCAATTCATTCTTTCTTAGTTACTGTTGGGAAATGAACAAATAAATAGTACGTCATAAACAAGTAATACAAATTAAGTAATTGTACGTACCTAATAAAAACAAATTGTAATTAACAATTTATGTCAATGGGCATCACATTTTATGATATAATTTTCCGAAACTTTTATTTACAGAAATAATTTTGAGGATTTCAATATCGAACCCGGAAGTTTTACACATTTGCGGATGTGTAGTAGCACTCGTGCGTGTGATTTACAATCTCTCTTTGTTAATTTTATTTCATTTCTTATAACTCTAAGCTTTAGTGTGTTCTCCTGATCAATGCAATCGGGGAACACAACTTATCTGTGTGAGGCACATTTTTAGCGAATTTTCAAATAAAATAAAGGTATTGTAATGGGTCCCAAAATGAAATTGTCTACATGGAAATCTGTTTTGAGGCGCCCAGAAACGATTCCACGGTTTTAATAATTTTTGATCTTATAAATATCAAAACTGATATACATACCCAAGTTACTCAAGTCTGAATATTTGAAAAAGCGTCTCACTCTCACACGCAATCAAAAATAGTGAGAGAATGAATGCACTGTGCTAGGAGATGGCGATCCGACTATTGGCTTAGCCCAAATTGGATTATGTCAAGCATTTTCTGGCTTGGCATCTTTTGTATGCCGAGCGTCTTTTCAAGGGAATTTAGATTACCCCGTCTACTGTTAGTATCTTAGATATGCCTACATTTTTGTTTTAATCTTATATTCACGATACTTAAATTACTCATCTACTAGAATAATTAATCGAGGACAAAATCTACTTAGAACAATCGATTGGGACACAAAACCGAGCAGTAAAGAAAGGAACTGTACCACCTACCTACCCAATAGTCATTATTTAGTAAAAGGTCGGGTCGCTGCCCTGACGCAGAAACTGATGGTTTGGTACCTACTGAATTATGCACACCCACCCACGTCAAAAATCTTAAGGGCGGGGAATACAATATTGTACTTGATAAAAAGAAAAGAAAAATCATTGAAAACGATAGCAATGAGCCTTGGGTGATTCGAGGAGAGCAGCAGCAAAAAGACACACACACACACACGCCCGCACGTACGCACAGACAGACATGCAGATAGACTGACATACATGCAGACAGACAGACATGGAACTGAGGTGATTCAAAGTGGTCTAAAACATAGAATGCGAGTGGAAATTCAGATTTTGGAGAAAAAATGTTGATCTCCCGAAAGTGTAAACCATGCTTCCGCTACCTATAAGTAGACTTGGAAGCAAAAATTGTAAACAGTGGGTGGTTTTAATATTCTGGAAAATAGCTATTGGCCAAAAAATTCGAAAATACTAGAAAAATCGATCAGAAGGCGATGATGCAAAACTCGGACTTGTTTTCCTTTAGACCCATTAATGTCGAGTGATCTTATTGAATTACCTATGTCGTCTATTATTTAAGGTAAGTAGGTAACATCCGCAACTTACTTTGGTCGAAGTGGCTGGAGAGGTTGAGTAGACGGGAGCCGCCCAACTTCGGTGAAAGTTTCACTTAACCGACGGCCGTCCAAGGAACTTCCTTAGAGCACTGGGGCCCACTGTAACGCTCTGTAGATAAGGCCAACCTTAAACACGGAAAAGCGAAACAGGTGGATAGAAAACATGGGAGAGTAACAATAGAGGAGGGAAGATGTGTGAATCAGCCCATACTAAAAGATTAATGAAGACAAAGATTGAATATTGATGATGAAGATGATTGATGATTCATAAAGATTGATGAAATTCAGTAACTGTTTGAAAACAGATAGCTATTAGAAAAATTTGATCTTCAGGAGGTGGTGCATGTGGAATGAAATGGAATGGAATGCACTTTATTGTCTTAATACATGTAACTATAACATTTACAGATTTATTTCAACCTTTCACAAATTCATTTAAACCTTTTACAAATTCAATTCAACCTCTTACAAATTCAATTCAACCTTTTACAAATTCATTTCAATTCTCCACCGGAAGGGGTGGATATGGAAAGTAGCTGATTGATTAGGAGGAAAGTTAAGAGTATATAGCATTTACAGATTTAATTCAACCTTTTACAGATTTATTTCAACCTTTTACAAATTCATTTAAACCTTTTACAAATTCAATTCAACTTTTTACAAATTCAATTCAACCTTTTACAAATTCAATTCAACCTTTTACAAATTCAATTCAACCTTTTACAAATTCATTTCAACTCTCCACCGGAAGGGGTGGATATGGAAAGTACCTAGCTGATTGATTAGGAGGAAAGTTATAAGTAGTAGGCTACATGAGGTGGGTAAGTAGGTAGCTACGTACATACTACCTACCTACTTACCCACCTCATGTAGCCTACTACTTATAACTTTCCTCCTAATCAATCAGCTACTTTCCATATCCACCCCTTCCGGTGGAGAGTTGAAATGAATTTTTGAAAGGTTGAATTGAATTTGTAGAAGGTTGAATTGAATTCGTAAAAGGTTTAAATGAATTTGTAAAAGGTTGAAATAAATCTGTAAATGCTATACATAACCAAATTTGATATGCACCATGGGTATTTTAATAATGTACAATATGAACATTTTGTGTACATATAATCGAATCTCACTAAGCGATCTCAAACCGTTAATACAGCGTCTCGAAACTGTTCTTTTTAGACCGTTCAATGGAGTAAGGTGTCGGAAATTATGTCGTCTATCATTAATGGTGAGTAGGTAACCCTGCTTAACCTACTTTGGTGAAAGTGGCCGAAAAGTTAGGGAGGATTGGGGCTACCCAACATTGGTGAAATTTGCCCTAACCCGAAGGCCGCACAGTGGTTCAGAAACCCCTTTTTCCTGCCAAAAATGAAAAAAACTTTAATTTAATAATGATTAATTTCACACATTATTAGTTCGTTATGGTTACTTAGCAATATTAGTTTATAACTGAGCGTAATAAATCAGCTTTCCTTGACACTACAGAGGCTTAGGGATCATGAGATGCTGTGATAAAATGAGAGCATTCCAAAAAGTGGCTAACGATTTTCCTGCTATGAAAACTAAGGGAGTTACACTTCCCTAGTAACGCATTGGTTGTACGTGAAAATCAAGAGAAAACCACACCGTGACGTGACGCTCGTGACGTGACGAAAACAAATGGAAACGTCCTGTTAATCATTATTAAATTATAACAATCGGAAGTCTTCGGAAGGAGTCGTTTGATTTCCGGAGCTGTTTAGAGGTTGTTGGAGAGCCACTAATACAGTTTCCATCTGGAATAAAATGTTTTCTCGTTCAGCTACGCTCAGTGAATCTTGCGATTGTGCGATAGGTAATGGGATATTTAGTTTGTTTATACAAGTGGTCGTTAGTACATACGAGGCTGTCCAAGCGAGCTCGTTATTTTTTTTCTCTTGAAGTCGCCATCATGGGCAACGTTTCGCAAGGTTGTTTGTATTTTTGTGTGTTTTAATAAATCAACTAGAAATATTACAATTTTACTATGCTCATTTTTTCTTTCAAAAAGTTATTACTTGAGGGTTCCACGGGGGATCGCGACGAATTCGGTGCTTAATGGTTCTCAAATATGGGTAGAATGGGATTTAATAACAATTGGCTGCTACTAATAGCTACCCAGAGGTTCAGATCATTATAAATCTCGAGATTTGTAAGGCAAAATTTTAAGAACAAAACTGGCGGACAAAATTATTTTGTAGAAGTTGAACAATTTTTGAAAAGTTGTAGAGGAAGATATTTTGCATCGAACGAAACCACTGCTAGATCTCTACCTTTTTTTCTCGATTTTTGGCGATTTTTCAATGTTTTCGTGACCTAGGTACAACATCTAAGGAAATCCTCAACTAGTAAGTGGTAGATCACAAGAACTTCGAAAATTCGCCAAAAATCGAAGAAACGAGTTGAAGTGGTCTCGTTCGATGCAGAATTTCTTCCTCTACAACTTTTCTTTCGTAAAAAAAAAGGAAAAAAAAAGTTATTTCCAAAGGTCAAAAATGAGAAAAATTGTCAAAAATCTATTTCTTGGGTAAAAGAAGCTATTTTTGGTAAAGGGACATGGGGTATATTCGGAATCAGTTCGAAAATTTCTATTTAAAAAAAAAAGTATATATATATATATATATATATATATATATATATATATATATATATATATATATATATATTGATGAGATTTTATAGAACGGAGAACGGAATGCGTTTTTATTCACAGAATGTTACACGTTAGAAACCATAAATTCAAGTAAGTATATCCAGCCAGTCAGTGTCCCGCTCCTAGCAACTCACATCACTATGCTGGAGGCTACTCCCAACACTTCTCCCTTCCTCCCCTTTGTAAGGTCCCAGCCGATCAACGTGGACCACTTTTCGGCGCCCTGATGGTAACCGTATGCGATAGAGGACGTCCGTGATGGCCTTCAGGATCCGGCACGGTCCCACCCATTGGGAATCTAACTTCGGGCAACGCCCCACCGTTCTCTTTGGACTGTGCAGCCACACGTTACTTCCCTCTTCCAGAATTGCCGGATGGGCCCGCAGATCGTAGTCTCGCTGCATTTTCTCAACTGCCAGGCCCAGCCTGCTGCGTGCAAGCTCATGGATGCGCTCCAGCCGTTCCTGAAGAATTTTGGCAAAATCGGTGATTGGAATAGTTTCCTCTGGCACTCGGCCACGGAGGAGAGTCAACGGCAGAGTGAGTTCCCGACCATAGACCATGAGGGCTGGTGAAAACTTCGTGGACGAATGCTGGGTCGCCCTGTAGGCCAATAAGGCCGTTGGAATTTGTTGATCCCAGTCTTTTTGGTGGTGGCTGACCAATTTCGACAAAAGATCCCATAAGGTGCGATTGAAGCGCTCTACGAGGCCATTGCTTTGCGGCCTCAGGGCTGTTGTCCGGGTTTTGTGCACCCCAAGTATTTTCATTACTTCCTGGAAGGTCTGAGATTCGAAATTGGTCCCCTGGTCGGTGTGGATTTCCAGGGGAACCCCAAATCTCGCCACAATGTGCTCAAACAACCCTTCTGCGACAGTCTCTGCAGTCTTATCTGGGATGGCGAACGCTTCCGGCCACTTGGTGAAGGCATCAATGGCTACCACGATGTATCTGTTTCCTCGAAGTGACCTTGGTAGTGGCCCAACCAAGTCAATCCCCAGTCGCTCAAAAGGGGCTCCCACGACAAATTTCTGCAGCGGTGCCTTCCGCTTGCGTTCAGCCCCTCCTCTTCTCCTGCCACAAGGCTCACATTTCCCCAGATAGTCGCGTACGTCCCGTGCCATTCCCTTCCAAAAAAACAGTCGACGTATCTGTGCTTCCGTCCTCCTCCTTCCAAAGTGTCCCAGGTCATGGCAGCGAGCTACTATCATCTCAATCAGGTGTTTTGGAACTAAAACTTGCGACAGTGCAGGTCCCGGGTCTCCGGGCCACTTCCTGTATAGGACACCTCCTTCTAGGAAGAGCAACTTGCGCTCAGCCCACAGGGCTTTGACGATGGGGGAAGCGGCTGTCAAGTTTGCCTCTGTGGGTTGGGTTTTAATCCAGCTTCGCAGCTCCCTTAATGTGTGGTCTTTCTGTTGCTCCTCCTCCCAGTTCAGACGAACATCCACTTCCACGCGAGCCACAGTGATCTCTTCTTTCTTCCTCTCCAGCCGGGTACAGTGAGCACAGTTATCTGTGAGGCAAGGTCGCCGGGACAGCCCGTCAGCGTTGCCATGGTGAGCCCCTTTCCGGTATTTGATTGTATAGTTGAAGCGTGACAACCGTTCTAACCATCTGGCTAGCTGCCCATCTGGTTCTTTAAACCCCTTTAACCACTCCAATGATGCGTGGTCTGTCCTTATTATCACTGGCTCCCCACTATCAAGCCCGTATGTGGCAAAGTGTTCCAATGCTTGAACCACTCCTAGGAGCTCTCGGCGGGTCACACAATAGTTCCTTTCCGAACGTTGCAGGCATCTAGAGAAATAGGCAATCACTCGCTCTCCTGCCTGTTGGTCTTGTGAAAGCGCTGCTCCAATGGCCCTGCCACTGGCGTCCACATCTACAATGTACTGTCGTCCTTCCTCTGGAAACGCGAGCACAGGGGGATGAGTCAACGCATGTTTCAGCCGGATAAATGCCACTTCACACTCTTCAGTCCACTTAAACATCTTCTTCTCGTTCTGTAGGTCATACAGAGGAGCTGTGATGTCGGCAAAGTGATCAACAAAAGGCCGGTAATAAGAACAGAAGCCAACAAATGCACGCACCTCTTTTGCCGTGGTAGGTCTGGGCCAATTTTGCACAGCATTCGTTTTCTCTGGGTCTGTCTGCACCCCTGCCTCAGTGATTACGTGTCCCAGATAACGCAGTTCTCGTTTGAAAAACTCACATTTTCGAGGGTTCAGCTTAATGCCAGCTGCTCGGGCTCTCGTCAACACCTCCCTCACTACCCTTACATGCTCTTGGAATGAGGTGGCCATGATCAAAACATCGTCGAGGTAAACCCGCACTTTTCCCATACGAATCTGTTCCCGAAACAGCCCTGACATGGCACGCTGGAAGGTCGCGGGAGCATTACAAAGCCCGAAGGGCATGACGCGAAATTCCCAAAGGCCGTGGGGTGTGCAGAAGGCTGTTTTCCTGCGGGCATCCGACGACAAGGGCACTTGCCAATATCCATTCTGAAGGTCGAGGGACGAGAACCATGTGTGACCTCCCACAGCTCGCAAAATGTCGTCAATTCGGGGGAGGGGATATGAATCCTTCACTGTCACATCATTCAGCTGTCGATAATCGACACAGAAGCGTGTAGACCCGTCCTTTTTCTTCACCATCACAACAGGGCTAGCCCAATCGCTGGAGGATGGTACAACAACACCCATCTCTTCCATCTGACGCACCAAACTGTCCACTTCACGGAGTTTTTCGGGCGCCAATCTTCGCGGGGCTTGCCTGATGGCTCCATGTTGTCCCACATCTATCTCGTGGACCACATCAGCGAAGTGACCCACCACCTTTTTGTCCGCAGCAAACACGTCCTTGAATTCAGCCAGCATGGCAGCAGCTTCCTGGAACAGATGGGTCTCTAATTTCTCAGCACAACTCCGGAGCAATGGCTGTAGGTGGTCCTCCTCTTGCAGTGTGGGTTGCAGTTCACCAAGTCCCTGTCCTTCCTCTTCCAGTTCAACTCCATCTCCCCCCGATTGGATCTGGGCTATTGTAATGGCTCCAGCAGCTGTATCCACCACACAGCCCACCTTTGAGAGGAAATCCATCCCGAGGATGCAGTCCTCTTGGATATCTGCAATTACTGCACGGTGAGGCACCCGTTTCCCAGGTTGCAGCTCCACTTCCACTTCGGCCGTTCCAATTGCCGGAAATTCTTGTCCTGTCGCAGATCGTAGCCACATGGCCCCACCTTTGTCCACCTCAATCGGTTGTACAAAGTCCGCTCTGAGAACCGTAACAACAGCGCCTGTGTCTACCAGCATTGCACAGGGTCTACCGTTTACACTGCCCCTGACGATGACTGACGACACACTCACGGGGTACACTCCCTGGTCAGTCTGGCTTGAACGGTCTGTGGCTTGACGGGGTTGACCTTGCTTGGACCTAGACTGGCCCCAGTCTAGGCCCGTGGGCCGTTTCCCGATGTGGGGCAATTTACGGCTCGATGCCCAAAATGCTTCAAATGTCAGCAGTTCGGGCATCGAGCCGTAAATTGCCCCACATCGGGAAACGGCCCACGGGCCTAGACTGGGGCCAGTATAGGTCCAAGCAAGGTCAACCCCGTCAAGCCACAGACCGTTCAAGCCAGACTGACCAGGGAGTGTACCCCGTGAGTGTGTCGTCAGTCATCGTCAGGGGCAGTGTAAACGGTAGACCCTGTGCAATGCTGGTAGACACAGGCGCTGTTGTTACGGTTCTCAGAGCGGACTTTGTACAACCGATTGAGGTGGACAAAGGTGGGGCCATGTGGCTACAAACTGCTGTATGGCAAGAATTTCCACCATTTGGGGCGGTGTCCCCGGGAGCGCCCTTCTTGCGAGGGTGCGAATGTCTGCTTGGTACTGCTGGATTTCTTCCCCGGGTTGTTGCCTTCTATTCCGCAATAGCATTACATACAGTTGGCCACGGTTCTCCACGCCATACCGTGCCGCCAGTTGAGCTGAGATCTGATTGTAGTCCCGGGCAGTCATGTCTAAAAGCACAGATAGTGCAGGTCCTACAAGCGAAGCTCCCAGAGCCAAGCCCCTAGTCTCATAGCTCCAGCCATTTGCAATCGCGACTGTCTCAAAATGTTCGCGGTACTCCTCCCATGGAATCGCACCGTCATACTTTTGAGGTTTAAAAGTGCCCCTTATAACGAGATTCGGAGAAATCCCTTGTTGAGGAATCCCTTCATCATTAGTGGCCCGAGGGTCCGGACGAATCTCCACGGGGGCCTGCGCAGCGTGCACACGCAAACCGTCTTCTAATTCTTGGCGGATCACCACTTGGAACTCGCGAAACAAAGCCCTTACTTCCGCCATCATATCCGCACGGAGAGCGTCTCCTTGTTCAATGACCGAAGGTGACAAAACGACCGGATCGGCTCCCACTTCAACGCCCCCGCCGATTGGTGCAGGCTCATCGCCGTCTGCATTCTGCATGTTCGCGTGCGGCCCAACACTCCCGGTCACACCATCCTCCGCGATTGGTTCTGCGGCTACAAGCAACCGACCACTACGCAAACGGAAACCATCCTCAGGATTCATTGTAGATACTGGAATCCCACTTCTGACACCACTGATGAGATTTTATGGAACGGAGAACGGAATGCGTTTTTATTCACAGAATGTTACACGTTAGAAACCATAAATTCAAGTAAGTATATCCAGCCAGTCAGTGTCCCGCTCCTAGCAACTCACATCACTATGCTGGAGGCTACTCCCAACAATATATATATATATATATATATTTAAATCATTTGCTGTTCGTTAGTCTCGCTAAAACTCGAGGAAGGCTGGACCGATTTGGCTAATTTCGGTGCAAATTATTTGTGGAAGTTCAGAGAAGGTTTAAAAGGTTTAAAATTTCCAATCTGCCCCATAGGGGTGTTTTAGGGGAGGAGGGGGGATTGGGTGTCTTTGTCAACACTGAACAAACTGGGGATTTGATTGTCGAGTATGTTTGGATTACTCCAATTCAAGTCAAAGACTACTTTTTTCAAATCTGACCCACAATGGAGGGGGAGTTAAAGCGTTTCGAACGTCACTGAACGAACTGGGGATCTGAGTTGTCGAATATGTTTGGAGTACTTATTCTAACTTAAAACACAGGCTACTTGGAAATTTTCAAATCTAACCCATAGAAGGGGGTGTTTTAGGGGAAGGGGGGGGGGGGAAGAAATGGGGTATCTTTATGATCACTTAACGAACTGGGGATTTGATTAACGAATATGTTTGGATCACTCTAATTCAAATCAAAGACTACTTTTTTCAAATGTTTGAAATCTGACCCAGTGGTGAGGGGAGGGGTGGAGGTTGTTAAAGCGTTTTGAACTTTACTGCACCAACTGTGCAACGCACGGGTGAATCAGCTAGTTTTTTTTTGTAATAATAGCTAATAAAATAACTTTGTTCACCTAGAATCGGTTTTTGGCCCACTGTGGGCCGTCCAAAGAACTTCCTAGGAGCACTGAGGCCCAGTGTGGCGCTCCGTGTATTCGGGCAACTTTAAACACGGGAGAGGAAACACGGGAGAGTAACACGGGAGGAGGGAGAGCATAAATCCCCGCTGTCTAATTGCTTGGCGATTACCGTCTCGCGAAGCGCTAATGCCGCCCACAAATCATCTTTCAACCCGCGCTCGCTCCTTCCTCCCGAACGGCTCTTAAATAACAGCTCCTTCCCCTCCCGTCCACGGCCCAGGGAAACCGTCTACATCTTGCTCTTACGGTCGAGCGGGTTTTCAAGGGAAAGGCTGAGGTTGTTAATTATAATTAAGAGGGGAGGATTGCGAAGGAGGAGGTTAAAGAGGAGAGAAAAGCGATTAAGAATAACAAGGGGGAGAGGGCGATCAGAAGGAAAGAGGATTATTGGGACAGGTGGGTATTCAGGGTGTGGAACCATGAAAATCGTTCCACGGTAAATAGTTATCATTTTCTTTGTAAGACTATAAATTATTAAGTATTTAAATATGACCCCATAGGTATGGGTAAAGGGTAATATTGCTTAGGTAATAGGTACAATAATTCAGTATAGAAACTATTATTAATAGTTTAGTTATTAACAGGATATGAACCCTTAGGTAAGGGTGTTAAGTTCAAGAAGTTTTGAAGTTTCTCGCAAGGAGTTCCGCTCTGCACTCTAGGATGCAAAACAATAAATATATATAAGTGTGAGTGTTATTGCAGATCGTAACTCTTCTTAGGATTGAGATAATAAATCCGTTAGTTCACCAAAAAATCAGGCGTTTCAAAATTAAGGATGAGTTCACTGGACTTCAATTTTTGAGCAAAATTCATTTATTCAAAAGTATTAGGTAATTTATTTTCTTTGTCATATTTTAATATAGCCGCTCCACTCAGTTTGATGGAAAATTTTCTATGGATCAGTGCTCTTAGTAGAAAGAGCTATCTAATATAGAAATAATAAACCATTGTGTAATAATTTGCTGCCTTTTTAAAATTATCCATAAGAGATTTAACCATGAACTTGAAGGCATATTTGCCGTTCGGCATTATTCTATTTGTATTCTCAAAAATAAGTCCTGGCTCTCTCTCTCTCTCTCTCTCTCTCTCTCTCTCTCTCTCTCTCTCTCTCTCTCTCTCTCTCTCTCTCTCTCTCTCTCTCTCTCTCTCTCTCTCTCTCTCTCTCTCTCTCTCTCTCTCTCTCTCTCTCTCTCTCTCTCTCTCTCTCTCTATCTATCTATCTCTACATCTCTCTCTCTCTCTCTCTCTCTCTCTCTCTCTTAAATCTATGTTTTCTAACAGAAAACAAAAACATAAGGACAGCAAGGTTTAGAATCAGGAAGGTGTGAGGTAATTGTAGGTGTTCCTGAAGGTTCTGTGCTCTCAGTGAAATACATGTTATTATGCTGACGAATTACAGCTTTCTTTGGACGCATTCATATCTGAATTATCAAATGCAATAATAAAACTCAATGAAGATTTGGATGCACTAAGTACTTGAAGTTCTGCTCATGGATTAAAGATTAACCCTACAAAAAGTAAAGTGATGCTCATGAAACCCTTGACTCAAGAACAATATTGATATAAATAGCTTGTTGCCGATAAAAATCAAATAAAATTCTTCGAGTTATATTGATAGTGGAAGAAGTTTAGGGGTGTGATTTGATGGTTCATTTACGTGGGAACAGCAGGTAACTTCTGTTTGTAACAAAGTATACAAAGGATCATATCAGCTTAGGAGATTAGCCTTTTTTTTTTAATGAAAATGTAAAACTAAGTATTGTAAAAGCTCTGGTGTTTCCTTTTTTCGATTATTGCTGTACAATATATCTGATAAACGAAATTCTATATTGCAGCGAGCACAAAGCGCTTGCATTCATTTTATAACTAGAACATCAATCTATGAGCACATAACGCCTGATTACAATAAACCAAACTTGTTAAAAATTAAAGAGTGGAGGCAGTTTATTCCTATTTAAAATGCTTAAAACTAAATCTCCACCATACCTCTATGAAAAATTTATTTACATGTCTACCTCTCTTTATATAGATACAAGAACGGCATCCAAAAACTTAACAATTCCTGATCACAAAACTGTAGAATACTCAGAATCATTTATTACTAGTTCCATCAAGTACCACAATCAATACCATGAATTGTACGATTACAATAACATGACTAACTACGTATAAAACTAAATCCTTAACTATGGATTTATATTAAACTACACGTACCAAATATTGTTTACAGAAATAATAATCAATAAAATATAAATAAAAACTAGAACTATTGTAGGCCACTAGATATATAAAATTATGAAATTTTCACTTTTTATAATTATATTTGTAAGGAGGCTGATTTATTTCATGTAATTTAACTCATCAATTATAAATTTATTCTTGCCAAAAAGGCAGAGAGGGTCAATAGACCCTATTCTTGTGCAAGTAAATAAAAATATGTTCATCGCTCTCTCTCTCTCTCTCTCTCTCTTTCCCTCTCTCTCTCTCACTCTCACTCTCTCTATCACTACGACACTTAGGAAAGACATCTCAAGTACGAAAACTCGTTTATAAGTTCATGCTTCACTGGTAAGACTTCAATATTTACCTACCTATCACTCATAAAAAAGTGTCGCCCGACATGCACGTGTGACCTACCGACCGCCGTAACAGGATCGCGTGAACGGGAGCCATCAATAACGGATTCGCGGTCTATCGAACAGCCAAGTTGTCTCTCAAAGCTGAAGTGAACTCCCCAAAGCCAGGAATCGATAGCCCTTCATATTGCAGCCTACGAATTCCAAGTCATCTCCGATTGTACCTTTGGACAAAATGAGGTGGGTTTTTTTCACCTCTAAAAGTCGGTTCCAGGGTTAATAATGACAGACGAGGAAGGAAATTATTTAAATATGCGTGGGGGCTGGGTAGATCTGTCTCGTGACGGTCCTACGAGGAATTGATACTCTTTTACGTAATGTCAAATATTACAGGAGTCTAAGCCACAAGCAAGCTGCGTAAAACCAGCTCCTCATAACACGAATCTACATTGGTCATATCACTATGTTTCATAATGTTTGACCATTTTACATCTTCGAGGTTAAAAAACCGGAAAAATTCCGATTTTCGTGGGCGAATTTGCATTTGCGCTACCATTTGACCTTTGCAGAAGATATTCCAACTACACAGTTGTCAAGTTTTGAGCTCATTGTATGTTTTACATGTTTAAAAGTTACAGTCATGCATCATGATCGTATGAGCGAATTTTCGTAAGTTATTGTACTAAGTATATTTTGTAAAAATGTTTTGAAATTTGAGCTTTTTGAGTGCAAAGAAATTCTCAACGACTATTTTTATGACAAAAAACTTATTCTAAATAGTAATTTGCCATTCAAGAAAAGATTTTGGATTTTAAGCTTTTTTGCAGTTTTCATAGATTTTATAGCAAATTTTAATTACATTTAAGAACATCTTCAGCCTAATTTTGAACGTGAAAATTTTATGTTCTATTTTAAATTTTATAAACTTTATTTCATTAATATTCTGCTAAAAATTATAAATGTAACAATTTTCAGACGTTTTTAGTCATTTTTTGGTGATTTTTTCATTTTTTTTCCTTCCAAATTTGACTAATTTAATGTGCTCAAAAATGCTGGACAACTAGGTATCTCATCCTTTCGTTCGAAAAGCTTGATTTTTCGGCGCAATTACGAAATTTTTATCTCAATCTAAAGGAGAGTTATCGTCTGGAATGGCACACACACACACGTATATATATATATATATATATATATATATATATATATATATATATATATATATATGTATATATACGAGTATGAAAGCGCAAACTTCAGGAATGCCTCATAACGGATTTCAATGGAGAAATTTTTCGAAAATTTTGATTTTGAACATTTTCGAGCCATTGGAATAGCTCCATTTTTATTGAAAATTCGCTAAGAGTAGCTCGGCATTGGACTGGGGTAGTGCTTCCCAAACCTTTTTTTCTTATTGAAACCTTTGTATACGATTGCAGCGTTTTTCAATCCCGACAATGTTGCAATGAGATGTTGTACATCGAAGCGCAGCAATCGTTGTCATTGGCTCTGTAATTAAACTATGGAGGAGACAAAACATTGGACCAATAATTTTTTATTTTTCATTTAATGATTTAAGCGGCACCTCTTCCAGAAGGATCACAAGCGGCATTGGAAAAAGTGCCTAAAGGGACATTGCACGAATCTAGGGGGCGCCTTGTTGCTCTTCGTCATTAAACGAAGTGCCATCATGGACTCCACGGTTAAATCGGTTAGCCCCCTGGTACTACTGTTTAGCCCTTTCCCCAGATAAAAAAAATCCCGAAAATACTTTGATACCAATAATAATTTGACAAAACCAGCCTCTTAAATGAAAACCTTGAGAGCCACCAGTCAATTACACGATATGCATTTAGTTCATTTGAGTGCTTTGGTTTGGTAGTTATTTTCATTCCATTCAATCTTAAGGTCACGTCTGATTGGCAAGTGGCGACGTTGCATATAACAGGCTGCGGCTGACGCGAGGTCCCGCCGGCCCTTTCTCATGTCTGAAGATACTTGACGGGCTAAGTAAATATTTACCGGGCTTGGGGGCCTCCTACTGACGGATGGCTCCGTCCACTTAAGTTAATCATTTCGGGTTGGAAGAGTGATGGCTCGTAGGTCTCTCCCCTCTGCTCGATGTTCTTCGCATAACGGCGATCCTATCTCATATCACTCCTTGCATCGGTCGATAGCTCCCGCAAAATATACCGGTCTCAGTGCTGTGTTTGTAGGATATATGAATGAGGAGGAATCCAAACTCAAACTCAGTCATACCTACTAATGACTACTAATCACAAACTCACTTGATTCCATTTAGGCATCAGTGGCATACGACAGGTTAGAATCCTGTAAAACGGCGCTCCACGCCTCGCCAGGTGGCAAGCCCCCTGGACCCCCGGTTACCTCTATTCACATACTTCGGACGAAATTATTGAAACACAGAATGTGTTTTAGCTCACGCGTTTCACATAAACCCGTCTTCAATCTTCGGTTGAAGATTGGTCAACTTCCTCCCACTAAATCAGAATTTCACAAGCACAACTGGAACTCCAACGATTTTTGTACATAAAATGACTCACAAACGGGTCTGTCGCGACTACTATAAATGGATGTAAAAACTAGGCGTTCATGGTCGAGTAATGATTCACTAATACCGGTGATGATTTACTAATCAAAAGTGATATGTAACAAAATATGGCATAGATTACACCAGGTTACACGATCCTTAGTTCGGTATCATCAAAATATATGATCAACGGTGTCATTGGTTAACTTCGTCCCACTAAATCAGATTTTCGCTACTTTCCTCCCACTAAATAAGAATCTTATATAATCACCGCGTCATAACAAAATATCGCATAGGTTACACCAGGTTACACGATCCTTAGTTCCGTATCATCGGTATCCATGTTGTCGTCCCAGATTTTGTTACGAAATTTCGTTAGCCTTTTTGGTTTGGTCCATGGCTAAAACACATTCTATATTAACACATGTTCTATAAGTGCTGAATTTCAAATTTCATCGCCGTAGGTCGATTAGGAAATAAATTATATTCTGGACTTCCAAGCTGATCAGCGCACTAGTAATTGTTTTCTCGGTGTCACAAAGAAGCTTCATTTCAAATTTCAGAACCGTAGGTCTACTAAGAAAGAAATTCAAAGCCCCTCCCTACTTTGTAATTGTATTCGAAATGTCCCAAAGGAGCTCCATTCCAGGTTTCAGCGCCATAGGTCGATTAAGAAACAAATTCTTTAAAAACAAAATGAGTTCTTGGTGATTTCTCTGCCAAGTGCTCAAATTACAAAAAATTCCAATTTAATACCAAAAGTTACAAAAAAAGCACTTAGTCATGCAGCATGACTAATAGAGCGAATTTTAAAAGAAAAATTATGGATAACATTAAATTAGGCACATAAATTATGATCACTGAGGCCAACCAGGTGCTGAATAAAACTGAGAGGACGGCCGTGTGACGAGATCGCAAAGCAAATTTTAGAACACGTAGCGAACTCGAAAATTAGGGAAATTACATATTATTACATAAAAATCGATATTTCTTACTTATTATGAATCTTAGAAATCTGGGTGTGGTTGCAATTGACTCAGCGCTGAAAAATACTGTGGCTGAGATACCCCCTTTTGTCAAAAACCCGATTTATTAGCATTTTTTTGGCCATCAAATTGTGATTTTGAGCCTGCGATTTTGGATCGATCGCCAACAAACTTGACCTGTCTTTTGCTTAGTCGGTTTTTTCTGCGTCGGAACGAATTTTTTTACGCCATTTTTAAAGGGAGTTATCGTCTGGAAATACACCGTAAAAATAAATAAATAAATATATATATATATTTTTTTTTAAATTTATTTATTTATAAGTTAACTTGACAGCAATTATGAGTAGATTTGGATATGTCTTGCTAGAAGCGCCAAACCTTGAGACGATCTTACCTACAATATAATACAAAGTATAGGAGCAAATCTGAAAATGGCATATGGAGTTAACATTGTATGGCGCCTTAATTCAAATATGTAGGAAACTCACCGCGGTTTGTAGATCAACCAGGTTACACTTACTAGTGTAATAAAACACTGGACACTATTTCACTTGAATCCTGATATACATTCTTAAGTTAACTGGACAGCAATTATAGACACTATCTTTCTACTCGTGACCACGGCAAGTCGCCGAAAGATTGAGGTATTTTTCCCTTTTATCAGAAGTTTTTGTGCCAAGTTTCTCTATCATATCCAAATTTATATATTAATTGCTATGCAATTCTTAGGCCGACCCCCAACAATTTTTTTTGTAACGTCCGTGACGCGAAGCGCGAGTTCGTAGGTTCAAATCCCAGCCAGGCTTGAAAATTTTTTTATATCCATTTTTTTCGCATCGTGGGTTCGAATCCCAGCCAGGCTTGAACATTTTTTTATATCCAAATTTTGTATGTAAAATGAACGAATAAAAATGTACAAAAGAGAAAAAAACGACTTTATTTTTTGAGCGTTTTCAGGCTAAGAATTGCATAGCAAATTGTCGCAAGTGACCTTCCGACAAGGAAAAAATATTGGGGAGATCTTGTCTCATCGCCATCCACGATCGCAGCCCTTAGAGCCACAGCAACAAGGCTTACATCCATGTCAACGAGCAAGATGTAAGCTGTGCAATTTGGTTATTGAAGGGTCAGACTTCTCCTCTGCCAATACCAATTACACATACAAGTGTCGAGGTGTGGCAGAGTGCCAGTCCAAAATGTGTGTATACCAGCTTGTTTGTAAAAGTGCATAGTGTCAACTGCGTTCTATGTTGGTAAAGCAACGACCCTAAATTTAAGAATGAACAATCATAGGGCGTCTGTAAACCAATCTCAGCCACTCCCAGTGCAGGTTCACGCATCATCCCATGACGCAACATTTGACCAGCGTTTTGGCGTGAAAGTCTTAAAGAAGCTACCTGATACTGCCAATGACAGAATGCTGCAGCAATCAGAAAGAGCGCATAGATGGGTACTCGGAGTTAATCGACCACCTGGCCTCAACTTGAATGATTAATTGAAAATATATCAAAATAATTATTATTATCTCGGCCATGGATACGATTGTCCCGAAGAACGCAAGTTAAATCATTTCTTTCTATACCTACTTTTCTGTGATCAAGAATGCAATTCGAAATATCAGATTTACTTACTTTTCATCTTTTATTTGTGAAATTTATATTCTAAATTTATTAATCTATCATATATAGTTCAGTAAAACCGAACAATCGATAAGTGCATATATATATAAATATATATATATATATATATATGTGTGTGTGTGTGTGTGTGTGTGTGTGTGTGTGTGTGTGTGTGTGTGTGCGTGTACGATGGACGTCAAAATCAAGGATTATCTTCTATGATGTATGAAACGGATTTGTAGGGGGACCCCGACCCATCCAACCTACTTTTAAAATTTCAAAGTAATCTAAAATTCGCTTATATACGATCATGCTGGTTCACAGGAACTTTTTAAATTGTAGATATTTTTTATTGTCCATTAAATTATTTATTAGAGAGATCTGAAGGAGAGTGTAGAATTCAGTTGAAATACCCCTGGGAATCGCTTGAATACAGCATAGATCGCCCAATGACTCTCCAGTATTCTCTGATACGCACTATTTTCTCCCCCTGGGTGATTCCTTTCTCAGACTGAGTAAATTCCCTCCGCAAGCCTCCATTCGCTTCCCCAAAACGGATCGGATATCAGGGAATCACACAAGTTTCCCCAAACTCAACGTGCCACTTCGTATTCCCCGTCGGAGAACGACCTCCCTCTCTCGGGGGTTCGCTCCAGCACAAAAAACCAAAAAAAGGCTGATGTATGCATGGACTTATATCTGGAAGCGAGGACTCGGAATCTAGAAAGGATAGCGAACGCGGAGAGTAGGGACCTCGAGATGAGATATGGGACCTTCGATACACAAACTTGGGGTCACTTTTTTTTCCCTTTCTTTCTCATCATTCCCAACTCGGGGGGGTTTTATCCGACTTTTGTTTTGTCGTAAAAGAGGAAAAATAAGGAGACAGGACATGTCTTGTCGAGTTATTTGTTTGAAAGGTGACGGAGGTAGACGTTCGAGACAGATTGACTATGAAAAACTCAAAACCTCGTTAGAAGACGTTCGTCAAAAGTAAGGATAGGAGCAGATACGGGAGCTGCTGGAGGGAATGGAATTCTCCTGCCACTACTAAGTGGGACCAAACACCAATTTGACACATCAAAATTTTAGCATGCGAGACTTGAAGTCGGAACCATAGTACATTGACAGCTTTTTTCTTTATTAGTTGCGTCACAATAACTGTAACATATAACAATTCAAGTTACAGAATATGTTTGAAGTGTAAACTTCTATAGGAGCACCGCGTCGAAAAATTTAGCGGGGTGTGAATACGATTTTACCGTCATGTTTTTTTCCATCACGCTGTTTTTTGACATTTTATGTCTTTGCTATGGCACATAAACTAAAAAAAGGTCACGGAAAATTGCTCCCGAAAATATTTTGCTGGGGAAATGCTACTTCGTCGTTTTTCATCCCACAAAATTCGTTGACCATTCGTTCGAAAGCTCTCGATTTATCCAACCGTATTATGTTAACTACTGCGAAGTGCGTGGCCAACAAGGTGAGTTATGAGCAAGGTTATTTGAATAATTGTGTACACTCAGGTCATTCTACATAATTGATATTGTGAACATGATTGCCACCGCTTGTTAATTTCTGATGATTTCATTGAGCTGGTGTTTCGATGATGTGATTCATAGCAGGTGATCCGAATATTGCGAGAACGGTTTGATTTGTGAAGCGGTGGCTAAATCATTTTAATAGGTAATTTCTATACTTTACACTCTAGGAAGCTGTAATTTCGTATGAAGCCTCTTTAGAACATTTACTTGACCATGCCCAGGGTCCGGATCAGATGAGTGGCTCTTAAAGCTAATTTCTATACTTTATACTCTAGGAAGCTGTACTTTCGTATGTAGCCTCTTTAGGACATTTTCTTGACGATGCCCGGGGATCGGCTGAGTGGCTCTTAGAGCTTGCATACGAGTCTGCCACTAAAAACATAAAATGTCCCAATGTGTTGCAGACGCGTATGCAAGCGTTTCTTTATACACTAAATAAGCAGCAACTTTGCCGAAGGGAAAAGATGAGACCGACATTTTCTTACGATTTTAACATACAACCAAGCCGTAGCCGGGGAAATGAAACTTCTTTTGTGTTTGTGGGACAAAAATCGTTCCCCATTCGTTGGAAAGCTCTCGATTTATCCCGCCTTTCTTTGTTTTAATAAATCACAAGGAGGTGAAAGAAACAGTGGGGAAGCGGCTTTCAGAGGTGGAGCGAAGCGTATACGATGAGTGTATAAAAAAGCTGGTGCCCAGGATGGAGAAGTGTCTTGAACTAGAAGGAGGTTACGTAGAAAAATAAGTACATATTTTGGAAGATACTCTGTAAATTTGATTGGAATATATGCATTTTTCGATTTTTAACAGCAGTTGTAACCTTATTTTCTGGATAACCCTCGTATAATAACAGGTCGGTATTTACAGTTTTGAATTTCCCTTTTCTACACTCTTATTCCGGCACCTTTCATGAAGCTTATAAATCCTGTGTGATCTGAGTTGCAATTCGTAAAAATTCTGTGAGGTCACGGTGTGCAAGAGGACTTTGTAGAGTTCTTTCCTCCTCGTACAGTGGGCACTCTTGAACTTTGTGCATCATGTCATCCAATTGATCTTCAAAGAACTCACACTCAGGAAAATCACAGGTTAATCAGGTATATGCAGCGATTCACCTGACCGATGCTACATCATACCCTGACCAATTGGACCATGTCCCTTCTGGAGAGTTGAATCTGCAACAGCTTCGGTTTTTTATGGACCTGGGACATTATTTCATATTGAGTGTGTGTCGTACCAGGTTTGCCATTCATGAAGAGCAACCATTTTCACAGCATTTAGCGCGTCTGTGAGAAGGATTGGAATTTGAACACATCTATATCTTGCTGAATCTCCAAGTTTAGCTGTTTGGTCAGCTCTATCGTTCTCCGTATGTCTATATGTGAGGAAATCCACTGGTTAGTAAGTAACAGGTCTGGTGGTGTTCCGTAATAATTCGGCAGTGTCGAAGGCTATATAATTTTTGCATGAATGTGTGAGAGGTGAACCTATGAGAGCTGCTGACATGATACTTTTGAATCCGTATCACAGTCCCATCAATCACAGAGAATCACAATCCCATTGGTTAACCTTCGTTTTATGGTCTCTTCCAGTGCTAGCTTTATGGCGAACATTTCAGCGCTCCTGACTTGGAATGATGGTGATAGGCTATACGACGATGATTGCTCGGTTTCCGCATCATAAATACCCACTCCCACTCCAGCAACTTCCTTCGATGCATCAGTGTATACCTTGTAATGTGAAGCGCCCTTTCCAGCTAACATAGTTGCAGTGAATACTGCAAGCTCCCTCAATGGTATATTATGTTTCAAGTCATTCATTTCACGGACAGAGGAGATAACATTCAATGTTACCATCTAAATTATAAGAAGAGGCAGAGGTGAGTCTTGTATGGTCCCCTGAAAGTGTTGAGTGTACATTGTTGTTTGGTTGGAAGAGGTTTGACTATTCTAATAGTAGGTTAAGGTCATGATCGTTTATTGACAGTTAAATAAACTAACATAAGTAGTGTCCAATATTCTACTCTATCGGAATTAAAGATTTCTGGATTAAATTTATATACAGTTCCTTGCTGTGCTATCATGGAAGGAGCACGTAGGGTTGGATGATTGTTGTCTTAATGTGAAATTTAACATGTCTAAAGCAAGGAGAAACTATCCTCATTTCAGAGGGAAGTGGAGCTTTTTTCGTAGGACAGCTGATGTTCATTATCGTAGACTAACAACTACGCTGTACTGCTGCAACATGCTAAAGTTTTAGCATGGAACATGCTTAAGGAACATAACCTAACATTCCAAAACATTTACTTGGGAATGAAATGAAATATTGACACGGTAATCACGGTGTCTTGGAACAAAAATGCAACCCCAAAGTAGTGTTTCAAGAGAACGGTTAGTATGTTGATGAAGTGTGTCTCCGTTTTGACGCGGCTACCATTTTAGTGTGTGTGCGTGTTCTCCTCTACAGGCCGCGATTTCGGAGCTATCAACTTTAAATTCGGTATTTGGTAGCATACTAGACATACTTTGATAGCCCATGTACTTTGATGTACCTACCTTTTTTCATCCATTTTTCACAATTCATGTGTTTTATTTTATAGGTAACCCGTGACTAAGACCCAGACCCTGGGTGGAAACCTCAGATAATAAAACAAAACCACAAGTTTGAACAATTCAAGAAAACCCTCCGGCTGATAACTCTCCTTAGGTTTGAGATGAAAATTCGGTTCTTGCGCCAAAAATCAAGCTATCCAAACGAAAGGATGAGTTCGTTGGCCAGCATTTTTTTAGCACATTAAATGAGTTCAGTTTTAAAAAAGCTTCCCAAAAAATCACTATAAATGGCTTAAAACAGCTAAACAATTTTTAATTAATATTTTTTAGCAGAATTTTAGTCAAAAGAAGTTAATCAGCAATGAACTACTCGTATAACATTAAAATATTGATACAGAAATGTATGCTGAAAAATGTACTTAAATTTTATTAATATTTGCTGAAAAATACATGAAAACTATCAAGGATTTAGGTAGCCCCCCAGAGGTGCAATGGGGTCCTAAACTCTCGAAAAAGAGGTAGTGAAGGATGACAGTATCCCGTCAGAGAGATACCACTCCTACTAATAGCAATAATGAGCTATGTTCGGAGTAGATTCGTTTTCCAGTTCTTGGATCACCCATCCAACGCCAAACTCAGCCTTTCAAGAACACGAGCAGAGGCGTGCGACGCCCGTTGTTTTCCAACGGAGCGACGGCAGCGCTTTCTCTGGGATTCTGACGGGATCTGTCACAAAACTGAGAAAAAAAAAAAATTAAAAATCCAACACCTTCTTTGAATTAACGAATATTAATTAGAACTAGTTATTTGCCATTAAATTGGTAGTTGAACTTCCTTTTTACTTAAAGTGCTGAATTTTCAAAAACATTGTAACTTAATATAATACTATAAACTACAAAAATTCTTTCATACGAACAGGCTGCTTGATTGTAACTTTTCCTTTTCGACATAATATTGTGATGTTCCTACTATTTGGAATGAGGTAAAGTGAACGTCACAAATGGTCACAGGGTAGGAAGGGAGGGGGTTGGTCCGACGAAGGCAGCGTACAAAGATAAAAACGCTTAGCGTGTTACACAGGTGTAATTTCGGCCAACGCGACGCAGGTTACAATGATGCTCCCTTTTTTTTCATTTCCCCCTTTGCCTTTGCTTGTAGTCTAATTTCACCGTCTCGTTCCTCTTTTTTTAATCACTAAAGCCGACTCCATAGGGTTTAATTTAGTTGAGAGACCAGACCGTTATTTCAACGAATCCCCCCCTAAAAAAAAGTTTTTTTTTTAAGCTCGTTTTCACAGTTAGGAAACAGGCCGGTGTCAATTGAAATACCTACCAAAACCAGGAAGACATTCTACTAGGCCGGTTTGAAAGTTAGCGTTTGATGGGAGGTAGTGCAAGCATTTGAAATCGATCCCCAACGTATTGGTGCTTTTACGTATTTCCAATAAAAAAGAGAAGGGATTTTGAGAAAGAATAACATCGAAGGGAACTAGGGTGTTCTTTTCTAGTGCCCTCCATTTTCAACATGAGATTTCTCCAAGTCAAAACAACACTTTCTAATTTTGGAAATACTCTCAAAACCCTCTAGAGAACTCTTCAAAACCCCCTCTTTTGGTTTATTACTTCCAATAATAAGCCTATGTGATCGTATAGCAAAAAAATTGTATAAACCCCCCTCAAACTTTGTCACTTTACGTTTCAAAAGGTGCGTAGAATCCAAATTTGAAATGTCCGTCCGCCTTCGCCGTTCGGGCCATTAAAGGCCTAAGAATTGACTTAAAAAACCCGTTCTTTCGCACATAGACTCCATTTGGGGTCTAGTTGGCCCTAACGTTTAACCATCCCGATCGCTTTTCTAGCATAGATTCTATGGGCCAAAAACGGGCGAAAAAGTGTCTTTTTCGAGGCTTTGAGTGTTAGACTTACGCACGTGCGCACGCCCGGCACGCTTGGCAGGGGGTCACGGTGGGTGGTGAGGGGGGTGAGCGGGGGGTGGAGTGAGAGGAAGAACAGAGGTGGATACTAGAAATGAGACTGGCGAAAGCCCCAGAGCATGCTGGTTGCTATAGCTGGCTATCTGATTCAGAAATAATAAACCATTATGTAATAATTTACAGCGTTTTTTTATTATTATCATTTCAAACATCCCTAGTGTGATTAACAATAATTAATTATGGTTTTAATACAAATTGGGGGGCGATAGTCAAGTTTTTGCGTAGTGAAAAACTTTACTACTGCTCCCCAGTTCCAAACAGCAGTAACCGCGGGATAGTACAATACAGGTCTGTCTGATTAAGCAGATATACACTTTGATCGAATGTTAGGGGGTTGAGAGTTGGTAACTTAAGTAGGTATTGCTGGACTCCTCCCCGTCCAATCTCTAGAGAGTCTGGGGAATTCCCCTCAACTCCCCAATGTGATATATTTGTCCAACTACCCTACATTTTACCAAAAGGATTGATTTAGGATATTTTTCTTTTTGAGATACGAGCTTTCAAGCATCCAGACCACCAAATTATACACATCATCCACAGCAGATTGTCCAAGTATTTGTAATTTATAAAAAATAAAATTTGTTGATTTATATGTTTAATTGGATGTTTACATGTCGCAGCCCTATTGTAAAATCAGCCATTTTGTAAAAAGCATAGCCTTTTTACAATACACCGCCTTTTCGTAATAAAAACGATGGAATGACAATCAGCCTGGTATTTTTCACCCTTTTTGTAAAGAAACTAGAAGACCTTTTTTTCAAAACCATTCTATTTGACAAAGAGAAGGCCTTTTTTTTAAAACCATTCTATTTGACAAAAAGGACCTGTATGTCCTGAATGACCTGTATGTCCAACTAATCTGTATTTTTCTAACTGGATTAACTACCTGATGTTATGTATTTTTGAGATGTGAGATTGAGAGCATCCAAACCACCTAACTAAACACAGCATTCTGACCTATATGTTCAACTGATTGTCATTCCAACGTTTTTACTACGAAAAGGCGGCGTATTGTGAAAAGACTAGTGTTTTTTAACACAGAATGTGTTTTTACGGAGGATTATTTGGTTTGAAGGCGTCCGTCCCGTAAGATCCCCCCCGAACCCCACCCCTCTCCCGTACGAGCTGCTACCCCCACCGGGATTGTTTATTTTAAAAGCCTGATTTCACAAAAAGGCTGCGACATATAAATAATGAGAGGTATATATAATTGGATGGTCTATATGCTCGATAACTCGCATCTCAAGGATATAAAATATGCAAAAACAATCCTTTTAGTATAAATCGATTAGTTGGACAAATTGATCCAAATCTGTGGTTGAAATCAAGTGTAGAAAATCACGCAGACTCCCCTGAGATCAACCAGAGACGAGAACAACAGTTTTTTTCAAATATTTTAAATTTAAACAATCTCTACCATTCAAGGACTAAGCCCGGGGTATCCAGCCCCAGGGGCATTTCCACTAGAGAACACTTCCAACGCCCAACCCCGCTAACTGCTGAGCGAAACCTCGGGTCTCAATACCCCGCTCGGACTACCTACACCGAATTTAACATATTTAAGTTCTCCATATAGGACAGATCCGCATAACCAGTCAATAAATCCACTACAAATGAGATCGTAGATGGTTGTAGATTGTTTCGCCCAAAAATGGCGAAATTCGAGACCCATTATCTCGGCACTAATTGGGCCGATTTCGATGATCTTTTTTTTAACTGATAGATCTTGTAAAGATCTAAAGATCTGCGGAATCAGATTGAAAAAATATCAATTTGCCGCATTACAATATCGAAGCCAATTTCGGAAATATTGGTCGTATTTGAGGTAACTTCGATTATCTGTCCCGTAATTACAACAACTTATTTCGATAAACTATTCCCGCAGATTTATGCAGTAGATTGAGAGATAACTTTCTAATGAAAGAAAAATGAATTCGGTTCAGTAGATCCCAAGATAGAGGGTCTGATGCGCAAAAATATGCTACTTTTCAGGAGAGCCATAAAACGAAAAAGTAGGTAACGATATTCGCGCTTCTGCGACGTTTTGGTGAACTAATATGACTTGAATATGTGTGAATGACTTCACTTTACACAGTCAGAGCATAATACCAACGAACCAACCCACCAGAATGATAAGATGATAAAATGTTCTGTTATTCTATATTATTTACGTTTCCACTTTCCACTCGTCCGTGCATCTTTCCGCGTTCGGTTTGTCCGCAATTCGTTTAGTCCGTATAGTTTTAGTGTTATATGCAATGACGAAAAGTAAAAGAATATTCAAGAAGGTCAACCATATCGCTAATTTCTCCAAGAAGTTGCGTGAAGATGATTCTGCGTTCAAAATTTGCCACTTACCATCCAGCTCAAGTCTTTCACCCGGCTCTCATCCTTTGGCTTCCTATGATCCTTCCGCTCCTGGAACTTCTTTCTCTGAAACCCCTCTTTTTCCTAGTACTTCATCCGGCGACTCAAGCTGTTTATCTTCCTCCAAGAAGAAATTAGGATTTGGATTAGGATTAGGATTTGTGAGTACCAGTATTTTGGATATTATCGACTTTCCCTAGCTGTTTGAATTTGAAGAAGCAGGGGCAGCGGACTATGAGGCGGGCAACTTCTAAGTTAATTTGTGAGACAATCGAATTTATTAAATATTATATGCAATACATTATCGTGTTCAGGAATGAATCTAGTTTTATTTAAGACAAAAAAAAGAAAAGAGGTTGACAAATTTTTGTTGGGGTACCAAGTGCCCTTAAGCCCTGGAGGGCACTAGTGAAGTTCTTGTCAAGTGAAAAGCTTTACTACTGCCCCCCAATCTATTAATCATAATTAACTAGGTAATGGTAATCATATGTGGGATGTTTCAAATAATAACAGTAAAAAAGAGGGAGTTTTGAAGAGTCAAAAACGTATTTCCAAAATGAAAAAGCGATATTTTGAATGGGAGAAATCTCACATTGAAAATGGAGGGCAGTAGTAAAGAACACCTGGGCACTATCATTATTAATCCCTAGTTAACCTCTAAACAATCCTCTCAGTTTCATCACTCATTTCGTTTCAATTTTGGAAGTACATGGGTACAAGTCCTGGGCCCTATCATCTGAATTTCGTTGCAAATTGTTGTTGTAACCATTGCGCAGGTGTGAGTTTGTAATAATTGGTTATTAAATATTAATTGACGGGGTCTCGGACTTGGCATTTCTCACACTATGCCCTAATTGGACCGTGATCGTACGATTGTGCGTTCAGCGGAGGTCGGACGCATCGTGTGGTGGTCGTCCGATGAAAATGTGTTTCCTAATTATTGCAAACACATTTTCGTACGACTTCATATGCAACCCATAAATCTCAAATCATTACTCCATTTTGCGCATGAGCAAACGTAAATTCATTCTACCATCATTTTTTTACGCCCTAGTCGTCCAATCCCGCTCAAATTTAGTGTATAGTTGGGGGACAATGGTTTAATTAATCCATGTTAATTTCTACATGATTGCATTATTATTAGCTCCTGCGCATGCGCGAAAGTGTACTCCAGGAACCAGGTCTAGTTTTCATCGGATTTTGATTAGATTTCTTGGCAATTTGTGGGTTAGGCTGTAAATTGTACCCTACCAATTTCATTTTCTCAAATCATTACTCCATTCTGCACATCCGCTAACGTAAATTACTTCAAGCATCATTTTTCCGTTTTTTTTAACATCTTTACTGTGAAGCGTAAAATTGCGTGGTCTTGACACTGTAAAAATGTGAACCCTTCTCAGAGGCACGATGCGCCATGTTCTGATCATATATTACATACGGGGTTTAATAATTATAGACCAATGATCTGCATAGATGGGCTATCTAACACATAAATAATAAACCGTTATGTAATAATTTGCAGAGCGTTTTGATTGCTGAATCGAATTGGATTACGTTCACAGCAAAATTTATCATCTTGAACTTGAAACCACCACCATTGGTAACTCGAAATTCGTGAAGCACCTGGTCAGCAGATTCGCTAATTAATAATATTTATTAATAAATAAAAAAATAAGTATTAATAGCCTACACATTTACACGGGTTTGTGTATTTTATCCGAACGTTATAGAGGCAGTCGGTCACAAAAGCTACAGACTTACGGGAGATGTATCCCGTAGAGAATCAAGCTCCAGTCAAGTCAAATGACAAATGGAGCCGCTCGACGATAAATTTGTCTGGCTCCCCCCATCATATCCCCCTCACGTTAACGATCGTCGAAATGTAGGTAGTTCGCTCGTGGCAGTTCGGTCGTTTTGAAAGCTGAATTTTCCCCCATGGAAGGCGTGGTGTAAGACAGAACAGCTATAAGCAGTGTGAACACCTTAAGGGGAATGTGTCTCCCTTTTATTTTCTCCAACAATTTCGGCACACTTTTCTCGCGTTCTACCAAACTTATAGGGTTTGATTTTTGTTCTATACATCTCGTCTAGCACTAAAACGTGCTGAGCTAGATTTTAAAATTTTTCTGTCAGAAATTATTAAATGAGTTCGGAAGTTCCGAACTCTTAAAAACAATTTCTCCAGGAATTTCATCTATTCGACTTTTGGAAAGACTAATTCAGCAGAAATTTTCAAGCAAACCAGACGAACAGAATAGAAAAAGAATCATCATCATCGGTCGCGTAGTTTTTGATAAAAGTGCATCGGAAGAATATAATCCGTAAGGAAAAGCAACTTTTCAGAAGAATGTTCTATCTATAGCGCTGTAGATAGATAGATAGATAGATATAAGGTTTATTGACAAAATGGCAAAAGAAAAACAAATGTACCTTTCAATGAAAATGTCAACTTACTGTCAGCAGTGGGCAAGCCCGTGGAGCTGACAGGTGTCGCGACTCGACAACATGACAGTAGTTCGCGAACCAAAATTACCTTAAATTAATTAGATCTTAATTTATAATCTTATTAAATAATACTACTAGCGTAAATACACAAAGTTATATAAAATTTATTCTTATATATTATATAAATATTCATTTTATTGTATTTTATTTTATTCATTTAATTCATCTTTCTATATTATACATAGATGCTGACCAAAATCCTTTCGAGACCGGCATACCCTACTGAAATTAGCCAGGTGTAAATGAGCCTTTTGTATGCGTCTCTTCTAAAAAGAGATGGCGACTTCATTTCCGCTGGCAAAGATTTATGTAATACGGATAAAATATAGAGAGGACTTTTATTAAAAAGAGTTGAGTTGGGACGCAAATGAACAACATTGCCTTCCAGACGAAATCTAGTCGGATATGAATGGGCAGCATCAGAAGGAGCAATTATTCCCGGATGCTTGTAGTAGTACAATAGCAAATTCTTAACGTACAGCTGTCTGAGGGAAAAGTTTTTGCTAAGATTAAAAATTTGTACTGAACTGAAAGATTTCGGCTTGTTTAGGCATATTTTAAGGATACATTTTCGTAAAGTGGTAAGCTGCCTCAGAGTTGACATATAAGTACCAGCCCATGACACTATGCAGAGATTGAAGCATTCTATAGTTTGCGACGGGAACGGTCGCTTTTAATATCGGGTTGTTCATTGACTGACGTCTTGAAGAACTGCTGATATTATTGTATTTTAGATACTGGAACATTGATTTAGGTAGGTTTGTTGTTAAACGAGCAATAATCTTCAATCATTCCATAATTTGATGAGCTCTCGTGCATATGCAAACATGGCACCGCATAAGGTTTTCAGTAGAGGCCAAAAACTGTCCCTGAAATTATTCCTAGTGATTCTGGCAGTGTTTATATCTCTCCACATTGACAATGTAAACTATTTAAATAAATTAGTTTTGAGCGCTGAGTTTTACAAAGGGAGAAAATTAGGGTTTTCTTAATGAACTGTTTGGTTTTATTCGGGCTACTGGTGACTTGTTTGCTTTAGCTCAATTTCCCCATGGACTTGTTCGATTTTTGTTTAATGCAGGTTGACTAATTATGCGATTTGGTTCTGTCAGTCTCGTGAACAGAGCTATGAGCTCCCATTGGTGGAACGGGACATGTTTGTGTTTGAAGAAGTCATCGAAGAGGACTTGTTTCCCTTTGGTCAGGCGTACTGATTTCGACCTTTGAATTGAAAGGTTTATGTTTGTCTTTGTTCAGTTTTGATTTGAACTCAGCGCAATTGAATAAAATCGATACCTACCTCATTTTGTGAAAAACGGACACTTTCGTTTTTGAACGCGGGCTTCTCATTTATCCTCATTGGTACAGTGAAACTTCGATAATTCGAACCTCAAGGGACCAGTCAAAAACTTCGAATTAACCAAAAATTCGAATTAAAGAAATTTTAAATAAATCATATTTTAACAAACTACAGTACGAAGTAAAGTACATACAGTAACTTTGAATACTGTATTGACCAACAGAATATTGAACAATAAATATAAATACACCTGGAACGGTACAGAACTTAACTGCAACCATAAAAAACAATCTATTGTTTTTCAAAAAAGTATGATATTTTGGCTTGTTTCCTTGAATTAAGTCTCTCGGCCATTATAAAAGATTCCAACGCATTCAAAGAGTTGAATTATGAATCACTTACATTAATTCGGCTTTCAAAAAAACGTCTAAGTTCTTTTACGTGATTCATGGCGTCAGCTGCACTCGGCACCGGTACTTCTACTGACGATCCAGCGATCTCGTCTCCTGAACCGTCTTCGTCGTCGGAGGCGGGCGGGAGGGGAAGGGGAGTTATCAGACTGTTCGATGGCACTGACTTGCATGCATTTGGTCTAACGCAAACCTTTTGCCGAATATCGTTACTAAAACGTATTTCCCGATAAATTTACAATTATTCTGAGTCGCAGCTTAAAATTTATACCTTAATTAGCACGCCGAAAATTTGAATTATCCAAAATAAAATTCGAATTATCCAAGATTTTTTAGCATTGTTTAGACACAAAATGCTAGGGACCATGAGAAATATTCGAATAAAAGAAGATTTCGAATTAATGAAGTTCGAATTATCCAGGTTCCACTGTATTATTATCAACGTGAAATATAGTCATTCATGTACATTCCTTGTTCACCTTTTTCATAGTGGCTTGTGGCTTCACTCTAAAGTGTGGGTATATGGACAAGCCAGTTACCTGGTTATATGTAGAAGGTTGTCTGTGTGCGTGCCCTATCCTCCCGCACTTGTGTGTGACACCTGACCCACCTGTAATTGTGTCACTTTTCTGGCATGGGAGCAAGAGAGGAGACAACTCCAACCCATCCTAGTGGCAGATTGGGGAACCTTGTTAACCGGTTTCAGAGTGCCTCGACTCTAAAGAGTGGGTATATGGGGTAGCCAGTGATCTGGCTATAGGTAGAATTAGTTGGCTGTGTGTGTGTGTGTGTGCGATCAATGGGCGTGAAGACCATCGAATTTCAGGCCTCTCGTTTCATGATTGATACATTGCGACTATAATATGTTGTAAGACTTTACAAAAAAAGCCTTTCCGTCCTTAAATTGGTTCTTTATTAATCTCCAACTTTTTTGTAAAGTCTTCTTATAATTTGAACTGCCCAAATAAAGAAACGATATAATATGTAGTGACATACGCATGGGTCCCAATTCTATCATTTCAGTCATCCAGAATAAACAACTTATTTATTTGAAAGCTGCATCGTTTCTGAAATCATTCCGGTTGTTTTCCAATCAGTAGAGCTCATTTAACAATCTCATCTGATGATCCTCCTTCGGATAAACAGCTTACGAGTAAACAAATCGTCTGAGAGTGATCCCTGCTTGAGTCTGCCAGCGTAAATATCTCCGGAGAGAAATAGTTTTTTATTTGCTCAATGAAATAAACAACTTAAACCAACGCATATACATACCGGGCAATAGAATTTATTTACAGGTCGTGAAATCTGGGTAAGTATACAACGTTTGAAGACGACCAAATAAATGTTTCAACTGACGGTTAGTGATTTGAATTCCAAGGCTAACGACATCCAAATCAGTACCTACTGACTAAATAATTACTTTCGAAAAATGTTCACCTCAAATTCATATTTCTATTGATAACAATGTCGTGAATATCAGCTTGGGATTTACTTACCTGTCAAGACATAAGACTACTAAATTTCTCCGAAAATGGTGGACCAAAATTTGCGCAAGAAACTAGCTCATCACATATTGGCCGGAAGTGGGCTTAAAATAATGGCATAACTTTTAATTAACACGCAAGATGTAAAATTTGAATTTTAAAATTTAAAATAATAATAACTCAAAAATAAACACGGTGCTGCGCGCCTCAGCAGGGCACCAACCCCCTGCACTCCGTCTAATAATTAAGTCTTACTGGCTGAAATTTAAAAAAGTTCATCATAAACCATGATCAATTGAGCGAATTTTTGTACATTATCGTTTTATTTACGCTAAACTGCTTTGAAACTGGAGAGATATGAGCGCAAACAAATGGTTAACTACAAAGTTCACGGTAAAAAAAAGTTTTAAATCATAATCTACAATTTCAACCCATATTTTTTATTTTAAAAATTTTTTCCCCTTCACTTCTTACAGATTTTGTGCTGGCTTTATTTGAGTAGTATTAGCCACAAAATATAAATATATTGATTTCTAATCATTTTTGGCATTTTTCAGTGTGTGCGCGCACACACACATGAAAAAGCGCAAGCTTCAGGAATTGTTTCAGACTGCCTCAAAACAGATTTCCATAAAAAGAATTTTCGAAAAAATGAATTTAAAATTTTTGACTTATTGCAATAGCTTCATTTTTTTTTTTTTTTTTTTTTTTACAAATATTCGCTAAATAGATGGAATATCTCTTAGATGTATTATTGAAGAATTTTTGTGGGTAAGTGCGAATGAAAAAATTAATTATTTCCGTACCCTGTCAGAAGTAGTAACCAATACAATTTTAAATCAAAATAACTCAAATAATTTTTTATACAATGTTTTTCGATGTGGCTTCCGAAGATTAGATCGATGCGCTTAGTCGAAATAATGGAATGGATTATAAAATGTAATCCAAACGTTTACGAAGGACAGAATTCAGTTCACTCTACTGATTTGGCTGGAGTCCGCCATTTCACTCATTGCTCGATGTTCCAGAGAGACTCCCTGTTAAATTTTATCTTTCTAGGGTGAACTGGAGAGAATTTAGCTCTTTCTGATGACCAGGTTAGATTTCTTTTGTCTCAATTGATCTTTCGTCTCTATATAGATCAGGATAGATTTCTTTAGTCTCTATATACCGCAGAGAGACTCCCTGTCAAAATGTATACTTCCTACGGTGTACAAGAAAGAATTGTTTCATTCAGCTGATCAGGATGAAGCCAGAAATTTCGTTTGATTCTCTGAACTCCAAATCGAATAAGTTGAAATCTTTATTCTTAATTTCCTTGCCAGAAATATAATAAGTGTTTATCTTAATTTTAACGGTCTATTGAAGAGTTCCCACGAGTAAGTTCGTACTTGTGGAAGCGCAGAGCGCCCGAAAATTTCTGCTTCCGAAGACTTGCTTGAAATTGAATTGTTTAACTGTTCCCTCACTATATGTATTGGAGAGCTTAAAGTTTGTAAAGAGTAAGATGACCTTAATCACTAGTGTTTGGCCTTGGCCTTGTTTGGACATGGCCTAAACAGTATCATGAAATGAAATGAAATGAAATGAAATTGTTTATTTGTAAAAGCCTTCCGGCGGTACAAAAGACCTAAACAGTATCATCATAACTATAGTACGCGTTCATCTAACCTATTATGCCCCCCTTTTGTACCTACGTCTCTCTGCGTCTCTACGTGACGATCCCCTACAAAACGGAATCCTTTTTTTTAACAGACTACCAATTTCATTAAAAGAATTGCCGGACAAGGCTTTCTTGAGAAAATTAAAATGTACCTATCCTGGTTGAAGCCGAACTTTATGACGTATCTGAGTTTTTTAATTTAAATTTTATTGACTAGCATGCCGAGGAATATTTATACCAGTACTCGATGATGCTTAATTTTAGTTTAGTTTAGTTTATTGCTAGGTGGGTACCTCCATTGGTTGATTGCATTGCAGAAGAAAATGTATTACTCTTGCTTTTGTACGTTTTTATGCCAGTTCTGTTATTTTATTGACTTGTTGACAGTTTCTGTTAGTAAAATAATTACCTATATATTTTGTATCTTCTGTGCAGTATTATCTTGTTAATGTAGTACCTACTTGCAGATAATGTAGAAATTGCAGATTTTTATAAACTTGTTTGAAAGGTGAACTTTCATTGATAACAAACTCACGTTTCCATTTGTGTGAGAGTAGTTGCGCGAAGGTGCGTCGGATTTATTGAAATACTTCGCCTGCACTCCTGGAATGAGATTTATATGTATTTCATACTTCTGCAGTTCTCTGAAATGAAGATTATCTACATTGATATAATGCAGGTGTGATTATTTCATCCTGGAAAATATTGGTGATGATTTGTTCGATTCTAAAGATATCCTTTATTGCAAATCGACAAAGGCCGGAGTTAAGGAACGTTGAGCCATAATATAAAAATTATATTATTGTTTGTTTGTTGGTACACAGTCATGGAAGAAGTATGACTAGGTTTAGTTCCGAGTGCGGTAACTAAATGTATTTTTGACTATTGTTACTCCCATTTTGGGCCCTACAACAAAAAATATTTGATTTGATTTGATTTTGCCATCACGATCTGTAACGAAATAAGCTCCTGACGTTTTCAATCCTGCTCCTTATAAGGGAGCGTCTCTGAAAACGGTGCCGGTAGACCAGTAGACTTGCAAGCAACAAACAAGTGAGTCTTCACAACGGCGAGGCTTACAGAGGTGAAAGCAAACATGGGCAAAATAAAGATCCCTCTCCCACAAAGAAGGCGAAAACCGACTGTCAGGCCTCGTGAGAGTGAAGGAAGAAAACCTCGCACCTTCAGCCTGTTCCTTCACCCTCCGCAAGTTATTTAATTCATCTTCCAACCAACCAACCGCCCGAGTCAGTTTCCTTGTGACGGGAAAAGGGAGTTTTTCATTCCAGAAACTTACCCTATCTTCTCTGAGGGGGCTTTTTCGAAATTCTCACCTCACGCTTTCTCCATTTCGTTGCCTTTCTTCTTTTCTATGGCCCCCTCGTATCACCAGAGTTTTTGTCATTCGTGAGGAGGAAAAAAAGAGGTGCAGTATACTGAATCCGTCAGTCTAAATCTTCGAAAACGGGTTTTCTAACTGCTTTTCCGCATTCTGAATAAGGTTATTATTGTAGGGGGACAACACACCACAAAAGAATTAAGGGATCACTTTTCCTTGCCTACGTCAAAGAGCCCTGATCATTCGGACCAAGTTCACATTATATCTCATGATTAGTTACCTACCTAATGGAGATGAGATGCACCCTGTTCTTTTTGTTTCACCTCAAACACTAAGCGATATTAATACCATCGATGAAATACCAGCGATATTAAGATCCGACATGAGCGAAAACAGACTGAAATCTGTGCATTTTCCTCAAAAGAAGTTAACGCCCTAATTTTTGTCCACAATTTGTGAGATATCGAAATGAAACTTGGAGAGCGTTTATAAGGTGCCTAATATCAAGTTTTAGGCAAATTAAAATCAGAAAAAAAATCCAAAAGTTTTTTCGACTACCCAAGAGAGAGGATAGGTACTTAGAAAGCAATTTTTCCATTTTTAGCCGAGTGACACCTCATTTCAAAGGTTTTTTAGTGCTGAATAAGATGGTGAAGCCAGAATTGCGATATTTTATCCCGTTCTCGGATTACAGCTGATAACCATGCAGAAGCGCGATTCATTCTGTTTCGGCTCAAGTTGTAGCTTAATATCGCTAGCCGATCTCGGTGTTTGGTAGGTATATATATAGCTTTTCCAAATTAAACTAAACATTTTCCAAATAGCTGAAACATTTTCAAAATAGATTGAAACAATTTCCAAATTGAATGAAACATTTTCCAAATAGATTGAAAAATGTTCCAAATGAAAATATAGATTTTCCGAATAGATCGAGTTAGTAGATCCCCTGTGAAGGGGCAGGTGGCATTCCTTAGCCATGCAAGGCATGGGAGGAGACCCTACAAAAAATTACTGGTCCTCCAGGTTGGGGTTTAAGCGTGGGTCCGCTAACCCAACCTTGTAAAAAGCACCAATTTCTACGAATCCCAAAAAGAAAAAAGCCGGACTGATCTCACATATAAGACACAACGCCCGCCTAATTGACTTTCGTCTTTGTCTTCGCAGTGGATCTACTAACTCGATCCATGGACGCCACCGTTAAAATTTGGATCTATTTGGAAAATCTATGTTTTCATTTGGAAAATGTTTCAATCTATTTGGAAAATGTTTTAATATATTTGGAAAATGTTTATTATAATTTGGAAAAGCTATATATATATAAAACAGGGTGAATCCCAGGGTATAATGTGCATTTTGTCCAATTGATCTGGGGTCTTTAGCGTCTACGAGGAAAAGTGATCCCTTAATCCTTTTGAGGTGTGTTTTACAATCAATCGCTCTAAGTAGACTTTGAATTGGGTATACCGAATAAAAAACGTATTCCTCTAAACAAATGTTGTTTGCTGGTGCTCTACACCACTACAATGACCCTTCGTGCACTTTTCGTCGCACGAAGGGTCATTGTAGTGGTGTAGAGTAAATATGCTGGAATAGACGAGTTGTCACCTGCTAATGTGAGAGAGCTACAATCCTGAATTGCTGAGTGAGTGAGACCCTGCTTAGTTACAGGCTACTGGCCAGAGTGGATCCATTTGTCATGTCTTATACAAAACTATGGCGAGGGGTTGGGGGGTACACGTAATTACAACTATAGCTGCTCGTTTGTTTCGGTTCTCTTTATTCTGATTGGGACAGTGAGTAGCTTCTGAAGCTAAACATTTTTCTGACTGACTAAAGCAGACCAAACTCTTCCGTGCCATCGTTGATGGTTGCTGGAAACATCTTCCGGTCCGAATGAATCGAACGCACTGTTGAGATGAGCATTTGCTTATCAAATAGTGATTCATGTTACATATCGGTACCGTAATATTATGTTTTTACATAGCAGGTTGGGGATCATCCACACTTCAATGGGAAGGAAAGGATAAAGTTAACTGAGGAGCTGACATGAAAAAGCAGTTAAGTCCAAAAATCAAATTTCATAGGAACCTCCTCTGAACTCTTATCAGATTTTTTGGACATAATCTCTTCTCCATTCAAAGGTCACACATTTATTCGCCGTGCGATCTGGCAAGTACGGGAGGACCAAAGGCTTTTCCCACGCCGTTGGCGTGACTGTTTACTTGCACTTCGACGAAAAAAATTTTCTTTTGATTTTTGGACTTAACTGCTTTTCCATAACAGCTCCTTAATTGTAGTCCGATCGGTATTGTAATCCTACAACATCATTTCTCATTGACCAAAAACTTTAATTTAATGGGTAGCATGTTTTTTGAGTTTGATTAAAATCCTGTTTCAATTCTATAAACTGTTCGACATTTCTTGCACTTTTTTCAAAGAGCCTCTAATAGAAAAGGATAATTTCAATACAGGTGGGAGTAAGCTCGGAGAGGTTCTTTCTTTCCTATTTTGACCTGCAATGTCTAATTAGAAATGGAGATTCTGTAGGACTGCTAATTAACAATGAGTTTGGACTAAACTCTGATTAGCTGGGTTGTCCTATGGGGCTGTCCAACCCAACATACAGTGCTGATTTGCAATTAGGGGTAATAATGCTGCTGAATAACAAATATGATCAGATGATAGAATTCTCAGGATGATTTCTTTCCTATTCGATCTACGATGTTGATATTTAAGATATGGCTTCTTTGGAACTGCTGAAAAACAGTTTCAAGATTCACTATCATCATTTGGGTGCACACTTACTGTTAGACTAATATCTTTCGTATTAAACTTAAGTGACATTCCAAATGAAAAATCATAGAATGGTAAGGGACGAAACAGCGAAATGAAGTTTGCTTGATCGGAAAAAATAGTCTAGAATAATTGCCTGGACGTTTATAATGATTTGCAGTGTCTTATTTCTACAATTGCTAGGTTTTACTGGTGCTATTTAACCAAGGGAAGGTTATATACCTAAATGCGGTTATTTGTTGAAAGTACAAAGGCTATACGAATTACAATTGAATTGAAAAACAACTGAAATAACTAGAAATTAAAACAAATTGCTGTCAACTGAACATCGCAACTTGGTTAAATTGCACTTCCTGGTCCGCCAACCTCGGTTCTAGACTAGATAGAACCTATAAACCCTCTTACCTTTCTTCATATTTCCGTCTTCTTCATATTCCGTCTTCTTCATATTCCGTCTTCTTTCTCATCCCCCGTTTTCACCCGTCTCTGCCTCTTCCCATTTTCCTTCATTTTATTTGACGAACGCTAAAGGAAGCATGCAAAAAAGAATATGGGAAAGTACAGTATGTTAGAAGTCTAAAGGCGCACCTGGGGCGCATCCCTTTTCATCTTGCGCCTGCATATTTGAAAACTCCGTGTTTCAGTTCTATCCACCAAATTGGATCAAGAGACCGGAACCCCTTCTTCGTTATTTTTTTTTTTCCAAAAGAATATACTTGAATGCCGAATAAACTTTCATTCGACCTTCTATAAATTTTCCTTTATTGTGACTACTGTGACTTTTTTTCTTTCGGTCTCTTCAATTCTCTTTATGCTGAGAAACAGGCACTATTCGCGCATTTCGTATACGGTTTCAAAGGAATTGGCTGTAAATATTTGGAATGTTCTCTGCGTTTCTCTTCACTTGAAGGTTCCATCCAGGCTCTGATAACCCTAATGATTCTTTCTATGATTCCGTGAGTCTTTTTCTTGAATTTAAAGTGAGAATGAAAATTTTTGTAGAGAGTTACTAAAAAAGTATACTATAAAGTTCCAGATCAAGATTCTTCCAACATTTCACCCTTTTAGAACGCCCCCAAAAATTTCGAATTTCGAAAAAACTGTTCTTAATTTATGCTTATACCCTAAAAGTAACGTCTATGCAAAATTTCAAGTTATTAAGTCAAAAAGTTTGTGGTATTTGACAAATAAAAATTATTGGTAAGATTAGGTAGGTAGTTGAGAAACTCGTGTCATCATAGTGTACTGATGACCTACCAGTGCCCTTTCTTAAGTGATCTTAAGCGGACTCGACTTCTTGGTGGATTCCAAAGGTTCATAATTGAATTTCATAAAACGGAAACCGAATATGAAAGTCTCTCAAAACTTGAAATAGCACTACACTCATCTTGAAGAAGTGGTCGTACTTACTACCAGTGGTCACGCACTATACTGAAACTTTCCGTCCTTTTTTAGACCGAGGCTCACGGTAGACGGCAATAATTGGCCGAATGCGATTTAGCATGTTGAGATTTCGTGAACGACAAAGGGAATTAAAGAGAGGAAACCAGAACGGATCAGAGCCCTTGAATTTCTCTTTTAGTCCAAAAATAGTTCGTGCTGAGCCAGCCAAGCTCCAAGAGCCCAGTTTACTCTCAATTGAATCAGTTTGCGAAATCGAACCCTACAAAGCGGCCAGGCTTACGGTCTTTTAACATTAAGGAAGGCCCATTTTACGTATGCATGTGGATTAGAAGACGATTGATACAAACCGTGAATCCGAATTTTATGCATCCCTGTCGTACTCATTCATCTCATCATTCAGTGTACCACCATCCATATTTCCATGCTGTAATTTTTAGCAAATATTCCAAGTTTTTGAATACCTATTTACTTCAATGAAATCTGTTTTGAGGTATTCTGAAAAGAATCCTAAATTTTAATGCATTTATATAAATACAGGGTGTCCCCAGAACCCCCCCCCCCCCCCCCCCCCCCCCCGGAGCTAAAATCATTAATAATGGGTCAAACTTTTTCTTTCAATCAATGTTTTTTGTAAGGATCTCAAAAATGACAAAATTGCGCATTTCGCACGAGTGCAAACTTGCGCAATTGATATCAACTTCATTATTTTAAGTGAAAATCCCCATTTCGTATTGCAGATTTGAATTCTACGTGAAATTTTATGAAGGAATGACCGATCACTCGATTTTTTAAGTCCGTGCAAACGGGTGTCGTTCCGCTCTGAAAGTGCGATAAATAATGTGAAATACTGAGTTTTTGAAGGTACCCGATTCGCGATTCCAAATAAGAATGCGAGCCTAGCAGCATCGAAATGAACTGAATAGATCCTGAGTCCGACTCTCGAGTCATTGAAAATCGTATATGTACCTAACAGTCTTTGAGACTTCGTCTTTTCTCGTTTTATTTCAATTCGTTTTTTCGGTGATGGGTAAAGAGTCTAGGTGCTTGAAGCACATTAATTTTTGAAACTACATCGATATATGCCCTAATTAGAAATCGTTTTTGGTTAGATGGTCGAATGGTTCCTCCCTTCCCCTAATTAGGTGTGCAGAGTCACCCATGTAACTACATAATATACGCAAACATTTTGAAGTTTACCTTATTATGAATGAGGATTGATAGAATAGTAACATATCGATAAGGAATATGACAGGCAATATGAAATCGAGCAAATTCGGATTTAAAAAATTGACCAGAATATAAGAGCCCCTCGTTTGTTTCCCGAACTGACGTTACAAAACTACCTTCAACTAACTGAAACACAGGGATTCTGCGAAACTATGATTCCTCATTTGTAAATGTAGTACATTCCTATCGTTTCTAAACGCTGCACTTCTATTATATAATTTTAATAAGAATAGGTAGGTAACCACGAGAAAACCAAGACTGCTACTAGGTACATGATCTGCTATTCTCAGGTTCGCAGGTGCATTTAAAGTAGAATGTATTCTTGAAATATTGCATAATCCCTTAATAATAAATAATACTTCCTTACCGGAATGATGTGCTAAGGGTAGCCCGTAAGTTATAGTTGGAGAGCAATGCTTCTTTATCACAACAGGTCCTTGCAATCCTAGCAACAGGAAATACGGCACCTGAGGCTATCCTGTGTAGGCGCCATGCGTTTAGTACTAGATACTGAATCATCTGCTATAAAAGCAAGTAATGGGATTTATGATAGTGGAAGGCAGTGGCGTAGTTTGAGGAGGGGCAGGGTGGGCAGAGCCCCTCCATAAATTATAGAGGATGCAGAATTTTGTTGTATGGATGTAGCCAAATTAATAATTTTACACTTCCAACTTCAGTACCTTCCACCTTCAATTAAAGAATGTAATTAGTAAAACACAACCACTATTATTACTACACGATTCTGGTTGCCAAGCGGTTTTGAGTCGAAAAGAATAGAAATGTCGAAAAGACATTTTTATTAGGTTCGTTTGTGTAGGGGCAAAATGGCGTGGATATTATACAGCCCAACGGGGCATAGTAAAATCACCTAGTCAACGAAACGGAAATGTGGATACTACAAACTGAAACAAACTTCTGGGGCAAGCCCATTTTTTTTTATTTATTTTATTTTTTTTTATTTTTCCCTAGAAAAATATCCATTGTTCAGTATCCACCGATTCCCCTATGAACTTCCCCTACTTTTCACTGCCTACTTGATCAAGCTTGGTAGTTCGTTTCAAAACAGTTTCCCGTTGTATTATACCATTAATTTACGAATAAAATCCCAGTTAAAATGGAGCAAGGATACAACAACTAGAAGCCTGCAGTGGTGATTGAAATAGTTTAATAGAAAAGATTAAAATAATCTAGAGTAGCAGTAGGTAGGTATTTCTATTCTAACCTAGCATATTGGAGGTTTGAGTTTGTTTACATTTTTTTATGTTTCTTGATCTCGGTTTCATGCCCTGTATTTCATTTCGCGTAGCCTGCTTATATAATACAATTGTATGATATTGTCCAGAAAAAGTTATTTTTACGCGGAAGTAACAATTGAGGATAAACCTGTAAGACAGCAAGTCCACATAGGTATATGAATTTGCATGCAGTAAATCTAGAATAATAGTATAATAAACCTAGTGCTCCTCAATTCATCGGTAGGTACCTATTCGTCTTTATCATAATTTTTCACGTTCTGATTAGTTATTTGGATAATATTTTTTCTAAGTAGTATTATGCTTTAATAATCTATAGGTAGGTTTATGAATATGAAAGCGTCCGTGATTTCAGATCATTACAAAAAGCCATTGAGCACCTACCTACTTATATGAACGTTTGGCAGTTTATTAAGAGTCTTCGTATACTCAGCAACAAGCACTAGAAATGAATAGCAAAACTATAAAATAAAATGAAATCCTTGACTGTTGCCCCTCCATAAGAAATGGCTTAGCTACGCCACTGGTGGAATTTATCCATATCAGACATACAAATTGTATGCACGATTGCTTGTGTAAAAATATTAAGATTCACGAACCGCACCAAATATACGTGCACGTCTGCACATACCTTCAATTATACCCGCTGTTGTACATTCAGCCTACAAAACATTGTGACGCTAATGACTTAGCCCGGAGAACCATCTGTTTCGAGTTTAATTCCAGGAAGGGGATTTTTCGGTATGATAACGTAGTCTCATGGTCGTTATGATGCCTCCGGGAATTGTAGAACCCCACTGGAGGGCGTGCGGTGGAATCAATTCGAAGAGACTCACGCCCGCAGTTCCAATTAGGGTCTCGTCAATAGGAAGATAGTTGAGAGGCGACGGTGAAGCCCCTAGCGCCCATTTCTGGGTTTTGCCTCCTCCCCTTCACCCTGTCACCCATTTAAACCCCGATGGGTTTTCTCATATTGAAGACCCAATCAATACCAGAGAATTAAATGTCACCCCTTTCTGTTTCAGGTGTTCCATTTGATGAGCAAGTTCTGAAACCGGTTCCGCACTCCAGGCCGGAGTCATCCACCGCGTATAAAGGTAAGTCCCCCAGAGATCATACTCATTCTAATAATCTAAATAGCATTTGAAAACCAAAACTAATATTTCGGGAATTAAATTAAACCATTTCGTATAAGCATACAGCCACACAATCACATAATTATTCATTAATATTCAACAATACATAATTTCAAACATTGAATCAAACATTTTACAAATGAATTAAATATTTCTCAGAAATAATTAAACATTCTCCAAAATGAATTCAACGTTACAAAACACGAAGTGAACTTCATACATAATATATGAAATAAATTATTACTCTATTAATAAACCCGAATGGGGACAACATTAACTTCACGCAACGACAGATGACAATCTTCTTATAGTAAATGGGATAATCTCTTACGAATATCTTCTTGCCCAATCAATGATTTTCTTATTGCTGTTTCTCTATATTTAGCTATGATTAAAAAAAAGAAAATGTCTGCCAAGTTGGGGTTGGGTGTGGCACATAGCTTCCTCGCTTACCTATCACTATCATGAATGTATAGATCACTGAAAAGTTTTAAATGATCTTGAACAATTCCATAGCGGAAAAGAGTAAATCAAGAAGTAGCGTGAAATGTCATAATTGGCCAATTAAGAAACGAAAAAAATGATACTCAATGTAATTTACGTTTGTGCAAGCGCAGAATTAAGTGATGAGTTGAAAACAATAAAATAGGTACGGGACCATAAATATACACTCTAAACCACGCATTCGCTGACAATTTCATGAACATCGAATGAACACTGTGGAAATTAAGGACATTACAAGTATTTCACATTGGAGCATGCGCAGTAGCTATTAATGATACAATCGCGTTGAAATTTATATGAGGTAATCAAGTCATCTTCTTCCAAATATCATCCAAATTTAAGCGAAATCGAACGACTAGAGTGTGAAAAAATGGAGCTTAATGGAATTTACGGTTTGCGCATGCGCAGAATGAATATTGATTCGGCAATAATGAAACTGACAGGGAACCATGTAAAACCTAACCCGCGCATTCTCTGACAATTTCATCGAAATCAGATGAAAACAGTGGAAATTAAGGTAGTTGGAAGGATTTTACATAAGCGCCTGCGCAGTAGCTGTTAATGATACAATCATGTTGACATTGATATGGGATGATCAAATCGTCATCCTCCTCTATCATCCTAATTTGAGCGAGATCGGACGACTAGGGCTTGAAAAAATGAAGCATAACGGAATGTACGTTTGCACATGCGCAGAGTGAGGTATTGATTTGACAACAATGAAACAGACAGATCGGATGAAAACTGTGAAAAATAAGCGTTTTACAAGGATTTCATATTGGCGCATGCACCGTAGCTATTAATGATACAATCATGCTGAAATTGAAAGAAGATGATCCAATTGTCATCCCCCAACTATCATCCGAATGTATATATGTGGATGGATATATGAATGGAGATATGGAGGTATCAAGAAGCCCGTGGAGATGTAAAGTTCGGATAGGGGACAATAGGAGAGCAGTAGCGGGAAAAACTGCGGAAGATGTAAACTTGTTTCCCTACAGAAAAAGCCTATTGCTTCCTCACTACCAAAAGTTGGGAAGCTTTGTGTTCGTGAAAGAAGTCGACAAAATGATTATCCTCCAAAATCAAAATTTTCACTTGCGTTTTGCGCTTCAGAGCTTGCTGATCAATTTGCAGCAGCGTCGAAAGACCGGATTTTCTAACCAGTGGCTGATATATCATTTTAGCAAATTTCCTTAAAAATGAAGCTATCGCAATGGCTCCAAGATTTTTAAAATCAAACTTTTTGAAAAATTTCTTCGTTGATATCCGTTTTGAGACATTCTGAATCAAATCCTTGAGTTCAATTTTTTTTCATAAATATATTATTTACCTCCTTCCAGACAACGTCGTTCTACCGTTCAAAAATCAAGCTTTCCAAACGAAAGGATGAGTTCGTTGGCCAGCATTTTTAAGCACATTAAATTGGTCAAATTTCAAAAAATGTATTAAAAAAATCACTAAAAATTGCTAAAAACGGCACAAAATTGTTAAATTTACATTTGCTAGCAGTATTTGAGTCAAAATAAGTTTATCAACGAGGAACTAGAATATTAAAAAATGTAAGCACAAATCTATTCTGAAAAATGTACTTAAATTTCATTAATATTTGTCAAAAAATATACAAAACTGCCAAAAAAGCTAATAATACAAAATCTTCTAATTTGCTTGAATTACAGTAGATTGTTTAGAAAGAGTTTCTTGCCATGAATTTGGTGGTTAACAATTTCTTTTTACAAAGTACTCAAATTCTCAAAACAATTTAACATTGTTACACAATACGATAATTTACGAAAATTTGCCCATACGATCATGCTGCATGACTGGAACTTTTTCTGAATAAATCGTTTGCAGAAAATATATTTTCCTCCGGAAACAATTATAATTATATTTATATGAAATATAAAGTGACCTTTCCCGTCGAATGGGATATAAAGGAAATATAATGCAACTTCCATAATTTGAAGGTTGATCGAGGACATGTAAGCTGAGTCTCTTGAACATGCCGATACCTCTCCATTTAAGATGGCGGTATAAAACTTTGTACATAGAATACCAAGTCAGTTCGAGAAAATGATTCCTAAATTTTACTCAGTAGGTACAACCCTTGATACTGCCAGAAAACTACGAAAATCCTTAGGTACAAAATTTCATTATGAAATTGAAATTTCCGATACAAAAAAAAGCCACAGTTCCTTTGAGCCTGACGGCTAAAATTAAAAAACATGAATATGCTTTAGCCATACACGACTCACTCCTCGTCGATTCTCTGAACCCGACCCCCCATCGGCCTCTGAACTCTGTTTATCATTCTGCCATCAATCCTAAAACATGGAATCATGTTTTAGCTCCTCGCTCTCACTTTATTATAGAAATGATCACGACCATTGAGCTCTTGTGAGATGATGATCTCCTAATAGAAACTCGCGAGTAAACATTCACTTTATTATAGAAATGATCACGACGATTGAGCTCTTGTGCGATGATGATCTCCTAATAGAAACTCGCGAGTAAACATTCACTTTATTATAGAAAGAGGCTAAAGAGGCTACATACGAAATTACAGCTTCCTATAGTGTAAAGTATAGAAATTACCTATTAAAATAATTTAACCACCGCTTCACAAATCTAACCGTTCTCGCAATATTCGGATCACCTGCTATGAATCACATAGTCGAAACACCAGCTCAATGAAATCATCAGAAATTAACAAGCGGTTGCAATCATGTTCACAATATCAATAATTGAGAATGATCACCTGTGTGTAAACAATTATTCATATAACCATGCTCATAACTCAGCTTGTTGGCCACTCATTTCGCAGTAGTTAATATAGTATGGTTGGATAAATCGAGAGCTTTCGAACGAATGGTCAACGAATTTTGTGGGATGAAAAACGACGAAGTATCATATCCCTAGCAACGACTCGGTTGTAAGCGGAAATCATCACAATTATTGGCGCTACTTTCGTTGCACTCTCGTGGGACATTTTTCGGTAGTTAGGCCAATTCATGCTAAAAGAATTTAGGTTTTTGATTTGACAGTTTTAATAATTTTACATCGTTAGCAGCGTTTCGAAATATGTATGCCTTCGAAATGGTTCAAAGTTTGATGTAATTCAAGTTTTGTAATCAATTTTCCGAACAATACCACTCTTTTCCTTTACTTGTTAGGTAATATGTTTTATTATGTAGTGAAGAGCGATACATTAAGAGATAGTGCATACATACTAGTACGAACGTTTGAAGGTTTCTACCTATAACGAAAAGCACGGTTTCTTCTGCTTCTCTTTAAAAATCGTTCTTTCATCAGCCCTGAAATAATGAGAAGTCTAGGTGAGTTCGCCGAGAGGGATAAACCCTTGATTAAACTTTTTAAATTAAATGAGAAATTAATTAGTGAAATGATTCTAATTACTGTTGGGAATATGAGATGGAGGTAGCCGCTTTTTTTCCGTAGTTTGTAATGTAATTCGATATTTCCTCGTGGTAATGAAAAAATGGGTAAGTAAATGATCTTACCAAACAAATGAACAAGGTAAATTAGCTCATCTGTTGTACAAAAATATTAATTGTTAGATGTCTAATGATGAACGAAAATAGAGTAAACAAAAGGTACCTACATTTTTTTGAAGGGAAATGTACTATTTATCTAATATATATAAAACTGAACATATGTATATATGCGTGTGTGGGTGTGTGCGTGTGCCCGATGGGTCTGCCATAACCCTGGATGTCCAGGTTGTCAGTGGCAGCGTGGACATGTAGCAGACCTGGCGGGCTAAAATGAATAAGTATGATAGAAATGACCTACGGCATGCGATTTCAGAGCTAAAAGGAGTGGCGACCATTGACATCAAGGTCATGGCTGCATCCGCATCATGGCAAGGGGTGTGGTGCAGGAAAAGTGCCACGGAGTTATTCGAGTTGGGCATCTCGGCGGGAGTGCTCGTGGTATCACCACCCGCGTCCTGAGGGGTTCTTAGTTGAACTGGTGGTCATTTTATAGGGACACTTCCTTTCATCCCACTCTCCCTCCTCATCCTTCTGCAACTTCCTCTATTCCTAAAGCCGGCGTCGAGTAAACCTTGACGTCCTTCTCATTTTTCTTCTTTTTTTCCCAATTTAATGGTGTGCACCCTCCGCCTTTGAGTAGAGTTTCGTAAAAAAAGTGTGTGTTCGTGAGTCCCCATGCCCCGTATAGTCTGACAAAAACTGCTACACCGATTTCAATGCGTGTGTTTCCGAAATTATCAAAGAGTTCCTGGGACTTTTATAAGGGGATAAATTCGAATCCCTAAAACCTCCCGTAACATCCTAAATCAGAAAAACGAATCAACGTTGTCCGGGTAAACAACTCTGTAATTAAGTAATTCTATTTCGGTGGTAAAGAATCATTTGCTGAAAAGAATTACACGTCACGAATCGTAGAAAGATCTAGCCCATAACGATTTCTACTCTTTAAACAAATACAAGTACCATAAAAATGCAGCCGCAAGCATAGTGTTTGGATAACTGCTGTAGAAGTTGCTACTGTGTGCTGCCGTGATTACATTGTACATGATTATACGATCATTCTGTAAGAATACATAAGGAGATAAATACCGCTCGGTCCTCGCAATAACCGATTAGCCTCGTCGCCATATTTGTCTTCATTTATCCGGTCGTTTGCTCGAAGCCGGAAAGAACCGGAGTAGGTCAATTTCATCTACGGGTTATCTGCCTCCCCAAGCAATAAAAGACGCCGACTTTGTGATCACATTTTTTCACGCTTCAAAAATGATTGCACCTTATTAGATGACGTCAAAGATGAGACCAAAGCCTTAGAGCCACTTTCACCAAGTTTCCGATCCAAGTTCAAGATGCGTTTTGAGCATTGAACTGAGATCGTCCAATTGGATTTCACCAATAAAGTTCAAGGCTGATCTCCGATTATCCAGCGTTCAGCGTTGAACTTTGGACCTAGCCGGTTACGGAGGCGTACACAAGAATCAATAATTATTTATTGTTGCTCGACTCCTCACTTACCAAACCACCTCATAGAAATTTCGCCAAAATACTCGTGACGTGTTCTTTATTTAACTTTATTCATATTTTTATTTTGCCGTATGCTTATAATTTATCAATTGATAATGGCAAGAGCTCTCGCTCGGGGTTTTTGTTATTGATAGGTTTTGTACAGTACTAATAGCGAACACACTTGATAATCGTGTAAATATCAGAGTACCGTGTATGAATTGTGAATATTGTCTCTATCACGTGAATTATTAGTGCGATTTTCCAATTTTCCAATTATTGTACCTAATACTTTATAATGATATCATTTACATAATAAACTTATATAGACGTTTACTAGTTTTAAAAAATTATGCAGTTGAATGCATTTTACTCTGTTTTTGATGTAGTCTAGTACAAAAGATTATATATATATATATATTTATATATATATATTAATTGCTATGCAATTCTTAGGCCGACCCCCAATAATTTTTTTTAAATGTCCACTTTTTTTGTGTAACGTTTTTTGTCCCGAGATGGGAAGCGAGAGGTCGTGGGTTCGAATCCCGGCCAGGCTTGAAATTTTTTTTTTTTTTTTTTTTTTTCCCGTGAGACGAAGGTCGTGGGTTCGAATCCCAGCCAGGCCTGAAAAAAAAATTTTTTTTTTCTTTTTTCTCGTGAGACGAAGGTTGTGGGTTCAAATCCCAGCCAGGCTTGATTTTTTTTTTTTTTTTTTTTTTTTTCGTGAGACGAAGGTTGTGGGTTGAAATCCCAGCCAGGCTTGATTTTTTTTTTTTTTTTTTTCGTGAGACGAAGGTTGTGGGTTCGAATCCAGCCAGGCTTGAACATTTTTTTTTTTTTTTTTTCTCGTGAGACGAATTGCATAGCAAATTATACTCGTTTTCTACGCAGTAGAAAAGAGAAAAGATCCGGCGAGGCGCGAAGCGCCGAGTATAGATTAGGGGGGTCCAGGGGGGCGAAGCCCCCCTGGCGGGGTCTAGGGGCGGAGCCCCTTGCGAGGCCCGAAGGGCCGAGTATATATATATATATATATAGATATATATATATATATATATATATATATATATATATATATATAAAGTAAAAAATAAAATAATTAAACAAACCTGAAAATTAGCGTAAGGTCAGACTTTGCAATCACACAAGAGACCAGTCGATGTAGAAATTGATTTAATGGACACCCGGAGTGAGTTTTCATGATAAGACAAAGACGATGCTAAATGACCCTGTGGCGATAAGTACTTTCTTTGTTCACATCTTGACAGCAAAGGTAGGAAGAGTCCTGTGGACAATGTTAGGGATTAATTGACTCGCGGAAGTGTAAAAGTGTCTAAGTGCCAAAAATAGGAAACTCGTGCTTTTGCATTTAACAGGGTTATTAGCCACGGCCAGTGATATGAAGTAAGTTCAAGTGTCATCGGAATCGTTTAATAGTTCCTACAGCAAGTCGACCCATGGCACATACACCCTTTTGAAGTAGGTAACAAGGGTGGGCGACTTACATAGTTTCTGCTTTCTAAAATTTTGAATGTCTATGATAGTTGCAGTGCAAACTACAATACACTATAAACTAGTCTAAGCGTTCATCTAATAATAGAAAAATGTTTTTCTTTAATTCAGTCTTGTTTCTCTAATACTATTCACGTCTAAACATTTGAATTGGCCTTCTGAAAAATTTGGCAGAAGACACTTAGACCCTTTTGCACTGCCACGCTTCAATTATTATTAGGGATAATTATGTTAGGGACCTCCATCATTTGAGAATCAATAGGGTGGAAGAGAGAATTTCTCAATATTGCGCTTTGATGTCCTAGGTAGAGAAAAATTAATCAGAAAAATGTTATCATTATTGGATGATCGGCGTTTTAGATTGGGTAGTTTAGAATAGCGAGGAAGTCATTGTTTTGTTAAGTATAGATTAATCAATAATACAGTAAGCATAGACCCGATAACTAAGTCGAAAACTCTGAAAGTTCGTAGTACTTCATTTTAGTGCAACATGGTTTTCTTGGATTGAAACCTAGGCGAAAATTTTTTTCTCGTTTGAAATAAGTTCAAGGAAAGATAATAAACGGAATAAATTTTTTTCTTTTTTGAAAAGGATTTTATTTGGAATATTTTCTTTTTCTTTTTTCTTTTTTGAAAATTATTACCTACCGTTCAATAAACGGTAATAATTTACTCATAATCTCGATGGGTGAGGGCGTTCAGAATCGCATGAAAAATGCTACCTTGAATCCAGTTTTTTCCCTAATGACCATTTTAGGCACTAAGACCGATCCCAGATCAGCTGAGTGGCTCTAGAAACCAGTTTTTTCCCTAATGATCCCACGATTCTGAGATTTGGTATGTAGCCCCTTGAGGGACTTCTGAACACAACTGACCGATCCCAGATCAGCTGAGTGGCTCTAGAATCCAGTTTTTTCCCTAATGATTCCACGATTCTGAGATTTGGTATGTGGGCCCTTGAGGGACTTCTGAACACAACTGACCGATCCCAGATCAGCTGAGTGGCTCTAGAATCCAGTTTTTTCCCTAATGATCCCACGATTCTGAGATTTAGTATGTGGGCCCTTGAGGGACTTCTGAACACAACTGACCGATCCCAGATCGGCTGAGTGGCTCTAGAATCCAGTTTTTTCCATAATGATCCCACGATTCTGAGATTTGGTATGTGGGCCCTTGAGGGACTTCTGAACACAACTGACCGATCCCAGATCAGCTGCGTGGATCTAGAATCCAGTTTTTTCCCTAATGATCCCACGATTGACTTAATAACAGTTTAAAATTACGATCAATAAACAAATTTAATTTGGGCGCAGCAACGCGCGCGGGGGGAACGCTAGTATATATATATATATAAGTAAATGTACATAAAAACGGATTAGTAGGTGGTCCCCCCCCCCTCCCTCCAACTTTTTAAATTTTGAAGCCATCTAAATAGCTCATTTTTTTTTGAAAATTCGCTAAAAGATTTGTGAAAGTAGGTATGTTCTCATTCATGTCCAGAACTCGTGAAATGAGTTTCAGGGTGATTTCAACACCTCGGTAACAAGCGAAGACAGTTATAATTTGGTTGTAATTATTAAGTTATAGCTTATTTTTGCTCACAGAGACTTGAGTATTAAGGCAATCTATTCCTCAGTGGATTTATGTACCTCTTACCTATATTTCTATTCAAGATAAGAAACATTAATCTTATCCAATTAACCAATAAATATTAATAAACTATAAAATGAAGCGTTATCTCAAGGCTTCACTTCCTGTAACCCTTCTAATATTTTTCTCTGAAAGGTTTCAAAGTAAATGTCAATTTGGTTCACGTAAAAAAATGAATGAATAAAAAAAATGAAAAAATCACGGCCACAACATTCAAATTTTCCTTTAAACATTAATTTTTGGGTATTATGTTCATTTACCGTTCGTATCTGCCGTTCTCATTGATTTTAACAGGAACATATTGTCGGGAATGATCCCCGTCCTAAACAGAACTAAAAACGCTTATTTTCTAAAAGTTTTGATTAATTTATTTTCAATTTTCAAGTTTTATTAACTAATTTTCTAACTGTTAATTTATTTTACTCTATATTCTCATATAAACGTATGGGTATGAAACAATTGGGGTTCTCAGGTAACTTTGCAAAACTAGACCTGGAGCCTTCATGCGCAAAGGTTTAATATATCATAACAGAATTCTAATCTGCTGATTGCAGATTGCTGATCTAATATGGAAAGAAGAAAAATTTGTGTTTTCATCATCCGTACGATTGTCATAGGCTGGCATCATCGGTGCAGGGACTGCGATGCAGGAGAGTTGTAATACTTTTGTGTTTCTACAACGATAATTGATTGAGTTAAATCGAAACCACAGTCCCTTTCTGACTATTGTAGCACGACGTGAAGCTGAATTGTTGAAAAAGTCTCTTCCGATGTTCCCTTCTATGTAGAGTTGCACCGTCAAAAGGAAGTAAGATTTGTATTTGAATGAACTCCTAATGACCTTAACTGAGTTTTGTGAGCGTCGATGCCTACAGCTAATATCATAAAAGGGGCTGGTTGGACTCCGTACTTTAACTCAGAACTGTACACTGTATCTCAATAACAAACAGAACAATTGGATTATATTCTGTTGAAGATAAAATTGACTTTTAGGATAGATGTAAGATTTAAAGGTGTACTGTTTTAAGTGGATTTGAAGATTATGATCAAGGTGATAGGACATCACGGCCGGGTTGTCACCGGTCATACCCGCCTTACTCGCAGATACTTTCATAGTGCAGAATGGGTTGAATGTAGAAACCCAGCTTACGTCGTTAAGTTCATTTGCACAAACTGTCTTGAGCAAATAAATTTGTGCAAATGGTTTGAACGTTTGGACCCAACTTAATGTAATTGCATGGGATTAGGCATCGCTTATAATATCAACGAACTAAATCACTCGCGTCTAAGTTGTGGAAACCCATTTCAAAACCGAAGTTAGTGAAAAACGTTGTGAGTTAGTGAAAAAACGAAAAATAAAGAGTTACAATGTTAAATCGATTTCGACGCTTAAGCCATCATCAGTAACAAACAGTAACTGAAGACTCATTAGAAAGGACACAGCTTATATAGTCACAGGTAAAGGGAGATTGAATCCCATTGGTTGAGAGAAAGGAATAGGGCAGGAGGTACAACCATTTAAGTGCATACAAAGTGAAGGGGGATTATAGCTAATCAGATGAAGTGAAAGGGGGAAAATAACTAAATATGGTATCAACAGTGTGAAGGGATAATTCCAAGCTTTATAGAAATGGACCTATCAGTGGTGAAATATATTGAGGTATATCCTGATTTACATCAACCTTAAGAGACCCTCATGATAAGCTTATCAAACTTTTTTTTTTTTTTTTTTTTCGATTGCTGATTCATGGAGTCTCATGCCAATCTTTGTAATATGTATTTATAGCCATCATGTTGAATAGTGTTGGAAAGGCAGATTATGAGAGATTATGAGTGATTAGGGATTCGTGCGACGCAGCATTCGGCTCACATCACCGAACAAAATCATTCATCAGAAATAAAGTAAGTAAACAACCATTCCAGGTTGTGGCTTTTCATGCTTTCTTTTGTCATCAGCTGTCTTCCAAATAGAGGATCAGAATTCGTTCTGATGAATACGCTTAGCTACTTATTGTCTCGCCCTCTTGAGTGGAGACGGGTTCGCCGTACATGAATGTGAAAATTACTTGGATAGGAGACCGTAACCTGGGCTTTCACCCATCCTATTACTCACCACGCTGGACGTTGCCTAATTTCGCTAATCGGAATAGAAACGGTTCATTGCAACGCCTAACCCTACAGATTAGCATTGGAGAAGTGGGAAAGTCAGTGGCACAGTACACCAAATGCATCTCACACTCACAAGTTTTTCCCTCAGGTCGCTGATAGACTCAACTCGCCTCAAGGCTACGCAGGCACTAAGTAATCATGGAAAACATGCTGCATACTTGTACCGATTCGGTCTGAAGGATTCACCCGAGTGCAGTTGTGAAGTCGGAGGAACTCAAGATTGGAACCACTTGATAATATCCTGCAAGAGATTTGAGCAACCGAGGAGCAGACTGCTGAGGAAGGTGGTACTGACTGGTGGAATCTTGCCTCCAACACTCTGAGATCTAGTGACGAAATATCTGGAAGATTTCACAGTTTTTCTCAAACGCGTGGATTTTGATGACATCTGAACTTCTCTCTCACGCTCTCTCTCTCTCCGCTCCATTCTCTTCTTTCCATTCTCCAAATCATGATTTCAAATTCAAAATTTTGATGTTTTGCTATCCAAAAATTAAATTTATTCATTTTTATTTATTAATTTTTATTTTATTTATTTTATTTTACATATTTCCTGATTATTTTATTGTTTTATGTTATTGTTTGTTTGTTTTCCTTTTTATTTGTTTACAGTTTATTTTATTCACTTTTGATTATTCGAGTTTTGTTATTGCTATGATTCTGTCTAGTTTTTGTTTTCAGTCATGCTTGCTCTTTGATTTTTATATTTCTATCTATTTTTTTAAGCATGGAATCATGTTTTAGCGATGGATCCCCCGCCGAAAAGTGAGACAATAAAGTGAGATGAAAGTAGCGCCAATAATTGTGATGATTTCCGCTTACAACCGAGTCGTTGCTAGGGATATAATACTTCGTCGTTTTTCATCCCACAAAATTCGTTGACCATTCGTTCGAAAGCTCTCGATTTATCCAACCATACTATACTAGCCGCTCCGGCTCGCTACGCTCGCCTCCACGTCCAGCCGGGGGGCAAGCCCCCCGGACCCCCCATTCAATTGCTCGCTTCGCTCGCAAAGTGTGGCATGTAGGGAATATTGCTCGCTTCGCTCGCAAAGTGTGGCATGTAGGGAATGTTGCTCGCTTCGCTCGCAAACGATAGATCCCTAAGGGTAGGTTTAACTTCTGTAAGGGATGCTGCTCGCTTCGCTCGCTTGAGGAAGTTATAGTGCCCACCCAACTTGGCAGACGTTTTTTTCTGTTGGAAATTCTTACAAACAAATTAAATCTTATGAAACTACGTGGAACCACAAAAAGTTTATTCGGGGATGTCGCTCGCTTCGCTCGCAAGGTATTGCTGTATATTTGTAGGAAAAAATCCGAATTTATTCTGTTGACATGGCTCTCGCTTCGCTCGCAAGGTATACCTGTATACCCTTCAAGACGTAAGTGCGTGTACCTGCTCGCAACCCGTTTTCGTCAGGTGCAAGCCCCGCCTCATCGAACGGGTCCGTACTCTCGCATTTTTTTAACGCATTTCCCGATACTTTTTTCGCGATCCGATCGCGCCGTCGTCTTCCTCGTTCAAAAACCTACGAAACCCGTATTTTTCCGGAATTGTCAACGGCCGTTTAGAGGGGTAGGGGAAGCGGGGAAGTCCAAAAAGCGCACATTAATTCTTACTTCGACCCCCCTCCCGCCCTACGGCCCATGGTTCGGGTGGGATAAAACAATTTTAAATTCGCTCGCTCCCACTTTTGGAAAATCTCAAGAAGATCCCCCCACTCGTACACTCCCCCCACTCAGCCGTTTGGCCGTGCATAGACACGACAGACAAACAGACAGACAGACGGAGTTTCATTCATATAAATAACTAGCCGCTCCGGCTCGCTACGCTCGCCTCCACGTCCAGCCGGGGGGCAAGCCCCCCGGACCCCCCATTAAATTGCTCGCTTCGCTCGCAAAATGTGGCATGTAGGGAATTTTGATCCCTTCGCTCGCAAAGTGTGGCATGTAGGGAATGTTGCTCGCTTTGCTCGCAAACGGTAGATCCCTAAGGGTAGGTTTAACGTGTGTAGGGGATGTTGCTCGCTTCGCTCGCAAACGGTAGATCTCTAAGGGTAGGTTTAACTTCTGTAGGGGATGCTGCTCGCTTCGCTCGCTTGAGGAAGTTATACTGCCCACCCAACTTGGCAGACTTTTTTTCAGTTGGGAATTCTTACAAACAAATTAAATCTTATAAAACTACGTGGAACCAAGAAAAGTTTATTCGGGGAATGTTGCTCGCTTTGCTCGCAAACGGTAGATCCCTAAGGGTAGGTTTAACGTGTGTAGGGGATGTTGCTCGCTTCGCTCGCAAACGGCAGATCTCTAAGGGTAGGTTTAACTTCTGTAGGGGATGCTGCTCGCTTCGCTCGCTTGAGGAAGTTATACTGCCCACCCAACTTGGCAGACTTTTTTTCAGTTGGGAATTCTTACAAACAAATTAAATCTTATAAAACTACGTGGAACCACGAAAAGTTTATTCGGGGAAGTTGCTCGCTTCGCTCGCAAGGTATTGCTGTATATGTGTAGGAAAAAGTCCGTATTTGTTCTGTTGAAATGGCTCTCACTTCGCTCGCATGGTACCTATGTGTATCTGCTCGCAAATGATAGATCCCTTAGGGTAGGTTTGAAGTCTGAAGGGGATGCTGCTCGCTTCGCTCGCTTGAGGAAGTTATACTGCCCACCCAACTTGGCAGACGTTTTTTTCTGTAGGAAATTCTTACGAACAAATTAAATCTTATAAAACTACGTGGAACCACGAAAAGTTTATTAGGGGATGTTGCTCGCTTCGCTCGCAAGGTATACCTGTATATCCTTGAGGAAGTTATACTGCCCACCCAACTTGGCAGACGTTTTTTTCTGTTGGAAATTCTTACAAACAAATTAAATCTTATAAAACTATGTGGAACCACGAAAAGTTTATTAGGGGATGTTGCTCGCTTCGCTCGCAAGGTATACCTGTATATGTGTAGGGTAGGTTTAACTTCTGTAGGGGATGCTGCTCGCTTCGCTCGCTTGAGGAAGTTATACTGCCCACCCAACTTGGCAGACGTTTTTTTCTGTTGGAAATTCTTACAAACAAATTAAATCTTATAAAACTATGTGGAACCACGAAAAGTTTATTAGTGGATGTTGCTCGCTTCGCTCGCAAGGTATACCTGTATATGTGTAGGACAAAGTCCGTATTTATTCTGTTGAAATGGCTCTCGCTTCGCTCGCAAGGTAGATCCCTAAGGGTAGGTTTAACTTCTGTAGGGGATGCTGCTCGCTACGCTCGCTTGAGGAAGTTATACTGCCCACCCAACTTGGCAGACGTTTTTTTCTGTTGGGGAATTCTTACTTACAAATTAAATCTTATAAAACTACGTGGAACCACGAAAAGTTTATTAGGGGATGTTGCTCGCTTCGCTCGCAAGTCCGTATTTATTCTGTAGGGGATGCTGCTCGCTTCGCTCGCTTGAAGAAGTTATACTGCCCACCCAACTTGGCAGACGTTTTTTTCTGTTGGAAATTCTTACAAACAAATTAATTCTTATAAAACTACGTGGAACCACGAAAAGTTTATTAGGGAATGTTGTACTGCCCACCCAACTTGGCAGACGTTTTTTTCAGTTGGGAATTCTTACAAACAAATTAAATCTTATAAAACTACGTGGAACCAAGAAAAGTTTATTCGGGGATGTTGCTCGCTTCGCTCGCAAGGTATACCTGTATATGTGTAGGACAAAGTCCGTATTTATTATTTGAAACGGCTCTCGCTTCGCTCGCAAGGTATTGCGTAGAAGTGCAAATGGGAACCCCCCTGTGAGGGTCCCTTCAGGTAAGCAACGTTGTGTAACGGCGGCCCGTGGTCGATTAATTTCTGATGTTAAAGGCTTCCCTCGCAATTCCCCTCCCAATTTGACCTACTTTCCGTCACTTTTTTCGATATCCGACTTCGGATTCAGATTTGGCGGGATCAAAGCTGTATTTCGCCCGCGAAAACCGTTCCGAAAAACGTACCTTTATGGGGTATATTTTAATCGGAAAAAACCAAGTTTTTCAGCGGACTTTTCGAGAAAACGGGTCCGTACTCTCGCATTTTTTTAACGCATTTCCCGATACTTTTTTCGCGATCCGATCGCGCCGTCGTCTTCCTCGTAGGAAAACCTACGAAACCCGTATTTTTCCGGAATTGTCAACGGCCGTTTAGAGGGGTAGGGGAAGCGGGGAAGTCCAAAAAGCGCACATTAATTATTACTTCGACCCCCCTCCCGCCCTACGGCCCATTGTTCGGGTGGGATTAGAACATTTTAAATTCGCTTATACACCCTATCGGAAAATCCCAAAAAGATCCACCCACTCGTAGACTCCCCCCACTCAGCCGTTTGGCCGTGCATAGACACGACAGAGCGACAGACAGACAGACGGAGTTTCATTCTTATTAATAACTAGCCGCTCCGGCTCGCTACGCTCGCCTCCACGTCCAGCCGGGGGGCAAGCCCCCCGGACCCCCCATTAAGTTGCTCGCTTCGCTCGCAACGTGTGGCGTGTAGGGAATATTGCTCGCTTCGCTCGCAAAGTCTGGCATGTAGGATATAATGCTCGCTTCGCTTAGCCGGTTGAAGGCACGTGAAGCGGATCGTCTCTGTGTTAAACGCGTCATATCTGGGTGAAATTGTGTCCGAAGTAGTTCATAATTGGCAGGTGAATTGGGATTGGCCTTATAAATCGCTGGATCGAACGTAATCTTCCGTTTTCTGGGCTGAGAGGACAGATTTTTAAGGTTAGATTATTCAGTTTAATTCTGTTTTTCGCCTGTCGTTTGGTCGGTCGAGACGTTGAAGCCGTCACACGCGACCTTGAGAGAGATAACGCGTGCGCACAAGCAGTGTCAACGTCGCCACGCCTCGTCGCCCCTCCGGGTCTATCCCACACCCGCCGCGCTGCCCGCGCCACACCTTGCCCACCAGTGCGTTGTTTTGGCATCTCTTTTCGATCATGATCGCTTGAGCCTGGGGGTCGGTGACAGGCGTTCGTTTACGCGAAAGTATTTCATCGGAAAGTCTTGATGCAAAATCCATCTAATCTCGTTAGAACCCCGAAAAGAGAAAGAAGCCCAACTGAGTTTGACAAATTGCTGACACCCAGGAACAAGAAGGTAGTGGTGAACATGTCGACAACGCCGTCGGGAACCTTCACATTGGCGGAGTTGAAGCAATGTATTGCGGAAGTGATCGAGGAAAAAGGAGTCGCAACCAAGGAGGATTTAGGGAATCTGGCTTCAAGTATCGGGACGGAAATATCGTCTCTTAAAGAGGAAAATAAATTGCTGAAAACTGAAGTGAACCAACTGTACCAACTTGTGGACTCCTTAGAAGATAAAAGTCGCAAAAACAATCTTTTGTTTGGAGGGATGGTGGTCAGCGGAGATGATAGCTACATAACAGTGATTGAGAAATTCTTGGAAACTGTACTGGGTTTTGAGAAAATGCCGATGATCAGCAGGGCCTACGCGGTCGGAAATCGCAACAAAGACAGAAAAATGTTAATTGCCGAATTTGTGCGTCAAGAGGACGTTTTCCAGATACTCAGTAAAGTCAAGACTCTTCGAAATACAGAGTTCTTTATCACTAGAGACCTCTCCAAAAACACTAGAGATCGTAGGTCGAAATTAGCTGCTATGAAAAAAGAGATTAATCGCAAAAACCCTAATATTAGAACTTTCTGGAGGGGGAATGCACTGCAGGTGGAGGGTGGCGTGTACACGTGGGATGCCGAGCGAGGGCTGATCACAACCTCGGGGCAGGGCGGCCTGGAGCAGTTGAGAAGAGATCATCGGCTGGATGTAGATGTGAACCTGGATCGGGTCGAGAAAAGGACGGCTGGAGGAGCGGCTGAGCGGGATAAACCAAGAACATGACGCCGGAAGAAGAGCCAGGATGATTCGATGGTAACTAAGAAACGTTTAGCTATTTTGTCCTATAACGTATGTGGTTTGCAGGGAAAAATTCGGGAGGCAAATTTCAAAAAGTTTATTTATAAATATGATATATTTTTGTTATATGAAACCTTTATAGTTGACATAAATGTGAAATGTATCGAAGAGTTTTTTGATGAATACGTCTTATGTTGGGTAGCTGCCATTAGACAGAGCCGACTAGGGAGGGCCAGTGGTGGGTGCCTGTTTGGCATCAGAAGAAACATTCAAGGGAAGATAGCAAAATTTGTAAGCATTTTGGGCTGTAGTGTTGTTGAAGTAAGAATTCCGATGCTGGAACCAGTGTATCTCCTTCCTACGTATCTAAATTGCAACAACTGGGATGAGGATTTTATTGTTCTGAAGGGAATACTGGAAAACAATTTAGATGGATCATACATATGCATGGGAGACGTAAATTCGAGGCTGGGTGCATTGCAAGTACTTCCAGAAGGTCTTTTTGATGAGTTCAGTCGGCTTAGTTTGAGAAGAACATCGATGGATAGCGTAATAGACTCTAAAGGGAGGAAGTTGGTCAAAATATTTGACGAGTTGGGTATGGTGGTTCTAAATGGTAGGATGGAGGGGGATGAGGAGGGAAAATTGACCTTCATGAATACAAGAGGCGGTTCAGTCATAGATTTTGCGGTAATTTCGGGAGAGTTAGTAGGTAGGGTGGTGAGTTTTGAGGTGGTTCCGGAGATTTTCTCTGATCACCAACCCATCGCATTGACGCTTTCATATGAGATGATCCCGGATAAGATAAAGGTAACACCCCTACTGCCTAAACTGGACTGGGAAAATCAAAATCAGGAAGTATACTCTGCCAGAATAGCGAAAGCAATGGAGTTCCATAAGGAAGACGGCTGTAATTCCGGTGAAAATGAATATGATAAAATTATGAAATTTATAACAGATGCGGCGGGAGGGACGGCAGCCAGGGTAGGAAAACAGGGTCCCTCGTTCGCGAAGCCATGGTTTGATTATTCCTGCAACAACCTACGTAAGGAATCCATGAAGCTCTTGAATATTTGTAGGGATCGTTTCAACACGGAGAACCTAATTAAATACAAAAATGCGAATGATAAATATAAAAGACATTGTAAAGAAAAAGAAAGCTCTTACTACGAAAACATTGATAAAGACTTAGGACTAGTTAAGGATTCACAGGGTTTCTGGAAGTTAATTAATAAGATCAAACGAAAACCCACTTTCCGAGCACCACAGATGGAGGTTGATGTCCTGGTGAAATATTTTCGCGACTTATTGAACCCTGCACCAAATGGCGGACAGATCAGTTATGTGGAACCGTACATTTCAGACAGAGACTTAGATAAGGATTTTACGTTAGGAGAAATGTCAGTGGTGATTGGAAAACTCAAATCAAATAAAGCTCCAGGTCCTGATAGGATAACAAATGAGTTTTTAAAATATGCGCCTGATGCCGTTCTCCATAGTTTGTTGAATGTGTTTAACAAAATTTACAATGAGGGAAAAGTTCCGAGCTCCTTCAGAGAGGCTATACTGTTTCCACTATATAAGAAAGGGCAAATAACCGAGCCATCAAGTTTTCGTGGACTAGCATTCATGAATACGGGTTCCAAGATTTTCACTGGGATGCTGCTCGAGCGCCTCGCTAAATGGTCGGATTCCAGGTCCATTTTGCATGAATCCCAAGCGGGTTTTCGGCCCGGTTATTCAACAGTGGACAATCTGTTCACACTATATAATTTAGTGAGTATCAGGCAGACTCAACAAAAGAAAACCTATATTCTCTATATTGATCTTAAGGCCGCCTTTGACAGAGTGAATAGGAGCGCTCTGTTCTTTAAGTTAAGTCGGTATGGAGTGTCGACAAAATACAGCAATATCCTAAGAAGCCTGTATCAGGACACGAAAATGGGAGTTTGGACGGAGCAGGGCCTTGCGGAGTATTTCACCACCCACGCAGGCGTAAAGCAGGGGTGCTTACTTTCGCCGAAGCTGTTTTCTCTATTTATGAATGATTTACCGGATGTATTGAGTGGGGGCGTCAGGATTGGAGATACCAGGATCAAATGCCTCATGTATGCAGATGACGTTGCGCTCTTGGCCGAAAACGGGACATCGCTGAAATTAATGATAAGGGAACTGGAGGAATATTTGGATGTGTGGGACCTGGTACTAAGCAAGGAGAAATCTATGGTGATGATATGTGGAGGTGGTAAGAAAAGGAAAACAGTTAATGAAAATTTTATGTATAAAGGGGAACCTCTGGTTATTACCAATCAGTACAAGTATCTGGGTGTCGTCGTAACTCCAAATCTCGATCTTGGAAACCACCACAAACAGAAAATAGACCTAGCAAAGTACGGTTTGAATGGTGTATGGGGGGAGCTCATCAGGAAAAGAAATGTCTCTTTCGAAATTAAACATAAAGTCTTTCAAGCTACCACGCGTTCGTTGATTGGATATGCGGCTCAGGTCTGGGGGTGGAAGGATTTTGAGCAATTGGAGAAATTTCACAGACATTATCTTAAAAAAGTTTTCGCCTTGCCCCAGAACACTCCAAACTACATTTTGTACTCGGAGAGCGGGGTTGAGCCACTTAAATTCTATTTAATGAAATTACAGATCGATTATGTGGCTCAAGCCTTGGCACTTCCAGCTCATAGATATCCGCGAGTCATTGCAGACGAGGTACTGAGATGTGGAGTCTCTTGGTTTGGGGAGTATAGGGAGAAGGCACTGAGAAATGGTTTGTCTTTCGACGGCCGGTCGAGGCAGGACTACCAATCACTGAGGGCATTTTTAATGAGAAAATGGGAAATTGAATTGAACCAAGCTGTGAACGGATCGGAACATCACACGTTATACGCTAAGTTGGACAGGTCAATGGAGGGAGGAAGAAAATATCTCTCAAATTCATCCTTATTCGTCGCACGGATGGTGTTCAGGGCGAGATCAGAAATGATAAGTGTCAACTATAAATGGTGGAGGGAGGGATCAGTCAATACTTGCTCGTTGTGCAACCTGAGAGAATCAGAGACTCCTTTTCATTTTTTAGCTATATGCCCCGTATTAAGTGAATTTCGAGTAATGTACCTGAAAAGCTCCATGCTATCCGAGCCTGAGCTGATTTCCATACTAAACGGAAATGACTTGCTACCAGGACTGGTTCAATACCTGAGGAAAGCGGGAAGCTATAGGCAGTTTTTAATCGAAGAGTTTAATTACATTGATTAGGTAAAAGAAGGAAAATGTCATGGTTGGTATAGACGAGTTAAAACCTAAATTTTATGTAAAATGTACATACGCTATCGAACAGCTACATTAAATAAAGCTATGGACATAGTATTAGATATTATATATGTGAAAATGATAATAGGTACTAATTAATTTATTTAAAACAATAATTCGTATTATTAGATGTTATATATTTATAGGACATATGTATAATGTGTGTCTCCTTTACCTGAATGTAAATAGTTATTTAGTTAGTAAATTAATAACAAACCGGCTAACCTCCTGCGACAATCGAAAGATTAGCAGTATAAGCATGGAAGTGATGTATCGATGTATCATTGTAAAATTGTTTTTGTTAAATATGTTAAATATGTAAAATTTGTCAGTATTTGAATTCAAAATCAATGTTTAATAAATGCTTTAACTCTCTCTCTCTCTCTCTCTCTCTCTCTCTCTCACTGCCCACCCAACTTGGCAGACGTTTTTTTCTGTTGGAAATTCTTACAAACAAATTAATTCTTATAAAACTACGTGGAACCACGAAAAGTTTATTAGGGAATGTTGTACTGCCCACCCAACTTGGCAGACGTTTTTTTCAGTTGGGAATTCTTACAAACAAATTAAATCTTAGAAACTACGTGGAACCACGAGAAGTTTATTCGGGGATGTTGCTCGCTTCGCTCGCAAGGTATAGCTGTATATGTGTAGGACAAAGTCCGTATTTATTATTTGAAATGGCTCTCGCTTCGCTCGCAAGGTATTGCGTAGAAGTGCAAATGGGAACCCCCCTGTGAGGGTCCCTTCAGGTAAGCAACGTTGTGTAACGGCGGCCCGTGGTCGATTAATTTCTGATGTTAAAGGCTTCCCTCGCAATTCCCCTCCCAATTTGACCTACTTTCCGTCACTTTTTTCGATATCCGACTTCGGATTCAGATTCGGCGGGATCAAAGCTGTATTTCGCCCGCGAAAACCGTTCCGAAAAACGTACCTTTATGGGGTATATTTTAATCGGAAAAAACCAAGTTTTTCGGCGGACTTTTCGAGAAAACGGGTCCGTACTCTCGCATTTTTTTAACGCATTTCCCGATACTTTTTTTGCGATCCGATCGCGCCGTCGTCTTCCTCGTAGGAAAACCTACGAAACCCGTATTTTTCCGGAATTGTCAACGGCCGTTTAGAGGGGTAGGGGAAGCGGGGAAGTCCAAAAAGCGCACATTAATTATTACTTCGACCCCCCTCCCGCCCTACGGCCCATAGTTCGGGTGGGATTAGAAAATTTTAAATTCGCTTATACACCCTATCGGAAAATCCCAAAAAGATCCCCCCACTCGTAGATCCGGCCCACTCAGCCGTTTGGCCGTCCATAGACACGACGACAGAGCGACAGACGGAGTTTCATTCTTATTAATAACTAGCCGCTCCGGCTCGCTACGCTCGCCTCCACGTCCAGCCGGGGGGCAAGCCCCCCGGACCCCCCATTAAGTTGCTCGCTTCGCTCGCAACGTGTGGCATGTAGGGAATATTGCTCGCTTCGCTCGCAAAGTCTGGCATGTAGAAAATGTTGCTCGCTTCGCTCGCAAAGTATAGCATTTAGGGGATGTTGCTCGGTTCGCTCGCAAACGGTAGATCTCTAAGGGTAGGTTTAACTTCTGTAGGGGATGCTGCTCGCTTCGCTCGCAAACGGTAGATCTCTAAGGGTAGGCTTAACTTCTGTAGGGGATGCTGCTCGCTTCGCTCGCTTGAGGAAGTTATACTGCCCACCCAACTTGGCAGACGTTTTTTTCAGTTGGGAATTATTACAAACAAATTAAATCTTATAAAACTACGTGGAACCACGAAACGTTTATTCGGGGATGTTGCTCGCTTCGCTCGCAAGGTATACCTGTATATGTGTAGGACAAAGTCCGTATTTATTATTTGAAATGGCTCTCGCTTCGATCGCAAGGTAGGTACCTATGTAGGCATACCTGCTCGCCTCGCAATGTTGTGACATCGAACCCTTCACGTCAATTCTTGAGCCTTCTCTCGTCCACGGCAGAATCATTTTAATCGCTTTGCTCGCTTCTGCTCGCAATTTGACTGACAGCCCGTCAGTTTTTTCGATATCCGATTTCGGATTCAGATTCGGCGGACCCAAAGCTGTATTTCGCCCGCGAAAACCGTTCCGAAAAACGTACCTTTATGGGGTATATTTTAATCGGAAAAAACCAAGTTTTTCGGCGGACTTTTCGAGAAAACGGGTCCGTACTCTCGCATTTTTTTGACGCATTTCCCGATACTTTTTTCGCGATCCGATCGCGCCGTCGTCTTCCTCGTTCAAAAACCTACGAAACCGGTATTTTTCCGGAATTGTCGACGGCCGTTTAGAGGGGTAGAGGATGCGGGGAAGTCCAAAAAGCGCACATTAATTCTTACTTCGACCCCCCTCCCGCCCTACGGCCCATGGTTCGGGTGGGATTAGAAAATTTTAAATTCGCTCGCTCCCCCTTTCGGAAAATCCCAAGAAGATCCCCCCACTCGTAGACTCCCCCCACTCAGCCGTTTGGCCGTGCATAGACACGACAAACAAACAAATAGACAGACAGACAAACGGAGTTTCATTCTTATTAATAGTATAGATAGAGATAGAGATAGAGATAGAGATAGAGATAGAGATAGAGATTAACTACTGCGAAGTGCGTGGCCAACAAGCTGAGTTATGAGCATGGTTGTATGAATAATTGTTTACACACAGGTGATCATTCTCAATTACTGATATTGTGAACATGATTGCAACCGCTAGTTAATTTCTGATGATTTCATTGAGCTGGTGTTTCGATTATGTGATTCATAGCAGGTGATCCGAATATTGCGAGAACGGTTTGATTTGTGGAGCGGTGGTTAAATCATTTTAATAGGTAATTTCTATTCTTTACACTATAGGAAGCTGTAATTTCGTATGTAGCCTCTTTCTCTAATAAAGTGAATGTTTACTCGCGAGTTTCTAATAGGAGATCATCATCTCACAAGAGCTCAATCGTCGTGATCATTTCTTTAATAAAGTGAGAGCGAGGAGCTTAAACATGATTCCATGTTTTTTACATTTTAGCAGTCAGGCTCAAAGTAATAACATCCGGGGGGGTCCAGGGGGGCGAAGCCCCCCTGGCGGGGTCAAGGGGCGAGTTTTCTTATTCCTTCTCTTGGCTTATTGTAAAATTTGGAAAGTGGAAAGAAGAGTGTAGTTCGCCAAGAGGAGCACTCTGAACAACATAAATTTAACATACAATAAGAAAAAAAAAAAAAAAAAAAAAAAAAAAAAAAAAAAAAAAAAAAAAAAAAAAAGGATCCGTACGGTTTTGGTTTTTTTTCTATTGCTGATTCATGAAGTCTCATACCAATCCTTGTAACATGTATTTATAGCCATCATGTTGAATAGTGTTGGCAAGGCAGATTAAGAGCGAATATGAGTGATGAGGGATTCGTGCGCCCCAGCGTTCGGCTCACTTCACCGAGCAAAATCATTCATCAGAAGTTCGCTTCCATTTCTCCGAGCCGAGAAGACAGCTGGAGTTTCTTAATATCGCTTTCGGGAGAGATGTGATTTGTTTCTGACGACAGGGATGGGCTTACTGCGAGAGAGAACGCCATGAGTGACGAGGGGACGCCTCTCCGAAGTATATTAGGTGTTGTCATCGCCCTTTTGGGACGTTATTAATGGTGAGACCCACTTGAATTATGTCCCCACCTGTTTTCTAACCGCGCTATCTGCCGACATAGGTGGAGAAAGTGGGAACATTTTCCGGCTTTCGTGGTAGATACTGTTGTTACTCTCCGGTGTGAAAAACGAGCTTTTCCAACTTTTTGGCTTTGAAAACTTATCCATAGCCGGAAGGCGGGGGCGACCTAGGGGAAAAAAATTGCACCTGGAAGTCGCCGTTGGTTGACCTACTTTTTTGATATAACGACTACGGGGGAACGCTGTGAGTTCTTTCCTAATAGTCGCGATGATAGCGCGATAGTCGATAGTACGATGGGTAGTAACTGAAAAAAGATCCATTCATGATCGTATTAGCGAATTTTCTCCAATTATTTATTGCATTATAACATGTTAAATTGAATTAAAATTTTAACAAATTCAGTAGGAAGAAATTGTTAAAACCCTATTTTATGGCACAAAAAAAACTCAAACTAAATGAAATTAGGTGATTCAAAAATGATTTTGGATTTGTAGAATGTTTCGCAGTTTTTATAGATTTTCCAGCAATTATTAATGAAATTCAAGTACATTTTCAACATAATTTTGTGGTAAATTGTATAATGTCCTAGTTAAGCGTTGATGATTTTGTTTTGACTGAAACTCTGCTAAAAATCATAGATTTGACGATTTTTGGCCGTTTTTTCTATTTTTAGTGATTTGTTCAGTAATTTTTTTTAAATTTGACCAATTTGATATGCTCAAAAATTGTTGGCCAGCGAACTCTTTCGTTTGGAATGCTTGATTTTTTGGTGGAAAAACGGGATTTTTATCTCAATCCTAAGAAGAGTTATTTCCAGGAATGACTAGTTTATATCCTTGTATATATATAATGTATAAGTGCACGTGCAAACTTCAGGAATCGTTTCAGGAATTTTTCAATAATTTTGATTTTTAAATTTTCCAAGCCTTTGCAATATTATAGCTTTATTTTCTACGAAAATCCCCAAAAAGCATAACAATTGAGAGAGCATCATAGCTTTATCATATAGCGTAATATTTTATCGCATACATGTTTTAGTCATGCAGCAGGATCGTATGAGCGAATTTTCGTAAGTTATCGTTTTCATATTGTTATATTGTTTTGAAATTTTTATCTCTTTTAGTGCAAAAAAATTGTTAACTATACCAATTTTATGATAATAATAAAAATAAATAAAGAATGAATAAAAAATGCGAAAATGAATAAAAAATTCTAAATAATATTCTGCGATTCTAAAGGAGGACTGGTTGATTGGTTTCGGTTGTCAATTAGCTTTGCGATCTTTGGAACGTACTGCGTGTAACAGTTCCTACGGCCAGTTCTTCTAAATGGTGCAGAAGTGTTACGATTCCTGGCAAACGGCACCACCAATGTTTGCAAATGTGATGCCCTTTCAGCCGGACATTGCGAGACTTTATGGTGTGCACATACATCTCGTTTTGTTAGCTCGTTGAGCTCCTAGTACCACGAAATCTCGGCTTCAACCAGTTGTAGAATGTAACCTCTAAGTGTAGGTATATAAATCTATGGATTCACTCACTATGCCCAAGGCGTTTCCTGGTTAATCGTCAAGATTCTCCGTTGGGGAAGAAAAACTGCTATCTCCCCAACCTTAACAGGGAGGTTTCGACCCGAAACAAATTCGACACACCGAGCTGATAAACAAGAAAGGAAACTCATCACTCTCGAAAAATTGCTCGCAAATCGCCTATCTCGATGCCAAAAATCCTTCTCCCATTAATCCGCTGAGCTCCATCCCATTGCCCTCCCTCTTTTAGTGATGGAAGATTGTATCGCGAGATTCAATTGAGTGTTGGGGAAAGAAGGTGGGGGAAAAAGAAAAAAAAGTGGAAAAGGCGCCAGGGCGAGCAGCCCATCTCAAGACAGGGCCTGAGGGGCTGGGAGTTGATATTATCAAGCAAGTGGAATACCGACTGACGTGGCAACGAAGCGGAAGGCTCTCCGTTCCAGAGGTTTTTCGGGGTAGAAAAGAATGTTTTCAAATATCTCGGAAACGGATTCGATAGGTCGGGGGTCGGGTCGCAATGAGGTCTTCGAAAGGGATTTTTCTCTCTAGAGAGGTCTCTCTACATTTTACTTCCGAGACTGCAAGGCAGCGCAAGCTTTGTTTTCACTTTCGAAATGAAAAAAATTTTTTTGCTCCAAAATCAAAATTTCCACTCGAATTTTACGTTTCAGAGCCTCCTGAACAAATTTGGTTCAGTGTCTGTCTCTCTGTCCGTCCACATTTCCTTGTAACAGCCATAACTTCCACAATTTTGATCCGATTTTGACCAAATTTTCAGGGATTGTGCAAATTAAACTCTAGATGGTCCCCTATCAACTTCATCATGATCGAATCAACGGTAGCTTCTGCGCAGGCGCTAACGTGAATTCCTTGTGATGGTCATAACTCGGTCATTGTTGAACCGATTTCGGTCAGATTTTCAGGGGTGATGTGGGCGAGGTCCCTTGAGGTCCAATAAGACAATCATCATAATTGCATTATCGGTACGCTCTGCGCATGCGTGAACAAAATATTCTTGTAACGGTCCTTGCAACAGCCGTAATTTCCACAATTTTGATGCGATTTTCTTCAAATTTTTAGGGATTGTGCGGGTATAGCTCTGCATGGTCCCCTATCAGTTCCGTCATGATCGAATCAACGGTAGCCTCTGCGAAGGCGCAAACAAAATTTTCTTGTTTCGGTCATAACTCAGGCAATTGTGAACGGATTTCAGTCAGATTTTCAGGGATGATGCGGCCAAGGTTTCTTGAGGTCCCGTATCACATTCAGCTTCCAATTTCCCACCTTATTAATTCCCTGATGCCAGAACCGGTCGTTTCTAGTTTTCTGGAATTTAATGGTGACGTACTGTGAAGGTCACGAGGAAGCTCATGTGCCATTTCCTTGGCGATGTATTTTCCCTCCAGCTCTTTATTTTATTATTGAATTAATTATTATTATTGAATTGTCTCGGAGCCGCGGTGAGCGGGCGATAACGGATGTTGGGCGTTTGGATCCGGTGGGGTAGGATATTCTCCGAGGACCTCAAATCACGGGTGGATCGAACTACGTTTTCTCATTTCTATTTACGAGACCTTCTCGAACGATCAAGTTTGTCTCCCACCCCGGCAACTACTTGGAACCGTTCCCTACAAGAAGAACTGTGAGTTCCGTTCAACGCGGAGCAGCTCATGAGTCACAAATGAAAAGTCATATTTACGTTTCTGAACTGTTATGTGATCGTGTTATGAGATGCGAGCTTGCGAGCATCCAGACCACCAAACTATACACATCATTCTGATCTACATATCCAACTAATCTGCATTTTTACTAAGGGATTGACTACTTGATGTTATGTATTTTTGAGATGCGAGCTTGCGAGCATCCAGACCACCAAACTATACACTTCATTCTGAAACAGGTTGAACGGAATTGAAGAACTCACAGTTCTTCTTGTAGGGAACGGTTCCAAGTAGTTGCCGGGGTGGGGGACAAACTTGATCGTTCGAGAAGATCTCGTTATCTATTTTAAACCGGAAAATAGCTGGTAAAATCGAACCTCATTATCTGCCTTCAACAGCATTAATGCTATGGTCCACTGGAGTCGACTACGTACGTCCGTAGTCGGACGAAGTCACGCGAACGATCCCAACACAAGGAATTGAACGAGAGCACTGGCATTGACTTGGTCTTCCGTATTGTTCCGACCTGCGAAACCTACATGTCGTCGTTTAAATAGCCGTACTTGTCTACTCTAGTCTTCGTTGATACAATTTCGATTGATTTTCAGGTTGACAATACCAAACATTAAATACCTATGTAATTTTGAGATGACTGATTCCTTCAGCTAAGATCTAGTTGGAAACCCCATGTTGCAAGTGTGTTCAAATGTTCAATGAAAGAAGTTTCCTCAATAGCAGAGAAGAATGGTGAGGGTTCATAGATGGGAAAAGAAGACACCATTTTTTTGCCAACCTCGCAAAACTGCTTCTGGGTATTCCAAAAGAGGATAAAAATTCGTCTAACTTCAGTGTGCCAGTACGATATAATTCCACAGCTCTCCGTAGTGTCTCCTCAGTATAGTTTCTATAGGGCTTGAAAGATTTACCCTTGCAGATTTTTGAAAACTTTCGGATGTACTTCCTGGGCATCTGAAAACTAAAAAGAACTCATAAAACATCAAGTTTCAACTCTCCCCAAACGTGGTCTCAACTCTCCCCCTTCAACAAAACCGCTGATAACAGCCAACTGTATGGAGAAATTAACTTTAAATTCTCAGGATACTCTCTCAGAGTGATGTATAATACGTCTAGAAAGTAAAAACTCGCAGCAAATGATGATCACCTTCTGCAGAGGTGAAAGTTTAGCAGCCCTTTGAGGAGCACAAAAAACGACTGATAAAACAACCTGTAGAATGAAGAGGACATTGGCGCGCTTCGAGGTGAACACTGATAGCAGACATCGGGAAGGAAACAACTTGAAGTCAAGACAAGAACGGAGTCGCTAAGTCAACGTTGCTGCTCGTAGTGGCATCATTTATAACTTTTTCCGAGGAGTCTCAACTCTCCCTTCAAATCCCAAGTCTCCCCAGGTGACGGTATTGCAAAGCTATTCTCCAACTATATGTTAAAAATTTACTTTTGCAATATTTCTTAAGAATCCACAAATAATATATTCACAGTGTAATCCAACAAATACCACAAGATATGTGGTCGCAAGAATGAAATTGCACCAAGACCGAGAGGAACGCTGTCAATACACAGTCCAAAATTTGTCATGTACATTATTTACAGAGCGCTCGATAGTCATATGGAAAGAGCTAAAAGATATACTAGACCAAACTACAAAAAAGCAAATTTTATCGTAGCATGTGAAAAATGGGGGAGAGGAATGCGAAACTATGATGAAAAGCATTCATGTACTGTAATTTAAAACAATAATTTTCATTTAGAAAATGTTCTACTTACAAGAAGATAGGGATATTTTAGCCAATATTGTTATATTATTTGAGCCATGAAGGTTATGTAGACGTATATGCGATGTTAAGTCAAGCGTATGGGCTGTGGTGGGACGTATGGGCTATGTTTAAAATTATGGGAGAGTTGCCTAGAACTTATCCATTAACCTGGGCTAAGCCTACCGTTGGAAAGTAAGCTATTCAAGTACTAGCTTAAGTTTTGAATTGGTACTATCAGCATTATGTACGATTAAGCATTTACTTTGGCTTGGTTTTTGCTTTGTTAAAATATGTTTCTTTTGTATGGGGAAGTGCTGGTAAGTCAGTACTAAGATCCTTGCAGATTGCACAGAATATTATACTTATAGCCCTTTGGAAAAGTTAACGTTATCCCACTACACTCCTTCATCGTGAGTTAGATGTGCTCAACGTGAAGCGTGATTGTTTTTATTTCAGTCGTGCTTGATTGTATATAAAATTGGTATTCAGCCTTCACATACTACAATGCCATCTTATATTCTATTGCCTAAATTCAAAACCGAACGTACAGAAAACAATGCGTAGGTTCTACAAAGTTTTACAAGTCTTTTATGCTTATAGATTTAATCTTGACATGTTCAGTAGTTTTGTGCATTTTAGGAAGATTTTGAGCAGGATAAAGGAATTTGACCTGTAGAGAGCTAGTAGCTGTATAGTGCAGATAACTATTTATAGCTACTAACGTTGGATTAATAGTAATCGGCGCGCGTGCGTAAACATTAATTCCTTATAACGTCGACTAACTAATCATTTCGATTAAGTTCGTTCTTCAACTAATTTTATACGTCCATGTTACAATATGTGAGGAAGCTATACTGCCCACATAACTTGGCAGACACTTTTCCAAAATATAGTACTTAACTCTCGATTTCAGATTTCAGCTCGATTGTTTGTTTCATATTTTACATACAGTTTCTCACCTGTGTTCGGTGAGACGGTGGCCATCGGAGCGTATTTTGTGGGTCGATAGTTCGATAGACACACGAGCGCGTCATTATCACAGGCCAACGGCAGATTAGAACTTGGCAAAAAAAGCAGGTGTAGATTTCCACTTCCATTCCACTCAACGAGATAGCTCACCTTCGTCCTGGTGGCTCTTGAAGATTAATCCATTGCCAGTACCCGATTAAACAAATCTCGACCAGGTTTGAGAAGGGGATCTACAAATCAATCTAGGTTATCATTTCCTTTCTGTTCTTTAAGAGTGAACTGAACATGAATCCGAAGCTCTTTTTAGCAAATATTTGTAGAAAATGAAGGTATTGCAATGATTAAAAAAAATTTAAAATTACAATTTTCTTCAATGAAATCTTTCCATATATATATATATATATATATATATATATATATATATATATATATATATATATATATATATATATATTTGTGTGTGTGTGTGTGTGTGACCATAAGTGTGTGTGTATTTGTATGTGTTTCATTCCAGACGATAACACTCTCCTTAGGATTGAGATAAAAATTCCGTTCTTGCGCCTAAAAATCAACCTTTCCAAACGAAAGGATGAGTTCTTTGGCTAACGCTTGAGCATATTGATTTGGTCAAATGCAAAAACAAAAGTACTAAAAATCACTAAAAATGGCCAAAACCGGAAAAAAATCGTTAAATTTATGTTTTTTTTTTTAGCAAGATTTTAGTCACTAAAAGTGAATCAACAACAAAGTAGAGACTATAAAATTTATGCAAAAATGAGCAGAAAAATTTATTTGAATTTCATTAAATTTGCTGAAAAATTGATTAAAAAACTGAAAAATCGCTAAAAATCTAATATCTGTATTGAATTGTAATATATCATTGAGTACGAGTTCATTTGCCATATTGTCGATCGTTAACAATTTTTTGCCCTCAATGTACCCAAATTTCAAAGCTATGTAACAATACTATAATTTATACAAATTCGTTCGTATTGCATGATTGGAACTTCTCCCATCTCATCGGGATTTTGAGGTATTGTTCGCTTTGTCCAATTTATGTTCAAATGTGACCAACTATTCAGATTGTCCTATTAGTTTTTGCTCTTTTAAATCGAATGAAACCACTAGAAAGTCGCTACAATGCTTGGTTACGGAGTTTAAAGCTGTTCAAAGCAAATAAAAATGGGAGGCATAAAGGCTTAAGTAAAAAAGGAGGAATTTTAACAAACCGAGATTATTTGCTAAGGAATGACGTTTCCAGATACAACCTCATACGTTTCGTTGCAACGGTTAGCGTTGGATTAGCTAAGTTGGAATCCTTATTTAAGTATTTTGTAAAAGATTTTCAACGTCCACTAATGTTTTGCCAAGATAGTGGAGGCAATTTTTTTCCTTAGCGACATTTCCATGGAGGCGTGCAAATGTTTCATTTGACCCCTTGAAGCTGCTGACTTGAACCCAAACATCGTGGCTTGGTTATAAGTCTAGCCCCGACAGTAAATCCAAATTTTCGTCCAACGACATCAAATATCTACCGCGCTCATTTGCGGTTACTTCGAACCCTCTCCAAGAGAAATGTAACTCTTAAAATTCGCATCCGATAGAAATGGTTCACCATTCACTGGACTGATCTTAATTTATGCAAAACTCTTACTTTGCCAAATACCGGTCCACAAATACAATTAGATGAGTAACACGCACGCAAAGAGGTTAATTATCAGTTAAATAGGTAAACAGTCCTCGAGGTATATCTACCTAATAACATGATTTTGTAGCATCAAGGCTGAAGGAAGCTGTCATTTGTCAGAAATATAAAATCAAGGGCTTGTTCCTGAGAAAAATCCATTGATGTTAACCCTAGAAAGTTGAAATTGGATAGCAAGCATCTCTTGGACATTAGAAGACGAATGAAATTACCGGCCTAGGTAGGTGAATGAGCTAAATTCTTTCCTGTTCACCATAGAAAATTGAAATTTAGGGAGCCTCTCCGGGAAATTTAGAGACAAATGAGATGACGGACTCCGTCCTGATCAGCTGAATGAGCTAAATTCTCTGTTGTATACCTTAGGAACAGGAGAGTAGCGTGGCTCTGGAGTGGAGGGTACTGCACTCGACCCCCCCTTATCCAAAGATCCCAATAAACAAAGGCGAAAGGTAAAGCAGTTCTTAGCAAGCTATCTGGTCAAGGGTACAGTTATTATATTGGCCTTCTAACATTACTTAGATACTAAAAATAGTCAGTATCCAGGTCTAGCCAACGGAGAGACGACTGCTTGTAAGTCCTCCATGGGGAAAAAAAAAAAATAATAATAATAATAATAATAAAATAAAATTAATAAAAAGTAAAATAAAATGTAAAAAAAATTCATTCATGCTGCATGATCGAATGAGCGAATTTTGTAAATTATAGCACTAAGTCATGTTAACTTGTTTTGGAAATTGAATACATTGAGTGAAAAGAAATTGCTAATTACCAATTTTATGACACGAAACTCTTTCTAAATAATAATCTGTTATTCTAAAAAGGATATAGGAGTTTTCAATTTTTTTGCAGTTTTTACCGATTTTTAAGCACATTTTATTGAAACGTTAGTACATTTCACCTCTAATACCTCCAGTATCTCTAATACCTTCTTTAAAACTTCTATTATTGTTGGTTGAATTTCACATTAGACCGCAGAATTTGTTAATAAAGATCGATGCGCGTACTGCAAACGCTAACCAGACAATTGAGGCCGGGGAAATTTGTCTTCAGGATGTTGAAACTCCCAACACAATACATTCGGGGAATCCATTCATCGCAACGAACATAAACAATTTTATCTCGGTCTGGGCAACTGATTGTCTATAAATTCTTTTCGAACGTTCTGCTCCTCGAAGGTCAACGTTTCTCGAATCTCCCCTCTCCATTACTTTCCAAGATTTACGGTCTCGAACTTATTCAAAGGCAACTGTTGCCTTTGTGATGAACTGGACTTGGGAATAGTTTTTCGCCGTCTGGAGATGATCTTCTTTTGGCAATTGATGTTCTTCTTTCTTTTATGTTTTGTGGCAACAAGTATAAATTACTGTAATTGGTTTACCCATTACTGCTGACTGATTTATTGGTATTTTTCCTCCGTTTCATCACCATATCTGCGTAATTGATGATCATGATATAATTTTCTTCATCTGGGAATAATTTTTAAAGCAATAATTCAAAAAAGTTTCACGAGTCAATTGAAATTTGTTTCCGAGTCTACCTAAAGGTAGCGGAAGGATTGTTTTCACTTTTGGGAGGAAAAAAATTGTTGGTCTCCAAAATCAAAATTTTCACTCGCATTTTACGTTTTAGATCATTCTAAACAACTTTTTGCTGTAATTCAACAGTTGGTGAGAACGATTGTAAATAGACACAGTATGGAAAAATAAAACTGGGCCGAACAACTTAGAAAAATATTAATCGGACTAGGTTGGCACGAAATTGGGAAAATCAAAACCCGAACGAAATAAAAGAAAAACGTTCAGCTATTATTCAAACTTATATTACGAGGTCAAATACAACGATTACGAACGCATACTGTATTCTTCTTATAGTGACTATTATAAAAATTTGACTACAAACATATTCAAACCAATGCACTACTCAGCACTCGATGTATCTATTATACAAAAAATTATGCTGGCCCAATGAGTTATCAAACAACACTGCATTAACTATATTTAAGCAAAGAACTCTCGATAAAAGTTGAACAAAATGTCCCCTGTATTTTGTGCAACATGGGAGCGAAGGAGACTGTGCGCCATGTGGTATGTGTGTGCCATAAATTAGCGGTGTATACTCGTAGAATAAAATATCAAGGAAATCAAAGGCTCTCAGAAGAGCATTTGCTTAATGTAGTTTTAAAAGGAGGAAGTTAAGAAGAACTCCTTATGGTTTTCCAGTATATTAGAGCATTTATTAGAATTAGAAAGTTTATTCACCAGTTAATGACAGACCTTGATTTAGTGAAAATCAATGTAAATGATGTGACTACTTGTAAATTTACATTGTATGGGTCAAGGACCTGAAACAATAAACATTGATTTGATTTATAATATCCATGCTCGAGGGCAAGTAGATTTACCAACAGAATGAACGATTCATGTCGAACTAGGAATAGGCCGCTAGGTGGCAGTCTTGAAACTCTGACCTCTTCCATACATAACTTCGTTATGTATGCGATGAAGCTTTGTGGCAAATCAACTTTGCAGTCGTTTTTTGAAGAGAGTGGCTGATAACTGGTAAAAACGTTGATGAACTCTTCTCATTATCACAAAAGCTGCCGATTCGAACATTAACCATAGTATTCCAGTTAAGGTAATATCCATGCTCGAGGGCAAATAGGTATGCCAACAGAAGGACACAACTCATGTAGCGATCCAGGAGTAGGCCGCTAGGCTAGGGCTGCCATATCTGTCCCAGGTAAATCGGAACAGTGTAGGCTAGAAATCGGGACTTATCGGGACAGCCTTTAAAAAATCGGAACGAATATCAGGACAAGATGACCTTACCGAATACTTTTGTTGTGATGGATAGGAGTGGTTCCTACTTCTCGATTCTTGAATATGCTGCATCTGGGTTTAAATAACCAACAGGCATACCTCTGGGTGAAGCAGGTCAATCGCCTCTCACCTTTGAAGGAGGAACTTTCTCTTTCCTTCACCTCTTGTTGTTACACACTTTACCAAAATACAATATTTTGGAAAACAGGTAATATCATTACAATATAATATGAACCGTCAAAGGAAATGAACTATTACATTTCTCACGCTTTCTAAAACTTCCAAGATTTCAATGATCGAGGAGTCATCGGCCTCAAGCATTTTGATTTTGTCGTGAAAGAAAGACATGAATGAGTGTAGTAAAAACATCTATGTTTCGGATAGTTTATCCTTGAAAAAAGTTTTGAGAACTTTGAGTTGAGTTCGGAATCGACAAAAAGTAGCTTTTTAATAGCTCGAACATGGCTATCATCCTTTCAACGGCAGAGAATAGTGATAACCAGCGGGTTTGGGATTGTTGAAGAGCTTTGAATGTTGAATCTTCAACAAATTTACAGAGTCATTTAGGTGTCCAGCCACCTGCAGTGGAGGATATGAGGTTTACATACATATAAGGTTTTTCCACAGTTTTCATCTTCGCCTTTCAAAATTGTTCGAAGATTCGTTTTCTTCAAAAATCATGACACGGTCGGGACAGAAAAAAAAGGAAAAAAAAAAAATAAATAAATAAATAAAAAAATAATCGGGACATTTCAAAAATCGGGAAGGAACGCCCGGGATACCTCCAAAATCGGGACATGTCCCTTTAAATCAGGACGGATTGCAGCACTACGCTAGGCGGCAGTGTTCCTCGGATCTTTGAACTCTTCTATACAATTTTTTATGGTCATGAAGAAGCTTTGTAGCATATTTTGCAGACGTAGTCTGAAGAGAGTAGGTGGTAACTGATAAAAACACTGCTGAAATTTTATAGATCGCCTCAAAAGGCGGTCTGCATTCGAAGATAATTCAATGTATGTCAGTAATTAGCCAATGCTTGACAGCAAGTATCAACCGAAAGAAAAGATTTATGTAGCGGTACACCGGTACATGACTCGGAATAAAAAGTGAGTTCGTTACTGTAGATTCTCAAGGTAGCTCGTTAGAGGAACGGAACCTCTCCAGGGGATCGTTTGAAGGGTGCTTGTCCGTGGTCAAGAGCGGCTCCGCTGCGCGCCCTCGAGAGAGCAGGTGAAGTCCCGCTTGGAGGCTGGGATCCCCCGAGTGCCCTAAGAAGTAGGTTTGCCTAAAGAGCGGATCGCAAATGTTGTAGAAGAGCGACAGAGATAGAATGTGAAGGGTAGCAGAAGAATGTGCGTTGAAAGTAGGGAATGGGGTGGGTGGAAGGATAACATGATGTTATTAACATCTGCTGATCTTCTGGGGGGAATTCCTCAAGTCCTTCAATGAGAAAGATAATTAGGATAGATTAAAATTGCCCACATGGCGTTTGCAAAGCTCAATCGCGCGTTTCCAACGTTAGGTCTTCTTCATCCAGCATTTTGTTCAGGAGATGTTTGTCCGTGATTTGTGCAACCAATCGATCACGTATCATTTCATTCCGTTCAATGAATTCGCATGAGGCTGCTGCTACTTTGAGGGCAGTGATAAATTCTAATAGTGACTGGCCTGTATTGTAGATTATTTTATTAAATTTGAACCTTTCGTGTATAATGTTCTTCTTTGGTGCGAAGTATGTGGTGAATGCTTCAATCACTTCATCGTATTTATTCAAAGCTTGTTCTTCCGCTTTCCTGGATGTGGATCCATCTTCCTTTTCTTCCTGCTTTTCAAGTATTGCATCTTGTTTCAGCGTGTTTATATATTTCAATTCCTCGATGGCCCAATTGATTAAGTAGAGTCGCGATTTTAATTTCATCGGTCTCTTTTTTCTTCTTGCTGGCTACAAGGAAAATATTGAAATTTTGCAACCAGTCCGTCCATTCTTTATTGAGGTTTTCAGCTTCAAAATTAAAACTTCGTGGCGGCTTCGTTTCCGTCATGGCGGTGGTTTGTTGGTCGCCGTGGGATCTCGATTCGCGGTGACGATTCCTTAATTAATAATCAGTGTTGCCAATGGTACCCCAAAAGGGGGAATTTTCCCCTTTTCAGTCTGCCGTGACCCCGATCCCTGAAGGCCTCCGGGGTACCTCAATATTTCCCCCTTTTCATTGAAAGGTCCCCCTTTACCCCGAAAAATGAAAGCATGAAGTAAAATTTGCTAGATTAGTGTCACCAACCATTTCTAGTCACTCAGTATAGTTACCGGTCACTACCAACAACAACAGTTCCCCATTACTAGATATCAAGATATACCTAACTGTCTGATCTAATAATTTTGTAAAATCCTTATGACTCAAGACAGCGAAAATAATTGAATCGTTTATTTCAGAAACCACCTAAGCGACAAAAATTTAAAAAATGTTGTTTTGGTGGTACGGTTCTTTTCAGAGGTGAATACATCGTTTAGTGCCGAAATAACCAATGTTCTATATCACCAATGCTATTTGACAGCCTTGAAAAGAATCCGTTTATTTCAGAAAGAACCCAACGCAGTCGCTGTGTAGCCCAAGCGCACTGAAGCGTGTAGTCTACTTGAACAAGTATTTAATGCCTAGTAAAAACCACTATTGTTTATACTTAAGTGTGTCTCTTACTTACTTTTGATACCAAAACAGATAAAAATTAATCGTTTGACTTAATTTCAATAATAATTTTTAAAAAATCACTTTGGATTTATTCATGTATTGCAGAAACCACCTAAGTTTCCTAACATTTAGCAATTTTAACCAACTTTTGTCGAAATCAATCAAAACCAAAATTTTCGGAAATGTTTATCATTGAAATCCGTTTTGAGACATTTTGAAACGAATCCTAGGACTTAACGCCTTTTCATATATATATATATATATATATATATATATATATATATATATATATATATATATATATATATATATATATATATATATATATATATATATATATATATATATATATATATATATATATATATATATATATATATATATATATTGAGGATCGGTCGGTTGAATCACAAATGCATTGATTTGGCGGCGTTTCAGAAATTTTTTATTTCTATTTTCAAGCCAGTAGGCTGAAAAGCGTATTGGACAGTTGAGGGAGTTCTACCTCCTTCAAGCACTGTTTGTACACTGTATAAGCAGTGTATATACACTGTATATAAGCAGTGTATAAACAGTGCTTGAAGGAGGTAGGACTCTCTCAACTGTCCAAGACGCTTTTCAGCCTACTGGCTTGAAAATAGAAATAAAAAATTTCTGAAACGTCGCCAAATCAATGCATTTGTGATTCAACCGACCGATCCTCAAGAACCTAAGTACCTACATATTGCTCCAACGTTCAATAACGAAACAAATCATATTATATATATATTTGTCATTTTTGACGATAATTCTCCTTAAGATTGAAATAAAAACTTTGTTCTTGCGCCAATAAATCAAGCTTTCATAATTAAGTTCGTGCCAGTTGGTCAGCAATGAACTAGAACGTAAAAAATGTATCCACAAAATTATGCTGATAAATGTTCATAAATTTCAATAATCTTTGCAAAAAACTAAAGGAAGAAGCTGCAAATAAAAGTTAAAACTCAAATAATTTTTTGACTCACTGAATATTATTTATTGCGAGTTTTTAGTTCATGAATTTGGTAGTGAACAATTTCTTTGCACTCAAAATGCTGAAATTTTAAAACAGTGTTACATAATATAATACGACGATTTAAGAAAATTTGCTCACACGATAATCACAAGAGCTGTTCAGTACGAATCCAATTCCCGATTTTTTAACAATATTTCAAATTTAGTATAAATTTTAAAATTCAGTTGAATTAAACTTGAGTAAACTTGATGTGAATATGTGGAACGCAATAATTTTGTACGTTATTTTTAATTTTTCATCTAAAATTCGGGTTCTGCGTCCTTGAAAACTCTCGACTGCAAATTTTCGGTCCGCAACTGGAGTATGGGGGAAAAAATTGATTTCATGGGTGGACGGCGACAAGGTCCTCCCAAGGCAGACGTGGAGGTGAGGTCGTTTTCTATGACGTCATTCAGCTTTCTTACAAAAAACAAACCTCCAAACTAATCTATCTAATAACTCTCGAAACGAACTTCACCCTCAATATTGCACAATTTCGGGAAGCTCTATTGTATTTCATTCATCGGATGGAATCAAATAAAATAGGTGAAACTCCCCAGTAGTAGCCATTGAAATGTTGAGACAATGAAGAAGTTGATTGGTGTCATAAAGTTAATTGGCATCGTAATATAATTTCAGTAAAACATATCCAAGCTTGATTCCCCTATGAGATATCCCCATTTTAAAATAACCACTAATATTTAGCGAAATCCGGTAGATGTGAAACGAAAAAAATTTGTGAAAATTTGGAGTAAGACTGTCTCTATGAAAATCGAGTACAATTTTGCAACCTTCTGATTCAATATAAAAACTGATTATTTGGCGCGGCATTTTTATACTTACCAATGAATGAAATCCCTTGCAAAAATTAGTTTTTTACATAGTTAGAATATATATTAACGCAGTGGAAAAATCAGAAAGGTTATGAAAACGTGGTTATTCCATTTTTGTCGGGTGTTTTTAAAAATTCTCGAAAATCGAACTTTGAATTCTGATTAGTTTTACAAAATTTACTCCTCTAATAGATACAAACACTAGCTAGTATCACTTCTGCCCGGTAAGATACGTTACAGATGTTATTGGCAAAAAAATCCGTGATTTCAATGTTCATTTTTAATTCGGTTCTTTATGATTCTAGTCCAAGGAGGAACTGGATGTTATTTAAAAAAATCAACCAATAAATTCAATGATAACGTCGCTTTCTTTTGAGTTGATTTCAAGTTTTGCAGTATATTTACAAACTAGTAATGTGCAGGTAGGTAGGTATTTTAGTTTATCCAATTAATTTTCAGTTGGATAATTCTTAAGTGCGTAGATATTAGCTCTTATTACGTAGAGAGGGACTAATAAAGTTAGATGTTTTATTCAATTTCATTAATTATCTCTCTGACGGTGCTACATGTATAGGAATTTAGATATTGTACCATAGACCTTTATGTAATAATCTTTAGTGTTTTAGCGAATTTTTTAAGAAAATTAAGGTATTGCTCTCGCCTCAAAATTTGTAGAATGTGAATTTTTGAAAACATTTTATGCAGAAATCCGTTTCAGGCTATTCTGAATCATATTCTGAAGTTTAACGCATTTTTAGCGAATTTTTGAAGAAAATTAAGCTATTGCTCTCGCCTCAAAATTTGTAGAATGTGAATTTTTGAAAAAATTTTATGCAGAAATCCGTTTCAGGCTATTCTGAATCATATTCTGAAGTTTAACGCATTTTTTTATGTATGTATGTATATATGTATATATGTATGTATATATGTATGTATGTATGTATGTATGTGTCATTCCAGACGATAACTGTCCGTAGAATTGTGCTAGAAACTTCAAATAAATTTTAAAATGTTAAGGACACAAAACGAAAGTTCAAGTTCGTTGGCCAGCATGATCGGATTACATCTTCGGGTTGAAATTTTCAAAAATGTAGTCAAAAATTTCAAAATAGCCTGTTTTTTGCGATTTGTTGTGCGAAATAATGTTTTCAGCATACTAACATGTGGTATATTCGGAATCAGCGTAAAATTTCCTATAAGAATATGTATCAAGTTTTCCAAAATTCAAAAGTTGAAAAATCAGTCAAAAATTGGAATAATGCCGTTCGGTAGTTGTAAAAATCGGTAATATTTGCATGAAACATTGTCCGAATTCAGATTGTCATTAAATCTACAAGATTAGTTTAATAATAATAAAGTATGAGTACCTCCTAATTATTTTTAATAATTTGATTCCATGTTTGTCTATCAAAATCATAAACTAAAATTTCTCTACACGATCAATAGCGACTGAAATGTCGAAGATTTCTTCAAAAATTCGCTCATGGGGTCATGCTGCATGACTGGACTTTTTATGTAGATTCTGTTGGCTTTCTCCTATATAGGATAAGCTACAGTCTTTACATGGGATATTGTTCACGTTGAACCTTGATTCTAAAAGGGGTTCTTTATTTCTAATTGGCGGGTAAAATTTCTTAACTGTATTATTATATTTCCATGTTAATTTATGGTTATTGTCAGGGATAGAGAATATTTTTTGGAGGGGTTTTTCCCATTCAGAACGATAAGGGAGTGAGATATATCTATCTGTTTGTTTAGGCTTTTTGCTATTACATGATCGATCTATAGCCTCAATTTGTTTATGAATATGTTTGTTAATGTTTTGGTTATTATGGACGGGAGGTGATTTTTTAACTTGAAGATAATGGGTTATTTAATTTTTTGGGGGAATTATAGTATCGGTACTTTTATAATTATATGTTCTGTTTTTACTAAGATTAAAATTAACTTGATTTGTAAACAAACCATTTTCAAATGGAAAAATATTAAAGTAATTAATATCTTGATGGGTCGTAGGTTCGTTTTGACGGTTAGCTATAGAATAGTTGATAGTTTTTTCTGCTTTATTTATTTGTTGGTTAATTAGGTGAAGCGGATACCCATTATCCGTTAAGATTCTCTCCAATTTTCCTTTAACTTTATTATAATATTCTGGAGAGGTAAATTTAGGGCCGTAAGTGCATAGTTATAAACTAGGTTACGTTTAAATTTATATGGATGATTTTAGTTATAGTTTATAATCAATCCGGTATATGTGGGTTTCGTATACCATTGGAAGTTGATAGTACCATTTGGGTTTCTGATTAGTAAGCAATTAAGGAATGGTATACTATTATTGTTTTCTATTTCGGTTGAGAATTGGATAGATTTGTTTTGTTTGTTGAGGGTATCTTGTAGTGCCTCGATATGGTCTTTGGGCACTGCCAAGATAAGGTCGTCCTCGTAAAGGAATTGGATATGTATAATACCGGTTGTATTTATAGTGGTTTGCAGAAGGTGGTTAAGGACTAATTTACCAATCGTAGAGGAGAGACAGTTACCCATTTGTTGTCCCTTCATTTGCCGAAAATTTTTTTTATTGAATTTCAAGTAGCCTGAGCCGGAACATAATTTAAAACCTTCAAGGAAGAGTTCTAGGTTCTTTATGGGTGAATTCTGACGGATTGTTAACCAGTTGTGCTTTATTACGCGCACTGCGTCTTCGGTTTTAAGGTTTGGGTATAGTTCTTTCACATCAAAGCTCACCAACTGGTAAGAGTCCTGCAATTTACATGATTCTAATATATTTTTTAGGGAAAGGGCATTTTTATTATCGAAGGGGTTATTGGATGTAAATGGCCTAAGAATATTGGCATACCATTTAGATAAATTCTGTGTAGGACCATTACAGTTCGACACCACTGGTAGAAGCGTATTAGGGTTTTTAATTTCCCATATAGAGTTGGGGCTGTGCTATGCGGGTTAAATAGCTTAAGTTTTAAATTCTTATGGACGATTTTTAGTTTGATAATTTTGTAGACAAATTTCTCTATCTTACCGTTTATTGTAGGTGTGGGGATCTTCTTTTATATTTATGAATTTATTTGTATCAGTTAACATATCATCGAACAGACCATTATATTCGGTCTTATCCATTAAGATGGTTTGTTGTGCTTTGTCGGCGTGGACTACCAATATATTTATCTGGGTTATTTTATGAAAAAGGTTTTCAATTTGTTATGTTCTGATGGTTTATTTACTTGCTGGGGTCTATATTGTTGTTTATAATTTGTTTTAGTTATTAAATTGTTAGTATCATTTCTGATTGCAATCTTCTGATCGAAAGTGACAGTAGCTGGTACCGAACATCCCCAGTTTCACTACCCTGCGCGAGTACCGAACCCTGGATGGGGTGTTAGTACTTATGGATATGGACTCTTGGCTCAGGAGATCCTTGAAATACAAGGAAACCTACCAGAGTCTTTCAAAAATAAACTTTGGTTTTTAGTTTATATATTGGATTATTGATTGTAACGAAATTTGATGGGATGAGGCTCATCTAGGAGTACGTCGTGAAATCGGCTCGGGAACGTCGACTTTCGCAGGAAACCTTGATTTGCGAGCCGTTGGTGGCGCTGCAATCGCCGAGAACAGTTGATTAGTTCAACTAATCAACCGATAGGTGTCACCCAGTGTCCGATTCTCATTTCGTGGGGTCTCTACGCCAAAACAAAATAAATGATGACTTGATTGATTTTTGAGCGCAATGGATTCCTAAAACTAAAAAAAAAAACTAGAAAAAAATTTAAAAAGTGTTAAAAAAATCACTGAAAGCAGAAAGCTACTTACAATCGTTTAATTTATATTGTTTTGCAGAGTATGACTTAGAAAAAGTCATCAAATATAAACTCAAAAACAGAAATGTATGCTCAATAATCATGCGTAAATTTCAATAAAATGTGCTTAAAATCGGTAAAACCCTCACCACCTATGCACTTCTATGTCACTCGTGACTTCCTACCCATTTATTGGTCAAACTAAACTGAATCTTGTGCTGAAAATTGTTATTTGGGGGTTTCGAAGTGCGCTGAATCCGAATCTGAGGTCAAAAGTGTTCAATTCCAAAATATGGAAGTTCCCCCGTCCTAACATGAGTGGGAGAGACGCTGCTCCCATGCGGAACCCCCTAGACGTGCAATATTATTGCGCAATAATCTGGTTTGTGCAATATAATTGATCGTGTGAGAGCGAGATTGAAAGATTGTGCAATATACTGCGTGATTGACCAAAAGTTTAAAAAATATATTGCACAAACTGGAAAAGATTGCGCAACCTGGCTGCACCTGGCAGTGTCATCAGACAACTCGTCCTGCTTTCAACTACGCGGCATCATGAATGGTGATAAAAACGAAAAACAATTTATTGCCGAATTCATTGAGACTTATCATGGTCTCCCCGCATTGTAGGATGTTAAGTCCAAAGAATATAGGTAGTTAATCGGGAAAAGAAGGCGGAGCAGTACGAAGTGTTAGTCGAAAAATACCGCGAAAGATACCCAGACGCTGGGAAACCAGAAGTTGTAAAAAAAGTCCAGTCATGCAGCATGACCCTATGAGCGAATTTTTGAAGAAACCTTCGACATTTCAGTCGCTATTTACAACTAGCGAACGGCATTATTTCGAATTTTGACTGATTTTTCAACTTTGAAATTTTTGAAAACTTGATACATATTCTTATAGGAAATATTACGCTGATTCCGAAAAGGAATCACATGAACCACATGTTAGTGTGCTGAAAAAATTATTTCGCACAAGCAAAAAACAGGCTATTTTGAAATTTTTGACTACATTTTTGAAAATTTCAACCCGAAGATGTAACCCGATCATGCTGGCCAACGAACTTGAACTTTTGTTTTGTGTCCTTAACATTTTAAAATTTGTTTGAAGTTTCTAGCACAATTCTACGGACAGTTATCGTCTGGAATGACACATACATACAAACATACATATATACATACATACATAAAAAAATGCGTTGAACTTCAGAATATGATTCAGAATAGCCTGAAACGGATTTCCGCATAACATTTTTTCAAAAATTCACATTCTACAAATTTTGAGGCGAGAGCAATAGCTTAATTTTCTTCAAAAATTCGCTAAAAATGCGTTAAACTTCAGAATATAATTCAGAATTGCCTGAAACGGATTTCTGCATAAAATTTTTTCAAAACTTCACATTCTACAAATTTTGAGTCGAGAGCAATAGCTTAATTTTCTTCAAAAATTCGCTAAAACTGAATGGAAACAATCGAATTTGAAAATGTGAAGGGCATGTTGAAGCAAAATAAAACGCTTGCCTCCTTAGCAAAATCACAAGAAACAGCACCTAAGAAATTACAACACGAGGTTCTGTTGGGTAACCTTCTCCAGATTTCACAAAAATCTGCCTGAAACCTTTTCCTGCCTTTATGCTTTACTGAGAAGGTATTTTGTCTCAAAATTCAAATGGATCAAGCCCGTAAAACGCTTTTAAAAACGTCGTTTTTAGCACTTTTTAGCGAATTTTTGAAGAAAATTATTATCGAATTTTTGAAGAAAATTAAGCTATTGCTCTCGCCTCAAAATTTGTAGAATGTGAATTTTTGAAAAAATTTTATGCAGAAATCCGTTTCAGGCTATTCTGAATCATATTCTGAAGTTTAACGCATTTTTTTATGTATGTATATATGTATGTATGTATGTGTCATTCCAGACGATAACTGTCCGTAGAAATGTGCTAGAAACTTCAAACAAATTTTAAAATGTTAAGGACACAAAACGAAAGTTCATGTTCGTTGGCCAGCATGATCGGATTACATCTTCGGGTTGAAATTTTCAAAAATGTAGTCAACAATTTCATAATAGCCTGTTTTTTGCGATTTGTTGTGTGAAATAATTTTTTCAGCATACTAACATGTGGTATATTCGGTATCAGCGTAAAATTTCCTATAAGAATATGTATCAAGTTTTCAAAAATTTCAAAGTTGAAAAATCAGTCAAAAATCGAAATAATGCCGTTCGCTAGTTGTAAAAATCGGTAATATTTGCATGAAACATTGTCCAAATTCAGATTGAACTACTCTTATGGAAGTATCCTTGTATAACCAATCCTAGAACAATGCTGTTTAAAACGTAGGTAATAGGTGCTTGTAAAAAAAAAAAAAAAAAAAAAAAAAAAAAAAAAAAAGTAATCACAACTGATGAGTTTACTCTGTGAAATATTCCGTCCTATGATTCTGTCGGTCGCTCTCTTTAATGTTTTACGCTCAACTGTTTTAGGACTTGATGTAGCTTTAATACTGACTGTGGCTTATTTTATTTTATGTCAAGATTTGATGATGTTATGATAGGATACTGTTAAGATTTCAACTGCCTTCAATACTGACCACATTGGACATCGAAATCTGTGAATATTTACCTACATTTGTCTTTAAATCTACAAGATTAGTTTAATAATATTAAAGTATGAGTATCTCCTAATTATTTTTAATAATTTGATTCCATGTTTGTCTATCAAAATCATAAACTAAAATTTCTCTACACGATCAATAGCGACAGAAATGTCGAAGATTTCTTCAAAAATTCGCTCATGGGGTCATGCTGCATGACTGGACTTTTAGCGAATTTTTGAAGAAAATTAAGCTATTGCTCTCGCCTCAAAATTTGTAGAATGTGAATTTTTGAAAACATTTTATGCAGAAATCCGTTTCAGGCTATTCTGAATCATATTCTGAAGTTTAACGCATTTTTTTATGTATGTATGTATGTATGTATATATGTATGTATGTATGTATGTATGTATGTATGTATGTATATATGTGTCATTCCAGACGATAACTGTCCGTAGAATTGTGCTAGAAACTTCAAACAAATTTTAAAATGTTAAGGACACAAAACGAAAGTTCAAGTTCGTTTTCCAGCATGATCGGATTACATCTTCGGGCTGAAATTTTCAAAAATGTAGTCAACAATTTCTAAATAGCCTGTTTTTTGTGATTCGTTGTGCGAAATAATTTTTTCAGCATACTAACATGTGGTATATTCGGAATCAGCGTAAAATTTCCTATAAGAATATGTATCAAGTTTTCAAAAATTTCAAAGTTGAAAAATCAGTCAAAAATCGAAATAATGTTCGCTAGTTGTAAAAATCGGTAATATTTGCATGAAACATTGTCCAAATTCAGATTGAACTACTCTTACGAAGGATCCCTGTATAACCAATCCTAGAACCATGCTGTTTAAAACGTAGGTAGTAGGTGCTTGTTTAAAATTTGATTCCATGTTTGTCTATCAAAATCATAAACTAAAATTTCTCTACACGATCAATAGCGACTAAAATGTCGAAGATTTCTTCAAAAATTCGCTCATGGGGTCATGCTGCATGACTGGACTTTTTTATGTATGCATGTATGTATGTGTCATTCCAGACGATAACTGTCCGTAGAATTGTGCTAGAAACTTCAAATAAATTTTAAAATGTTAAGGACACAAAACGAAAGTTCAAGTTCGTTGGCCAGCATGATCGGATTACATCTTTGGGTTGAAATTTTCAAAAATGTAGTCAAAAATGTCAAAATAGCCTGTTTTTTGCGATTCGTTGTGCGAAATAATTTTTTCAGCATACTAACAGGTGGTGTATTCGGAATCAGCGTAAAATTTCCTATAAGAATATGTATCAAGTTTTCAAAAATTTCAAAGTTGAGAAATCAGTCAAAAATCGAAATAATGCCGTTCGCTAGTTGTAAAAATCGGTAATATTTGCATGAAACATTGTCCAAATTCAGATTGAACTACTCTTATGGAAGTATCTCTGTATAACTAACCCTAGAACCATGCTGTTTAAGGCTAGAACCATGCTGTAGATAGATTTGATTCCATGTATGTCTATCAAAATCATAAACTAAAATTTCTCTACACGATCAATAGCGACTGAAATGTCGAAGATTTCTTCAAAAATTCGCTCATGGGGTCATGCTACATGACTGAAATTTTCGGATTCTTCACGAAATGAATCGTTGACATACCAACAAGGGAAGGGGAGAGGTTACACTTTTTTCCTTGGTAATTATTAGCGTTCATAATAATAAACCCAAATCAAAGCTGAGATTACCCGGTTAAATATCAAGTTTCAGAAAGTTTTTTGATAATCGTACCTCTTTATATTAATTTGATTCTCCAAGTAGCGCAGTCCTTTAGTTCTCTTGAACTGACCAAAGTATGTTGAAATGAGCATTCCTCTCCACTGAAAGATTTTAATCAAGCAAAAACTAATTAAAAGTTACCCATCTTGAGTCCAGTATTGTTCTCCCGGTTGGAGTGGGAGGAGTTAGGGGGAATAAAAAACGAAAAACACAAAATGCCAAGTAAAATTGTTTCTGAGAATCAGGGGAAAGGGGTCAAGTTTTAAACCGGGTGCAATCCTTCCTCAAACAACCTTATAAAATTCTTTCGGGATGTTTTTGGGAGGGAGATTAGGGACTAGAAACGAGGAATAGTCGGGAATAGAAAGGGGTGGCAAAAGAGAAAGAGTTGAGGTAATTTTAACTTCCTTTGAACTCGGGGGCGTAAGGGCATCCTTTTATGATGGTTCCAAACCGACCATTTTCCTGCGAATTCATCTTCAAGCCCAATAGGAACTCTCCGGGCTATCGCTGTTATCAGAAGGTTACCAGAGCCCCCTCAAAAGACGGAAATTAACCGAGGGGAAGTTAGCTCAGAACTGTTTTTCAGAAAGCCTTATTGTCTTTCGGGATTTCAAGGCGTATTGTTTTCGCGGAGTCTTCTGTATTGCAGTGCGTTATCTTGTTTTTTGCTTTTGATCGTGAAAAGTTGTAATTGTTGGTTCATTCCAAGTTAACTTCTCTGAAGCGACGTATAAATGGTGTTTTTCTATTCATTAGCTCGAGATAATACACAAGCGGGAAATGCCTGAGAACATTCATGGTTTTCCCAATAACTTTTCAATCACTTTACAACTTAGCAAGTTCAATTTACTGCTACACTTCATGTAGGTATGTACTATATATTAATTGCTATGCAATTCTTAGGCCGACCCCCAATAATTTTTTATGTAACGTCCGGGACGAAATTAAAGATGATTTTCACGTACAACCGACTAGTTGAGTAGTTGCTATAGATTGTGTCACAATTTCAGTGTTTTTCACGTACAACCCAGCCGTTGTTAGGGGAATGAAACTTCCGCAGTTTTCATCGCACAAAAATCGTTCGCCACTCGTTGGAAAGCGCTTGATTTATGTGATAAATGTTCACATTTCAAGCTACCAATTTCCCTCTCCTTACGTACCTGGCTACATTCCAAAACTAAGTTGATTCAGGCTAAGAATTGCATAGCAAATTATCCTCGTTTTCTACGCAGTAGAAAAGAGAAAAGATCCGGCGAGGCGCGAAGCGTCGAGTATAGATTAGGGGGGTCCAGGGGGGCGAAGCCTACCGGCGAGGCGCGAAGCGCCGAGTATATTACATATATATGAAAAATCGCAAACGTCAGGAATCGTTTCAGAATGCCTCAAAACGGATTTCCATGAAGAAATTTTTGAAACATTTTAATTTCAAAATTTTTTCGAGCCATTGCAATAGCTTCATTTTCACGAAAATTCGCTAAAAGTATGTAGGTTCCGAATTTTTACACAACTCAGAAATTTGATGTTTCGAATGACTGATTCCATTAATTTGGGCGATACTATATAAATAGCCACTCGGGGCCAAGTCATACAAACTTGAATTATCACTACAATGGATGTTCGCACAACTTTGCCTCTCACATCTTTGAAGGAATCTTTGACGCGTTATCCTATCCTTACTTACTCATTCTATACTATATCATCCACTTAACAACTTGTTGAACGGGTCGATTCAGAGAAAGTTCGTTCTATCTGCCCTTTTTTGCCTTTTTCAAGTCTCTTTAAAGTCATTAAGAAGTCATTTGTCTATCAAACGATGAATCGAACCCAAAGGGGACCTATTGATCTGATAGGTATACAATTTGGTTTTTCTGGAAATTTATTTTATCACTTCTTTCATTGCGCCATTTACAATAATATCTTCTACTCGGGAGACCGCTACAAAAACGTAACACAAGTAGATCACTGTTCACGAAGTGAGTCACATGATAGGGAATTTTCTTGTAAGGAGATCCCCGTGAAATAGACGCTTCCGGCGTTGAATAGAAGACAAAATGACTTAGGAGCTCACTCAACAGATCGATGACCTCTCATGCGTCTTCAGTATTCTCCTTTGAGCCTCCCTCTCAAATATCAGCTTCGTTCGTCAAATAGGACAAAATGGCTTTGGAGTTCATTCCGCTGATCAACGACCTCTCATGCTTCAGCGGCCCTTGATACATCTTTATCCTCTCCATGTTACAAATTACATTTATACCAAGTTTCATCTAAATCGGACGTCCGGAGGTGGGATTTAAAACGATTTTAAGAGGACATGAGTACATTCATACATCACACATATATCAACGGACAAAGTGAACGCTATAGCTCATTTTTCATTTTTTTAAAGAAAATGCGCTATCTAATGGCAGCTCGATTGATGAAAAATCGACAATTGAAATGCTCCATGCAGTCCAGGAAAATCAATCTCAATGTAAATGTAGTTTTGAAGCCCTACTATTCTTATACTTAACGTATAAGCACGTATACGCATTCAATATAGTAAGCCCCCCAACCCCTTCCCTCTCAACGGCTACGCCAGTTGGTGCTATGATTCTTGCTTATGCTCTTGGTCATGATGATATTCTTAATTTGCTGGGTGTTAAATGTTAAATTGCTGCATATGTGCCAGACGCTTGTTTACACGAGACCTTCTCGAACGATCAAGTTTGTCCCCCACCCCGGAAACTACTTAGAACAGTTCCCTACAAGAAGAACTGTGAGTTCTTCAATTCCGTTCAACCTGTTTCGTTGAGAGCAGTAGTCAATCCCTTAGTAAAAATGCAGATTAGTGGACATGTAGGTCAGAATGAAGTGTATAGTGTGGTGGTCTGGATGCTCGCAAGCTCGCATCTCAAAAATACATAACATCAAGTAGTCAATCCCTTAGTAAAAATGCAGATTAGTTGGATATGTAGATCAGAATGAAGTGTATAGTTTGGTGGTCATAACACGATCACATAACAGTTTAGAAACGTAAATGTGACTTTTCATTTGTTACTCATGAGCTGCTCCGCGTTGAACGGAATTGAAGAACTCACAGTTCTTCTTGTAGGGAACGGTTCCTAGTAGTTGCCGGGGTGGGGTACAAACTTGATCGTTCGAGAAGGTCTCGTCTTGTTTACAGGAATGGCCATGTTTATAAAAAGAATATATAAATAACCAAATATTGATGTCACTACGTTTGGGCTTACTGCATTGAATGTATCCAGGTTGAGTATAAGCATTATAAGGCTTCAAAACTGCATTTAAATTTACGTATATTGACATGGATATGTCTTTTGGCTGGGGGTCAAGGAATTTTTCGCGACACTTTTTTTTCCCGACCGACACTTTTTTTCCCGAACGACACTTTTTTTCCCGACCGGCACATTTTCTATTGATTTTCACGTACAACCAAGGTGTTACTAGGGAAGAGTAACTCCCTTAGATTTCATAGTAGGAAAATCGTTCGCCACTTATTGGAATGCTCTCATTTTACCACGACATTTCATGACCTCTAAGCCATTGTAGTGTCAAGGAATGCTGAATTATTACTCTAAGTTAAAAACTAATATTGTTTTGTAACCATAATGGAATAATCTTGTGAAAAGAAGGCACTACATGGTTGGTATACAATTGAGTAGTAGGTACCTACTGGTAAGCAGTAGGTACTAGACATATCCATGATCTTTTGTTTTTCCCATCAAGGGATAAATTGAAATGTTTGAAGTGTAAACTTCTATAGGCGCACCGCGTCGATAAATTTAGCGGGGTGCGAATACGATTTTGACATGGATATGTATTTTGGCGGGGGTCAAGGAATTTTTCGTTTTGACATGGATAAGTATGTCTTTTGGCTGGGGGTCAAGGAATTTTTCGCGACACTTTTTTTCCCGACCGGCACATCTTCTATTGATTTTCGCGTACAACCAAGGTGTTACTAGGGAAGAGTAACTCCCATAGATTTCATAGTAGGAAAATAGTTCGCCACTTTTTGGAATGCTCTCATTTTACCACTACATTTCATGACCTCTAAGCCATTGTAGTGTCAAGGAATGCTGATTTATTGCTCCAAGTTAAAAACTAAATTGTTTTGTAACCATAAAGAAATAATCTTGTGAAAAGAAGGCGCTACATGGTTTGTATACAAAATTGAGTAGTAGGTACCAACTGGTAAGCAGTAGGTAGTAGACATATCCATGATCTTTTGTTGTTCCCATCAAGGGAGAAATTAAAATGCTTGATTTACACTTTTTTCATGGTCGATCACGAAGATTCTTCATTGAAGATGATAAACCAAAAAATCCTTCCGTCCGCCGTACGCCGTCCAGAGCTTTTTCGTTTATGTGCCAAAGTAAAGACATAAAATGTCAATAAATCGAAATCGGGGTATATCTTTACTCTTGAATTATGTAGAATGGTTAATAAAATTGGCTAGACTTTCTGGACTGCATGAAGTATTTCAACGAAGAGCTGGTAGTTAATTGGGACGCTAAATAGGAGAGTGCAATAAGAGTGAGATAAAATTTACAAAACAATATCCATATAAATATAATTAAATAGACATATACAGTGGAACCTGGATAATTTGAACTTCTTTAATTCGAAATCTTCTTTAATTCGAATATTTCTCTTGGTCCCTAGCATTTTGTATTTAAAGAATGCTAAAAAATCGTGGATAATTCGAATTTTATTTTGGATAATTCGAATTTTTGGCGTGCTAATTAAGGTATAAATTTCAAGCTGCGACTCAAAATAATTGTAAATTTATCGGTAAATACGCTTTAGTAACGATATTCGGCGAAAGGTTTGCGTTAGACCAAATGCATGCAAGTCAGTGCCATCGTACACTCTGATGGAGACGGTTCGGGAGACGAGATCGCTAGATCATCAGCAGAAGAAGTACTGGTGCCGAGTGTAGTAGACACCATGAATCACGTACAAGAACTTTGACGTTTTTTCGAAAGCCAAATTAATGTAAGTGATTCATACTTCAACTCTTTGAACGCGTTGGAATCTTTTATAATGGCCGAAAGACTTAATTCAAGGAAACAGACCAAAATTGCATCCTTTTTTAAAAAACAATAGATTGTTTTTTATGGTTGCAGTTAAATACACAGTAGGTACTTACCATTCCAGGTGTCTACATATTTATTGTTCGAAATTCTGTTGGTCAATACAGCATTCAATGTTACTGTATGTACTTTACTTCGTACTGTAGTTCGTTAAAAAATAATTTATTAAAAACTTCTTTAATTCGAATTTTTGTTTATCTAATTCGAAGTTTTTGACTGGTTCCTTGAGGTTCGAATTATCCAAGTTTCACTGTATTATAGAGACCTTCATAAATATGATTATTATTAGACAGAAAACTTACCAACGCTTCTATAGTCCGTATATGGGTTACAAGATCTAATGCATCCATCTTATCATTGGACGACTAATTTTCATAATCCAAGTACAACTACAGAGACATAAGCACGAACCAAAAGTAAAATAAAATAATTCATTACCTTCTCTAGAACTCCGTGTATATGTGTTATAAAAGTTATAACGAACTCGACTTCTTGAAATAATTCGATGTGTACCCACCAAATAGTTCTGTTGCGGTGTTTTTCAAGGCTTGGTTTACGTTATTTCACGACAGACACGATCTAAACAAAAATAAATAACAAGCTTAAAAACATTGAAAAAGAACCTAATTTCTCGCCCCCTAAAAGCCTGATAGAATCGCCTGCTTTTCCAAAGGGGAGAAATCGCATAAATTCTCATTAAGGTCATATTAAAGTCAGAGTTTTTTTTCTGAAACTGGGTAAAAGTGAAAAGACCTTCCTTTGTGCACTTTGGGTAAGGATCATTCAGCAATAAATGTTCCTTTCCCTTTGAGGTTTTAATTTTCCAGTAATATCGTGGGGTTGGAAAGGAAATTATAAACCTTTTGAAGCACGAGGGAAAAACAAAAAAGCACGATACGACCTTTATGTTAAACAGGGGAAAAAGGTCTTTTAAATTTAATCGCACGAGGATTTCTAACGTTTTACTGGGTTTTATAGCAGCTTAGCAGAATGGTGGTAAAGAGAGGGTTTCGTTTAACATGGGTATTTGTTTTGTTTCCTCATTATTGAAGGTAACTACCTACCTACTTGAAAAATTCGAAACTATCAAAAGTGACAGATCTGGTAATGTTTAAATAAGGATATACCTAAATATATAACTCCACTGATAAGTCCATTTCTACAATGCTTGGAATTATCCCATCACACTGTTGAAACAATATTGAGTAATTCTTCCCCTTCTTTCGTTTCATCTGATTAGCTATTATCCCCCTTCACTTTGCTTGCACATAATTCGTTGTACCTCCCGCTCTCTTTCCTTTCTCTCGACCAATGGGATTGAATCTCCAGTCACCTGTGACTATACAAGCTATGTCCTTCTTAATGTGTGTTCGGTTATTGTTTGTTACTAGTGATGGCCTAACCGTCGAAATCGATTTAACATTGTAACTCTTTATTTTTCGCTGAAATCGCGCAACGTTTTTTCACAAACTTCCGTTTACTACCGACGGTACCTAGAAAACTAGGTATTTGTACCAAAAAAAAAGAAAAAAAAAAAAAAATTTGTTCTTTTCTGTTTTATGGTGGGCTTCTTCCGCCCTATTAGAAAGATAAACTCGCAAGCTCGCATCTCAAACTTATTTCTGTTCTAGAACCAAAAATTTCAACCATGTATCATGTTTGAAATCATCGAAACACCAGCTCAATGAAATCATCAGAAATTAACAAGCGGTTGCAATCATGTTCACAATATCAATTATTGAGAATGATCACCTGTGTGTAAACAATTATTTATATAACCATGCTCATAACTCAGTTTGTTGGACACGCACTTCGCAGTAGTTAACATAATATTGTTGGATAAATCGAGAGCTTTCGAACGAATGGTCAACGAATTTTGTGGGATGAAAAACGACGAAGTACCATTTCCCTAGCAACGACTCGGTTGTAGGCGGAAATCACTGTAACACTATATGTTTCGTGCGCGGAAAAAAATTGACTCGCAAAAATTGCTAGGACCCCAGGGCTAAAACATGATACATGTTAAAAAATCAACCGTACCGAAACTCGTAAACGAGTTCCATCCACTGTCTGCTTTACAGTAGATACCATGTTACATGGATATGTCTTCGATTGGGGATTTCATAACGGTCGTCCTCGAGAGTTGTAAACGAATCCTTTAACTTTGGACTGTAGGCGACGAAATGTAGGATAAAGAATTTATTTTATCATTCTTGGAGGCACAAAAAGCATACTATAAAAAATTAAATTTATTTCTCCAATACAGACGCAATGAGTTGTTGTTAACAGTCGACTGTTGTCAGGGGATGAAAATGTTTCCTATGGAGTGGAGTAAATGGTAAACTTATTAAAATTGTTTATAGTCCAATCAACTTAGTTTAGGAATGTAGCCAGGTACGTAAGGAGGGGGAAATTGGTAGCTTGAGATGTTAACATTTATCACATAAATCAAGCGCTTTCCAACGAGTGGCGAACGATTTTAGTGCGATGAAAACTGCGGAAGTTCTATTCCCCTAGCAACGGCTGGGTTGTATGTGAAAAACACTGAAATTGTGACATCAAATTTTGCGTGACGGAAATTTTCGGTTGAGCAAAGACATATCCATGTCAAAAAAAAAAGTCTTCCAAAATCAAAATGTTTACGTTTCAGAGGTTGCTGTTCAATTTTGGTTCAGTGAAGAGGATCCTTATCATACCCACAAATTAAAACCAAGTTTACGTCCGATTTTGATTAACTTTCCAGATGTTATGTGGGTTAGCTCCTAGACTTTAACTATAACTATAATTCCCGTCTATACTATAATTGCCCTATAACTTTAATTGCCGTCGGATCAATAGTAGCCTGTCCGAATGCTCAAATGAGAACTTCTTATACGTCGATTTCAAATTATCTATGGGTTCGCTTTTGTTCAAACTCGGGGGGTAGTTGGTTATGTCGTCCGAAAATATGCCCTATGAGTTACATCACGATTGGTTGAGTAGGTAACGTTTAATAAGCTTGTGCAAATCTAAAATTGATTGAAACGGACAAAACTCCGAGACTACTGTATCGACTTTTATGAAGTTTTCCGGGGTTGTGTGGATTAGTTCCTAGACGGTCGCCTCTAAGTTTCATTGCTGTTGAATAAATAGTAATCTGCGGTGTGCACGAGGAAAACGTGAATGTCTTATAACCCCGATTTTTCATTATTTATTGGTTTGATTTCGTTCAAACCTGAAGGGAGGTTTGGTATACGTTTCAGAAAAATGCCCTATGAATTATACCACGATCGATTGACAAGTAACTATTGATCAAGTTCAAAACTGAAATTTTGATACTCGTACATACAAAACTGAGAGACATGTTCAAGAGGCATGAGAATGTTAAACAAAAGTAATTTTCAATATCCCAAGCGTCATTGTTTACTGTTCAAGTGGCAACACCACTATTTATATTATTAGCATGTTGTAATGTTGTGCTTAACGCATCAACAGTTTGTTCTGTGTGAAATATTAATAAAACCAATATTTTCGTTCTACCGAACTCTTTCCACTGTAAAACCCTGCGCAACAGAGAACACCATAGCATGGATTAAGGACCATAGCGACACTCACAATTGATGGATACCCGTATCCCCCCCCCCCCCCCCCCCCCCCGATACTTGTGTCAATAAATGTTATTACTGGAGAAACAAATATATCGCAATTGTTTAAGTAATAACTATTGCGCTAGCGTAAAACTAATAGGTGTCGGATGAATTTGATACTAATGGACCGATTTGGAATAAATTTTCGAAGATTGTGCTGATTAAACTCTAGACAATATCCTACTAAATTCCATAAATACTTCGGATGGTGAATGCGTTGGATGGATGGTACGGTATGGTGATGCGCAATAATGAATTATGACAATATTATGTATATTAGCATATCAACACATTTATTACCTGCTGTTCAAGTTTGCTTTCAATAATTTCGATTCGTATTTTGTTCTTCAACCAATTCTATACGTCCAAGTTGAAATATGTGAGGAAGATAATACTGCCCTCCTTACTTGACCGAAGCTTTGATTTTAGTTTGAATGTTTTGTGTGGTCATTCTGAAATCAGTAAGAGAAGGCCCCCAAGAGGTGAACAAGCACACTTGAATATTAAGAGGGAAAACATCCAGGCACGTTTCCAAAGCAATTCAAGTTAATGGAATAAGTGGAGTTCAGGAAAGTTAAGAGGTGGAGTGAAATTTGTTTCCTTCCTGCCTACTTAAATATCTTTCGCTGCACTTAGCTTCACTACACTACAGTATATCCATATTCAATAAGACCTAATTCTCCGGTGGTGTTCCCCTACACTTTAATGTAATGGTTTCAAAGCCCTTCTATCAGTACTAGAAGCGAGGTGCGTAATGGATATCATCTGTAAATAATAAAACGCTTATGTCTGCTTCGGGTTTTCTTTTCCCCAATTCAACGTTATTGAACAGTGGGATGCAGCGAAGGTGTGTACCTACTGATGAAGCGGTTTTTTGATATTCCTCTTATTGGAGGAAACGAAACTGTATAAACGAGTTTCAATATTTAACTGCGATGCATGCTGACCTAGGGGCAAAGACCGATTACGAAACAATATTGAAGTAGTAGAAGCAAAAACTCGGATCTAATGTACGGGGGTCGAATGTTTGTTCCGCGGCGTTAAGTGTTTATTCGTGCAGAGTCTGAAATAACACGAGTTGCTGCGGGTGATGACGTTGTACAATGGAAATCCGGTTTGAATTTCCAATGAATCGCGAGGCGAACTGTAACGAATTAATATTCTCGACATGGTAAACCTCGAAACCTAATGCTTAGGTTGAAAATAATCGAACGTCGCTAATATGTAAGGATACGTTGAAATAACTTTAACTAAGGTAGGATTTTCGAGATAATCGTCTGTAGTATAGATATAGCACCGTTTTCGAAAGCTTTAACCATGTTATTCCAGTTTCAAATATCTTAATGAGGTAGGGTAGGCTAAAAAAAAGTACCAGTACGCCGTAAGTTCGTATGAGCGAATTTTCATAAACTATCGTATCTTATAAAGTTAAATTGTAAGAAAGTTTGAGCACTTTGAGTGTAAATAAATTGTTAACTACCAATTCCACGACAATAAACTCGATCCAAATAATATTCTCGGTTTTGAAAAAGATTTTGAATTTTAACCTTTTCGGCAGTTTTTATCGATTTTTCAGCAAATATTAATGAAATTCAAGTAGATTTTCAGCTTAATTTTGTGGGTACAACTTTTAATGTTCTAGTTTATTTGAACTAGTTCACCGTTTGTTGGCTAACTACACCTAAGCAGATATATTTAGATAACTAATTTTTAATAAATTCTGTTAATAAATAATATACAGGTGTCCTGCGTAAAAGGGCTACACGATGCAAAAATAATCTTTGTGTAATAGTTTTCAGCGTTTTATAATTTGTTATATATATACGTATATCACTTGACTATTGGCCCTAAGAGAGCTAGTATATAAGTATCACTTCACAGACTAGTTTAATATTTCGGCTTAGATGCCTTTTTCGAACTACAAAAATTTTTTGGTAAGAGTAAATTTTACAACGTTAGCGAAGGAAATTGAGTTGCTTAGGATCGAGTTGTTGCATCATCTCCTAATGTTTAGTCCTGGTGGATCGGACGCTATCAAAACGTTGCTGTGACCTTTTCCAGAATGGCGAAGCCACCGCTTATTATCCTTGGGTCCCTTTTGGTTTATTATTTCCAATAATAAGCCTATGTGATCGTGTAGCAAAGCATTTTTATAACCCCCCTCAAACTTTGTCACTTTACGTTTCAAGGTGCGTAGAATCCTAATTTGAAATGTCCGTCCGCCGTTCGCCGTCCGCCGTCCGGGCCATAAAAACCCGTTCTTTCGCACATAGACTCCATTTGGGGTCTTGTTGGTCCTACCGTTTAACCATCCCGATCGCTTTACTCGCATAGATGCTATGGGCCTACAACGGGCGAAAAAGTGTCTTTTTCGAGACTTTGAGTGTTAGACTGACGTGTTAAAACTCCAACCTGCTCAACTACAACTGCGCAAGCTAATATATTCCACGGTTAGGATATCAATGGACAGTAGGACTTTGCAACAGAACACTTTAGGACCAGATCATGCATGACCAAAACTGCACGACCTAATAATTATTATTCTCATGTTAGGACAAAATTCACTCATCTCAAAATGCACAACTTTCAAATGAATGTTGATGGAAAAGTATGAGTGATATGATAGTGTAAGCGTAATAGGGCGGTGAACATCCGGTTGTGAGGTAACGAGACCTAGGGAGTACCTCCAGGGTGGCGTGGAAAACTTCCTACACTTGTATTGCTTTTGAATTTCATGTTCCTTCGAGGCATGAATATACGTTTTTTTCTAGGTCATATTCGTGTGTTAATACCAATGCTTTGCCTACGCATATTTAATAACAAATCTTCTCGACTTTTCGTACGTACTTAGATAATGATATAATTAAGGCAATAACTATTTGAATAGATAGGAGCTCAAATTGAGAAATATAAACATGCGTATATAATTATAGAAGTATAGGTTGTGGCAACTCGAAATAGGACACGCCAAGGAGCCTGGACGGGCCTTATGACGTACGCAACCCAACTAAAACTACTTACGATCAAACTCAATTGAAAAAATAATAAACCTTTGTGAAATAATTTGCAGCGTTTTTTCAAAACTTTGATTCCGAAACAATCATCGAATTAAGTGAGCTTCCAAATGTACTTTTCCCGAACCGAACCCTTACCAAAGAATATAGTATATTCATAATGATCGTTGATAAGTAAAATGTATTGAGTAAATACATCATGTAGGTAGTATCAGATTAGTTATCTTTGCACGTCCGTTTAGCGTCAACCTCTCTTCAGTGGAGATTTGGTTTGAATATCAGCCAAGAACGAGAATAGAGACGCCAACTGTCAAATTACATAGTTAAACGACAGGGAGGACGACATCCCTCGGGGCACAATCGCAGAAAGGAATCCTGAGACACCGCTAATTACCCAGCACCCACGCACCCTTCCATCGAGAAGACATCCGAGGAAAGCGACGGGTTATCTTCCCCGTACGGCGGAAGGCTTCAAGCTGGTTATCTCGCGAACCACTTTACCCTTCTCGTCTTGCTCCGTTGTTTCCAACCTATCTCGCAAAAGCTTATTCCGGCCCTCCTCCGTCTGTTTTCAGAATAATAGGGATATAGTCTGTCCTGCTCCCTTCTGTTGCTACCCACATGGGGTTTTAATCGGATTGTAGAAGTGGTTTTGCGGTTGTCGATCAGCTTTGAATCCGTGCACGCATCCCTGTCCAGTTCATGAAGCTCTCCCTCAACTGAGGTAATAATTTCAACTCACCTATCCCTTTGGTTGGTAAATGGAAGGGTATTGACGCCGATGTCGTTATGGCGTGATTTATGTAGCCTTAACCTTAATTAAGAAACCTAGCAAATGAGGTTGAAGTGGAAGTAAAAAACGCTGCAAATTATTTCACAAAGGTTTATTATTTTTTCAATTGAGTATGATCATAGTTTTAGTTGGCTTGCGTACGTCATAAGGCTCGTCCAGACTCCTCAACGTGTCCTATTTCGAGTTGCTACAACCTATATTTCTATAATTATATACGTATTTCTCTATTTGAGCTCCTATCTATTCAAATAGTTATTGCCTTAATAATATCATTATCTAAGTACGTACGAAAAGTCGAGAGGATTCGTTATTAAATATGCGTAGGCAAAGCATTGGTATTAACACACAAATATGACCTAGAAAAAAACGTATATTCATTCCTCGAAGGAACATGAAATTCGAAAGCAATACAAGTGTAGGAAGTTTTCCACGCCACCCTGGAGGTACTCCCTAGGTCTCGTTACCTCACAACCGGAGGTTCACCGCCCTATTACGCTTACACTATCATATATCACTCATATTTTTCCATCAACATTCATTTGAAAGTTGTGCATTTTGAGATGAGTGAATTTTGTCCTAACATGAGAATAATAATTATTAGGTCGTGCTTTTGTGGTGGTGCATGAACTGGTCCTAAAGTGTTCTGTTGCGAAGTCATACTGCCCATTGTTATCCTAACCGTGGAATATTAGCTTGCGCAGTTGTGGTTGAGCAGGTTGGAGTTTTAACACGTCAGTCTAACACTCAAAGCCTCGAAAAAGACTCTTTTTCGCCAGTTTTCGGCCCACAGCATCCTTGCGAGTAAAGAGATCGAGTTTTACACTTAAAATCGCAAATGTTTAGTTTGTTTGTTACGATTAAATGTATGTGTCTTATGGGGTAAAACTAGTTAATTTAAGTGTAAAACTCGATTATAACGTAGTTGAGAGATCTGCAAGAGTTTCCATTCGATCCAGCGAGAAAAAATACATAGAAACCGACCCTTACTCGTTGGTTCATGGAGGGACGTCTTTCGAGAAAACCAACAATTTCATTGAAAAACCCAAATTTTTTAACATTAAAACATTATTTTCTCCCCTAAATAACAAAATAAAAGTAAAATTGAAAATGTTGGAAAGCATATTAAATGAAGCAGTTTTGATGAGATTTGCCAGTTTCCAGGGTTCTTTTTAAAAGAGTAGTAAAGTTTTAAAGATTTTCAGAAATATTATTTTTTCAAAATCGTCAATGTTTGAGCTGATCTGAGGGTCTTTGGATGGTACTTTTTAAGAACCCAAGTACACTATTCCTATAGGAAATTTATTGCTGATACCGAAAATGAGGTTGAAAGTTAAAATTAAATGAGGCAAAGTGGATAAATTTGAGTTTAAAATGAAAAAAACACGGTATTCCTGAAAAAACCTTTAAAAAATCATATCTCGAGTACGGATTGGGATAAAAATATGCGGTTGGCGGCATTTTACTCCATTTTTGATGTAGTTTCACCCAATTTTTTTTGCATCTGCGAGGGAATCACCCTGTATATATATATAGATTTAGCTAATCAGCGCAAGTTTTTTGTAAAGGAGTTTGTAACAATATGATAATATATTCGAATATTTTCGTATTTATAAATCTATAAATTTATGGTAGGTTAGTACAGTAAAATTATGAATTACATATGTATGAATTACAATAACAAAAAAGTGATACAATCTACCTCAAGTAAATGATTAGAACCGAGTCCAGGCCTGTAGTTTGGCTATGCAGTACAGTCTTTGTACTTTCTATCCTTTTATTCCAGGAGTCAAGGCCGAAAATAGGTAGCAATTTCAGGGAAAGGTTTGATAGATTTTGAAAATTTAGTCCGTTCTGAGTGAGAAAATCTTTGTCTGCCATCTGGAAATTGGTGGAATACAAAATGGCGGTCTCATGAGGATGGCTCAATTCGGCCCATTTTAAAGTTTTTCTCTAATAATTCCTAAACCGTGGATCCTACAGAAATTTTTGTACGTAGCAAAGTTGTAGAGAATAGAAAAACTAAACGGTTAAATCCCAAAACTCTGAACCATAATTTAAAACAAGCGAATTACAAACTATTTAAAATCGGGCTGATTTTGGGCCAGCAACCCCCCCCCCACCCCCCCCCCCCCCCCTCCCCTAAAGACTTTTTCTCTTCAAAATCACCTAGTGGCGTTAATATTGATACGATTTCAGTCTGCTAAAGCTCATTCCACTCAATATTAAATACTTTCCTAAGTTCATATCGAGCGTATTTTAACGGAGACCATTCCCCATTGACTTACTGCCGAACTCATGCATTTTATGTCATTTTACACGTAAATTTCGCAAAACGGCATTTTACTCTATACTTTAATGGAACACGGTCTGAGTAAAAACTTACTCGATATGAACTTTGGAAAGTATTAACTAATCCCTAAATCGAATGAGGTTTACCAGAATGAAATCACAGAATATATTGAGGCCGCCAGGTGGTTTTAAAGTGCAAAAGTCTAGACGAGGGGGAGGAGATGACCCTCCTAAAATCGGGCTGATTTTCGATTGTCTTTAATTCCCCTATTTTGGGAGATAATTCATGTTTTTGGGGTCAAATCGATTTGGCTTTTTATTCTATACATTTTCTACTTTTGCTTCGTATAAAAATATCTGTAGGATGTACGATTTAGGTAGGTATATTATTAGAGAAAAACTTGAAAATAGGAAAAATTAAGCCATCTTTATTTCATCAATTTCGAGATAGCAGACTAAGATTTTCTCACTCAGTACGAACTAAATTCTCAAAATTTAATCGCAAACCTTCTCCTGAAATTACTACCTATTTTCAACCTTCCCTCCTGAACAATTTATATTGACCAAATTAAACATTATGATTCAATTAATACTATTATTTATGTGGCAACCGATTCATTCATGGTGACTGTATGTCCATTGTGAATGGTTATAATAAAAATTTAATATATAATGCCCTATTGTTACAAGCGATGACAGGAGTTATAATCATAAAAGCTGATGTGGGGTTTTTACGTAGAATTTATTTATTTAGAAGATACGGGACGAACCCAATTACAAGAGAGAGAAAAAATTACGTAACTAGAGTAAAAGTAGACTTTACGTAACTAGATTGAAGTAATCATTAATCAGGAATGAAGACGATGAGCTTGAATTTGATTTGAAATAAGAACCCCTCTTATTAATTTATTCGAATTCGCCCAAGTAGTCACGAGTTAGCTATGAACTTGCAGCCACAGTTGATGAGATATAGCTCGAATCTGAACGATTTCGTTTATTGTTGGACTGTGTAGGTCTAGAAAGTCATCTGAATGTACCAGCCTGAAACATTTTATTGTACAATGGCCAAAAATCTATTACATCCAGTCGTGCAGCTTTTGCTGTTTAGCCGAGTAAATTTATCGTACAGCAAGTACCTGAACATTCTCACACTTCTTTGAACGAGAAGTGGGTGATCCTGAGTTGGTGAATTTAGTCATGAACGAGCGAGCACACCCAGTTTAAAAAACGTGTTTATTGGCTGATTGACTACGGCTTCGCCAAACATAATCAATAAAATCATCCATAAAACTCGCATGAAGGATTGAAGTTGAGAGCGCACTTAGTCTTGAGAGAGAATAAAAAGCTCAGTGAGGGCCTATCACGGAAGGCCGTCGGCGGATCTTTGTGCTGCAAGCTCTCTGGAAAAAGCCGAATGAGGGTGGAAGAAAAGAAACTGAAGCTACAGACAGAGTTGTTTCCCTCGAGTTAGAGATCTTAAAAGCCTCAAGACGCATCAACTAGTATTACTTGAGTCGCTCCAACTGACGGTATTGTGGCTCTGGTAAAGTGCTTTGACCGTTCTGAACGACTATTTGCACGCGGAATAAGGGCATGAAATAAACTCTTAAAGGACTTTCGGTGAAATGGCTGAACGAAAAAAGGGGTCTCTCCTAGAGTAGCGAAAGAGATAGCGAGAAACTAGTAAGTCGTCGTAACGAATCATTTAAAATCTACAGAATTTCTCTCGTTGCATTGCATATGCTATATAAGTAGTAAGTGGGGCACTTGAGGACACTTTCACTTGAGCTCTGATGTTTTTACTTTCGACTTCAATCTCTGTTAAAACTGATTTTGTGATAAACCCTGTTAAAACTAATTTTGTGTTAAATCCTGTTGAAAATGCTTTTCTGTTAGACCCCTGATAAAATTTTTCAACACAAAACATCAGAACATATTTTTTAACACAAAACATCAGAACCAGTGACTTTTTCATTTTTGGGCGGTAAGTTAAAAGAATCTCTCCAATAAAAATAAAAATGTCTCATCCATTTTTACAATTTTCACTTAAGCATATCGAATTCATTGAATGTTTCGCGTATATCGATAGAGATAGAGATATGAAAGTATACAGGTTTATTGAGCAACTAGTATACGGAGAAATCTCAGCTGATAAAATTGCAAATTTTAAAACACAGTTGAAAAATGTAGGGGTTGAAAATTTTGTAAATACCGTTAAGAAAACAATACCAGTATCTCCGAAAAAAGGCGTGAAATATAAAAGGAAAAATATCAAAGAAAATATGTTGGAGAATTACGTTATTCGTAATAATCGAGATAAGAAATTTCTACAAGAGTTGAAAGTAAAGATTTTTTTAAAGATGATCCCAGATAAAAATATAATTGTGGACGATGGTAATATTATCGATATAATATTACCTTGATTTCGTATTCACCTTTTGCAACTCCGTCAGTTCGTAGTATTCTGAGGGGTAAGTTAAAAGAATAACATTTATAATAAAAATGAGTACAAGCGAATTACAAAAACTTAATTTTGATAGTGGAAATTTCTGTCAAAATTGTGAAAACGACGAGAAATTTATAAAAGAAAACGACATTTTAATTTGCAAAGTATGTTTTTCAGAAGTTATACAAACGACTTATTTTAATAATAGATCTTATAACGGCGTAGTACCAAAATACAAATATGATCGTGTTAGTTACTTTAAAAAATGTATTCAAAAGTATCAAGGTAAACAAAATACTTTTATAAACCCCACTATTTATTCAGACCTCGAGCGCTTATTGATATTTCATGGAATAATTAAAGACGCGCGAGAATCTAGGTCTAAAAAATTTGCAAACGTAAAAAAATCTCATATTATACATTTCTTAAAAGAACTCGGATATACTAAACATTATGAAGATTATGTACTTATACACGCAAATTTAACTGGTCAAAAATTAAACGACATAAGTCATCTGGAAAACATTCTAGTCAAAGATTTTGAAAAATTTTCTGAAAAATATTCGTCTATATTTACAAATTCTGAAAGAAAAATTTTTATAAATACAAAGTTTATTTTATACAGACTGTTATTGAGACACAATCATAAATTAGACGAAGGAGATTTTCTTACAGTAAAATCTCTTGATCGTAAAAATGAAACAGACAGAATTTGTAAAGCTATATTCGACTCTTTAGGGTGGGAATACAAAACTAAGTAATTTTTTAATGAACACTGCTCATTAAAAAATAAAATATCCTTCCCCCAGCATTCTGAGCTTTTAGCAAGCGTAAAAATTATCCTCAAACTGCTGCTTCAGTATAGCTTTATACACAATGTAAGCCACTAATCTAAGTTGATGTTCAGTGACATTTTTAACCTTAATATTTTTTTTATTAAGGAATGCCAAAACTTGCTCCTTTGTACGTATTGGTGGTTTACCATCGACACCAAATAAACCTTCTTTAAGCATCAATTTACTAAATCTATACTCCTTCAATTCATGTAAAATATTCTCTAGTGCGTAAACGTTTTTTTCATAAAATTGAAATTCAGGTGTCTTTACAAACTTCCAGAAACCTCCATGTTCTTTACATAAATTTAATGCTTCGTCGTCTAAACCCATAGTTCTTTATTTATTATAGAAAATATTTTTTTCGGCCCCACCTTTAAGAATTCATTGACAATGAGGGGTAAGTTAAAAGAAAGAAAAATAAACAATAATAAACATTTTATTTTACATCATAAAAGAATAACTAGAAACGCAGAGTCTTTTCAAGGTTTACACTCGAATCTTGAGACAGCTGGTTCATCCTCTTCAGAGTGTTTCTGTAGATAAGGCGTTCTTCGAAGAGCGCTTTTGGAGGGGGAAATCACGTCACAGCGAGTAGTTTCATAAAAAAGAATAGCTAGAAACGAATGCGATCGTTGAGGACCGTTCCTGTAGATAAGGCGCTCTTCGAAGAGCGCTTTTGGAGGGGGAACTCATATTTTTAATCAGGCACATTTTATCTGTGATTCAAACTGGAGACCGAGGCGCTATTATCACGTCAGAGAATTACGTCACACCGTCCCGCGCTCCTGTAGATAAGGCGTTCTTTGAGGAGCGGATTGGGTGGGAGAACACGACCTTCTGGTTCAGATGCATTTCATTCCATCTCCCAAAATGTTTTATACTCAGGAATCTTTAACATGGTTTCCACTCGTAAAATAATTTTATAAAATGATGAGAAGTAAATGGAGAGTTTCTTCAGCTTTGGGTATTTATAAACCATTTTGCCAACTGCCCTGAGTTTTCTTGCATATCCTTCAGAAATATTAAATTTTGCTTGCAAGTGTTCTTTCCAGGTGGTTGCAGAAGTATTTTTCTTGAAGTTCTCGAAATATTCATTGAGAAAGTAGCCGTATGCTGAATACAAATAAAAGAGCTTCGTCTTTTGCTTTTTTATGACAACATGAAGTTTAAGTAAATAATCTTCAACTTCACCAATGTTCGTCTTATCAGGAGGTCGTAAGTCTTCAGTATTTCGATCTGGTACGAGATGATTAAGTAAAAAACTATGCGTTTTTTCAGGAGGAATAGTCTTAAATGTTCTTGGAAGTTTTAATAATTCTTTATAATTAATACGCTTTACCACTGGCACTTGAATGTTTCCAACTGTTATCAATGTTCTTGCTGCTTCCAAACTTTCACAATTTTCCACTTTCTTGATAAAGTCTATACACTCACTGTGATACTTTTTATGACTCTGAAGTTCAAAAAAAAAATCCTCTTCATCACCAAATGCAAATCTCATGTAATCTTTAGGTTGAGACATTGTACACAGCGTCACTTCTGAATGAGAACTGCGTATCGCCTATTCATTGACTCATATCGGTTATGTAACCAGTTCATGATAATTTAGATTGACCGAACAGCCGATAGATTGTGTTTGCAGTTCTAATTCTTTAGTGCCTCGTTATTCGGAGTAGTTTTTATTGAGAATTCTCAATAAAAACGTATTCACCCTATTCCCTAAATAAGTTTTAGAATTCCTCTTTTATCATAGATTTTAGAGGAGAATAGTTCAGAGTTGCTTCCGACATTAAAATTATATAAACCGTAGTATCTTCTGGTACATTTTTATCAAACTCTACACGTAAAATGATATTACTTTTTTGACCAGAAATAGTTTGCGGTTGTCTGGTCAAGTTTACACTATAAATTGGGTAGCTCTCTTTGAAAAACTGAAGATCAAAGTATGGAATAGATGAGTCTTGACATATTATTCTTTTGAAATCTTCGTACATGGTGTGAGCTATATAAAAATCGTTTGATTCAAAATCTAAATTCAAATTTTCTTGAGGATAAATTTTCCCTCCTACTTCAAAACTAATATTTTTAACATTCAAATGATCAAACTGTGAGTTATTTTTCTTTTGGTTCTGTTTTCTACCTGTCTGAAAAACAACAAACCCCCAGATCGGATTCTGTACATTTCTATAAATATTTGTAATGTTGTAAGACCAGTTTTTTCCAGCAAGAACTTTCTCTTCAATACATTGTAGCTTTTTAAAACGGAATAAGTAAGGAGTGGTACTAAGTTCGGCAATTAATTTATTTTTTGATAGACTTTCAAACTCAATTATGGGAACCCTAAGGTAAAAATTTTCGATTACTACTTTTCCTTCCACACCTTCTGTTGAAGTTGAATCTTTCTTATAACGAAAGAGTACATCATCGTTATAATTTCTGTAGAACACAATTTCAAATCCTCCCTTGTAAATTGGGTAGCTCTCTTTGAAAAAACCAAGACCTAAATCACCTAAATCCCCAGTTGCACTAAATTTTCCCCCTCCCGAAACTCTCGAATTAAAACCACTTCTGACAACTTTTGCATTGTAATTTTGAGGTCCAGAGAAAGAAGCTAGTCCTAGAACTGTACTTGCAATTCCAGGATTATCAATTTCATCAATAATCGTATTATGCTTTTTTACTTCAATTTTGGAAAATAAGTGGGCAACAAAATTATCAACCATCATTATTCCATCATTAACTCCATAGTTTTTTGTGGCATCTTTAGGAACGTATTTCCCAGAAATGTAATATTGAATATTACTACCTATAAAATCATCTTCCAGTTGTAATTTGAAAACCGTTCTATTAGTATCAGAGTTCAAGTTAACTTTAGATTCAGGATCAAATTTACTATACTGAATCCTTGTGATTTCAGAATCGTATTTAGAGTATATTGATTTAATTTTATTCATACTTATTTATAATAGGAAAAAAAGTTTTTTTATAGAATCGAAATTCTATAAAAATATCGAGTGGAATAATTTTTATAGGGAATCCCTATAAAAACTGACTTAAAACCTATTTAAAATCTAGTTCTGAAAACTTCCCCATGTTTCAAAAGTGATAGTTTGAAAGGATCCACACTTTTAACTTCTTTTTTATTCTTATTATATTCATTTAAAATATTATTTTTCATAATTACATAATTTTTTATTTCTTGTTCAATATCATTGAACTCTTCATCGGATATTTTACCGTCTTTAATTGCTTTTGTAAACTTTTCTTCAATCGAATTTAATTTAGCTTTTGCCAAAAGCGCAATTTCAGAGTGTTTAGTAATTTTTTTATTGAAAAATCCGCTCGAAGTCCTCAATATTAATGATAAGGTTGTCAATCCTACAGAAATTGGAACACTGCATGGAATTATTATTGGTAATGATATAGAGGCTCCGGCCAGTCCGAGTTCTGAGAGGGCGAATAAAAATTCAGTACCGTAAAGAGTACTGGATAGTTTCCCATATTTTTTTCTCAAACCATTTCTCATTTTCTCTTCATCTTCTAAAAATTTGTATTGAGTGATAATTCGATTGATTCTATAATTGTTCTCATTAAACTCGGGAAAACTTATTTTTTTCAGGGTAAATTCTTCAGGGGCTGAAGGTGTTTCATTATTTGTGTACATCATTTTATAATAGGAAAAAAAGTTTTTTATAGAATCGAGACTTAATAAAATAAATTAAGATTTTTCCTCAAAGTTCTCATACTATTTTTAAAATCGTGTCCTTCTGATAGCTTTTTCAAAATTAATAAACATAAATGTCCACAGATAGGAGGATCATATTGGTTTTGGATTTGCTCCTCATTATAAAATAAATTTTCTGAACCTAAATATTGAACAAGTTCTCTTGGTGGTGGTGCATTACCATACGAATCAAAATAATATTTTAAATTGTTATTTTTATAAAATGCAGTCCAGTGGCTTCCAGCCTCATCAGAATTTTCTAGATTTATAATTCCACATTCCGTGTGGTTCACTCTCTCTGGTAAATCATCCTTCATGAAAACTCCTTTGAAATTTTTAATTTTCATTTCTTTCGATAATCTTTCAATATCAAAATTGGTAAGAGGTTGGAAGCTATTTAGTTTTTTGATTTGGTAGGTTTCTTTTTAGGTTTTGATTTGGTAGGTTTCTTTTTAGGTTTTGAAATAGTTTTTTTCTTCTTCGATCCAGAACCGATACTTAAACTTTTTGCGTTTTGTGCTAATCTCTCCATTTCCAAGTTATGGCGTTTGATTTCTGCTTCTTCAGCAGATTTATGCTTAGAATCAATAACGCTAGAAGCTACTGCAGCTCCACCACCCAATAATGCCCCAAGAGCGCCAATTCCTGCAAAAAGTAAGGGTAAAAATCCCCCTGAATGATTTATTTGCAACTGATCGTAATTCATTTCCAAATCAACCCCTTTTTTGTTTTTGATACTTTTATCTAGCTTTTTTTTCTGAGTTTCATTTAACAGGATTTTATGATTTCCTTTTCCACTAATATCTTCAAAAGCTAGTCGTACTTTTACTGGAGCACGTTTTTTATAAGCGGCTCTTATTTTTTTCATTTGTAGTTCAGACAAATTTATTTGTTGCGTAATCATTTTATTATAGGAAAAAAAGTTTTTTTATAGAATCGAAATTCTATAAAAAAATTAATCATAATACCTAGTATACACCCATCCCAAAGTGTCTTTTGATTTTCATACCACCTACCACAGTAGCAGCTCCCAATTTTTCACCGATATTTGTTGAACTTTTCATAATTTTATAAGCTTCTGTTTCTAGTTGTTTATCAGCAATATGTCTATCACTTGTTTTTTCATGATCCTTGTAAAAAATGTCGTGTTGTTTACAAGCTTTATCGAGACTATTTATACCTTCATCCCCTCTATTTAATCTCTTATCCAATTTAGTAAACGGTCCACAATATTGATAACCGCCTGGGAGATGCATTTCAGGTACGAAACCATCTAGTTTGTTCAACAAAGTATTGAAAATACCAGAACCGTTTTTTATCATATTTTTAGGTAAATTATTAATAATTTTAATCAAGTATTCAGTTCCCTTGGGATTATCAATGTATTTCTCCAGTTGATCTTTGATTAAATTTATAACCCCCAATTTTTCATTGTGAAAATTATTATTTCCTGCCTGCTCTTGCGCATGCAAATAGTATAGTCTTTGTTGAATTTGATTCAAATTATCTATATATTTAAATTCTACGGGATTTTCATTATATTTAATCAACCCGGTACCGATCTTTTTCTTTTTACTCAACTCCCAGATTGGTTTTATGATTTCTTTCCATTTTTTACTAACACTTGATTTTGGTTGTTTAGATTCAGGATTATTATTTTGAAACATGCTATTTGTTTGAATGAGGATTCTTGCATAAGCTTTAAAGTCTTCATTAGTGTATTCATCTTTGGATGGAATATCAGAAGCTATGGGTTTTGTTAAGAGCTTCCATAAGCCTTCAGTACCGGAATATTTCATTTTTTCTATTTCAATATCATTGCCATTTACCCGTATCTGTTTATTTCCAATAAATATATGATTTTTTAAAGGATATATTCCAAATTGCCTATCAGGATGAAGAATATATAATTCTGCAATTGGTCCAATACCTAAAGGGCCTACAGAAGAGTTTGGTAATTTAAAACTTTTTTGTAATATTAATTCCATTTCATCATCCCTATCTGCATTGTCACTTGAAAAGCTTTGATTTAATGTATCTTCAGTATCATTATCAATACCTTGAACCTCGCCATCAACATCTTGAAAAGAAACTTTTTTAGGTGAACTGATAGCCAAGGGGTTAGATGTTTTTATTGCAGGAAGGAGATCTAATTTTCTACCAAGATCTTCATCAGTTTGTTTCACTGCTTTTTCTACCTTATCTAATCGTGAAGTTATAGGTTCATAAGCCTTTTCTTTTGTTTCTTTATCAGTCGCTTGGTTAATCCTTTCTTGTCTCGCTAATTTTTGTAAATATTTTTTAAGTTTGATTCCTTCATCAGCTTCAGCTACAGTCATGGGTTTACGTTTTGGTTTTGTGAAAAATATTTGTTCATCTTCAGGGGGTTGATCAATCTTTTTGATTTCTCTAAGTTTGGCTTGTTTTTCCTTCATAACTTCAAGTTGCGCGTCTTTGAATTTCTGTCTAAGCGCTTGTAATAAAGTATTTTTTGTTGTCATGTTTTTATTATAGGAAAAAAAGTTTCTAAAAAATCAAACGCTCAAACGCTCAAACGCTCAAACGCTCAAACGCTTAGGAACACTATTTTTACGTTTTTGAGCGTTTCCCAATGCGATTTTTGAAGCGTTTTCCAATGCGTTTTCTTTAAATTTCTTTAGGTAGCGTCCGTCATTGCGTTTCTTTGTTATGTCAATCGTTAGAAAACCAAAGTCCTCATCCCAACAAGAATTGCATAATTCTTTGAATTGTTCATAAGTTAAATCAGTTCCAACATACTCATTAAAAATATCATTCATATATCTCGGACTTTGACGAAATACACACAAGAAATTAATATTGTTTCTAATAAGTTGCCGATCAACTTTTGACCAAGATTGTGTTAAATAAACACAGGAAATTTTCTTATGGCGACCTCTCACAAAATAATCTTTGATTTCTCTTTGCTGTTGAATGTTTACACAATCATCAAAAATTATTAAACTATTTTCTTTACAATCATCTAAGGGTATAAGCTCACCACAATTACTAAAGAACTGTGCTATTTCTACTCCATCTTTTATAGCAATTTTATCATAAGTTTCTCTCAAAACTCTATACACATTTTGATCTAGGGACTTTGAAAAAATGTAAAGATTATGGAAAGGAATACCCCAAGGTTTTGTGATTAAATTGTAAAGTAGAGTCGTTTTTCCACATCCAGAAGTTCCTACTATTAATAATCTTAAAGGTAATGGTAAAATTCCTTTCCTAACCTCTTTTTTATCAAACGGTATTGGGTCAATCTCGTATTCGTATTTACTCATCTTTATTATACGAAAAAAACTTATTTTCCTATAATAAAAGCATGACTCTAATAAAAATTTCTGATAAGCACAAAGATCTAAAAATAACTTTTACTCAAAACATTGATCTAAATCCCGATAAAAAATATAAACTCGGATTAGTAAAGTTATTATTTACTTCACCTTCTCTTTCATTTCAAGTAAAAGATATAATGATATCATTAAAATTATATCTTATAGATGGATGGTATCATCACGAGTATGTGTTAGATGGCACATTTAATGTTGAAACGTTTAAAAAAGAATTATATTTAAAAATAAAAGATTATACAACTGATCTCATGAAGAAATTTGAGGTGAATAAAACACTTTATAAATCACAAATTGACGCATTAAAAAAAATAAAACCTGAAAATTTGGTTTTTAAAGTAGACTACGCTACAAATCGTAATAGATTTTTTCTTAAATCTCCCGTTGTAATTGAATTTTTACGTCTCGGAAATTTCTGTTACCTATTTGATTTTGAACAATGTAAAATACCTGGGGATTATTTTGATGTTAATAAGGACTACTATTCTGAAGACAATCCAAAGTTAATCAAGCCTATTTCGTTAATTGAATGGTATTGTAATATTATTGATTATAGTTTTGCTAATCATGATGAGCATTCCGATCTTCATAGTGAACATAAATTACTCCATGTATCTTTGATAGAGAAAACGATTCTCCCAAATACTACTTATATGGAAACGAATAAGAAAATTCTCTACAGTTCTCTACAAAAAGGAATTAGAGAAATTAAAGAAATTAAACTATCATGTAGAAATGAAAATGGAGATGAGCTGAAATTTGAAAATGTTACAGTTTATTTGCATTTGATTGAAGAGTGAGTGAGGAGTTTCTTTTTTATGAGAAATATCCTCATAAAAAAACTTTTTTCCTATAATAAAATAAATAATGTACAACGAAATTTATTGCTGTAAGTGTAAGAAAAAAACGAAAAATATAAACGTGAAAATTGTACAAACTGTGAACGGAAGGTGGAGAATTTCAGCTAAATGTGTTAAATGCAGAACTCATAAGAGCAAATTCATTCAAGATCCTAACGGAGAAAAAGCACCAATTCGTGCCATTTTTGATTGGGCTATAGAAGGCAAGGTACCGGACACATTAAAAAAACCTGTTTTCCTATAATAAAAATGGATAATGATTTAACTGATCCTATTTACTGTCACAAGTGTAAGAAGAGAACCAATAATATTGATGCAGAAAAAATACAAACGATAAACGGGAGATGGAGAGTGGCTGCAAAATGTGTTAAATGCAGAACTCATAAGAGTAAGTTTATCACTTCCCCCGAGAGAGAAAATTCTGAAGAACCAACTGTAGTAGAAGATCTGAATGTTGATGAAAAATTATCTCTCGCTAAAGAATTACACAAGCCGATAAGAAATAAATTTCAAAAAAGGACAATATTTACTAAAGGTATTGATGATTTGTGGGCTGCTGATTTGATAATCATGAAAAATTATGAAAAAGAGAATGATGGATACGGTTATATGCTTAATGTTATCGATACATTTTCAAAATTTGCATGGCCATTTTTCGGTCCTTATATTTACAGGAAAATACGATAGCAAGTATCAAAGAGGACAGAAAGGAAATGTTTAGCAAAGGATCTATCACTTGGCTGAATACTTTTAAAAATGTACAGCACGCATTGAATGGAGGGGAAGTAACTGTTTGTGGTGCCAAAGTTGATGGTTTTGATCAAATTACTAACACGGTTTATCAGTATCACGGGTGTTTTTGGCACGGCTGTCCTACATGTTTTCATGAAAATACTCCCAATAATGTAAATCATCTATCTATGGGAGACTTGTATGAAAAAACGAAGGAAAGGAGTAAACAAATCATTGACGCTGGATACCAATTAGTAGAAATGTGGGAATGTAACTGGATTAAATCGAAAGAGGGTAAAGCAGCAGTAAAAAGTAGTGGAAACGTAATAGTGGAACCATTAAATCCTAGAGACGCATTTTTTGGTGGCAGAACCAATGCTAGTAAATTGAAAGTCGTAAATAAAAAATTAAGATATATCGATGTTTGTAGTTTGTATCCAACAGTTCAATATTTCGATTATTATCCCTTAGGTCATCCAACAAAAATTCATAAACCTGAGAAATATGATGAAAATTGGTACGGATTAATCAAATGTAAGATATTACCTCCTAAAAAATTATATCACCCAGTTCTACCGATCAAAAGAGATAAACTTTTATTTATTTTATGCGAAAAATGTTTTGTAGATAAATGTAATACTTGTTCACACGATGAAAATGAAAGAGCTCTGGTTGATACTTGGACTACAGATGAAGTAAATAAAGCTATTGAAAAAGGTTATAAGATTCAAGAAATTTACGAAGTATGGCATTTCAAAGAAAAAAGTAATGAATTGTTCAAAGAATATGTAAAAACATTTATGAAAATAAAACTAGAGACTAGCCCGTGGGAAAGCGACTTTGGAACTATTGAAGAATATATAAAAAGCGTTAAAGAAAGTCTCGATATAGATTTAGAAAAAGAAAGTATTAAACCAAATCCTGGACGAAGAGCAGTAGCAAAGATTTGTTTGAATTCTTTGTGGGGAAAGTTTGGGCAAAGATTGAACATGTCACAATCTGAATATGTTGTTGATATAACAAGATGGTACGATATACTTTTAGATGACAGACTAGAAATTGGTTCATGCCAATTTCTGAATGACAATATCGTGCAAATATCTTATAAATTTTTGAATCAATACATCGAAGATAGTTTTTCAACTAACGTTTTTGTAGCTGCTTTTACCACTTCCAACGCAAGATTAAGATTATATGATATGCTTGATAAAATAGGAAAGAATGTTGTTTATTATGATACAGATAGTATTGTTTATATTGATGATGGGAAAAATTCTGTAAAAACTGGCTGTATGTTGGGTGAGCGGACTGATGAATTGGGAAAAAATAATCACATTGTAGAATGGATTAGTACGGGCCCCAAGAGTTACGCTTATATAACCAATCAAGGAAAAGAAACTATGAAAGTTAAAGGATTTACTTTGAATTATCAAAACGGTAAATCATTAAATAGAGAAACTATGAATAAAGTTTTAACGAAAGAAATAAACAACGTTAAGCTTAAATATAACATGATTACGCGAAATGTAAAAGATAAAACATTAGTAAACAAAGAAGTGGAAAAAGAGTTTAAATTTCTGTATGATAAACGAAATATAATTAAAAACAAAGAAACCGATATTATTGATACTTTACCTTGGGGATATTAAACGTAAACATTTAAGAAGCTCTATAAAATCAGTAGTAAGTGGGTCACTTGAGGACACTTTCACTTGAGCTCTGATGTTTTTGTGGCAACTTTTAAAATTGAAACGATGAGTTAAAGGAATGGGGTATTATAATAAAAGATGGTCGATAACTTTTTGGATAGAATCAATGGTAGGAGTCAAGCTAAATTTAGTACGTTTAATGATTTGAAACGTAACAAACCTTATGTGATCCTTAAAGCGGAAAAGGTGGACACTAATTTTGGTGAAACTATAGCGGTAGACTTGGAGGGTGGCTTCAAGAACATATTGCTACCGAGTCATTTTTAAAAAAATAGGTTTAACCAAGAGGGTGATTTGGAAACTCTAGTGAAAGGCAAATATAAATTGATTTATAAAGGTAAAGTGGCACTTAAAAGTGGTAACAAAATGCATAGTATCGAGTTTACAAAATGAGCCTATAATTAATAATTTTTAATGATACATGTCATTAAAAATTAAAACCTACTGTAATTTTTTAGAGTTTCACTAAAGTTTCTAATGGGGAAAAAATATTCTTTTAACTTACCGCCCAAAAATGAAAAAGTCACTGGTTCTGATGTTTTGTGTTAAAAAATATGTTCTGATGTTTTGTGTTGAAAAATTTTATCAGGGGTCTAACAGAAAAGCATTTTCAACAGGATTTAACACAAAATTAGTTTTAACAGGGTTTATCACAAAATCAGTTTTAACAGAGATTGAAGTCGAAAGTAAAAACATCAGAGCTCAAGTGAAAGTGTCCTCAAGTGCCCCACTTACTACTTATATACATATACACTAGATTAATTTAGAAAAGAACTTTCTCAAATAATAGAAGGGAAGAAAATCTGATCTTTCGAGTACTCTTGGTCAAAATTAAGTATGGAGAGAAATGATTTAACTAGCGTCGGGAAAATCGAATCCTGCAGTACCTACCCATTTTTGGCTAAGACGATAACAATAAATTATTGACATGTTTCATGTCTTTTGGGTGGTTCGTGATTTGAGTTATTGTAGGACTTGGGAAACTGCATTTTTGAAGTGTAAACTTCTATAGGAGCACCACGTCGAAAAATTTAGCGGGGTGTGAATACGATTTTACCGTCAAGTTTTTTTTTTTTCTGTCACGCTGTTTTTGACATTTTATGTCTTTGCTATGGCACATAAACTAAAAAAACCTCACGGAAAATGGCTCACAAAAATATTTTGATGATTTCCGCTTACAACCGAGTCGTTGCTAGGGAAAGTACTTCGTCGTTTTTCATCCCACAAAATTCGTTGACCATTCGTTCGGAAGCTCTCGATTTATCCAACCATATTATGTTAACTACTGCGAAGTGCGTGGCCAACAAGCTGAGTTATGAGCAAGGTTATATGAATAATTGTGTACACTCAGGTGATCATTCTCAATAATTGATATTGTGAACATGATTGCCACCGCTTGTTAATTTCTGATGATTTCATTGAGCTGGTGTTTCGATGATTTGATTCATAGCAGGTGATCCAAATATTGCGAGAACGATTTGATTTGTGAAGCGGTGGTTAAATCATTTTAATGGTAATTTCTATGCTTTACACTCTAGGAAGCTGTAATTTCGTATGTAGCCTCTTTGGGACATTTACTTGACGATGCCCAGGGTCCGGATCAGCTGAGTGGCTCTTAGAGCTTGCATACGAGTCTGCAACACATACTTGTCTTCAACTAAAGACATAAAATGTCCCAATGTGTTGGAGACTCGTATGCAAGCGTTTCCCAATGGTTTCTGCTGATTTCAACAAAATTTGAGTACTTACTAAGTATATTAACTTGGTATAGTTTTGCGAGAGAAGAAAGTGGTATAAACAGGCAGAGGTCAGATTGACGGACAAACATTAGACTGACAGATACAGGCGGAACCAACATTAATCAGCAAACTATGGAACGCAAAGAGCAAGTGGAAACTTGATTTTAGAGGGCCAATTTTCTTTTGATTTTTACGTACAATCAAGCCGTTGTTGGGGAAATTAAACTTCTTTATTTTTCACCAGACAAAAATCGTTCTCCACTCGTTGGAAAACTCTTGATTTATCACGCATTTCTTTCGTACTTGTTCTTCTATTCATGTCGTAGTTTTATATTTATTTATGTTATAAATGGATATAGTAAACAATGCCGCTTGTTTTGTTGTCACTTGGTTGAGAAGTTAATCTTGCTTATATAGTAATTGTAGACGCGCACCATAACAGAAAATTACCTACTTAGGTACTCTGTTCTAATTACTTCAAAAAGGCTCAAAAATGATTTTGTATACTTGTTTAATAATTTAATAATTTTGTATACTTTGAAATTGGTCTTCACAAGATTTTTTCGTCAACCAAAATCATTTCCATAATATATTTTATATTTATTATATTTAGCAGAAAATCGTCATAGAAGTTTACAATTCTCCCGTGTGGTCTTCAGCACATCTGGTTTTTTTGAGGAATAGTTCGCAGTAGCCACGTATTGCAGGGGGCGCTCATTGCGACTAACTTCTGTACCAGATGCTGGTTTATCAGGAAAATTGGATAACCGATTGGACTATAACCAACGCTTCAATCAGCTGGTTTCGTAATTCGTACTAGAAACTTTCAAGGAGCTTCTTATTGCGTTTCTTAGTCATACACTTATCGAATTTCGCTTCTATCACAATTCGCTGTATATTTCTATTTTCATTGTAATTATAAAATTGAAATAAAATTGAATATTAGAATATATAGAAGTTTATTTTTTGCAAAAAACTAATGTTTAAAAAAAGCGGACAGGTTCAAGAATACTTAAGAACGTCCTCCATAGTGTTTTATAACTGTGGGTTGAGTATGAGTATCTACCAAAATTATAAGAATTTCATTAATTGTTCGCTCAAAACCATGTAAATTGCTAGAGTAAATGTCATATTGAAAAAAATTATCAGGGAGCGATATCGTCCACACATACCTATATGTTCTGATAAGTTCTAGACCCACAAATGGGATTTATTGAAAATTAATGGATATAAATTCTATAATATTTCTCATATTACACTGAGAACTGCAAATGTAATATCAGGGCGTTTCATAATTATTAAACACTATATAATAATATATGAAACACAAACTAATCCAAATTCTATATTTTGGGTAGGATGTCGAAAGTAATATAACAAAGTTAACTAACTTCAACGATGGTGGTTTAAAAAAAAAAAGGGGGGGGGGGGGGGGGGGGTTTATGTATTTTATTCTGTGATGGTGAAGTTAGAAATGCGCTGGTAATTAAATTTTTCTGATAAACCTGCAGCCGCATTCGGCGCCACCAGCAATACGTGGCTGCGGTGGACGATTCCTCATTTTTCGTAGGAGCGCGAGGCGAGCAAACGTAGTCATGGTAGTAACATATTAACATGGCATTTATGGGTATTTATTAACATGGGTATTTATTAACGAGTGGAGATAAAATTATTATCTGATTTCTATGATATTCATTCTGTGAAGCTGGCATTTTGTAGGCATTAAACATACCCTTTTTTAAAATCTGAATCACAAAACGGCGTGCCCGGTCGTTGGTCGTGTTCACACATTTCACTGAGTTTTTTCTTGGTCAACTACAACGGTTTCTTATGGAAAATAATACACAAAACTACAGAAAAGTATTAGACTATATTGCTACATTTTTAGATGATTTCGCTGATCATTCAAGTTGAGACCAGGTGGTCAGTTTGCACGGAGTATTCATCTGTACTCTTTCTGTCATTTAGCCGTATCCTATTGCTTTTATAGGACTTTGACGCCAAAACATTGGTCAAATGTTACGTTATGGGACGATCCATGAAGCCTGGCTGAGGCTGGCCGGGTTGAGTTTATGGACGCCCTATTAGTTATTAATTCCCTAATTAAGGGCCGTTACCTTATCAACATAGAAAGCAGAATTCGCAAACGAGTTAGTATATCTGGAGCTGCTCACAAATTTGAATTCATTTCGTATGATATTTTCATGAGTTTTTAGGAGCGAAACTAGATAGCTAAAGCTTAAAACTCGATTATAACGGTGTTCCGGAGATCTAAAAGAGTTAGTATTTGATTCAGCATAATAAAATATGTAGAAAACGACCCCAAACCCGTATTTCCATAGAAGGTAATTTTTCAAGAAACCCTCGATTTCATTGAAAAAACAACGTTTCTCAACATTAAAATATAGTTTTCTCCGCTAATTAGCAAAGCAAAAGTAAAATTGGAGAAGGTGAAATTTTGGCGCTTTTTACCGTGCTTTATCTTGAAAAAATATTGGTTCTAATAGTTCCATTCCCTATTGAAAAACTCGAGGTATCCCAAAATAGGTAGAATTTACTTTTCAGGCGGCTTTTCCATATCTCAAGACTTGATTCTTTCAAAAGGAGCATTATCCGATAGGAAATTTAATGCTCTTTTCCAACCGTATCCTCAATTTTGAATTTACACAGCAATACAAAAGTGTTATGATCGTTTTAGTGCCAAAGGTCGAAAACACGAAAAAAAAATACACTGCCAAGAAAATGGCACATGAGCTTCCTCGTGACCTTCACAGTACTTCACCATTAAATTCCAGAAAACTAGAAACGACCGGTTCTGGCATCAGGGAATTAATAAGGTGGGAAATTGGAAGCTGAATGGTACATATAATAAATGAAATTAATAAGGAAAATTTTGATTTTAATATGGGACCATCCAGGGTGTAGTCCGCATGTTCCCTGAAATTTTGTCTAAATCGGATCAAAACTGAAGGAGTTTTTAATTGATTTACAGGATTTCATTAATATTTTGATCTAAATTCATGATTAAAACATCCTTGGGGACTCTACCGGGATCATCTCTGAAAATTTGAACAAAATCCGATAAAATTAACTAAGCTGTGACCGTAACAAAAACATCACTTTCGGGCATGCGCCTAGCGTAGCGCTGTTGATGATCAAAATTTGGTCCAAATCGAACCTGCGGTTTCGGTGGAAAAATCAAGTAGTAGATGTGGCAATTGAATATCTTCAGAAACTCAGTATTTCACTTTTCCACATTTTTGCACTTTTAGAGTGGAATTGCGCAATTTCGGATCATACAATTTTAGGTAGAATTCAAATCTGCAATAGAAAAATGCGGGATCCCATCTAAAATAACTATGTTGAGGTCGCACGTGCGAAATGCAGAATTTTGTCATTTTTGAGATCCTTACAAAAAACATATATATATTAGTCTCATTATTAACGAGTTTAGCAAAGGGGGATCGTTTTTGGAGACACCCAGTATAATAAATCTTTGTGTGATTATTTTCAGGTTTTTTGTAATCTTGTAAATTAAGTTTAAAGACGTTGAACTTAAATAGATGAACAACTGATAAATAATCATTCCCTATTGTGCAAACAACAATTCACAGAAGGTTCGTATTGTTAGGCTGGATCATGGAGGCTGCTGCATTAACTCAACGCGGGATTACTCTTCCCTACTTTATTTTTATTCACAATTTCCAGCAGGCGTTTCATTTTTTTCTGCGAGCCCTTTTGTTAACCTTCTCTTGCCTGTCTGTGAAGAGAAAAAAAGCGATGCATAAAAGGATAAAACTACCAGAAAAACGGCCGAGTTTACATGAAGAACGCGGGTGAGTCCAAAAGTGTTAACTTAATTTGAAACACTTGGCACTTTACTTGAGGAAGGGGGAAAATAAAAGAAAAAGTGGAGGGCGTTGGAAAAGGGGGTTATAATGTCTTGAGCCCTACGTGAAGTTCTAAGACAAAGGCGGAAACGAGAACTGTCTGCTGAGAATGGAAGGGGAATGGGGGAAAAGACGCGATAGGAAGACGGCGAAGGGAAGAGAGGAGGAGAAAACTGAAATAAAAGAGAAAAAAAAAGAAAAACATCCGAGATAGATGGGTTGAGAAAAAGACCCTCCTTCCAGAGGCTCTATCCCTTTTTCGTGAAGCCTAGAAGCACTTATTGAAATTTATTTTCACGTGAGAGAGTTCCCACAGGGCCAGACGTCGAAAATCCTCCTCCACCTGGAGGTTGCACCGTTTCCGAGCGAGAGAAAGACAAAAGAACAGAAAAAAATGCGAAACGCGGTAGAACGGGAGAAACTTTCCCACCGGTAATTTCCTTGGACTATCCACCCCCGGATGGAACCCAACCTTTTTGCGAATGGATAAGATGCACGAATTGCGGATGGGAGAAGAGTATTTTTATTTTACTTCTTCCCATATTTTCTTTACTGTTATTGCTTTTTTCATAGGCAGGGGAAACGTCAATGGGTTAACCAGGTGTTAAATAGGTTTTACATTCGGAACGGCGTAATTGGTAATAGCTGAGAGGTTTGCTGTTACCTCCCACTAAGAGAGGTCGTTTAAATAGTCATCATAGTGTGTGAAGGTGAATTGCGTGACACATTGGCCGTTCGGTATAAGCGAGAGCCTGTAGAAATGCCGACATCTTGTGATGGTTGTGGTTGCCACAGTTTTACTCGAGCATCCTTTAAGCTGCAAAACACTAGGGCTGATTACAAGACGGCATAACGAAATTCGGGGTGTATTGGTAGAGTTAATGATATCTGCTTAGGGAAACTGTGCAAAAGAGCCTATTATCACAAAAGAGTCCACATGTTCTCCAGACCTCAGAGGGGATTTAGCCTGTTGGGGTGCATGGGAACGGCAGTGGGAAGCATTGTTGACGGCCGTCGCCGGATCGGTTCGGATCGGGAGACTTCCGGATCCAATGTAGGTGCACCCTAATATTGGGACATGAGACTGCACAGGAACAGTTTTTTCGAGCTTCAACACTCAGTGATCAGAAATCGCTGACCAAACGATTTTCGTCGTTGGTTTCGGTAGCTCTAGGGAAAGTGGAGGCTCCAGATCAACCCCACGAAATCAAAATCAGTCACATTTACCTATAACAAAACTCCATCAAATGAGCCTCTCTGCTACCTAAGAGAATCTATTCCCGCCGTGAAATCTCATAGTTATCTGGGTCAGATACTGGCCCAGCAACTCACCTACAAAGAACACGTGGACTTTCCATTAAGGAAGATGAAAATAAGGATCTCCCAGCTCAGCAGTTAACTTCTCAATCTCAATACAACTATTCAAAACAGAATAGTTCACTGCAGATCGAAGAGAGAAACGCAATAACGTGTGCGAAACTAGGTCCAGAGAAGTTAACACACCATTAATATCACAAAGTTAATAAATTTCGCTGTAAACAACAGGTTGCTTAAGGTACTGCCAACATAAAAAATGTTCATGGAAACTACTTTTTGCGAAGGATTCATAATCTGGGCACTTAAGAGAAGGTTGCGCTGCCAAAATTTATTTTAAATCATGTAGCGTGACGGGGTCGGAATTAAAAATTCAAACAATGTTTTTCGAGTTAGTAAACCTATTTAACACCATGTCCCTATTTTTCTAATTTACGGTAATTTAATCCCCGAAAAATCATATCAACATGTTTCAAGATATAAGATTTAATAGTATTACATGCTTTAGTAATTTGAAATTACGCATAAGAGTCGGAGGCAAATTAGGAATATGGAGTATCAAAACATATAATATTATCAAGGTAACAAACAACACGGATGAGATATGGTTTATATATATTAAAAGGCAACGTAAATGAGAAACATTTCTGTCTGTATACGTCATTTTTTCTTGTTGGTTTTATAAGTTATTAACAACAGTCAATTTTTCTGTTTCAGGTCAGTAACATTGGGGTAACTTTAGCTGTCACTTTGCTGGTCATACAAAAAAGGTATTTTCTACGGCGTGTTTTGAATTCCATAGATACTCGTAATTTCTGGTACTACCTTAAAAAGAACGTTCTTGCATTTTCGGTTGATTTTATAATAAGAATTGATTCCGTTTTGAGACATTCTGAAACGAATATATATTTATATTAATTGCTATGCAATTCTTAGGCCGACCCCCAATAATTTTTTTGTAATGTCCGTAACGACGATTTTCACGTACCTACAACCGAGTAGTTGAGTAGTTGCTATAGATTGTGTCACAATTTCAGTCTTTTTCACGTACAACCCAGCCGTTGTTAGGGGAATGAAACTTCCGCAGTTTTCATCGCACAAAAATCGTTCGCCACGCGTTGGAAAGCGCTTGATTTATGTGATAAATGTTCACATTTCAAGCTACCAATTTCCCTCTCCTTACGTACCTGGCTACATTCCAAAACTAAGTTGATTCAGGCTAAGAATTGCATAGCAAATTATCCTCGTTTTCTACGCAGTAGAAAAGAGAAAAGATCCGGCGAGGCGAGAAGCGCCGACTATTAGATTAGGGGGGTCCAGGGCGGCGAAGCCCCCCGGCGAGGCGGGAAGCGCCGAGTATATATATATACACGTATGTCCTTCCAGACGATAACTCTCGTTAGGATGGAGATAAAAATTCCGTTTTTGTGCCGAAAAATCAAGCTTTTCAAACGAAAGGACGAGTTCGTTGGCCAGCATTTTTTGAGCACATTAACTTGGCCACATTTCAAAAAAGTGCTCAAAAAATCACTAAAAATAGTAAAAAACCGCTAAAAATCGTTAAATATATATTTTTTAGCAGAATATTGCTCAAATAAAGTTTCTTGACTATAAAATAGAACATTGAAAAATTGATGTAAAAAATTATGCTGAAAACTGTACTTGAATTAAAAATTGCTAAAAAAATCCATAAAAACAGCATAAAAGTTAAAAATCCAAAATCTCTTTATGAATCACAAAATGCTATTTAGAACGAGTTTTTTGTCATGAAATTGGTAGATAACAATTTCTTTTCCCTGTAAGTCCTTAATTTTCAAAACAATGTAACATAATATAGTAGATACGATAATTTATGAAAATTCGCTCATACAATCATGCTGCATGAGTGGGACTTTTTCATGTGGGTACAGCTTCCTACAGGTAACTTCGTTCCTGAGTTTTATATAGGGTAATTGGGCTAGGGAGCAATAGAACTGTAATCACTTCTTTCTTTAATTCAACGACAACTTTAAAAAAAGAAAAGGAAATAGGTTTATGAGTAGTAATTTTTTTGGATGAGTAAGGGAACATTACACTTTTTTCCGAAATGGCATACTTTTTCCCGTAATAAAGTGTTCCCCAATAAAGAAAATATGCTACCTTCTTGCAAGAGGCTTTTTTTTAGTGAGGAATTTTTAAATTGAGAGGTTATTTCCTCCCTGTACAAGGTACTTAGCGTTAAGTCCGCGTTGAGTGGTCGAGATTACGCCTCCCACCCATATTTCCCATTTTCTTTATTTTGCTCGCAACCCGTCAAATATCCATTCATCTCTTTTCCCCGTCTCCTTAAAAAGGGGTTGAAAAAGGGGGCTCAGAGAGAAAACTTGGTGAAGGATCGCGATTGTAAAATCCTTCCTTCACGAAACATTGCCATCATTAAGGGCCCCAACCATGGGGTCCCCGCCTTCTCCCTGGCCCAAGAGATTTTCTCCCTTAAACGATTGTTTGCACTCAGTTTAGTTTCGGAGTTCTCCCAAGCTTCAAGACAATGTCCGATTCCTCTTTTCCGTCCGTTCATTCCCGCTCCTCATCATTATTTAAATCTATTCTATCGAGGCCTCCATTTTTTTTTTTGTCTGTAAAAAACTTTGCCGACTTTCCGCGGCTGAGTTTTCGATCGAGTTGGCCAACTGCTTTTGACAGGAGTTATGAGTTTTTGAGGGTTTCAACAACTGGAATTGCGGGAACGCTTTTTTTTTTTTTTTGTTTTACCCAGTTACATCGGCAACCTCTCATTCTTTTCCAAAACACTTTGATTCTAAATATCAGAGAGAAAACGCTCCTTATATTGATTCCCGAAGACAACTTCCATGACAAATAGGTAATAGTTTATACTGAATTTCATCTGTTACTATTTCATCTCAACTCAATCGTACATATTTCCGCTAGACTTGCTAGCAATAAAAACGGTAGTTATAGTAAACGGAGTTACTGGTGACTTCATGCTGTATCACACTTGTATTTTTTCCGCATTTTAAACGCTGAAACGTGAAGAAGGCAAAGTGCGTTTTTCAAGGTCAGCAGTGAATGTTGAAGAGGAATAACGGCAAAAACAGCGCATTCTGGCGGAATGCAATTTTATTAAGCCTGTCACGTGCCTAGTGTTTTCAAACTGTCTTGACAACTCTTGTTCTTAATAACAAAAAAAAAAAAAAAAAAAAAAAAAAAAACTGTTCCCGCTAGGGACGTGGTCAAGAACGAAAAATGATTATTCGATTTTAAATTATATTTATATAAGAAGACAGGTATGCAATTTGAACTCAACAGAGAAGCAAGAGTGCACGGCAATAATCCTCAAACACCAAACTTCACTTCTACAGTTGTTCATTCACCTGATTCGGCATTTGTTTAGTGCAGTCTCTTTAGTGACCGGAGGGGTGCTGTTACCTACTTAACGTCATGCGAGGTGAGGCATTGGCGCGCGACCAAACAAAGACGTAATAAAAATAGAAGTTCGGCACTGAAATAAGAATAATAAGAAAAGAAGTTCGGCACTAAGAAAATAAGAAAACTTCGGCAAGGAACTAGGAACAATATTTTTGGCACAGGAGAACTGTAACTGGAATGACAACGGGATGGTACAACGCGGTTTCCCAGTGAAACGTTACCTCCCCAAGGGTTATGTTTAGCATTTCTCTTGCGTCAAAGGTAAAAATTAGAACGTGTTCTAATTTTTCCAAGTGAGTTTAAAAACGCTCGTGAGTTTAAAAAAGCACTTCTTCTTCTTCACGTTTAGGCATTAAAAACGCAGAAAAAATGCTAGTGTGATACGGCCTTTAGCCATTCTCACTATTAACACAGAATGTGTTTTAGCCATGGACTAACTAGCCAAAAAAGCGAAGGAAATTTCGTAACAAAATCTGGGACGACAACATGAATACCGATGATACCGAACTAAGGATCCTGTAACCTATGCGATATTTTGTTCTGACGCGGTGATTATATAAGATTCTGATTTAGTGTAAGGAAAGTAGCGAAATTCTGATTTAGTGGGAGGAAGTTAACCAATGACACCGTTGATCATATGTTTTGGTGATACGGAACTAAGGATCGTGTAACCTGGTGTAACCAATGCGATATTTTGTTACATATCACTTTTGATAAGTAAATCATCACCAGTATTAGTGAATCATTACTCGACCTTGAACGTCTGGTTTTTACATCCATTTATAGTAGTCGCGACAGACCCGTTTGTGAGTCATTTTATATACGAAAATCGTTGGAGTTTAAGTTGTACGCGGATCGTCCTTCGGTGATGTTCTCTTGCCCTGGTCCTGATTGTCCTCCTTCGAGCTCTTCAGGTATATGTCTTCTTCATCAACCTACACAACCGAAAACGTCTACTGAAAAAACGAGAGAGTGGCGACTGCGAAAAAAAGACGGACTACCCGAACCCAAACAACCAAAAACTGCAAACCAAAAACACATTCTGTGTTTCAATAATTTCGTCCGAAGTATGTAAATAGAGGTGACCGGGGGTCCAGGGGGCTTGCCCCCTGGCGAGGCGCGGAGCGCCGAGTTTTTAAAATTATTATTACATATATATATATTTATGGATGTAACAATTCAAATCATCTTTGAGTGTCCCCATCCAAAGAAGTGGCCCCATTAGTTGAATATGTTGAGTAGTTGTTCCACGTCAATATTTTCAGTCATTGAACCATTTTGGCTATTGGTGGCTCTCAGAATTTCGTGCCTCGTAAACTGGTCCCATTTCATCGGCGAACCCGGAGATGTGGGGTTTGTGTCAAACATGTCTTCTCAATATATTCTAGCTTCTGCTCCATCCTGAAATCAACCCTTCACAGCTCCACCACCTGTTACTTGCTCCCTGGCCTGCTTGAAGCCCTCAGGATCGCAAAATCCACTCTGGCCCTCAGCCACCCTCGCACTACTCCCTAAGGTCTTCCCCTTCCACTTTGTCACTTAACTTTTCCGCTATGACTTTTAGGAAATTCGACAGCTGGGGTGCGGAATGACCATATACTGAACAGATGAGAGGCGTAAATTTTTCTCGTCGGGCCTCACACGGGACCATATATTTACGCTTTTTCTCTTCTTCTGCTGACGAGAATATTGCGGCAACAGGTCGGGAACCATAAGAGAGAGCGTCGGTGTCAGTGACACGGACATCGAATAACGCCGCCAATGTGGTTCCCACGCTCCCCTGCATTCCAAATCGCCTCTTAGAACTGGAGTTTGGTCACTCATTTCGGTTATTATCGGTTCCTTTGTACAATTTCCCCACGCAAGCATCATGGCCTCCCCCAACAGATCTCTAACCTCATTGTGCCTTCGTGTAACCATCCCACCGATTTTGCAGCTAAGGGCATGTTCAAAGGTGAAGGGCCTGGTGCCACAACCAGAACCTTACTGCCAGTGCATCACGAAATTCTGACGGGCTGAAGTCAAAGTTGTGTTTTCTTATTGGGACTACCGACAACTAACCTGAGGACTTGAATAATGGGGTATGAAACACAGAACGATTTACTTCCCTTCTGAGATCCTCTGGCAGCCTTTCTAACGCATTTTTCAATTTTCTGTCCTCTATTTCAGATCTCCGTCCCCGTACTGCTCGCTTCGTTTCTGCCACATTCCTCCTATGTTCATGCACATCAAAGTCCTTTTTTTCTAGGAATGCTGAAACAAGCTCTCTTGACCTTTCTTTGGATACTTCATGGGTTGTCACACCTACTGTTGGATCTTCCATCGCTTTGCCACCCTTGTTTACAGGAAGTGAAAAAATTTCAAGTTCATTTTCTGATACGTCACCCTCCACTATGGCTGGGATAAACTTGCTTCTAATGACTGACCTCAAGGGGTAATAATCCTCTTAGCTACTCGCAAGGACGCGTTGTAGGTACTGCCATCTAAACTGTGACGACTTACAAAAAACTGTATGAGCGAACTGTGGTTGATACATACCTGCCTCTGACAGTTTTTTCATTTGTCGAATTCAATCCTGTTCTTTAGCCTCACCAAACTGTTGCTCCCCTTCAAGTTGTTCCACGTAGTCACCCAGGAATGCATGCCCTGACACAACTGTTTCTTGCTTCATCCCTCTCCGCTGGATGTACTAACAAGAAGGTCTTTTTGCCTTGGGGGAAGTAACCATAATCTGGACCCATCTGATTCAACTTGTGCCACCATAATTTTAAACTGTGAAACGTAGCTTGTGCTGAAAAATCGTCTGCGTACCACCACTGTGTTATTTCCGGAGTTTCCAACATGTTGATTAGGGGAATGGTCGAAAGGGCATACACAAGCATTGATAATGGATCTCCTTGTATCACAACCTCTTAGCTGAACAAGCTCCCTTGATCCCCTCTCATCACCAACTCTGCATATCCTCGATAGGTGTTGTAGATGAAACGAGCACATCTTGGCCAGTAGACCCTTCCCTGCCATAGTGCTAACTGCCTGTTTATAGTGTTGAAGGCGTTTTGTAGCATCCTTCAACGCCTGCGCTCAGTCCCCCTGCTAGTTGTCTTGCCCCACAAGCCATTGTTACATCTTCTCCTGTCACCAACATCATACACTTACCTAGCATTCTCCGAGGGCATTCACCTATTCCATCAGGCCGTACCCCAGGTGACTTCAATGCCACCAGTCGGCTTGAGGCCAGTGCTTTGATCGCATCCCACGGTATCTCTTCATTCGCTAACTTACTGGCCAAAGCACCATCCACATTTCGTAAGCGAAGACTTGCTCTTCCTTACCGAAATAGGTAGTCCACCCATTGCTCTGAACTTGAACCTCCGGGACCTCCTCCTCCATGCAAAGTCATGCAAAGTCCTTGCTACTTTCTCCAAATGCTCAGCAGTGAAAAGCACTGCAGTTCAATCATGTTTGTTGGTAGCACACAATGTCTAGAATCTGGGATTATAGGCGATGGGTGCTTGTCATTCAATTCATCGTTTACAGTCTTTCCCGATATGTCTGCTGCAGTATTTCTCCTCTTCCTTCATCTATGAGCGATCGCATTGCCACTCTAACTTTTCCTCTCATAACCAACCTATGAAAAACCTTAATTATGTGTTCACTATCACTCTTCCTGGCTCTGCCCATTCCCAGCTTCTTATCGGTTTCTTCCGCGCCTTGAATAATTGGAACAAACTCCCCATCCATCCAATGCTGCATTCGCTGTTCGATCAAGACTCTGAGATCTCTTACTTGCTTAACGTTCTTACCTCGTTGAAGAACGACTGTAATGAATATTAAAACACGTTCTGAGAGCGATTCACCAGCACCTAACTCCTCAATTTCTTGCCCCGATCGGTTCACAAAGTCGTAGACTATCCGAAATCTTGGCAATTTGTAGTGTTTTCTGCTTTTCAGAGAAAGCAAAATGCCAACCACTCAGAACCGTATACTCCGGCTAATTTCTAATCACGTTTTATGTAAGTTTTTTGCCCTAAATTTGAAGTCAGCAATTTCTGTACTCGAAAAGTGGTTAACTTACCTAGAAGTAAGTAAGTGCAAAGTTTAAAAAAAAAAAAAAAAAAAAAAAAAAAAAAAAAAAAAAAAAAAATTAGCTGAAATTAATGCGATCCTATTACGAAAATTCGTTCTGAAGGACAAGCTATAAGACTGCCATAAATTAACTATAACTTTGTGAGCCGATTTACTCTCCGCGACTGAGTCACTAAACACTTAAAAAACTGAAAACTTATGCATTGTTGTAATTAAAAAACGGGTTTTGTGAAATAGTGGCTGCCTTGACAGCAGTGTGCTTTGTTTTGTGGCCGAGAGTGTAAATTTCAACGTTCTGAACCATGCATGTGCAAAACACTCACTTCATCAGAAGGGCTTATTTTGGAGGGTGATTTGCATTTAAATAGGTTTATGATGTCAGGCCTGGAAGCTGAAAGGTAATCAAGCCCCATTTGATTCACACCTGACGGCTGAAGACGCCAGCTAATGACGAGCGGTGCATATCAATCCCGTCCGGAGACTTACGGCATGCTATTCCAGAGAGACGCGTTGCTTGTATTGCATCCGAGCCCTGACCCCATTGTAGCTTGCTGCCACAGCACTTCTGCAGTCTAATCAACAGTCATCCCTTGAGGTTCTTGCTCGGACGTGATGCTCAACCCTCTCAGGGCCCCCCCGTCCTGGGGGCACAGCCCCTCCCAGCGAGCTCCCCACGCCCCCTTTCTAGCTCCGCCTTAATTAATCTCAACTCCTTCTGCTTCCTCTCGGTGATTATTTTGGATGCAAATTTAATGAAAGGGAACTCGGGGCCTGATGTAAGTTGAGTCGGGGGAACAGTGTTACTTTAAAGCTCATTTATTTGAATAGGAAAACTTATTCCAAGACTTGCCAGAGTTGGTTACTTGACGAAAACAACAATAAAACCGTTGTGTGGAGCTGTTTCTATAAATCTCTCTCCGAGGACCATTTTGGGATCCCTTCACTGTAATATCTCGATGATTAAATTTCAGAAAGCTCCGAGTCAAAGTGACAAAGTTTCTTTCCATATTGTTCTGAAAGTTGGAGAGAGATCTGGAAGGAAAAAGTTTTTATAGAGGCCAATATTCACAGCTGTTCTTATCATTAAGCTAAGATCACTAGTATGACTCGAAGAAGTTCAGGGGCATGTTTCACTTCTAAAATTTAAAGAAAGAAAACAGTGCAAACATACCAGCTACCGATTCTAAACGTGAAAAATAGAGAAGGGGTATGATTAGTATATGGGTATGATGATTAGTGCATGTAGTAGAATATGATTAGTACATATGCCTCATGATTATGGGAAGAAGCTACTTATGAAATCAATTGTTCAGCAAACAGAAAGAATAATGAAAAATTGTAGCCCGGGTAGCATCGTCAAAATTTGTTACACACACTTTTTTTTTTTTTCAACAAACCTCCCCTCAAAGGTGGAGGGGGCACACCATTAAATTTAAAAATAAACAAATAAAATAAAAAAGTGGGGAGGACGTTCAGGTTTATCCGACGCCGGCCCTAGGGATAAGGGAAGTTGCAGGACGAGGAGGAAGAATGGGATGAAAGGAAGTGCCCCTATAAAATGACCACCAGTTCAAGTAAGAACCCCTCAGGACGTGGGTGGTGATACCACGGAGTACTCCTGCCGAGATGCCCAACTCGAGTAACTCCGTGGCGCTTTTCCCGCACCACACCCCGCGCCACACACACACACACACACACACACACACACACACACACACACACACACACACACACACACACACACACACACACACACACACACACACACACACACACAAACACAAACACACACACAGACTCAAACCTACGATTTTTTTCTCGAGGTTCGTCTTAGAATGTTCTTAATTGGATGTGTATTCGGTTATTTTTTTTCCATGCTTGGGTCGCCCTTCATCCCCCCTTTCCCAACCACCGCTAGATCAATTCTAATAGGTCGTCCCTCTTTCAGACGAAGATTGCCTATATGACCTAACTCCAGAGGTATGTCTTGGAGAAAGGTTCACTCCATCCTTTTTTGTTGCCCAGAGTAATCCTTCAGCCATTTATTGCTGTTTAGCCTCGACGAACAAATTCATTGCCTACTTCCAAATTTTTATTCAAAGAACAACAACTCACTCATTCGGCTGTTGTTTCAAAATGTTGACGTCTTCGCGTCATCCCGTATACGAAAAAATATCAAACAAAAAAAGCGTTTTTTGCGGTTCACCAGCCGTTTTTCCCAACTGAAAGAAAACAGACCGACGCTCGCTCTCGTGAAAACAAGGTAACGCTATTTGGGCCTCAATAAATTCCTCCATAAAGCCAAACAAACGAAGTTCTTTGTCTACAAAACTTGCTTTGAAGCTTTTCTCTCGGCTTCCATCCATTCCTATGTATTTGGCCCATTACGTACGGTCTATTTCACGATAAAGCTCATTCGTGGAGTCAGAGAGAGTCTCTTTATTTGCTTTGACCGAAGTAAATTCGGCATTTTCATGTGACTCTATGCACTCACGCCTCCATCTTGTCAGGCAGAGTGAGCGAAATTATTAGTTATACGAGCTCTGTAAAATGTTTCAGGTGAAAAACACTACCATGGGATAGTTAAGTCCGGACGGCGAGTAATCCGGTTAAATTCATTACGAAAGACGGAATATTTTATAATTCCGAGCTCTTTGAAATCATCTATTGAAATACCTTAGGACCTAATGAATACAAGTTCCAATCGTGTAGCATTACCATATAAGCGAAATTTAGGAATTTTTGCATTAAGTCAAATATACAAATCAAATGTACCTAATAGGTATACATGTCATGTCAAATATATATTTATGTCAAATTGTTGAATATTGGAGTATTTAATGTCTAAAGAATTAGTTAACTATCAATTTTCATCTTTCTTATTTGATTTCAAAGTAAAAAATAATGTTCCTAAAATAACGGCAATTTGCTGTATTTATTATTTGTGAAGGTTTTAAAGTATTTTGAAGTTTTCGACTACAAATTTTTATCCACTTTATCCATGTGGTGGGTAACATTTTTGTTGAAACTGCCATTTGTAGGTTTACCAGCTGGGCGAGAACAGATGAAAATCATTTCTAGCATAGACATTAGGTAGGTACTGAGATCCCTTCATTAGTAAATTAATTACGTTCAATTTTTTGGGTAATCATTAGTCAAGGATTCTAAATATGCAGTATATAAAGCAGTGGTACGAACTTGCTCGTTTTCGGCTGCTCGCCTACTTAATTGTTACGTAGTGTATCTAGTTTGGTTATAGGTAGGTGAGTGCTCAACAATTTGAATTTGTTCAGACCAAAGAATCCTAATCTAAATATTCCACTACTATTTGTCCTCGAACCTGAGCAGCATGCTTAATTACGAGTATAAATTCTTACAATGGAACTGACATGAACACTGCAATTAACATCCTGAAGACGAAAATGATGTTTCTTGTAACTTGATCAATATTGACTAAGTAAGGTGGCATTTACTGAGGTGACAAGAGAGGTAGGACTTAATCAACAAATGGGAGATGATTCAACGAAAAAGAAGGCAAGACAGATAAGGAGTGTAGCGAGATTCGAGGCTAGTGAACTTGAGAACGCACATCGCTGTTATCACTGACAATGATTGATTGTTGTCACCCGAGTGGGGGAGCTAACGATCGTCTCGAAATTGGATAACATCAGGAAGGTATCATTGAGGTCCGAAGCTTTTAGTTAAGTGGAGAAGTACCTACATTGTAGTTGCGGTTTGGGTTTGGATCTAATGTCAGCGTTTACTGTGTCAATTCAAAGCTTGGAGGTGTTATGTTTTGCTAGATTCATTGCTAGAAATTCATTGAGTTTCGATGCTTTTAGTAAATTAAAGATGTACCTCAATTGTTGTTGTTGCCTTCTTGATTATAGACCTTATGTCAATATTTACTATGTCCATTCAAAACTCGGAGGTGTAATGTTTTGTTTGATGTTGATGTTTAATTAAAGTTGTTGATATCGGTAAGCATCATTGAGTATCGAAGCTTTTAGTTTACTGAAGATTTACCTAAATTGTTGCAGTTGCGGTAAGGCTTTAGGTCATGTCAACGCTTAGATACTGTGTCAATTCAAAGCATAGAGGTGTGATGTTTTGCTAATTTATGATAATATCTTGAAGTTAGTGATGACAACAGGGTGATATATTTGAGTATTGAAGAAGCCTAAATCGTTGTTGCGTACATGATTTTAACTGCATGATTGCGGGTGTGTTGTTTTGCTTGATGAAGATGTTTTCTGATTTTAGGATAAATGATCTGCGGGGGTTTTACTGTCAAATTCGATATGAATACAAAGCATGTGATGTGTGTTACAGTTCAGATTATCCTTAATGTGCGTCACGTGCAGCTATCAGGAATTACCATAGTCTGATGTCAGAGATATCATGGATCTAGGTACCCCCCCCCTAGAGGTGCAATGGGGGCCTAAATGCTCGATAAAAAGGTAGAGGAGGTAAACAGCATCCCGTCAGAGAGATACCACTCCTACTAATAGCTTTTAATGAGCCATGTTCGGAGTAGATTGGTTTCCAGGGATCTGGAAAGCCCATCCAACGCCAAACCCAGCTACATAAGAACACGAGGAAAGGCAGCGCCGCCCGTTGTTTCACCAACGGGACGACGACAGCTCTGAAGCCCTGACGGGACCTCGATGACGGTAACTCTGTTATAGAGATAAGGCACACTAGGCAAGGACAGGACAGGACAGGAAACAGTAGCGGAACGCGTGTCGAATTTACATAGGTACCCAATTTACCTCAATGGCGGCAGCCGCACCGTCCTATGTCCCTCTGCACATTAGGGAGAACAGAGGCAGGAACGAGACTGGAAACGTACGGTGCCAGGACGCGGCTTTTCCCGTCCTGTGCCTGGCCCAGGCCGTCCCTCCGCATCCCGCGGCTGTTCCCGTCTTGATTCTACCTAGTATGTGGAGGTGCATAAGATCCATGGAGGGACTGTCGCCATTGATTGAGGTATGTAAATACGACCTGCGTTCCATGGCTGTTTCCTGTCCTGTCCTATTCCTACCTAGTGTGCGGGGACCATTAGGAATCTCCCCAACTGCCGCTTGAAATAATCAGGCATAGCACTTTCGACACCACGATAGTTCACAGAGTAGATCCACTCTCTCAGTTGAACTCCTGTTTCGCCTGTTCACTGGAATCGCTTGTTTCAAGTGTTCTACCTCTACCTCCCAAAGCTACCACACAGTTTATACACCTAGGTAAGTTCTGAAGAAAACTTAGGAGGCTGGAGAGGCCAATGTGAAGGGAAAGAGGGTGATAAGGAAGAGAAAGAGGGTCATAGAAAAGAGGAAACGCGAATGTGGGAAACCGGGAACTGCTGACATTACGAAAAGCTCCTGTACAACTTGTCGGACGAAAGCTAAACTTCCGACTCCAGAAAAGGGGGAGGCTGAACAAAATATAACGTCGAAGTTGTTGGCAGTTTAAAGACCTCTCACGTGAAAGATTTTGGGAGTTTTTTTCCTAACCCTTCCCAGCCTTGAAGAGTCCGAAAGTTTATAAGTTCTTTTAGATTGCGCCTCGGTAATTTTCCATGGAAAGATCCGCTTTTCAGGGGGGAAAAGGCTGAGAAAGGAACTTTAGCGAGTGCCGGTGACGTCACGGGTGAGCGTTAGGGCGGGAGGTTCAGCGTGACTTGCTCCAACTTTATAAAATTTAGGTTTTCGAAGTGCTAATAAGTAACATGTGTTGGAGTGGGGTGATGTTAGAATTATTTTGTACATATAAATCTACATTGCTAAAAGGTATTTCATTTTCCAATTAACTTGGGTATAATAAAGTACTTGGGGGGGGGGGGGGGGGGGGGGGGGATCATCAGATACTTAGATGGATTAGACGAGAAAATGACGGACAATGCGAAACGTCTATAACCTTGTCAACATCAAACAGCAGAAAAAAGACTTACTCATACAACAAGACAATAAATCGTTGTTCTCAATGGTTCATACATCTTTTAACATGGAATCATGTTTTAGCGATGGATCCCCCGCCGAAAAGTGAGATGAAAGTAGCGCCAATAATTGTGATGATTTCCGCTTACAACCGAGTCGTTGCTAGGGATACGATACTTCGTCGTTTTTCATCCCACAAAATTCGTTGACCATTCGTTCGAAAGCTCTCGATCTATCCAACCATACTATATTAACTACTGCGAAGTGCGTGGCCAACAAGCTGAGTTATGAGCATGGTTATATGAATAATTGTTTGCACACAGGTGATCATTCTCAATTATTGATATTGTGAACATGATTGCAACCGCTTGTTAATTTCTGATGATTTCATTGAGCTGGTGTTTCGATTATGTGATTCATAGCAGGTGATCCGAATATCGCGAGAACGGTTTGATTTGTGAAGCGGTGGTTAAATCATTTTAATGGTAATTTCTATACTTTACACTATAGGAAGCTGTAATTTCGTATGTAGCCTCTTTAGCCTCTTTCTATAATAAAGTGAATGTTTACTCGCGAGTTTCTATTAGGAGATCATCATCTCACAAGAGCTCAATCGTCGTGATCATTTCTATAATAAAGTGAATGTTTACTCGCGAGTTTCTATTAGGAGATCACCATCTCACAAGAGCTCAATCGTCGTGATCATTTCTATAATAAAGTGAGAGCGAGGAGCTAAAACATGATTCCATGTTTTTTACATTTTAGCAGTCAGGCTCAAAGTAATTTTGTCGGGCCGAGTTTTTTGTGGATAAAATGTTACCCAAATCATTATTTTAAATGGCAGAGGTTACATAAACTGGCCGAAGTTGCCTCCAACAATGATAGCCAACGAACATTCCACACTAGGTGATTACAAGACATTCTTGTACAACATTACGATAGTGATGGGGGATGTGCAATCGTGAAAAACGTAAAGCCGTTAGCAGAGACTGACTTGTTTCCAAATTATCACAATCAGACCATTGACCACCACTTCATAGGTTTTGGTTGCTGCAAGCGTGAGTATTAAACTCGAAAATGAGTTTAGTTTATGGTTATTTGGACATAATTAACCAATGATTACTGTGCTGATCACGCATTGGGTTGATCTCGTACAGGAAGTGAAGATGGATGGGGTGGAACTGGATCTTCATGGATGTTCCGCATTGTCTGGTTCTAGATCATGAACCCGATGAGCTAAAAGACCAGTGCCTGGTTATAAAATAACATATCTACTACATTGGTTTCCCTAGAGAGCTGAAAGGCGTAGAGGTAAGGAAGAGAGGAGACGGTATTTCACTGAATAGTGGAGGCCAATTACTCTCCAACGATCATCATCCGCCGCATCAAACGAGCTTGTACCGGCTCAAAACATAAAATCGTATAAACTATATTTCCATGACTGAATTGGAATCAATGGAGGTACTCCCTCTGTTTGCCATGGCTTGACATATTCATTGCAACCATCCAGCCCAGTCGGAATTTTGAACTAATACATGAATGGACTGTCACTGAAACCTATGTGTACTCACTTGTATTGCAGCCTTTCTAAATCCAAACCCACCTAGTCATTGACCTGTTTCTCAGATCTGCCTTGGGATGGTTATGTTATTGAAACCCTCGAGTACGATATAGATAACGGTGTCAGCAGCTACCTGTTTAAAAAGGCTTCTTCATAACATGCATTCCCGTAATAGGCTTTACACCATCTTATCTTGTCCATCCCTGCTGTCTCAGCGTTCTCACTTAATATTAAACGTAGACAGCAAACAAATTGTGTGAGAGTCTGTTACATTGCAACGCCAAACAATCAGCGCTAACTATCCATGTAAGGCTGTTCTGTGCCCATCTTCCGACCCAGAGGTACACAACCATTCGATTCTTTGGTGCTGACCAAGCATTTCTGCCTGGTATTTTGAACTCATCTCGTTCAGACTTATTGATGGTACTGAGGCATCATAGTAGGACGCTTAGAGTAGAACATCAGCAGCACACTAGATATCTCATCGACCGTCTTCCTTTCTTTGCCACTCGCTGCCCATCCCTCGTATTACGAATCACCTGATACTATACTTGCATGGTATATTTTTTCCACAAAGCTACTTTCAATATTCTCTTCTTAAACAAATTTGTCACTAATTATTCTTAATAAATTTCAGAAATTTCTTTCAAAAAGTTTGAAGGCTAAACTGGGCACAACTAGTCAGCAAAATCTATCAGTTCAACAGTTCTAGAGTACAGACGTGATTATCGAACTTCCTAAATGAGCAGCAGTCCCCTAAGTAATGGATAAAATTGGATAGCTGGGAGATGAACTGAGAACTTGGTTCACAGGGGTTGGCTACAGCTAGGGTTCCTTTCTTAATCCTATCATCTCAGTGCTAGTGAGCAAAGCGGGGACCGTCAAGTTTGACCTCAGCTTACGTGTTTTCAAACGGTTCTTGTTGTCGTTTGCTCAAGGGTTGAAACTTGGTGATTGAGACTGTCCCTTAAGCTCTGCATTAAATTAGGGATGAAGTTCTAGAGGGGGTCCGGAAGGACTCCTTTGTAAAACAACCCTTCGCTCTAAATGATCTTGCAAATGAATAGATAAAGATAAATAAGCTAAAATTGGATGTAAGAATTCTTTCCCAGAACGAATTCACCTACTACTTCTTCCATTGACATATTTATTGTAATTGAAACCGAAATGAGCAGTAGATAGGTACTGATATAGATTTTCATATTTAAAAAAATATATGAATAATAATGATGATAAAAATAAATAAATAATAACAAAAAAGGTACATGTTCCACTTTTGATGACAAAACACGTTCAGCCCTCTAAACTCTTCACACTACGATATATTTGACGTCTTTGTGTTTGCTCTTTACCAAAGGTAAGGCAACATTCCATTCGCACATGAGGTTGACAAATGATTTGTCATATTAAATTCAATTTCCATTTGCATTTTGGTTTACCCGCTTGGAGAAATCCCTCGTTTGAGGTAAAACTATTACAAACCGCCCGACTATAGCGAATTTTCCGAAAAAATGAAGCTTTTTCATAGTTTCCAAAATATTTTAAATACATATTTTTCCGAAATTTCTTTAGGGACACCAGCTTTCGAGCATCCTGAAACGATTTCTGGATTTGAATTCTTTTTCATATAGATCTGAGTCATCCCAGACGATAACTCTCCTCAGGAATGGAGTAAAAAATCTGTTCATTCGCAAAAAAATTCAAACGTTTCAGAAGGAAGGATGAGTTTGGCAGTAGTGCACAAGTAAAGGTTTTCATGAATTTATCCTCATAATTACGCTAAAAACGTACTTGAATTTCATCATTTTGTGCTTAAAAAATTGATAAAAACTAAAGAAAAAAGGCGGGTCGAAAGGGAAAGAAGTTAGTCTCATAGGTCCTTCAGTCGATAATTGCGTGTCAATACCTCGTAATTGTTTCTGAGGTGTCCCAAAGAAGCTTCATGTAAATTTCAGCGCCATGAGTCGATTAGCAAAGAAATTAGAAATTAGGTTACAAAACTGATCACATTCCCTCCATACTTTTTGATTGTACTTTAGATGTCCAAAAGGGCTACATATATGGTTTCAGCATCATAAGTCGATTCAGAAACAAATTAGGCTCACAATTAGGCTCAAATTAGGCCGTTCAGCTGATCAGTGTGCACTGATATTGAATTCGAGATATCACAACAGAGCTCCGATTCAAAATGCAAATCCTTAGGTTATCATCAATTTGTCTGCGTAGATATTAGCACTTGCAGAGTGAAAATTAATGTAGTTGATTAAAATATCTACACTTTATTAGCCCCCCCCCCCCCCCCCCCCCCCCCCTGCAGTAAATATAACGATGTTTACGATCTGAATTGATGCCGATTTTCACACGATCCTCGACCGATGAATGCTTTTTGAGCCAAATTTCATGAACTTTGGTCCAGGTGTTCTGGAGAAAAGCTCTGGACGGCGGAAGGAGCCGTCGTACGGCGGACGGATGGGTTTTGTTAAATTTAATTTTAGGTTTCTAAGCATCTCGAAACGTAATCCAACAAATTTCGAGGGGGGTTCAATTTTTTCCTTTATCGATATTGAAGGTTTATTATTGAATACAATAAACCAAAATCGGGGATTCACCTCTGTTTAATTAGGCAAGGCTCAGAACAGTTATGAATTCGTATATTCACTCAACTTCATTCCGAAATCAAACTACGGAATGTTGTTTGTTAAAAGGTAATTCTCTTAGTAAGTCTTGAGTACCTAGAAATGCTCGGACGGGAATACCTATGTGCTGGTAGTATTCATGCTATTGTAGAGGGATTTATCTTCATCCCAGATCAGCATAAAATATGCATCAAAAATACATTTTATCGAGTTTTCTAAGAAAATAAAAAATGAGCTATTTAAACGGCTTCGAAATTTTGAAAGTGGGTAGGAAGGGTCCGGGACCCCTACAAAGTCGTTTCTTACATCTATGAACACAATTCTAGATTTTAACGTCGTATGTATACACTTTTAAATATCTATTTATTTATGGGGTGTATTTCCAGACGATAACACCCTTTAAAAACTGCAAGAAAAAAAAAAAAAAAAAAAAAAAAAAATTAGTTCTAACGCGAGAAAAATCCGTCGACAGATGCAAAAGACAGATCGAGTTCGTTGGCCAACCCCATCGCTCCTGAATTTCAGGCTCAAATTTACATATTTATTGACCCGAAAAATGGTAAAAAATAGATTTTTTTGACAAAAGGGTATGTGCGGTGTAACAGTCGAAGTATTTTTTGAGTCGATTTCGACCACTACAAAATCTCTAAGATTCATAATAAGCGAGAAATATTGTGTTTTCAGGTGAAAAATATCCATAATTGACCAAATTTTCGAGTTCGGCTGTGTGTTTTAAAATTTTCTTTGCGATCTTGGCTGTCCCTTCAGTTTAATTCAGAACATAGTTGGCTTCAACGATCAGAATTTAAGTGCTTGATTTAATGTTATCCACAACTTTTCATTGAAAATTCACTCTATTAGTCTTGCTTTCACCAACAACTTATGTAGCGGAGTTTATCCCAACTTCATTATATTATATAATCTCGAGGATCAAATCTTGGCGTCTTTCACCAACCCAAAACTCGGTTAAACGCAGTTTGGAATAATCGAGTTTCCTTAACGGAGATGCGGAAAACTGTCCAATGAAAACATGGACAATTTGAAACAACAATTTGAAAACCCACCATGTGTCCGACATATCAAGACAATAAAGCAGTGAATCACTACCATGACCAATTATTAACCGCACCGTTTTTATGTAGTTATCATCTACTACCTAGTTACTAGCTAGTTTCCATTTAATGTTCTAGAACGTGTTTGGAGCTTTGCACGTAAAACCTATTGAATTTCTTCAATATCAATAATATTTTGTTCAATATCATTTATAATATTCGTTGAATTCGATCGAGTTCAAATTCTTATTGAGCGCGAGTATACCTACCTATCGAAATCAAATTGTACGTACCAGCTGTTGGTGCGCGGCCATATTGCTCGATATCATTGTTATCACGGCTAAACGGAGACTGGCAATTGTAACTGGCCGGGGCTTGGGAGATTAACCTCAAGCCACCTCGTTAGGAGTTTAAACTCGGAAAGTGCTCTTGGGAAAGCCGATGAACTGGAATCTCCGTTATTTTCCAATCTTTTCTAACTTAACCCTGGAATGTCCCGGCTAAATTTCCAACACTTAATTCCCCGGTGGGGTGTGTCAAACCCCAACTTTGAAAAATGTTAGAAAATTCAAAAATAAGTTACCCTTGAATTAAATTTTATTTTTATACTGTTATCAAGAGTGTAAAGAAACATGAATTAGGTACCTAAGCTCATGAAGAAAAAATTAATAGTAAGGCAAACCTCACGCTCTGAAGAAAAAAAATAATAGCAGAAAGGTACCTCATTGTAACAAAATTTCAATATAAAATTAGCACATTTTCATTTAAAAACAAAAATAAATAAATAAATAAAATCTACAAAACAATTTTCTGAGATTAGTTTGATACCACTTGCAAAACCCAAGAACTAGAATGAAAAGGTAACATAAAATTGGCACCAAGCAATAGGAAAATGCAATGGAAAAACGTCTCAGAAGAGAGCAGGCTGGTTTTAGAGAGCACAAGAGCTGTACAGACCTGATCAACACATTACGAATTATTGTAGAGCAAAGCGTAGAATGGCAAAGCCCGTTGTATCTGGCTTTTATAGACTTTGAAAAAGCCTTTGACTCTATCAATAGAGACGTGATGTGGGGCATCTTGGAGAAATATGGCATCCCCCCAAAAATCCTGGGGATTATCAAAGCCATGTACGAAGATTATGAGTGCCAGGTAGTCCATGAAGGAATTCTTTCCGAGCCCATTAAAATCAGTACTGGTGTCAAACAGGGTTGTGTTCTTTCGCCGACACTCTTTATTATTGTCCTCGATGCAGTTATGAGGGGGATGACAGGGGGTCGGAAGCTGGGAATCCAGTGGTCGCTGCGGGATCGTCTGGAAGACCTCGACTTTGCGGACGACCTCTGTCTACTAGCCCAACGTTTCGGTAACCTCCAGGCAAAGCTGTCAGCTCTTGACAATATTGCAAAGGGGGTGGGCCTGAAGATCAACACGAGGAAAACGAAAGAAATTCGAATTAAGCCTCGTGTTGATGATACGTTGAAGCTGTGCGGGGATGATGTACAGGGTGTTGATTCTTTTGTGTATCTGGGCAGCGTAGTTACGGAGGATGGTGGCAGTGCGGCAGATGTCAAGCTGAGAATTAAGAAAGCCAATGGGGCCTTTGTTCAGTTGTACCCGGTTTGGAGAAACGGGAATATTTCCAGGCAAACAAAGATACGTATTTTCAATACGAATGTGAAATCCGTCCTATTGTATGGATGTGAGACCTGGAAAGTCACCCAGGACATAACCAACCGCCTACAGGTCTTTGTGAACAGGTGCCTCAGACGCATTATGAAAATTTGGTGGCCTGAGACAATAAGAAATGAAGACCTTTGGGCAGCAACTCGTCAGGCCGGAATCGGCACCAAAATCCTCCGTAGAAAATGGAAATGGATCGGTCACACCTTCCGTAAAGCCGATTCCATAGAGAAAGACGCGCTGGACTGGAATCCCCAAGGCGAACGCAGACCAGGAAGGCCCAAACTCACGTGGAGACGCTCAATCCAGAAGGAGATAGAACGCTCCGGGAAGACTTGGGGAGAGGTGAAGAGGTTGGCTTTGGATCGAAATGGATGGAGGCTGTTTATGGATGCCCTATGCTCCACGAGGAGTTCAAGGAATTAAGTCAAGTCAAGTCAAGTTTGATACCACTTACAAAACCTAAGATCTAGAATGAAAAGGTAACATAAAATTCGCACCAAGCAATAGGATCAACATTCACAACACTTTGAAGATCTATGATGTTCACAGAAGGAACATCGAACTAGTTTCTCCAAAACTGTCACTTTTGACGGTTCTTCATCGGGGGCAACTTCTTGTAACTCGACATTATCTCCCGTGTTTGAATTTTCTCCGCCAAAATATACATCTTCTTCCTCCAACTGTTCCAAAATGGATCTAATGTCTTCAGGATCCGAAAACTTGCGTTTTTCAGCCATTTCTAACGATGAGCCAAAAACAAAACTCTGGGAACGCCCTCAAAAATAACACTTGCTATAGAGAAAATCACTAGCGGTTAACTCCCCGGTGGGTTTGTCAAACCCCAGGCACAAGAAAGAACTCCACTACACAGAAGTCTTGAACTTACTAAACTGGAAAAAGGCTGAAGCCTTTAGGGAAGAAGTGAGGGGTGATATAGAAGGGGGTGAGAAGAGCTTGACGTGGGGATTCAACATGATAAACTGACTTTAAATCGCGATCGGGGTTTGACAAACCCCACGGAGCATTCTAGGGTTAAACTCGTTTATGTTGTTGGTGAAAGTGGCCCTGAGAACAGTATTTTCCATTTATCATTAAGGAAATAAACGCATCATTTCTTGATTTTAATCAATGCGAATACACCCACAGTTACAATTTTATTACTAAACATAACAAATATATGAGTTGAGGGAATCTTGGGAGGTGTTCTCAACATAAACAGGCTGTCGGTTCATCTCGATCGAGGAACCGTGCGAAAACCCAAAGCTCGCTCGCCCGGTGTTTGAACACCTTGGAACCCTTTCGGAGCAGCTTAGGGTTCGGATCAGTGAGCCGTGGGGAAGGTGAACATCGCAAGGGAGGTGACATTTTTTTTAGGGTTTTTTTCCGCATCCACTGTTCCGGAGGAGGCCCGCATGAATTCGGTTATTCTCTATCGAAAGAGAAACGGGTGATTGCGAACAAACACGCATTTAGAAGGTCTTTTTCCTTTTCTATTCTTCTCTGTTGAAGAAATCATCGTGGAAATAATGTAGTGTAGATCCTCAACAACAGGATTTCATCGTCACAAGTCTCAAACACAAACGTTTATACATAGAAATCATTTCAGAACCGTCCAATCACATTGGATAGGCCCCTTAATCGGGAAAAATACCGAACAAAGACCTTGAAACCATTTTCTTTCTCAAAGAAGGAAGGTTAAACCCCATTGGGGGCAGTTTTATGTATTTGACTGTATAGAACACAAATTGAAAAAATCAAAATAAATTTTTCACGTTTTGGAATTTCTCATTTCCGATTCAATGAATCGGATTTTTCGCCCTTTAAAACCTAGAATTCCGAGTTTTAGTCCAAAAATCCAATTGGATTGGAAGAAACAAATATAAAGGGAAGTAATTTACGTCGTAGGTGGACGGCACTGATGAACAGTCGGACGTATGACCGGTCCAGCTGGACATATTTTTCGCTAACATCTTATACAAAATTTCACGCTGATTCTGAATATACCTCGAATCATCATTTCGAATACCCCAAAATCTTGTAGTACAAGTGCCATATAAATATCCTCAAAAGCTCAGTATTTCACAATTTTTCATACTATTAGAGCGGAATTGCGCACTTTTGGAGCGGAATCGTGCCCGTTTGCGTTATTTCTTTATGAAATTTCACGTAGAATCAAATCTGCAATCGAAAATGGGGGTTCCTATCTAAAAAAAAAAAAAACTAAGTTCATGTCATTTGCGCCACTTTTGGCGCAAGCAGCGAGCGCAAAAGTATTTTTCCTGAGATCTATGTAAAAAACTATGAAGAATGGCGTTGGTCCCAAATATTTTCGCTGAAGTCAGGGGGAATGAAGGGGGTGTAACCTTTCCCTGGGACACCTGTATATGATGTTGATGGCAATAAAAAATTTATTCATTTCATTTATTGCACTTTTCTGGGAAGCTCTCTATGAAAACTAGCGGTAATGGAATAAAATAAAATAGCGGAAATTTTCTATTTTGTGTGGTTGGGATGAAAGATGGCTGCATCATCAATAATTATCTACCTACCGAAACAGAACAATCATTTCTTGAATTTTATGCAGGAATTGCAGAAATTAATTGAAGATTCGTGACAAAAGTCCTGTTAGACCAAGCCGATAATAGCATTAAACCGACATAATGTAATATCTATGATGTACCTAATATCGTAGTTTGGACCAACGCGACCACCACATTACCGCCAAATAGGGCTGCCCCCTCCGGCAATACGCCAATATTGTCTCGGAACTAACAACTAGGGTAACCCGCCCCTTAATATGACCCAACTATCCACTAAGCGATCGGTTATCGTCTCCGACAATAGTCGCAACCGCGCCGTATTGAAACTTCCCCTCAGCTTTGGAGACTCTTTGAGGGAAGAACGCAAAGCTTTAGCTTAATCGGTCGATCTATTTCTCCGGTAGTTTGGTTCTGCGGAATCGGACTATTACCGGTAGTGCTTGCCCCGTCAGAGGCTTCGGCTGTCCCCCAGCTGACATTCCTCAGTTCCGTGTCAATTGTTTGTAATTGATGACCTAATTACTCAAAGCGTACGAGGACCCTTGACAGCATTGGGGTGCATCGGCTACCACCATGCGACCCTGAACTGTATGAGCTACACAATTTCATTGACATACAAGTAAGCATTTACAATTTCGCACTGGTACCGAAACCGTAATCCATCACTGTCTCACAGAAGGAAATTTGACAGACCGCTCTCGGGACCACAGGAATCAATGAACCTTTGAAATTGAGCAAGACGCAAATGTTTACCCCCCCCCCCCCCCTCCTATCAAAATTTGGTTGATTTGTGTTTCAAGGAATAAGCACTGCAAATTATTACTCAAAGGTTGATTATTTCTGTATTAGATAGCTCTTTTACACAAACACTGGTCCATGAACAATTACCTTTCAAACTGAGTCTATGGTGCATTATCGAAGTACAACAGGACGATGTCACCTACCAGAAGAAAATTAACAAATTACCTTAAAAAAAATAAATAAATGAAAAGCAAAAAAAATCTTGAGAGTGATTAAATAGGAAGAAAGACTTAAAAAATGAATTGTCTCTGCTGGGATGCGAACCGCTGCCGGTTGGATTCATGGTTGGCGTGCCACCCCCCAAATAGAATAATGTAACTACTGATGCTCGATTTCCTGTATGTTAGCAGCGCATCATTTCTCTTTGTTCATGCGCCAGGAAATCCGAAAGTGTTTTTTTCGAAGTTCTTCGTGAAGCAAACAATTCAACGATAAGAGATGTTTTTAATTTTTTTTTTTTAATTTTATTTATTTATTTTTTTTTTAAAGGTTGAAGCCACACCTCAACCAGATCCCACAAAATTAAGCATAACAAATGAGCTATAAACTAGTTATTAGTGTAAAACTCGGTTGTAATGGAACAAATGAACAATTAAAAATAAAAATTGACTACACCGTTGGAAAGCTGGGATTTTGATCCAGCTTTTAGGTTTTCAGCATGAAAATTTCCATTCAGGACGTATCGAGAGACAAACTTTGAAGAAAGTGAAAATTTTCGGAATTTTATAAAATTTTCAATTACGGATTATTTTTCATCCGTTCATTCCATTTTAAAAACTTAGAAAAGATAATAGAGAGATCTTACGCTCTTTTCAACGGTATAGTCAGATTTGAGTTTTGATTAAAAATTTAGGGAGTTATGACAGTTTTAGTGACACAAAGTCGAAAACGCGAGGAAAATATCTTAAAAGTGAAAATGTGGTCTTTAGAATGAATTAAAAAATATATGTTATAGGAGAAAAAAAGTCACAAATTAGTAGTAGAATTGAACCCCAGCCGAAGGTGCGCTTGAAACTGCCACACTTGTATATAACTATACAATGAACTATAAGTATATAACTATATTTATAGTTCGTTGCTGACTACATAAATGTTGTTAAATACACAGAATTAAAAGTAAAGTCGCTCCATTTTGTACGTAAAAAGTTGTGAACCTACATTTGGTATACCTACATCTGTTGCAGTTCAAGTCAAATAAATGTTATGATGGAAGTCATTCGTAAAACTGGCAAGGTTCGCAATGCATGGAGGAAGTGTTTCTCTAGGTATAAATATGGGTTTATGGGCTACATAGCTACCCTAGCAATTCGCGTTCTCCCGACAGAGCTCCTTGAGTGCGTCCTGTGCCCATGGCGCATTTATGTTATGAATCTCATTAGACCTTAACATATTTATTTATTTATATTTGAACGGGCGAACCCAATTACAATATTACATTGAAAAAAAAAAAAAAAAAAAAAAAAAAAAAAAAAAAAAAAAAGGAATCAGTTTGACGTAAACCAGCGAAAAGAAATGAAACTTCTGGAGAAGAAAAAAAGAAAGAAAGAGAGAAAAAAAAACAGTAACCATCTATGACGATTTGGACATTACTTTCCACTCAGTTGGGGTGTTGGGAAAGTAAAAGTGGACAGGCTCCGCCCCTGGACCTTCGGTAACTTTCCGCCTTGAGCCTTCGGCTAAAATGTTAAAACATGGAACATGCTTTCTTTCCGCTAATTCGTAAATGTAAATAAATTTAAAACTACGAAAGAAATGTTTTGAAAATCGAAATTAGAACAGAGTACCTAAGTAGTTCTGTTATGGTGCGCGTCTACAATTACTATAAGCAAGATTAACTTCTCAACCAAGTGACAACAAAACAAGCGGCATTGTTTACTATATCCACTTATAACATAAATAAATATTAAACTACGACATGAATAGAAGAACAAGTACGAAAGAAATGCGTGATAGATCGAGAGCTTTACAACGAGTGGAGAACGATTTTTGTCCGGTTAAAAATAAAGAAGTTTCATTCCCCCAGCAACGGCTTGGTTGTCAAAACAGCGTGACGAAAAAAAAACGTGACGGTAAAATCGTATTCACACCCCGCTAAATTCTTCGACGTGGTGCGCCTATAGAAGTTTACACTTCAAAAAACTGTTCGACTTCGGGCACTGAAAGTACTGAGTGGTGTGACGACTGAGGGGGAAAATCCATTGAATTAAATTTAATTAGGGGTGGGACGTGCATATCGCCGATCTCAATGAAGAGAACATGCTGGAGAAGAAGTCCAAGTCAGGGTTTTGACTAGTCAGGTAGTTTGCCGTACGAGGAAGCCTGCACAGTGGCCGGTTCAGCAGGTAGTTCGTCTTCGAGAAAGGAGTCAGAAAGGGCAGAGTGGAGCGAGTTGACTGAGGAATCCTGAAGGCGATCTTGGACAGAAGATACGGCGAATGTAATGCACTTAGGCGCCCCAGGAGGTGCAATGGGGGCCTAAATCCACACTCATAGATAGAGAGGGTTGTGACAGTACCATAAGAGATAAAACTCGTACTAATAGCATATATGCTACGTTCGGAGAAGATTGGCTTTCCAGTTCTAGGATCACCCATCCATTGCCAAACGCAGGCTTTCGAAAACACGGGAAGAAGCGTGCGACGCCCGTTGGGAATCAACGGAGCGACGGCAGCGCATTCCCTTGGATCTCGCGGGAACTGTCACACGAATCAAGTCCGTTATTCACAAGTTTGTATATAACGGATATATTTCGGATATCAGACTCCTGGTCTCCGACGTCTGCAGACCGCAAATTTGGAGCAGGGACTCGTAATTCATCTCAGTCGAAGGAATGCCGAGTTTAAATCTGATGTACCGGAACAATCCGGATCCGGATGAGTGGAACATACTAATTACACCCTAATTAGAGACAAATGTCAATGAATTGCGAGAGAAAATGTTGTTTTTGCAATCTACCGCGTGAAAAGACGCGAGCGTAACCAAATTACCGATTGACAAGATTAAAACCCACTCGAAAAACCCTCGGGGGAAACCCGAAACGAATCCAACTTCACGCATTTTTGCTTTCTTTCATTAATCCCCCTTGTTAATTATTTCACTCGACTTTGTGTCTAATCCAATTTGACGCGATCTCGCGCGGGCCTCCCCTTGAAAATTAAATCCAAACATTGTTGCTCCGAAGGTGTCTGGAGCTACCAAAAAGGGTTGACGGGGGATGAGAGGGGTCTTTGTGACGCTGAAACGAGCGAGCGGGTATGAAATTACTGTTGAGAAACCCGTAGGAAAATGGGGAGAAAGGCGTCGCTCAAACAGCTCTGGCGTCCTATTAGAATAACGAGAACAACGAGCTGAACTAGGACTCTCAATGGCGTCTCACTACACACACTTTTTGGCATATGATTAAATGATAAACCGCTGAAATTTCTACGTAATAATCGGTACGAGGGTTCAAAAAATGTTCCTCATAATTCCTTCATAATGATCCTTTGTAATCGACGATGCAAAATGAGTTTTAACCCCACCCCTCACAATTTGATTGCAAGAACAACGCGCTGAACTGGAACTCTCAGTGGCGCCTCACTACACACACACTTTTCAGCATACGATTTAATAATAAACTGCTGAAATGTCTACTTTTAATTGCTAAGAGGGTTCACAAAATTTTCCTGATTTTCGCTGTTTTAGGAAATGGTTAAATTTTCAAAAATATTAAAATCCTTCTTTTCCAAAATTGTTATTATCTAACGTTATTTGTAGTTTAACGCTTTTTGGTTTATTATTTTCATAATGAACATGTTTAATTGACGAAGAAAAATACATTTTAACCCCACTCCTCACAATTTGATTGCAAGAACAACGCGCTGAACCAGGACTCTCAGTGGTGTCTCACTACACACACTTTTCGGCATATTATTCAATAATAAACCGCTGAAATGTCTACGTTATAATCGGTACGAGGGATCACAATTTTTTCCAAATTTTCGCCGGTTTAGCAAATGTTTAAAATTTCAAATATATTTAAATCCTTATTTTCCAAAATCGTTTTTATTCAACGATGTTAGTAGCTTAACGCTTATTGGTTTATTATTTATTTATTTATTTATTTTTTCAATAATGAACCTTTGCAATCGACCAAGAAAACGGTCTCAAGAATGGCGAGATTGGTCACCATACCATGAAGAGAATAAATATCGTTTGGAGGCCGTTGGAGCGTGTTCAATGAAAATTTCTGCGATTGCTCGCTTTCAAGTTGAATTTACAGGCTGAACAGGTGGACTTTGAGGCACTGGCTATAAAATTACATAGTTTGGCCTATCCAAATTCAAACAACCGCTTGGTGGCTGATATAATCTCTTACAACAAACAGGTTTGTGATGAAAAATGTTTGAATTTGAATATTCTAGGCGCGAAGTGTTTACTGGGCACGGCCATTATGTTTTGCCAGACAGCCAATCAGATATTTAACTGAATATTTTTTCCGCTTCTGTCATTTTTTTAGTTTACGTTCTAGCCATATTGTTTCTGTGATTCTCCTGATCGAGTGTTGTAGTTTTGGCGATAGATACTTTTCCTAGTTGAAATTTATCAATGTTTTTAAGTTTCACCTCACAGCTCTCATTAAGTTTATGTGCGAGCTCTCATTATATTCTTTGAAATAGTTTTTCGTGCGTTTTTCGATTCCTTTATTTACCGCTTCTAATCTCATAAGGATAATGGTGTTCATTTGAGAACTATGGAAATAGATCAGAGTTTGAAGAGCTCTCAATAACAGTTTATTCTCGAACTAATGACACAATATTGTTCTGTTGTAACGGCCTAATGTAACAGATTTGTATTCACAACTCGATAAATGTCCAAAAGTCACAAGTGCAGCGGTGGGATCCAAGAGCAGCCCGTGACCGAATGGAAATCAGATTCTGCGACTCAATTATCATCACTTGTAGAGCAGCGACGACCGTAACCACCAGAGGTGTACTTGCTCAAACAAAACCCATGACTGCACTTTTGAAATGTATTACTATGTCGGAACTTGTGTCTCTCTGACTTTGGTGAGGATCAGCTGACCTCAAACCGTAATATCAATCAATGATGGCAAAATCGTGATCAAATCTCTATTATTCACCATAGGACGTCGAAATTTTACAGGGAGCCTCTATGGGACAACAAGAGACGAGCGAAGTGAGGAGCGCCATTCTGATCCTCTGAGTGAGCTAAAATTGCTCTTGTTCATGATAGGACGTTGAAAATTGGTAGCCCTCTGAGATAACAAGAGACGAATGACTTTACAGGCTGCATCCTGAACAGTTGAGTGTTCCAAAAGTTATGTCGTCTGTCTGATTACAACGAAATTTGTTAGGGAGCCACTCTAGGACATCAAGGGACGAATAAAATGCCGGGCTCCACCCACAGCTCCAGCTGAACGATTCGAAAAGTTGTTTTTTATAGTCACCAAGTGTTAATTTTCTTTCATTATTACTAAACCGCGATTTGCTCGGCTCGTATTTGTGCGAGTTTCTGTGTAAACATTGCCACCGAGAAACTGATTTATTCGAACATATGCTGTAAGGCATCAATGCGTTTTGGCCACCAGAACAGAATAACAACATCTAGCATATGTTTTAATATTCGTATTGAGATTTTTCTTTAAAATTAAATATTAACCCGTTGTTCAACTTTTTTATGGTGTTATTACCGAAAGCTGGCTTAACCAAACTTATATTATCTCTAGAAAATACCTTTGCAATTGTACTAACACTTAGTGGTTAGATAGAGAAAAAAAAGAAACTTGAAAAGGCGAGGTCGTATTAGAAAAGACCCCAGACGTGAAACCAAAATTGTTCAGAGTGGTCTCAAACGTAAAATGCAAGTGAAATTTTGATTTCGGAGAAAACATTTTTTTTTTAAATCTCTTGAAACTTAAACAATGCTTTTTTTGCTTTACTTTATAGGAAGCAACTCTGCCACTCGGAACCAATAGTGTGTCAACGTGTGCAGAAGATTCAACAATAAAACAATAAAAGATGAATACTTCGAAAGAATCCTTGAATTGGAATTGGAATCCTTAAGATCCAGGAATCGGTTCTGTCGGCAGAGAATTATTTCGAGATAGGTGGTTGTTACCGGCCTATGCTACGAGCTTGAAGGGGGATAAGGGATCCGGTATCCCGAGACGTTGAGGGGAGTTAGTGCCCCGCGGTCTTGGGAAAGAAAAAAAAAAAAAGTCGTCCGAGCGGGATTCGAACCACCGATCTTCGGGATGGGAGACAGACGCCTTAGCCGCCTCGGCTGTTCAACTCAATTGCTTTCATTGTGGATTTGTGTGGAATTTGAATGCCGGGCCAGAGCAGCGATCATGGAGCTTTAACGTACGGGGGGGTTAGCGGCCGCCTCTAGCCTCGGAGAGGAGAACTCCTCTGAAAGTTTAAATTGAAATCGGTAGGTACCTAAGTAGGTACTCAATATTTTTCATGAAGCAAATATCTGACGTGTAATGATCCGACCACCCAGTGAGCAGTTTTAAATTAAATTACCCACCGAACGTACTGATGTATGTGAATACCAGGACAGAGCAGCGCTCATGGAGCTTAAACGTTGTGGGGGGGGGGGGGGGGGGGGTTAGCGGCCGCCTCTAGCCTCGGAAAGGAGACCTCCTCTGAAAGTTTAAATTGAAAACGGTACCTAAGTACTCAATATTTTTCATGCAAATATATGACGTGTAATGATCCGACCACCCAGTGAGCGGTTTTAAATTAAATTACCGATGCAGCGATCATGGAGCTTTAACGTACGGGGGGGGGGGGGGGGGTTAGCGGCCGCCATCAGCCAGGAAAGGAGAAATCCTCTGAAAGTTTAAGTTGAAATCGGTACCTAAGTACTCAATATTTTTCATGAAGCGAATGTCTGATCTGTAATAATCCGACCACCCAATGAGCAGTTTTAAATTACCTACCAAACGTACTTAGGTGGACAACTATTTTTCATAGACCTTATAGTAGATCTGACATTTCATAATCCGACCGCGAATGTTAAAAATTGATTAGTGATCTTACATACGTCGTATAAAACTGATATTTATGTAGGATTCGAACAACGTAGGTACACGCTGTGGAGGGGCTGCTGCATATATATAGGAATTGGAAGTCGGAACTATCGTCTAAGTTGTCGCAAGCCACCAGTTCTCAGGACTCTTACCACTTCGCCGTAAGTATAAATTTCAACATTTTAAACTAAAGCCATAGTTACAAGCACTTTCAGCAGCCTATGAACTTTATAATTAATCTAGCACCTTTTGTTTTAGATGTCTATCATTACCAAATTAAACGCTAAGAACGGCTCCCAGATTCCAACCGTAAAAATGGCTGACTTGCAAGAAAATGTGAATTATAAAATTATTAATTTGAAATTGCTGAAGACACAATACGGAGATAGAGTTCTCAGCACAATTCAGAATGAATCGAATGATGAATTCCAGCTTTGGCTCCCGGATAAATATGGGAGCGTTTTAATGGAGGAAGTGGCAAATTACAAAGGTACACTTAACTAAAAAATATTTCTTTTTATTAATCTTTTGTGTGTAAGTACATCAATGTTACATTAATAAATAACATGAATAAAGTTATTTATTGACATTTCTTGAATAAATAAGTAGGTAATACATCGCACACATTTTTTAGACGTATGTAACAGTTTGGTATAAAGGGGAATAATTGAACAATTTGTCATGAATAACAAGTGCAAAGGCTGATGTAGAAGCTGGGATGCCTTCTTTTGTTTTAAAATCGATGCGAAGTTCAACAGATCCAGTTTGAATGGAATCATTTTGAAATGAAGTGTCAATTACAAAAAACGGTGTCTTTTCAAATTCTTCTCTACTCAACATGGGTTCAGGACGTTTGTTGGAATAGTTCATCTGAAATTGGCAGTATGCATTATAAACATCGGTGATATTTTTGCGATCAAAAGCTGCGGTCAGTGGTTCGTAGGGGAAATTTACTGAATTTAATTGAACCTGGAGGCTCGAAATGTTGCAGTGGTCAAAATCTGATGAACTTTTAATGCTATTGTTATGACGATTTGTTTGAAGACCGAATAGAATCCATCGCGCTTTTTCTAGCTGATTTGTTGTTTTAACATACCACGTATGAGAGGTACTCCCCGCCGTGATTGTGGGTAATTCATTGGCCGACCATCTTCGAAAGGGAACTTGAATGTTAGAACCTGAATTTACAATATTAAAGAATTGTAGCTTAAATTCATCCGAAAGTTTTAGCTGCGGCATTTTCCATAAAATCTTCGTTAACGTTATAGTAACTTTATCCCCTTCGACTTTATTAGTTGAAATAATGCAATCTCTATCACCGCTGGCACGAATCAAAACCAGTTCATGGCGACAATTAATAATTGGTTTTGTATAGTCCGACGCAAAGCCCAAAAGATGACTAAGTGGAATAGAAACTGCAAAGTTTCCGTCTTTATCAACTAGCGATTTAACCCCGTTTCCCCAACCATAATTTGAGGCAGCCTTAAGTTCCCCTCCCGCGCTGATTGAAGCATAACCTTTTAGGCTTGATGCGATTCCAACAGATCTGGTTTGGTCAATTTGCTGTCCAGCAAGTTCATATGATATTTGTTGAAAAAGAAATGCGAAACCATTTTGGATGAATGTAGCGCTAGTATCCCCCATGTTGTTCAGTTTTCCTTCAATATATATTACACTTTTACTTGGTAACACTAAATAATCTTGTCCATGGATAGGAATACGTATTTCATCAGAATTTCCAAGCGAATTTCCTGCGTATGGCGCATATGAATGTAGTTGTAATTCTGTTATTGAATTATCAAAGTGCACTGGTTCCAGCAGGTTGAGTGAATCTATTCCAATCATGTTCTGCGTTGCGATTGTTGGGGCTTAGTTTTCTTCACGATAAAGCCTAGACTTTTTAGAAAGTTGATGTTCTCAGCTGTTAATGCTCGTATGTTTCGCTTGCGACTGACTATTGAACTTCCAGTTCCTTCATAGTTAATTGGTGGAATAAACGATGTTTTACGAAAATGATTAATACCCATCTTCTTTTAAATGCAAACGAATTGTAATCGTTTCTCCTTCAAAATCAACTGGTCTATTGTCCTGGTCTATAATCGAGCAAGTAATTTCCTGAATAACTCGAGTGCTAACTGGGAGATAAATGAGCGTATTAGCTCTCTCGTCTATTTTATAACCAAATTCAACAGAAGGGAAAAAGGAATAAATTGTATGAACTGCATCATTGTTCTTATATGATTGTGTGATTAAGTTACAAGTGATTTCAATTGAGTTGATTGGATTAATGCAAACTACATTTTGGGGCTCATATGACTGGTTAGCTGGAATTGTAACTGGTGATGAAATTCCGAAAAGCTTTCCAACATCGTCTTCCTTTCCCAAATTCAATGGGAGATCGGAATTAATTTCAATTTTCCCAGTATGTCTTTTGATTTTTAAATTAAAACGATGAGGAGACATAAGAGATTGAATTTCCGTTTCCAGACTGTCCAACTCATAAGCGCCTGGTGTAATACGCTTTTCAATATCTCTTCCATCGATGTAATATCGAAATGCGTTAGTGTTTTTTGTGACATTGTGAATCGTGTGGTAGGATTCGAAACTTAACAGAGCCGCAGAATAGTTCTTATTTGAGTCCAGAATAATCGGGGGGTAAATTTTGCTCGTAAGCGTACTTCCCCGACCCGTTAATGTGAAGAGAAAAGCCATGACTGTTTGTCAGCGAGCCACTGAATGCATTTATGTCCGCACCAATATGATCCAATTTTTTGATCACTTTTACGATTGTACACAATTTGGCATTCTTTCAAATAATTTAGTAATTCAGGAGGAGCATTCAAGTTTCCAATAGGATCGTAGTATCTGCATTGGTTAAAATATTTAATCCAGCAAGTCCAATGGGAACCAGGACCAGAAGAAAGGTCATGGTTTAAGATACCACATTCTATATTTGTGGAGGGGGAAAGTGTTTTTAATTCATCTCTCATAAAAATCCCACGGAAAGCTGGAATTTTCAAGCCTTTTACCGCACGTCTTAAATCATTATCAGTCAAAGCTCTATGGGGTAAATGTTGAATTAGTTTTTTGAATTTGAAAATGGCTTTAAATAAAGTCCATAACCACCTTTCTTGTAAGGTTTTAGGTATAACCCAGATCCTACATGCTTTCCTTCTGTTACGAGGTTATGTCGTTTTTGTTCTTCAAGTTGAGCTTTAGCATCTCTGATATCACTGATAGTTTTAATTACTGATGTTACACCACTAGCTATACCTCCCACTCCTCCTAAGGCAGCAATAATAGGTATTAAAGCTGGAAGAAATCCGCCTTTTTTAGATGTTGGAATGGGGATGATTCTAGGATTCAGCTTGATTGTACCGCTATTCCCATATTTTTTAACAGCAACGAGTGCGCGTTTTAAACCCTCTTTCAATGACACATTCTTAGGTATAGCTTTTTTAGCCACTTTGATTACTTCCTTTAAGCTTTTGGGATTGGTGCGCTTTTTAGGTCTTTCTTGGTTAGGACTACGTTTAGTAGCGCGATTTTTCGCCAATCCCAATCCAAGTTTTCGTTTCATTTTCATAGCAGCTGCAACTCCTAGTGCACTGAATCGTTCACCAATACCAGCGTTGTTTGATACAACTCGCTCCCACGCTCGACTACCCAAGATTTTATCAGCAAGATGTCTTCGTTCTAAGTCTCCAAAATTATGGTATGACTTATCGTGTGATAGGCAGGCGCGGTCGAGCTCGTTCACTGGCTGGTCTCCTCTCTGAAGACGTTCAGTAAGACGTGTATTAGAACCGCAAAAATTGTAGCCGGGAATATGAAATTCGCGATTTGCTTTACCAATCAGGTTAACTATGTCAAAACCCTCTCCCGTACAACGTTTTCCTCGATGAGTTGTTAAACTCATACTAATAGCTTCGGTCTAGTGATTGAATGTTTTATATAAATAAGATCTGAGATTAAGATAAAACTATCAACACGATAAAAGTTTTCATCAGTTTTCAATTAACCTTCAGACAAATCATACGATTTTTGTATTTAGAAAAAAGATATATATATACATTATATACATAGGATAATGGCTTATTTTCAACCTCAGCAAAGTAAACTAGCCATTCAATCATTCGATAAAATATTGAGATCAAAATCGAGTAATGACACGTTTATGAAGAATGGTCCTCTTTTACCCAACACTATACGCGCAATTATCGTGGGTCCTAGTGGGGCAGGGAAAACTGCTGTTCTTCTTAATCTCATTGTGGCCGCAAATGGCGTAACATTTGAAAATATATATATTTATGCTAAATCGCTACATCAAGATAAATACCAATGGTTGTTGAAAGTATTGAAGTTGGTGCCATCCATTAAGGTATTAACCTCCACTAACACGAATAATATTGTTCCAGTAGAAAAAGTTCGAAAAAATTCCGTTATTATCTTTGACGATTTAATAACTGATAAACAAGAACGAATGCGGGAATATTTTGCGATGGGAAGGCATAATGGGTGTGACACTTTCTACATCGCCCAATCGTTTACGAAAATTCCTAAAGCGCTTATTAGAGATAATGCCAATATGATATGCTTATTTAAAACTGATTTAGGCTCTTTGAAACATGTGTACGAAGCTTACGTGGGGGCAGATTTGGATTTTGAAAACTTTAGAGATATTTGTAGAGAATGTTGGAAAAATAGGTTCAATTTTTTAACGATAGCTACAGATTTTGACATTGACAATGGCAGATATAGAAAAGGTTTCGATTGTTATCTGAAATTTTAATAAAAAGGATCTAAATAGAAAGCGAATTTGCCTAAATAAACGCTAAAACAACGATGGCGTTAAACCGCTAAAACCGTAACGTTAAAAGCATTAAAAACCGTTAACGCTAGAGTTGAAACCGTTAAAACCGTTAACGCTAGCGTTAAAAAGCGTTATCGCGAGCGTTTAAAACCGTTAAAGCTAGCGTTTCAATCCATTCGGAATCTGAGTTGAAATTTTTAAATACTATTGGATGGGTTAGGTCATGATCAGTTTCAGTTATGAGTTTGAAGGAGAATATTGATACTAAGAGGGAACTTGTAAAAGTTGCCGATGTCATACGTAAAAAATACAAAAAGTTGAAAAGACGATCTCAATTAAATGAGAGGTACATGACAGAAACCTTTAATCCAATTATTGAACCAATTAAAGAGTTACGAGATGCCGTAAAAGCTGATATAGGGTTAAAAGTACAACAATCAAAAAGTCCGGCAAAGAAGCTTTTTAAAAAAAGACGTAGAGCCGATGTTCCCGAACGTAAGCAACCTGTTTCAAAAAGGTTGAACTCAGAGGATGAAGAGAGCACTGCTGAGAGGAACAAGAGTGATGCTGAAATGTATTATTCTAATATGGATGAGAATGAGCAACCCTTCACCAATCCAAAAACAATTTTAGAAGAGGATGTGAAAAGTTCAGCAGGAAAACAGTCTTTACAGGAATACTTGGGTGAATTCTCAACACTTATACGGCCTTACATTGAAAATGTCGTGTCAGGGGAAACAAGCGGGATTGATTCACGTTTCGGTTTAAGAATTTCACCTACTGGTAAGATAATGATGGGGTCGGAAGAAGTACAATTAGTTGGAGAAAGGGCTTACATCAATGACAATGCTTTTGATATTACAAAAGGTTTAGCTCAGCTACTATTCCTAGAAAACCCACAACAATACACACAAGGGGATTTACGAGATTACAAGAATATGTTGGAAATTACAAATGCTCACAAGCAACAGTACTCAAAGTTAAAACCAATAGCTAGTAGTTCGAGTAAAAAATATATGAGAATAATAGGACCATTATTTCAAAAAGGCGAAAAGAGCATTAAGATTGGGAAAGGAATTACTTTGAAACATCCGCTACCGGAAATCAAGACTAATGAAATGATAAATAATGGGGTGATTGTTCAATATTATGATGACCCCAATGAACTCGTAGATAGATTAAGAATTTTAATTGCTTCTCAGATGTCAGGCAACAACTCACATCATAATGAAATCGTATCATTGATTGAAGAACTAGAGGAACTTGGAATTGTTAGTCAGTACAAAAATGCCCATCGACAGGTACGGGTTTCATATGGTTAGGCGACGGAAGCATGCTTTAAAGGCTTCAGATGTTGGAAGGAGGTTTCGAGATAGCATTGACTTGGAAAATGTGAGATTAATACACTCACCTAAACCGGAAAATGAAACAGATGTTGCCAATAAAGCATATGTCGATGCGCGATCGCAATTAAAAAATCAACCGTTTTCAGTTATTGATTTAAATTGGAAAATACTTAGAAACGTTGGAGAACCCACTAGAACTGGAGATGTAGTTAGTTATCAATATGTTAAAGACCATACGCCATTCTTGATCAACAATGGTACATTTACTTGCGCTAATAAACGGTTATGTGACGCTGCAGATCCAATTAATGATCAGGACGTTGTAACGCTAGCTTACTTGAGGAAACATTATACTACTAAACATTCAGACGGTGGTACATAGTGCTAGAAAGAAGATGAGTCAAATCATGGGCAAAATTACAAAAAAATCTATTAAAGAGCAAATAGTTGATGAGCTTTTCACACCAGCGAGGTACCGTTTTCCTCGAAGGAAAACTGTGGTTAAGGGATTTCATCAGACCTGGCAAATGGACCTGATCGATACTCAAAAGTTTTCTAGAGAAAATAAAGGCGTTAAATATTTACTAGCGGTAATTGACATTTTCTCAAAATTCGCATACGTTGAACCTTTAAAAAGTAAAAAGGGCAAAGATGTTGCCATGGCATTGCACTCCTTATTGGATAGGGCTCAAATTACGCCTAAAAAACTGCATAGCGATCAGGGGGGTGAGTTCTACAATAAAGAAGTTCGAGAAGTTTTGAATAAATTTAATATCCACCATTACAGCACATGGTCAAGCACAAAAGCTGCTTGCGTTGAAAGATTTATACGCACGTTTAAACAATTGCTTTATAAAAGCTTTTACATTAGAGGTAGCAATCATTATCTTGATATCTTACCGCAACTTGTTCATCATTACAATTATGAAATGAAACATCGAACCATAAAAACATACCCAGCCAATATTTCGAAAAAAGACGAATCTATGCTTTTAAGTACAATTTACAATTACAAAACGAGATGCGAGTTTCTAAAGTCAGACTTGAAAGTAAACGATGTGGTTCGAATCAGCAAAGAGCGAACGCAGTTTCACAAAGGTTATAATTTGAATTGGTCAACAGAACTTTTTACGGTAGATAAAATAAATAATACTTGCCCGATAACGTACAGCCTGGTAGATGAAAATAAGCATGCGATTTTGGGGACATTTTATAGGCATGAATTATTAAAAACAAACCACCCCGGCATTTACCTTGTAGAAAAAGTATTAAGAAGGGGCTCGAAGGGTGTTCTAGTAAAATGGCTGGGAATGGATTCCCAGAGTTGGATTTCGGGGAATAATACGATTTTATGAGAATAAGTATATCAATCAAATATGAGGTATAGAGTCAATATGGGTGGGGGTTGATTATATAACTGCAGATTTTCATCATACTCAATTCAGTTAAGCAGCGCTCTACCTCGAATCAACTGTTTCAATTGGACGATCAGTGCTTCCCCCTAACATCATGTACAGGATTGGAGTTATTGACTTTCAGACACATCAAGGGGTAAAACATCCTTTTATTATAAAAGAGCTGTCGTTTTCTGAATTTCAACACAACATATTTGAATCAGTAACTCACCTCACTTTCAAACCTCCAAGCATCGATATCGACACACCAAGAAATGCTGAATATATGGCTGCAATGGCGCATGGTATTCCATGGAGTCATCAAGGTGAATTGGAATATGTAGAGCTCGTACCTGCACTTATTGAAATCACCAGACCCTTCCATTTTCTCTATTGCAAAGGTTTAGAAAAAAGCAGATTTCTAGAGTCCATTATTCGGAGACCTGTATATGACTTGGCGGATTTTGGATGCCCACCACTCAAAAAGCTGAATTCTAGTCAGAAAAATGATGATCCAGATTTCCCAGATCAACCATGCTACATTCATGAAGAAGGAGCCCCTAAGGACAGTTGTTCGAAGAAACACTGCGAGCGACTGATAAAGTGGATAAAGAAGAACTTTGAACTAATAAATTTGATTAATCCGTTGATACGGTTAAAAACTTTTCAACTATGTCAAAAAACATGGAAAAATTATGAAAATCCGTTAGAAATTGCAAAGGCTGGCTTTGTGTATGTTAAAGCATCTAGAGATTGTGTGCGATGTGTATTTTGTAATGAAATTGTGCCGTCATTTGCCTATGCATCACATTCATGTAATAAAGTATGACTTGTATCATTATTGCGTTTCCTATTTTTATTTATTTGTTTTTAAGGTGATTGGCTAGCATTCACGTTCCAAAAAGCAGCGCCACCGACAAAAAGATGGTGCGAATTACACTTTCTAGATCTTAGAAAGTCCCTTGGAGATTCATCTTCAAAACGAAAGGAGGTAGAGGAGAAAGGACACCCTAAAGTTGACGCATCTTCTTCAGAAGAGGAGGAGGAGGAGGAGGTAGCAAATATGCCTCTAAGCCAAATGAAGTTTTTGAAAAGGCCGAGATTTTCCTAATTCACGAGTAGAATGTATTATAGAGGAATTAAGGTCATTAGTATGTAATAACTGTAGTGAAATAATTAATAATTCACACTTAACCAGTATAAATAAGGGTGTTGGAACATGTAATGTTACTAGTACTAAAGAAATTGCCATGGAAAAGCAACGAAAACGTTCTTTGTCACCAGGGAGTGACATTGTAGATGCGAGGGCACGAAAAATTCAACGAATGGATAAGGCATCAGAGGGTCTAGTTATTTTAAAACAATCCAATGTTGCTGTAGACATTTATCTAGGAAATTCAAAATTGCTTAATGTTCCCGAAGCCTTTTTAACATGGCTAACTGATGAACTGATGGAAATTATAGACACTTATATTATTAAATGGTCCTGTCTCAAAATAAGTATGCTTCTCGAATGTACATTTAATAAAATAAAAATAGACCATTCCGAAGAAGTATTGGATACCAATTTCAAAACCAAAACTGATATAATTTTACAATTAACAGATTTAGAGGACTATTTGATACGAAGTTTTGAAAAAATCATCTATGAGATGGAATGTTTTGAAGGGCGTGGGTCTGGTTGGGCATTGAAATCTGTTGATGGTCTGCTAATTCGCATTACAAAATACTCACCTATTTCGGGAAAGAAATACATTCCTCTACCCGAAGTTCTTACTAAAAAACGGGGTTGTATCGTTAATGTAAAAAATGATGATGACTACTGCTTCAAGTACTGCGTTCTTTCATCACTCTTGGTCAATTCAAATAAAAAAATACGTTTGAAATATCTTTCCGACCCTTCAACGTACACTAATTTGGCTCACAATTTTAATTTTGATTCAATTTCGTTTCCCCCAAACATCAAAGATATTAGAAAATTTGAGCAATACAATAATATCAGCATTAATATTTATGGTCTTGATGATAAATATAATATTTACCCATTAAATGTCTCAAATGAAGTAAACAATAAAATACAGCATTTAGATTTACTACTTTTACAAAAAGATGACAAATCACACTATTGCCTTATTAAAGATTTAAAACGGTTAGTACTGAATCAAATACCCAATAATCATAAAGGTCAAATAATGTGCAAACGCTGTTTTAAAACTTACCCCATGCATTATGTTTCCAAAAAAGGGAAATCTGCACATGAAAGATTAGATGAGCATCTTCAGTTTTGTAACAAATTTCAACCGTGCCGTTATGAATTTCCGGAAGAGACGCACATTCAATTTGAAAACTTTCAGTTTATGACAAATGTACCCTTTGTAATGTATGCAGATATGGAATGCTGTCTTTCCCCTATAGACCGTCAATCTCAAAAAAATGGATCTGATTTCAAGCTTAACACAACCCAATTTGTTTACAAAGCTGAACATGTGCCGACGTGTATTGGCTTTCACCTTAAATCATATTATCCTCAACACTTGAAGAATCAAACATTCATTTTCAAAGGAAAAAAATGTATCGAAAAATTTCTTTTGAAACTCGAAGAACTGGCTCAAACTATAGAGAAAATTTTAAACATAAATGTGGCTCCTAAAAAATTGACTGATGAAGAAAATTATGCACATTTAGAGAAAATATGTTGTGACTTATGTAAGTTGCCATTTACAAAGGATCGAGTTAAAGTAATAGATCATGATCATCTTTCTGGTTGTTTCCGTTTTACAGCTTGTTCACTATGCAATATAAATAAACTAAGAAAACCGACATTTATACCAATATTTTTTCATAATCTTTCGGGCTATGACAGCCATTTTATTGTTAGAAAACTGAATTTAGATGATGGTCCTATAACTGTAATACCTCAAACTTCTGAGAAGTATATCAGCTTCTCAAAAAAATTCAAAGGTTCAAATATTTGGTTAAGGTTTTTGGATACATTCCGATTTCTTCCTACATCTTTGGATGCCCTTGTTAAAAATACAAAAGAATTTCCAGAAATGGAAGCAAACTTTCCCAATTAGAGCCAAAGAACTCTCCTTCTCAGAAAAGGTGTTTACCCTTACAATTATGTGACAAGTAGATCAAAACTGAAAGATACTTCATTACCTTGCAAAGATGATTTTTTCAATACTCTTACTAATGAGCCTATATCAGACTCAGATTATGAGCATGCTCAAAATGTTTGGACAGCTTTTCAAATAAATAACTTGGAAGAATATACATTGCTGTACCTTAAGTCGGATATTATTTTGCTATGTGAGGTTTTTGAGTTGTTTAGAGCAATAAGTGTAAAACAATATGGCTTAGATCCCGCTTGGGCTTATACGTCACCTGGATTTGCTTGGCAAGTAATGTTAAAAATGTCCAATATTCGATTAGCTCTTATAAAGGATATTGATATAGTCCAATTTATTGAGAGTGGAATTCGTGGAGGAATAACACAAAGCATTAAGCGCTATGTTAAATCAAACAATCCACAGTTGCCTGAAACATACGACTCAAGCCAAAAACATTCATGGATATTTTATGGAGACATAAACAATCTATATGGTTATGCAATGTGTCAATGTTTGCCATATGATGAATTCAGGTGGCTAAGTAGAGATGAAATTGAAAATTTGAACGTTTTAGCTTTGGAAGATGATGCTGATTATGGTTTTATTCTTGATGCTGACATTTCATACCCCGACTACTTACATGATTTACATAACGAAATGCCTTTTTTACCTGAAAAGAAAAAGCCTCCAGGCGCAGAATTTGAAAAGTTGGTGTTAGATTTAACTGATAAAAAACATTATGTTTGCCATTATGTTACCTTAAAACAAGCACTAAAAGCTGGTTTAAAACTTGACAAAATTCATCGTGCTTTAACTTTCAAACAAAGTAATTGGCTTTCAAAGTACATCAATTTTAATACTGAGCTCAGAAAATGCGCTAAATCTGAATTTGAAAAAGACTTTTACAAGCTCCTGAACAATTCAGTTTTTGGTAAAACCATGGAATGTGTGCGGAATCGATTAGATTTACGGATGGTCACTACTGAAAAGCAATTACTGAAACTTGTACGAAAGACTAACTTTAAGGATCGCTATTATTACTGTGATAATTTAATAGGTGTCCTGATGGAACGTGAAAAGATTGTATTCAACAAACCAATATATGTGGGCTTTACCGTACTAGAGTTATCTAAATCCTTAGTGTATGATGTACATTACCAAAAAATGTTACCTAAATATGGTTCAGAGTGTATAAATCTTTGCTATCAGGATACAGATTCATTTATTTATGAGATTCATACCGATGATTTGTATCATGATTTTGAGAGCATGTCCGACCTTCTAGATTTATCAGATTATCCAATAACTCACAAATGTTTTTCTGATACAAATAAAAAAGCCTTAGGTTTTCTCAAAGATGAGACGGCTGGTGTGCCAATTAGAGAATTTGTAACTCTACGACCCAAAATGTATTCGATACTGTATGGAGATGTTTGTAAGAAAAAAGTTAAAGGTGTTAAAAAATCTGTGATAAAAAACTATTTAACTTTCAATAGTTTTTTGGAGGTTTTACATACAAAGCAAAATCTTAGTACTCCCATGTACTCCCATATTCAGTCAAAAAAACATCGAGTTTTCACTCTATCTTCCAATAAAACTGCGCTATCATTTTATGATGACAAGCGATTCATATGCAAAAACAACATTGACACGATTGCGTGGGGCCATTGGCGTTTAAAAGAGGGGGAAGATCGGCTTTGATGGTTTTCCAACAAGATGCACTTGCAACAACATTCCTTGTTCAACTTTCATACTGTGAAGTTCAAACATAGAATCATGTCTAGTGCTGAGTTTTACCATTTTGTAACAAGCTATCCTCTAACGAAGTCAAAGTCGAAAATGTTAGAAGTTTGTCTGCATCCACAAAATCGGGAAGTAGTGATCGTCATCCGCACGAAAAAGGACTTATCTTTATCATTATCTACCACCTGTTTTGGGGCGTTTCAAAAGTTTATATCAACTGTGTTTGAGCATCCATTTACAACGCCATGTGTGGAAACATTGTCATCTGATGTTTATGTAGAATTACATAAGAAGAATCATATAAAACTCATTACTGTTATAAGTCGAGTGAAAAATCAGCGAGCCATTCTACGACTGAGCGATCTTCATTCAATTCAATCTTCAATAAATGAAATCTTGGACAACATCGCCATTTTGGAACGGAACAAGTTTGAACTTCTTCCCACGCCTGATTATGGACTCCCCATTACAACAACAAACTTCAACGTGATGCTTCAAGATCTTTTCAATGGTGACAGTAATATTTATAATTTAACTAGTATAGATCGATTGTAAAAAATTTTCATATTAAAATACTTTCAAACAAAAAGGTTGGAATAATAAATATGATACGACATGGCACATGGTATTTTTTATTTATTTCACATACCTATAGTATTAGTTACAACTTAGGGATATGGAAAAAATATAGCAATGCCAATAATGTATGGCGAAAAAAAAAGAAAAAAAAAAAAAAAAAAAAAAATCCCAAATAAATTAGGGCATATGACTGAAGGGGGTTTTCCAAAATTTTTGATCCTTAGACTGATTAGGTATGTATTAAGTCTTCAAAGGAGCTTCTTTTCTTCCCCTCGTAGTTTTGCACTTGATGTTTTTAAATCATCAATCAGCTTAATGATAGTTGTACAGTCGCAAGCAATATTTTCCGTAATTTTCCAAGCTGCATGATTAACACCCTCATGATTCCAAATACATGTAGTTAAATGTGGATATTTTCCATTACTGCCCTCGATAAATGTAACTTCAGAATCAAAGTGAACTGCATATAATCCTTCAATCTTTCGTAAAATGTTGTCAGATATAATAGCATCTTTATAAAATGCTATGCGTTTTCGTCGTTCTAACAAGGTTGGGTACTGGGGGATAGATTCGATAGAACACTCATCCAAACTTAGAGGCATCCTGCTGTAGGCAGTAGTTGGTTTTACATCACTTTTCAAGGCTGCTAAGAGTTTTGTGAAAGCAAGTTGAATTTTATCCGATTTACATTGGCCATTTCCCGCAGTATCGTAATACCCACCATCCGCAGAAATTTTCACACTCACATTATCTAATATTATATCAAGTAATTCATTCATATAAATAAACTTTTTATACTCTTTTATACAGCTCCGATGGGCAACAAATTCCCGATATAATGGACACTTTTTAAATGTTTCAAAGTTCAACAAACTCATGGCTGGGTCGATGGAAGTTGGTGAAACAACTGATAATTTCCCGAGTTTTCGAGTCATTTATATCATAGAAAGAACAGGACAATGTTGAAGAGTCATTCAATTTTTTCATGACTTTATGAGGTTGTGCAATAATGTGGTTCATGAAGGGGGAAAAAAATTGCTGGGCATTTTAATTTTAAAATTTAGGGACAAGTAATTTTATTAGGTATTTTTAATTAAAACTACGCATGTAGACATTATTCAACATTCCAACCCAAATCCTGTGGATTCTAAGGCCTCCTTTCCGAAACTGGAGGCGGCCGCTAACCCCCCCCCCCGTACGTTAAAGCTCCATGATCGCTGCTCTGGCCCGGTATTCAGATTCCACACAAATCCACCATGAAACCAATCGAGTTGAACAGCCGAGGCGGCTAAGGCGTTTGTCTCCTATCCCGAAGATCGGTGGTTCGAATCCCGCTCGGACGACTTTTTTTTTTCTCAAGACCGCGGGGCACTAACTCCCCTCAACGTCTCGGGATACCGGATCCCTTATCCCCCTTCAAGCTCGTAGCATAGGCCGGTCGCTATCCCCCCTGTACGTTAAAGCCCATTGGGTCCTAACCCCCCCTATTATAGCTACATTATTTGTCCATAATCTTACTTTGAACGCGTGTGGTAGAGATAACCCAGCCTGTACATGATGTTACAGAGAGGTTTCGTCTACGTGAAATAAACGAACAATTAAGGGGCGAAGTTGAAAAGGTCGTGAAGTGGTGATAGCAGTGCACCCAGAGGAGCTCTAATTAGCATTCACTAGGTGTTTTGAGAACCCAACGCCGGGAAGGAAAAGCTCTAAAGCCTCTTTCTTCACTGGTGCGTGGTTTTCGTGAAATGAATGCGCTTAGTGCTGCAGTTCAAGAAAAAATACTGCAAATAGTTACAAAAAGGTTTTTATTTCCATATTTATTTTGATGGCACCAAAATTTTAAACGGGGGCGGAGGGGGAGGACCCCCTACAAATCCGTTTCATACATCAAAGAACACAATCCTAAATTTTAACGTCATATATATATATATATATATATATGTGTGTGTGTATGTATGTATATATATAAAGGTTGTCCAAGCTATTATGAACCAAGCTCGTAATCCACTTTTAATTTAGCTTTAAAAAAAAGTTAAATCGTAACCCCATGTAATTTTTTTAGAGAAACGGCAAATGCGCGAAATACACGCCACCTTTTTTTTTAAACTTGGCACTTCTATATTTCATGGTAGATCCAGATTCTACGCTAAATTGTATGGTAAAATCACCTCCAATCGATTTTTTTGACCGTGCGCATCCCTTTCAACGCGTGAGTGAATTTGTGCGCAGTGGTGATTTTAGGCGTTATTGACTATGACTGTAAAGCCTGTGGCATATGATTTAACGATGAGTCGAGTGGTGATATCCGGTTTTCGATTAGCTCTCATTCAAGTACAATTATTACCAAAAGTACCAACTTTCTAGGTGAAATTCGACCATTTTCATTCTAAATCGCTACAGAACATCGACTTCCTTCTTACCGGACTTGCAGAAGGCGATTTGCTCATAAGTTGACAGATTATTATACACATATGTATCATAGTAATGCTATCAATAATCTCATATTAATTTTGTTTGGAAAATCGAAAACGTTCTGTTGAGGGGCAGTTGGGGGAATGATGTGGATTTTGAAAACGATATGCACGGAAAAAACGCTGCAAATTATTTCACAAAGGTTTATTATTTTTTCAATTGAGTATGATCGTAGTTTTAGTTGGCTTGCATGCGTCATAAGGCCTGTCCAGACTCCTCGGCGTGTCCTATTTCGAATTGCCACAACCTATCCCAGCCCAGTCGATTCTGCGTCCAAAATTACTTGGAAAAAGACACCCCACTTGCCTATGTAGAAAAAAAATCGAAAAACACTTTTTTTTACCCGTAGCACCCATGGGTGTAGGGCGACCGGGCTGGCGACAAGTTTGGACCAAATATACCCCAAATGACGTCTATGTGCGAAAGAATGGGTTTTAAAGTAAATTCAAATGCCTTTTATGGTCCGGACAGCGAAAGGCAGACGGACTTGGCAGATTTTGGATTCTACGCACCTTGAAACGTAAAATGACAAAGTTTGAGGGGGGGTTATACATTTTTTTTTTGCTATACGGTCACAAAGGATTATTATTGGTAATGATATCTTTGAATTTTGCATTTTTGGGAAATTGGTAGTAAAGGATGTAGGTAAAATTCAATATGCTTACCACTATTTCGTCGTTTGCAATTAGGTATCTACTAAATTTCTCTTTTTGGGGCGTTTCTCAATGGGAATGTAGTTGGAATGACGAAATAAAGTAAATCAATCTTTTGATTTATCAAACTTTTGTAGAACTATTCTTGATTCCATATTAGAAAAAAAACATGATTACAAACTATCGCCCGCAGCAAAGTATGAATAGACAGAACTACATAAAAAAAAAAAAAAAAAAAAAAAAAAAAAAAACCAGTAGTGCAGAAAAGAGCATATAAAAGAAAGAAATGTTTCAAGTAAAATTATACAATGAGTAAATTATTGTTAGAGAAATTAATTTTAAATATTAAGAATTAAACATTTCTAAGTAAATAGCTATTCATCCAGAGGGTTCGGACTCCAATCCGTTGAAGTAATGCAATTTTAATTTATGAATGATTTGCATTCTAGATGGGCTGGATAATTATTTATAACATCCTATGGTATGGTATAATATACAAAATATACAATGGCTTGTTTAAGGTATAATATGTTTATGGGCATTACAAGTATAAGTAATATTTAGGCTCATAGCACCCATGGGTGTGGGGCGATCGTGCTGGCGAGAAGTTAGGACGAACTAGACTCTAAGTGGAGTCTATGTGCGAAAGAACGGATTTTTTAAGTAAATTCTAAGGTCTTTTATGGCCCGGACGGCGAACGGCGAACGGCGGACGGCGGACGGACATTGCAAATTTGGATTCTACGCACTTTGAAACGTAAAATGACAAAGTTTGAGGGGGGTTATAAAAATGTTTTGCTATACGATGACATAGGCTTATTATTGAAAATAATAAACCAAAAAGGGCTGCCGGCGGGGTTTCCGCCGTCCACGATCTCCTCATCAACGGCGCTCTATCGCTGTTTCGCTCCTGTCACTGTTTAGACCCCCCCCCCCCCTCACTCATGCAAAACAGCAGTCGATTTTTAATTCCCTCCCTCCCCTCACACATCAGTCACTGTTACCCGTCACTGCTCCCGTCGCTGTTTCCTCAACTGGAGCGAACGATCAAACGCACGCACGCTTCTCGACGCTTTTCCAACTTTTCGGGCGTGAAACGGTTTTATGAACAATCGCGTTATCCCCGTCGCCGGCCATCAACCCATCAAACGCCGGCTTCGAAACGAGGCTGACAATTTAATGGGCTTTTTATTTTTTGACATTTTCATGTCTTTGCTTTGGCACATAAACTAAAAAAACGTCACGGAAAATAATTGCTCACGAAAATTGCTCACGAAAATTGCTCACGAAAATTGTCCCAAGTGGCCACAACGATGATTATGACCATCAGAAATGACGTTTTTACCTACTGATCCCACGATTCTGAGATTTGGTATGTGGGCCCTTGAGGGACTTCTGAACACAACTGACCGATCCCAAGTCAGCTGAGTGGCTCTAGAAACCAGTTTTTTCCCTAATGATCCCACGATTCTGAGATTTGGTATGTAGCCCCTTGAGGGACTTCTGAACACAACTGACCGATCCAAGATCAGCTGAGTGGCTCTAGAATCCATTTTTTTCCCTAATGATCCCACGATTCTGAGATTTGGTATGTGGGCCCTTGAGGGACTTCTGAACACAACTGACCGATCCCAAATCAGCTGAGTGGCTCTAGAAACCAGTTTTTTCCCTAATGATCCCACGATTCTGAGATTTGGTATGTAGCCCCTTGAGGGACTTCTGAACACAACAAACCGATCCAAGATCAGCTGAGTGGCTCTAGAATCCATTTTTTTCCCTAATGATCCCACGATTGTGAGATTTGGTATGTGGGCCCTTGAGGGACTTCTGAACACAACTGACCGATCCAAGATCAGCTGAGTGGCTCTAGAAACCAGTTTTTTCCCTAATGATCCCACGATTCTGAGATTTGGTATGTAGCCCCTTGAGGGACTTCTGAACACAACTGACCGATCCAAGATCAGCTGAGTGGCTCTAGAAACCAGTTTTTTCCCTAATGATCCCACGATTCTGAGATTTGGTATGTAGCCCCTTGAGGGACTTCTGAACACAACTGACCGATCCAAGATCAGCTGAGTGGCTCTAGAATCCAGTATTTTCCCTAATGATCCCACGATTCTGAGATTCGGTATGTGGGCCCTTGAGGGACTTCTGAACACAACTGACCGATCCCAGATCAGCTGAGTGGCTCTAGAAACCAGTTTTTTCTCTAATGATCCCACGATTCTGAGATTTGGTATGTGGGCCCTTGAGGGACTTCTGAACACAACTGACCGATCCCAGATCAGCTGAGTGGCTCTAGAAACCAATTTTTTCCCTAATGATCCCACGATTCTGAGATTCGGTATGTAGCCCCTTGAGGGACTTCTGAACACAACTGACCGATCCCACATCAGCTGAGTGGCTCTAGAATCCATTTTTTTCCCTAATGATCCCACGATTCTGAGATTTGGTATGTAGCCCCTTGAGGGACTTCTGAACGCAACTGACCGATCCCAGATCAGCTGAGTGGCTCTAGAATCCAGTTTTTTCCCTAATGATCCCACGAATCTGAGATTTGGTATGTAGCCCCTTGAGGGACTTCTGAACACAACTGACCGATTACAGATCAGCTGAGTGGCTCTAGAATCCAGTTTTTTCCCTAATGATCCCACGAATCTGAGATTTGGTATGTAGCCCCTTGAGGGACTTCTGAACACAACTGACCGATTACAGATCAGCTGAGTGGCTCTAGAATCCAGTTTTTTCCCTAATGATAAGGAAATAATAAGAAAACACACATGAAAATGTCCCAATGTGTTGCAGACTCGTATGCAAGCATTTCTGATGATCATATCCCTAGCAACGACTCGGTACGAACTAAATCACTCGCGACGAAGTTGTGGAAACCCATTATAAAACGGAAGTTAGTGAAAAAAGTTGTCTATTTCCACGAAAAAAACTTTGAAATGAAACAAGAACGGCACTTATTTTGGCCAAACATGGCTTTTTTTTTTGATTTATCGATATTTTCATTCCTCTTTCCGAATTTCTGAATGACAGAGTTAAAAAAAAAAAAAAAAAAAAAAAAAAAAAAAAAAAAAAAAAAAAAAAAAAAAAAAAGCAAAAAAAGAGGGGAATACGGTGCGAGGCTTTACACCAACTTCCAATCCCTGTTTTAATTCCATGAATCATCTCACCCGTGAAACACACACATTCTGATAGTACTTGAGCGAGTTCCAAAACATTCGGAACCGTCCTTCCAAACGATATAATACAATAATATTGAAGAATTTCATAACACGAGTATGTTCCAGTAAAATAGAGAGCATTTTTTCGTCAATTAAAAAAAAAAAAAAAAAAAAAAAAAAAAAAAAAAAAAAACATTCGCTTTTTGCGTAAACAGAACCAACTTTTCGAATCGGTCAGCTGGAGCTCAGGGTGGAGCCTATCATTCCATTCGTCTCTTGATGTCCTAGAGAGGCTCAGAACGGAAGTTAGTGAAAAAAATGATGTTCTTCATCAGAGACGTGATGTTATTTTAAGAAACGCTTGCATACGAGTCTGCAACACATTTGGACATTTTATGTCTTTAGTTGAAGACAAGTATGTGTTGCAGACTCGTATGCAAGCTCTAAGATCCGGACCCTGGGCATCGTCACGTAAATGTGCTAAAGAGACTACATACGAAATTACAGCTTCCTAGAGTGTAAAACATAGAAATTAGCTTCAAGAGCCACTCATCTGATCCGGACCCTGGGCATCGTCAAGTAAATGTCCTAAAGAGGCTACATAAGAAATTACAGCTTCCTAGAGTGTAAAGCATAGAAATTACCTATTAAAATGATTTAACACCGCTTCACAAATCAAACCGTTCCCGCAATATTTGGATCACCTGCTATGAATCAAATCATCGAAACACCAGCTCAATGAAATCATCAGAAATTCGGTGCAAGCGGTGGCAATCATGTTCACAATATCAATTATTGAGAATGACCACCTGAGAGTACACAATTATTCAAATAACCTTGCTCATAACTCAGCTTGTTGGCAACGCACTTCGCAGTAGTTAACATAATATGGTTGGATAAATCGAGAGCTTTCGAACGAATGGTCAACGAATTTTGTGGGATGAAAAACGACGAAGTACCATTTCCCTAGGTATAATAACGGTAAGTGCTAAGACATAAAATGTCAAAAAACGTTGTCTATTTTCACGACAAATAAAGAGTTACAATGGTAAATCGATTTCGACGGTTAGGCCGTCATCAGTAACAAACAATAACACTGTTGATTGAACCAAATGTTCTTTTCCGCTACAACTATATGTATTTTCAGTTTGATAAACCAACTCGCGATTTCTGCTTGACTTGCAGAACTGATACGAACTAAATCACTCGCGACAAAGTAGTGGAAGCCCATTTCAAAACGGAAGTTAGTGAAGAAAAAGTTGTCTATTTCCACGAAAAATAAAGAGTTACAATGTTAAATCGATTTCGGTGGTTAGGCCATCATCAGTAACAAACAATAACTCAAGTATTTTTGTTATTTTTGTTCACCAAACTTCTTTATTGAGTTATTGGGTTTATCGAGGCAGTGAGGTTTTCTTCACGTGATTTTTTCTCTTTCGTTTTTTCGAAATGCCTCTCCTCTTCAGTCTTTCATGTAGGGAATTCCAGCTCCGTCCTCCAATCCAAGCGACCGAATAACCTTTCTTGTGCCCCTTAGCCGAAGAGACACAGCTCTGATTATTGATACTTGGGTTCGTACCTTAACCCATCCTAACACTTGGGTGTAGTGCTTGCCCCACTTCTCAGTTATCAGGGATCTAGGTACCCCCCCCCCCCCCCCCAGAGGTGCAATGGGGGCCTAAATCCTCGATAAAAAGGTAGAGGAGATTGACAGTATCCGGTCAGAGAGATACCACTCCTACTAATAGCAATAATGAGCTATGTTCGGAGCAGATTGGTTTTCCAGGGATCTGGATCGCCCATCCAACGCCAAACTCAGCTTCTCGAAAACACGGGTGTCAGCGGCGACGCCTGTTGTTCACCAACGGGGCGACGACAGCCATTCTTTGAGACCCCGACGGGACCTCTATGACGGGAACTCTGTCACACTCCCCCACTTAAAAACATACTTGATTGAAAATCAAGTATGCTAACTAGGTGGAATAGTTACAAGCTGAGAACTGATGCTCATTCATAAATAGCTGCATTGGCGATTGAGGATGGGAAAAGAGAAATTAAAACAGGATGGATTGTCTATGAATCTTCATAGGAAGACTTCGTTAGGTAATTAACCCTCCAATCAAGATTGGAACAATTGGGACAAAACGGTGGCTCAACTATGGAGACTTATACCTTAAGGAAAATAAATTATATATAAATTTTTATGCCCAACATTGGGGACTTAAATTATGCACTAACCAGTAATTGACCTAGGAGGCAACTCTCAGGGGGCTAATTCACAAAATTGAAAATATAAAACGGAAATAAGAGAAAAATTATAAGTCAAAGACCAATGAAATTATTTATATACCAAAGGGTGATAATGGGAATTACTTCTGGAACCCCGAGCCATGTTTCTTCTGAAACATTAACGCCCCGAAAATAGTGGATTGGACTACTAGGCGTCAGCCGTGCACAATCCAAACCACGCTCTGCTACCATATCAGGGATCTAGGTACCCCCCCAGAGGTACAATGGGGGCCTAAATCCTCGATAAAAAGGTAGAGGAGATTGGCAGTATCCCGTCAGAGAGACACCACTCCTACTAATAGCATTAATGAGCTATGTTCGGAGCAGATTGGTTTTCCAGGCATCTGGATCGCCCATCCAACGCCAAACTCAGCTTCTCGAAAACACGGGTATCAGCGGCGACGCCCGTTGTTCACTAAGCGCATTCTTTGAGACCCCGACGGGACCTCTATGACAGGAACTCTGTCACATCAGCCAGCGTACTCGCTATCCTTTTGAGGAATATTGCATATGCCCGATGGACTGCACCGTCGCACGAACAAATAAGTGGCGTGAACAAACCTCGAAGGTGCTCAGCTGCTCTGTCATATGTGTCGTGTTTTTTTCTTGCTGCAGACTGTGCCGTTGAGTCCCACGTTTGGGAAAGGTACGAGGCAGCGTCAGCATTTATAATGCGTGTGTCAAAAAACGTTGGCCTCGCCCTATCCCAAACTCCTTGGACTTTAATTTTGTTATTTTTGTTGTTTGTATTATTGTGTTTCAAATAGACAACGTTTTTTCACTAACTTCCGTTTTGAAACGGGTTTCCACAACTTCGACGCGAGTTATTTAGTTCGTATCTAGAGAGGCTCTCTATCAAATTTCGTTGTAATCAGACAGACGACATAAATTTTAGCACTCTCAGCTGAACAGGATGGCGCCTCTAAGGTCATTTGTCCCTTGTTGACCCAGAGAGGCTCCCTATCACTTTTCAACGTCCTACGGTGAATAGGAGAGATTTTAGCTCACTCAGAGTATCAAGAGTTGCCCGTTTTTGACCAGTTTCCTCAGTTTTTTTGATGATTTCATTTTTATTTCATTTTGTTGATCCGATCGAATTTGGATGAATGCTCCTGATTAGGTCAAGAGCTGCTTGCTTTGCTTTTAAAGCTGCTGTTTGCTTTTAAAAACACACATTCGACAGGATGATGTTGTTTGTGATTCCCTGCTGACCGAGTGTGGTCTTTTATCACTCCTGGATAGACTAGTCGTGGGTGGTCTTTTATTTTAGTTCAAATTGCACAATTGCAAAATTGATAGCCCCCAGTTATTATCTTATTTCGATTTTCGTACGCCGATCCATCCCACAAGAAGTAATGATTTTCCGTCCCTTTTGTCCCGTTTAATTATTTGTTAAATAACCCCCTTTATCGCATGGCTACACAATATAATTTAATAGCAGCTGAGAATAATTGCCTTGATTTATTTTTCAATAGTTTTTCCGTTTTTAAAAATCACATAGTTTCTTATTGTTATGAATTTTCAACCTAGTAAAAGGTATTATTATTATCTTTTGTGTATTGATTTAATTTTTGTTACTAACACTTTTAACTCTGTATAAATTTCTATTTTCATTCGTTGTCTCTATTTTCCATGTATTATTAATGTAATATAATTGTATATTGGGCTAATTAGCCCGTAAATAAATAAATAAAATAAAAGGGGAAAATCGGTAAATGTTTTTGATGGACACCTTCCATCTCCTACTAGCAACTGCTATGCAAACCTCTACATTGAAAATGAACAATATTTCTCGCAATGTTTTTCGAAAGATTCAATTTTCTTTTAGTGTTTTGATGATGTTCAAATTCTGTAAGACGAATAAACTGTTGTTAGGTACTTGCTTATGGAAAATGAATAATATTTTCAAAATTTAGTACCTAATGCGATTTGAAATAAAAACCTACCGATGTGTGAACTTTGTTTTCTTTCATTAACAGAAGAAAAGATTATAAAATTTTAAATATTGAATTTTAATTCAGAAAATGTTGAAATTCAATTAGGAAATGGTTGAATTTAATTTGGAAAATGTTGAATTCGTTTGGAAAACGTTGGATTCAATTTGGAAAACGTTAGGTTCAATTTGGAAAATGTTGAGTCCTATTTGGAAAATGTTGGAACATCTACATTTTTCGACGTTACCTGATTTCGGGCAAAATGCTGGCAAATGAACAATAATGTCCCCCAGAAAGAATAAATTATCAAAAATTCATTATGAGGTTCTTTTCTGGATTTTTTAAAATTCAACGTGACGTTGAATGAGCGTTACCTACGTATTCATTTTATATTATTTGTTAATGAAAGTAGATCCCGTTTTAAGGAATTTGATGCCATCCACAATTTCCTACGTTGGGTAGTTTTCTTTCTACGATTTTTCTAAGTTTGCACTGGCGACGTCACACTGGGTGGCAAGGGGGGTCTCGCCTAAGCAGGAGGGGTGCTTTGACGTCACCAGTGTGCGAAACTTTGAAAAATCAAAGAAAGAAAACTACTCTTTGTAGGAGAGTTTTTTTTTTAAATTTATTAACGAAAACATTTGTAACAAATGTTACACTACAGTTGTGATAACAATTAGATATTTTACTACACCTATATCGTAAGTACAATGGCACGTGAGTCAAGTTATCTACCCAACGGCAGTCCTTGGTAGTTGATAATAATTATAATTTAGTTTTGAATTTATCATTCTTAATTGTCTGTATTCTTAAAGATAAGTTGTATCACAGTTTGTTTCAATATTTAGTGTTTTATGTTCTTATGGTGTAAGAAGGTCAATTGGTCGTTTTCTCTTCAGTCTTCTTCCCGTTTAATGATTTAAGAGGCGATCAGCAAACCCGACAAAATTTGGATTCGGGTGTAATGAGATCGTGGCGAACTGGCGTTGAAATATTTTCGCAATCACTTCATTTACTTCTGGGATGTCTAAGTCTCGGTGTATCACGGAGTTTCTCACGTACCATTCGGCGTTTCTGATCATGCGTAGTGCACGGTTTTGCTCAGTTTGCACCCTTTTGACTTGGGTGGCACAGGCAGATCCCCATACTGAGCAACCATATTGCCAAATAGGCCTAATCATCAAGAGATAAATTAACTTTTTGTTGCTTAATGTGAGTGGAGATTTTGGACCGATGAGTGGTTTCAAAAAGTTGATACGAGTTCTCAACCTTTTCACCAGGTCGCTAATGTGATCACCAAAGATTAATTTTTGGTCGAGCCTGATGCCAAGATATTTTATAAGGTTTGGTTTCTTGACTGCTTTGTTCAAAAGAAGATTTGTTGGGGTCTTGTCCAAGACCCCAACAAATCTTATTAAGATATTTTATATTTTCCCTTTGAGGTACGGGAGTATTATTCAATGTGATAGGGCTCACTTGGTATTTTCTTTTATAAATACGTGAATGTAACAGAGCTCGATTTTTCGTAGGAGAGTGCGGTTGATGCCAAACTTCTTAGGATGGAATTTCCCTTCATACAAAAATAGTTCAACTATCTTTTTCGCACCCATGGATAACACTTATTCTATTAGGAAATGTTGAATGCCATCTGGAAACTATTGGATTCTATTTGGAAAATGTTGGATTCAATCTGGAAAATTTTAATTTTAATCCGGAAATGGTACGTATATTCACGTCTTACTGGTTAACAGTACAAAATAAGAAACGCCTCCGGAGGAAAAACAATCTCGTAAGTTCATTTCGCTTTCTTGTATTTGTATTTCAGTCATCTTCTCGCAAGTTGGATTCCAGATAAGTGCTCTCCCTCCCGCTAGCAACTGCTGAAAGGACGTCGCGTGTCTGAAACCAATAACAGAATCCCCAGGTCAAGCCACCTCCTATCGTCATCCTGTTCTCCTGATCCACGAGGAGGCGCATTACAGTTTTAAAACCTTCACGGAGGCACTCGAAGAGGTTTGTGAAGCTGTAACAGAAAAGTTAGCGATCCCTTCCATCTCACGGCTCGTTAGCGGCTTGTTCTCTTTTTCCCCTTTTAGCGCTCGTCCTCTTTCTCTCGCCGTTCGAGTTTTCTAAATGGACGAAGGTGACTTTTCTGTCGTGACGACGGGGGGCTCCTTTTAAGTGTCGCCTTTTTACGGGCGGATGTAAAACGGGTAGCACGTGCTGGGAAGAGTCCGCAGTGAAAGACGAATTTCGGAGGCGAGAAATAGAACATGTTTTTGCATAATTGGATACCGGATGACACGGAAGAAGTACCTACTCTCTGAAGGTAACATCTCAAACTGTTGCAGGTAAGTTCCACAGATTTCGTTCTTGTTGAATTTTAAACAAATTGCAATTGCCTTAAAATGTTGGAAGATTAAATTATTGTTATTATTATTACCGTTCGAATTTTTCCTCAGTCGAAATACATTTGGGGGCATTCTAGTACATTTCCTTAGTTTTAACATCTTAAATACTTTAAGAAAATTTTCGTAAAAAATGAAAAGCTTCAAAAGATGGCTTCAAAAGTTTTAAAATAAAAATTTCCGCAAATTTCCTGTCTGGGAATCCGTTCTGAGGAATTCTGAACCGATTTCAGGAGATTTAAAAGCTTATATATATATATATATATATATATATATATATATATATATATATATATATACATATATATATATATATATATATATATATATATAGGTACATAATCTTTTAGAAGAAATTTGACAAAGAAATAGAGAGAAGAAAAAATCTGACATTTCGATCTAAAAGTTTTGATCACAGAATCGGAATCAGAGGACTGATTCACAATGTCCTGGTTTCTTCTAGGTATGGCTGCTTTGACCCATGCGATGAGGGATAAGTGTTTGTGTGGCAATTATAACGTGGTCAAGGATTGCGAGTAGCGGGAAAGGAGAAATCTGTTGTTCCACACCTAAAGGTCCAAACTAGCAGACTCCTTGGAGAAAATTCACCCTCAACTGCACTTTTATCTTACAGATCAACACGATATTGTAGATAAAGATTGCCCTTGTCAATCTCATAGTGGTAAGAAAGAAAAAAAAACCTAATTGAAAACCTTTATACATACTACTTTATTATTTATATTCAATGTTTTCTTGGCGCTAATTACATTAATAAAACACAACTACTATTATTAGTATACGGATCCGGTTGCCTAGCGACTTGAGACGCTCTTAGAAATAAAGATCAGTGGCCACTCTAGGCCTAGGTAGGAAACGAAGCATGAGAAAGAAATTCTTCATTGGGGGGGGGGGGGGGGGGGGGGGGGATAGATTTAGGATATCTCCATTGCTGGAGGTGTAATTAGAAAATCAAAATGAGATAGGTAGGAAAAATTCCTTGACCCCCAGCCAAAAGACAGTGGTTGTATGGTTCCTTCATTCATCACATGGTTTACCAAGTCAGTTGTCCATGCATATTTTGTAGAAGTACATTGCGGTAGTAGCTCATTGATTTCTACCTACCCTTCACTTTTCGAGTTAATAATAATCTAAAGTGCCGGAGCGTTGAATTTTGTGTGGAGAAAAAATAGTGTCATTAAAAATTCCTTGACCCACAGCCAAAAGACATAATTCATGTCAAATTGTTCTAATTCACTTTGCAACCGAAATCAGTAGGAAATTTTTCAATGGTTATTGGTCCATTACTAATTAAATTTCTCAAACATTTTAATTTCTCCCTTGATGGGGAAAACAAAAGATCATGGATATGTCTAGTACCTACTGCTTACCAGTAGGTACCTACTACTCAATTGTATACCAACCATGTAGTGCCTTCTTTTCACAAGATTATTCCATTATGGTTACAAAGATATATGAGCTTATAACTTAAAGTAAAAATCAGCATTCCTTGACACTACAATGGCTTAGAGGTCATGAGATGTTGTGATAAAATGAGAGCCTTCCAGAAAGTGGCGAACGACTTTCCGACTATGAAAACTATGGAAGTTACACTTCCCTAGTAACTCTTTGGTTGTACGTGAAAAATCAATAGAAATTATACCTAGCCTTAACTTTTTGAATTAATAATAAGCTTAAGTGCCGGAGCGTTTCCTACCTTTGAGATAGGTAAGAAAAATTCCTTGACCCCCAGCCAAAAGACAGTGGTTGTATGGTTCCTTCATTCATCACATGGTTTACCAAGTCAGTTGTCCATGCATATTTTGTAGAAGTACATTGCGGTAGTAGCTCATTGATTTCTACCTACCCTTCACTTTTCGAGTTAATAATAATCTAAAGTGCCGGAGCGTTGAATTTTGTGTGGAGAAAAAATAGTGTCATTAAAAATTCCTTGACCCACAGCCAAAAGACATAATTCATGTCAAATTGTTCTAATTCACTTTGCAACCGAAATCAGTAGGAAATTTTTCAATGGTTATTGGTCCATTACTAATTAAATTTCTCAAACATTTTAATTTCTCCCTTGATGGGGAAAACAAAAGATCATGGATATGTCTAGTACCTACTGCTTACCAGTAGGTACCTACTACTCAATTGTATACCAACCATGTAGTGCCTTCTTTTCACAAGATTATTCCATTATGGTTACAAAGATATATGAGCTTATAACTTAAAGTAAAAATCAGCATTCCTTGACACTACAATGGCTTAGAGGTCATGAGATGTTGTGATAAAATGAGAGCCTTCCAGAAAGTGGCGAACGACTTTCCGACTATGAAAACTATGGAAGTTACACTTCCCTAGTAACTCTTTGGTTGTACGTGAAAAATCAATAGAAATTATACCTAGCCTTAACTTTTTGAATTAATAATAAGCTTAAGTGACGGAGCGTTGCATTTTGTGTGAAGAAAAAAAGTGTCGCAAAAAATTCCTTGACCCCCGCCAAAAGACATAGTAAACAAATTGCTTTCACAACCATTTTCCCTCCTCTTCCTCATACTTCCCCTCTATCTCAATCCAGTGCCCCTGTATCCTACTACTACTTGTATATGGAATTTACAAGCCGATAATCCAACACTGAAACTATAAAATAAAATCTTTGACTGCTGGAGTTGCCCCTCCATAATAAATTACTTAGTTTCTCCTAATATGATACAAATAAACGTCGCTACAATTTTCCAGCAATGCATAGAAACGACCAAACAGCGATTTTCTTATCGAGCGAATACGGTTTCTCGTGCCACCTCATCAATTTTCATCTCAAGTTGCTCTCACAACCCTTTTCCCTCCTCTTCCTCGTACTTGTAACTTTTCGGAGCTTTGAAACTCTTTTCCAATTAAGGAACTAAAAGTTCATCGATGGGGAACTTGAGACGATCCCTATTATAAACAAAGAAGAGGCTTATGAAGTTGGGTCGCGGGCTTTTCCCCCGGAGAATTACGGAGCCATAATTCACAGGGTGGTCCAAAAATGTTTAGTCAAGGTTTTTAGGACTGGTGGCAACTTACAACACCGGAAGACAACATCGGAACGGGCAGTTGTTCTGGTTTGTTAGTTTACTTTATTTGTTAGCATATATTGTAGTTCACGTTTATTTCTACCTAAAATTCAAAGGGTCTGCCAAGTTAGGTGAGAGTATAGCTTCCCTCCATATTGTAACATAGAACAAAGTACTAGTCGAAATGATTGAATGCAAAATATAACAGTATCTAATACGTGTGAATACACATATACATGCTGCAAAATATTGATACAATTCATGTGTGCATACGCGGAAATTGTCTAAAGGTCACAGTTATTTAAAAGTTTGCAACCATATTGGTTTTGCGTATGCGCAATAGTTACCAATTATTCAAGCGAATGCAATAAAAACAAAGACTATCATCCAGGATCCTAAAACAACTCCTCGACTTTGATCGAAATCACTCCAATAGACGATAAGAATCGGCGTTATTGGAAATTGACTTTTGATCGTGCGCTCTCACTACTATTTATCTAACTGCTATGAAATTGGGCGACTCTCTAGAAGCTAACCCGCACAATTCCTGAAAATGACATCAAAATCGTTTTATTAGACTTGGAGTTCTGCCTGTGTCAATCGATATTAGTTTCTCGCATGCGCAATGATTATTACTGCAATAATCACTATAAAATTCATAGGGAGTTTTCTGAAGTATATATCCAAATGCCCTTCAAATTTGAACAAAATCGGACCAACAGATGATAAATTCACGACGTTATGATAAATTCACGATTGCTACTGCTTGCGTAAATGCTACTGTTGATATGATTGAAAATGATAAGGAACCGTCTAGGAGCTAACCCCCACAATCCAGACAGACGTCAGGCACCAGATAGGTAAACAGACACGAAACCAAAAATGATCAGAAAACTCTGATATGCAAAAAGCAGAAGGACATTTTTATTTTGGAAAACAGCAATTTTTTGCCTTCTTTCTCGAACACAAAGTTTCCCTTCCTTCAGCTTAGTGAATAAGCAAAAGGATATTATGAAATGTGGCGAGTAATAGTTATTAAATGGCTTTGAGTCTACCTATGGGTGGAGGAAGCGTTGTTTTCACTTCCGGATGATGGAAAAAAAAAAAAAAAAAAAAATTCCGATAACTTTGTTTTTGGGACTACAATTTATCTATCTGTTTGATTAAAATCAGATTTTGATGAAATGTAAAGATTTTTTTTCAGATAGTAGCCTATCAGTTTCACTTGTCACAAATCGTGGTATGCTTCCCCCTGAGCGTGTGCAAACATTAAATCCGTCAAGCATCATTTTCCAACAGCCTAAATGTCCAATAGCGCTCATGTTTGGAGGGTAGTTGGGAAATTACCGTATGATTAATCCATATATGTGTCTAATCAAGATTGGTTTAGTAGCTGCTGCGCACACGACAACTGAAGTCAAGTTTTGGTCTGTATTCTACCGTTACTCCACACACTTTTCGCGTCCCAGGGTTCTATCCATTTCGAATCTAACGAGTGGAATATTGGCGTAGATGGCTACTTCTATGCGAGGAAAACTAGGGGAAAAAAACTAAAAATCCCAACTCTTTTTTTTATATGCAGATTATTATTTAGAATGTGTTTTTGCTGTAAAAGTGGTAGTTAACAAGTTCTTTGCTGTCGAAGTGCTCAAATTTCAAAACAATGTAACATAATTTAATATGATAGTTTACGAAAATTCGGTCATAGATCATGCTGCATGACTGGAACGTTTAGTATGGAACATGTTTAGCTATCACTTAACTGGCCAAAAGTGTCACGTTTTTATGTCACGAAAAACTGTCACACAACTTTTTTTATGAGTTTCACGTACATACAAGCCGTTGGTAAGGAAATGGAGCTTCCACAGTGTTTATCGCACAGAAGTCGTTCACGAATCGTTGGAAAGCTCTCACTTTACAGAAGATTATTAACTTAACATTGTACTATTGTATTTCAACGAAAGCTGAGTTATGCGCATTATAGTCCATTGATAGGAAAATACAACCCCGAATAAGCGGGAATAAAACATCTTCCATGTTTAGCCGCAGGCTCAAAGCGGAAAGCAACCGCGGAGAGGGGGGAAGTTTTTTATTTATTTTTTTTTTAATTTTTTCCAACTGGAATATGGTGGATTGTCGATATTCTTGAGAGTTACAAATGTATATAGACATGTCATTGAAGGTTATGATAGGGCTCAGCATGAGAACTTTCACGAACACCAACAGCCCGAATGGGTCGTCCGTGTAATTACTCTCGTATGACCGTAATTACGCGCGTATCACGTGATAACAGCGCCCGAGTATTTTTAACAAACAACACAAGAGGATTCGACGTGGAACACGAGACAAGAGATGGCCCATCGCGAGCCACGGAAAAAGTTAATAGAGAGATTATTATCGGTGGAAAGCTGAAAGGGTATTGCATGTCTGGGAACAGTAACGGCGTTAGGGGTCAAGCCTCTCTCCCCATCAGGGTTGTTCCAAAAGGGGCTTCCTGGAAGGGTTGAGGCGACTCCGAGCTCGCTTTCGATGAGATCCTTGCAGGCACGTGATCTCGTATTAGGGCCTCAGTTCACGTTCGGATAAATCTGAAGGTACATTTATTTATTTATTTAATAATTCGGGCAAGCCCAATACATAAAATGATATACAAACGAATGTTCAAGCGGAATTTTACTAAAGCATAACCATCTACTCCCCAACTCTGAACGAAAACAGATCATCTGATGATAAGAAACTGACACTACAAGAAATCAATTTTTTATCAAATTACATAATTGAACAATTGACAGCCCCCAGTTATTATCTTATTTTGATTTTCGTACGCCGATCCATCCCACAAGAAGTACCTACCTAATGATTTATTTTCCGTCCCTATTGTCCCGTTTAATTATTTGTTATATAACCCCCTTTATCGCATGGCTATACTATATAATTTAATAGCAGCTGAGAATAATTACCTTGATTTATTTTTCGAAAGTTTTTCCGTTTTTAAAATCACATAATTTCTTATTGTTCTAAATTTTCAACCTAGTAAAAGGTACCTACTATTATTATCTTTTGTGCATTGATTTAATTTTTGTTTCTAACACTTTTAACTTTGTAAAATTTATTTTCATTCGTTGTCTGTATTTTTTAAATATGTCTGTATTTTCTATGTAAGTTTTCTTATTGTATATTGCGCTAACTAGCCCGTAAATAAATAAATAATAAATAAGTATAACTACTTTCAATAGTAAAATTATTGTTTTATAATATTATACATACATGCTGTTTAGCATAGTTTCGCAATCCATAGCCCAAGTTATCACAAGCCACATTAAAATTAGCTTTTTGTAGTTTGGTCTAGTATCATTTTGAGCTCTTTTCATATGACTATCAAGCGTTCTGTGAATGATGACATGATAAATTTTGGACTGTGACTGTTTGGAATTTTGGATTTTCACGAACACAAAGCTTTCCTACCTTCGGTAGTGAGAAAGTATATATATCAAATTAATGGAAAACCCATTAAATAAATTGAGCTGTTTTATATCATTGAGCACGACTCGAACGTGAGTAGTATCGGATGTTCAAATTTTTTGGGTCCACCCCGACATCATTGTCATATTTCAATTTTATCTCATATTTCATTTGATATTACTCCTTTGCTTCCAAATCTACCTATAGGTTGCGGAAGCATCGTTTCCACTATCGAGAAAAATGATTTGTCTCCGAAATAAAAATTTTCACTAGCATTTTACTTTTTTAGGCCATTTTGAAAAACTTGCTGATTTTTATAGATTACCATTTACGAAAACCCAATGCAGATCACTTATTGCCCAAGTTCAGTTTGCCACCAACTTGCATACCGGTGTATTCAAACATCGTACTGCTTTTACTCAGCCTTAGTACCTTCGGGAAATACCTTCTAAACAGCTTTTCGCAAAATGAACCTTTGAAATTCACGAAAGGGCCTCTGATTACGGAATAATCTTGTGTACATTTCGCGCTTCTATGCGCACGGCGCGCGGTTTAATCATTGAGTGTTACAGTAGTAGTAGTAGTAGTAGTAGTAGTAGTAGTAGTAGTAGTAGTAGTAGTAGTAAGTTGTTTATTGTATTAAATCAATGATTATTACAAAGAGTTCACTTACACATTATCATTAGAAAAATATATAATAGCTAAGAAATAAGTCAAATATCTTCTTCCTAATCTAGTTAACAGAGCATTACAGCTCAATGAAGTACATGCAAAATAAACGAGGTCATCGATATGAAATTAATATAAATATTAATAATCCGTTATGAATCCCTAACATCCACCTGTGGTACTCGTACAATATCCATAACAAGCCTATCCTCTTGTACACTATACAATGCTAATGCTGTACATATCAGACACCAATTGATCGAAGTGCTAGTGCACTAGTAACAAAATAAAATAAATTTAACGTTATCTCCCTATCATCACCAAAATCGAGCAAATTAACCAGACGATCCTCATTCTCAACCACTAGGAGCCCACAGATGTATTTCGCAATGAATTGCCTTCGGTACGGTTTTAAGATCGGACAACGTAAACGAAAATGGCAGAGGATGTCAGCTTCTTTCATATTGCATATATTGCATAAGCTCTTGCTTCTAAACTTGTGAGAAGTACCTCTATAATTAACAGTTACGAAAAACTTTGAAGACAGACGCAACTGGCACAACACCCTCTCAATCTGGACATTTTGAATGAGTCCCAAGTACTTCTGCTTACCTGAATAGTTCGCTATCCTCCTATAGACCACATTAAATCTGGCACTGTAAACAAGATTGATGTCCTGGCACCAAAAATGGTTGTAGAGTTTTTCGATTAGTGACGGTCGGATCGATTTCAAATTTCGAGGGTCCTCAGCTGTTAGGATATCGTGGGAGCCAAGGACAGCAAGCATGTTAAAAAACAATGCAGGTATACCAGTTGTCTGAAACTCCTTGCAGATCACTTATTGCCCAAGTTCAGTTTGCCACCAACTTGCATACCGGTGTATTCAAACATCGTACTGCTTTTACTCAGCCTTAGTACCTTCGGGAAATACCTTCTAAACAGCTTTTCGAAACTCTGTCGCCACCACCAGTCCCGAAATGAACCTTTGAAAGTCACGAAAGGGCCTCTGATTACGGGATAATCTTGTGTACATTTCGCGCTTCTACGCGCAAGGCGCGCGGTTTAATCATTAAGTGTTATGCAGATGTTTGAATTAAAGGTGGGGTCTCAAACAAACCCCGCTCGTCCTGCGTTTCCTCTCTAATTAAAACCGCAGGGATGCGGCCCGCGCCCCGACCTTGGGCGGTCCTATCCAGGGTTTAGTAAAACGTTCGAGGAACACGGCTCAGTTTAATTCACTCAGGGAAGTTTAAGCCGGGAAATGATCTTGCATATTAATTCTTGGATTACTGATCAATTAATTTGTGCGGCCTAGGCAGGGGTTCGTCGTCGTAGTGAACTTCGCTCGGTTTAGAATTTTCGATTATATCACCAGCAATAAACTGGAGTCAAGCTTTTTCGATACAGTGATATGTTGAGTTTGCTATTGCTCCTATCTGACGTTGTTGGTTTGTGGTTTTTCGGGATTCCTCAGAGAATCTTGGCGTACTCTCTTATCATTCTGATCTCGTCCAATCGGAAACATTGTTTTCACTTCTGGAAGATGGAAAAAAAGTCCCAGTCATGCTGCATGATCGTAAGAGAGAATTTTTTAGATTATCGTACTATATTATAGTACATTGCTTTGAAATTTGTTGCACTGTTTTGAAATCGGGCTATTTGAGTGCAAAGAAATAATTGGATACCAATTTTATGGCAACAAAACTCGTTTAAAAAAACATTTGTTTTTCTTGGTCGGTTGAAAAGGTTCATTATTGAAAATCATAAACCAAAAATATTCTGCAGTCCAAAGAAGATTTTTAAATTTAAGCCTTTTTATCAGCAAATAATAATGAAATTTGTTCATTATCGGTAAAAAAAAATTTGTCTAAAATTCAACTAAAATATATTAATTTAACAATTTGTTGCTGTTTTTAGCCATTTTTAGTGATTTTTTTTCAGTAAATTATTTGAAATTTGACCAATTTAATGTGCTCAAAAAGTGTTGGCCTACGAACATATCCTTTCGCTTGGAAAGTTTGATTTTTTGGCACAAGAACGGAATTTTTATCTCAATCCTAAGGAGAGTTATCGTCTGGAATGGCACATTTATACACATGTATTCTTACATATATACTCATACACATGTATCCCTGCATATATACATATATGAAAAAGCCCAAACTTCAGGAATCGTTTCAGAATGCCCCAAAACGGATTTCAATAAAGACATTTTTTGACAACTTTAATTTTAAAATTTTTGCAGCCATTGCAATAGCCTAATTTTCTGCGAAAATTAGCTAAAAATATTTCGCCAATATCAATTTGTTTATTCGCATTTTGCTTTTTAGACCATTCTGAACAACTGTGGTCTCGTCTGATTGTGTGTGTGTGTGTGTCTGTGTGTGTGTGTCTGTCTGTCCTTGTGTCCTTAAATTGTATATTATTTTATTTTATTTTACAATACGGACAAGCCCAATACATTAAGAATTAAATATATTACAATAATGATTAAATAATGAAGAAGAAAATGTCCGCCTATTGGGAAAATTCGAATGTTTAGCAATATTTAGACATAACAAATAAATAATGCACTACGAATGGTTTTAAGAAAAAATATTTTATTGGCTATTCCGAGTTTTCACATATAATTTTAAAGCGAGACTACGCACAGCAGACACAGACGGAGTAAAGAAGTCAATTCCAGGACACTCATTAATGGGTAGGTTGACATATTTTACCGAATCTAATTTGATGAGCAGCTTAAATGCGATGTATCTAAGGAATTTCTGATCGACCCTTTCCAATAAGTTGATATGGCAACTGTAGTAGGGGGACCAGACCACTGAGTTGTACTTCAGGATTGGAAGAACCAAGACTTTATGTAAAGTAACAGTTGCCGGAACGCTTTCAAATTATCTTGTATTCCGCTTTATATAGCCCAGCATTCTGTTCTGCCCAGCTGTGCTTAATGTTGCCGAAGTATGGTCTGAGAAGGTAAGTTGGTTATCCAAATGCACTCCAACATCCCGAACATAAGAAACTCTTGTCAACATCGAGCCATTTTAATCCTTGTAACGTGCTAAATTTCCACTATTTCCTCAACTCAGATTTCGATAATAAATGTCAGGAAATGTACGGGTTAGGATGCAGATGATCTCCCACTATTTTCATTGCTAACAAATCAATACTTTACTCTGCAAATGTATAATACATCAAGCATCATTTTCTCACGGCCTTGGCGTTGGATCTCGCCACTAGGTGATTTTGCACGGTAAAAGTCTAGACGGGAGGAGAAGAGAACTGGCCCGAAATTAGCCAGATTTTCAATTGTTTGTAATTCGCTTATTTTGAGAGATAACTCCAAGTTTTGGGATTGAATAGTTTTGTTTCTTCCTATGCTCTACAACTTTGATACGTTTACAAATTTTTATAGGATGCACGGTTTAGGAATTATTAGAGAAAAACTCTAAAATGGACAAATTAAGCCATCTTCATGAGGCCGCGAGTTTGTATTCCACCGATTTCTCACTCAGGACGGATTAAAATTTCAAACTCCAATTTGATACCATCTCCTGAAATTACTACCTATTTTTGCCTTCGGCTCGTGGACTAGTTCTGTACACTCAACCCTCACAATAAAGTGTACTTTCACTGTGTAAAGTGTACCCTTACCCCATGCCATTTTTACTGCTAAGGAGTACTCATGCAACATATTTTCTGCCGTTAGCTCTAGAGCTTTCCATACTAATTGTTGATAGTGGCCAACGCAAATTCGTACAGACGTCGGACGTGTTTCCTAACCAACCAGAGCATTATACAGTAACAAATTCCTCACGACTAAATAACTACTTAATTGAATTAAGTATTTTCTCCCTAATTATGCTGTGAAACGTCCCAGCTTTGACATGGCGGTCGGGAGAGATGCATTAGTCTGAATACGAGCCGCCATGCGTTCCCGGTATTCCGCTAAATGGACTAATCAAATGAAGAGCTTCGCCAGACAATGTGAAGAGGTGAGAGGGGGTTGGAACTCATATTGGAGAACGGATTTGAAAGAGGATGAGTGAGTGGGCGTATTGATCAGCAGGAAGGTGAAGTACGGTCAGAGGATGAAGCCGCTGCCGGTCATGTTAAGGCTGGAGGTAAAACATCAAACTGAAAATATCAGTGGCGGAATTCTGTATCAAACTGAATAACTCTGGGGTTGTTCAAGTGGATTCCCTTGCATTTAATATCGCTAATCACTTTCAATAATAAACCGTTGTATAATCAACTAAGAAAATAATTGTTTTTCATTTATGATTTAAAGGGATTGTGTACCAAGAAAAACTATCGGTGGAATTTTTCAGATCTCATAGGCATCCGGGACAAAGTCTCATTGCATTATGCTTCAAGGTGCTGAGGGACACAATTGGCATCATCCAGTATTTCTTGTAAAGATAAACAAAATCAAAAGAATTTCTTTATTGAAATCTATTTTGAGACATTCTGGGACCAATCCTAGAGTTTAACTCTTTTTTTACTATATACATATATACATAAAAATTCGCAACCGCAAACGTATAACCAAACCCTTGCATACGAGTCTGCAACACTTTGGGACATTTTATGTCTTTAGTTGAGGACAAGTTATGTGTTGCAGACTCGTATGCGAGCTCTAAGAGCCACTCATCTGATCCGGACCCTAGGCATCGTCAAGTAAATGTCCTAAAGAGGCTACATACGAAATTACAGCTTCCTAGAGTGTAAAGCATAGAAATTACCTATTAAAATGATTTAACCACCGCTTCACAAATCAAACCTGTTCTCGCAATATTTGGATCACCTGCTATGAATCAAATCATCGAAACACCAGCTCAATGAAATCATCAGAAATTAACAAGCGGTGGCAATCATGTTCACAATATCAATTATTGAGAATGATCACCTGAGTGTACACAATTATTCAAATAACCTTGCTCATAACTCAGCTTGTTGGTCACGCACTTCGCAGTAGTTAACATAATATGGTTGGATAAATTGAGAGCTTTCGAACGAATGGTCAACGAATTTTGTGGGATGAAAAACGACGAAGCACCATTTCCCTAGCAACGACTCGGTTGTAAGCGGAAATTATCAAAATATTTTCGTAAGCAATTTTCCGTGACGTTTTTTAAGTTTATGTGCCATAGCAAAGACATAAAATGTCAATACCGTCTGTAAACTTCCATTCCAATTGTATTTTTTTATTTTATGTCTTTAACGTATTTGAACTTGTGTTCCTTACATTCGAATATGCTTTACACAAGATACATAATTGAAACAGCTGTAGTGTAAACGTCATTAGGTAACGTAGTGTTTTAAATACCCAGTTGGATCGACTTTAAGATTTAGAAATTGATTGTGGTGTCCAGTTACATGATCTACTCACAATTAATTATTATATATTCAGTATAGTTAGCGAAAAGCGGAAACGTTAGTTGAAATTTAAATTTTTTATAAATTACAAATTAATATAACATTTATTATTATTTGAGCTTAGTCTCCTTAAACTTATACCTAAATATTGGAAAGAACGATAAAATAAAACACACAATGAACTTCATAAATAATTTCAAAAACATTCAAGCAGTTAACATCGGCAGTGCCGGTATAAGCGAGTTAATCTTTCAGTTAAACAAACATAAATTTCTCAGTTTGCAAACTTCACTTCAGAAGAAATATAGCCTTTTTATGTCGAATTCACTTGGTACAGATACAAGATTTATCAAGTTTCCGGTACCCCCCACCAAGTCCGACATATATCTTTTTCTGATCCAGTAATACATAGAAACATGAAATAAGTTTTCAAGAAGACCAGTGTCACAGGCTGTAGATACAGTATTTGGAGAAATTTTGTAATTATAATTCCTAATTGTAATTGTAAAATGGTGTTTACTTGCCAATCTTATTTGTGCAAATAACTTTTTAAATTGAAAAGGGACATTATGGTTAATCAAATAATCGTTAAATCCATCCAACGCTATCACAAGCAAATAATAATCATTGTAGGAGCCAGACAGTACCGCATCTACATGTATTTTAAGAAAAATTTCAGCATTTTCTACACATTTATGAGTGAGCATTTTGAACAGCGAACATCAAACTGAAAATATCAGTGGCGGAATTCTGTATCAAAACTGAATAACTCTGGAGTTGTTGAAGTGGATTCCCTTGCATTTAATATCGCTAATCACTTTCAATAATAAACCGTTGTATAATCGACTAAGAAAATAATTGTTTTTCATTTATTAGTTAAAGGGGTTGTGTACCAAGAAAGGCGGAATTTTTCAAGTCAGTTAGGCTTCCGAAACAAAGTCTCATTGCATTATGCTCAAAGTGCTGAGGAACACAATTGGCATCATCCGGTATTTCTCGTAAAGATAACCAAATACCTTCTGTAAACTTCCATTCCAATGGCTTATCCCTACATCGTTCGTTTTGACAGCAAAAATGGAAACCGGAATTATTTATAGGGGCATTACCGCCCGGGGTGGGGCAGTAGGCTGTGCCCGCTAACAAACCCTTAAGTTGGGGCAGTACGCTATGTTTTTGTTAAATAAAGCTGTTGTTTGTTTTTAAAATACCATCATTACACGCTGATACATGGATATGTATTATGGCACCGTACATGTTTATTATATATGTTTATTCTCTTGAGAGGTGTGGTTTGTAGGTATACAGAAGTTCATGAATGAAAGTTCTTACCCAAATTCTATCTGCAGATTCGGCTCCTCATCGTAACTAAGCTGATTTGGTTTCTCGATACACTCCAAACCAGGTACGATCGAAATACTTGGGTGCGGGACAAAAGGTCAATATGGAGCCGGCAATACCACAGATAAGACTTGCGTACAAAAGGAAACTAGTGTTCCATTTCCAAATGAGCGTAAAATTGAGCTTAAATAGCAACACGAATGAACATATAGCTGTATGCCTTTGGAGCAAATGTTGTACGGAGTAGGGGAAAGACTTAATTTGAAATTATTCTTAAATCTAGTGTAAGCAATGTGCGGGTGGAAATTGAAGGTTTTGAATTTTAGAATCTCCATAACACAATTGAAGGTAAATAGTTGTACAAAGGGGACAACTTTCAATTCATTAAAGATAGGCAAGGCTTGATGCAATTGAATGAGTAGTGCTATTAAATTTGAATTAAAGGAATATTTATTAAACCATATTTTTTAATGCCACAATATAAATAACTCATAATTCATTAATAGCTTGATATTGCTAATTTGGAGAACTAAGGCGCAATACCTACCGTTATATTATATAAGATTGAGATCTATTTTAAGGGAGGGAAAAGCCATTCATTTTAAAAACCGCATAAGAACCAATAAAACATTTATTAATTTATTTTTTCTACCTTTTACCTGTGGTTTGTCCCGCTATATATGATTTATCCCCAGCGATTATCCAGTTACCCGTGGTTTGTCTGTTCATTCAGAAACTTGCGGTTATGTTTACACTGATGTACCTACTAAGTTGCAGTAAGTACCAATTTACCTGTTTACAATATATAGGTTTCAATTTCAATTATTCTTCGAAAGTCGATTCACTCGTTCACGTGGTTGTAACCAAACTACTTTATTTACGTTAGTGTAACCAAACGTTTGATGTCAATCAGGAGTTGGAAATCGATCGCGACCGTTCCAACACGATTGCAAAGTTTTTAAGGGGGAAACTGACATTTTCGCAGGAAGGAGTGGGGGAAATGAAAAAAAGTAGCTTAAAGCCACCTAGAATTTGTACATTATTTGCCGGAAACCCATTTTGGTTTATTAATTCCAATAATAAGCCTATGTGATCGTGTAGCAAAACATTTTTGTAACCCCCCTCAAACTTTGTCACTTTACGTTTCAAGGTGCGTAGAATCCAAATTTAAAATGTCCGTCTGCCGTCCGCCGTCAGGGCCATAAAAGGCCTAAGAATTGACTTAGAAAACCCGTTCTTTCGCACATAGACTCCATTTGGGGTCTAATTGGTCCTAACCTTAACCATCCCGATCGCTTTACTCGCATAGATGCTATGGGCCAAAAATGGGCGAAAAAGTGTCTTTTTCAAGGCTTTGAGTGTAAGACTTACGCTCGCACGCACGCCTGGCACGCTTGGCAGAGGGTCACGGTGGGTGGTGAGGGGTGTGAGCGGGGGGTGGAGTGAGAGGTGGCGCCGCGGCACCTTGTGGTGTCTGGGGTGACCAGGGGCGTAGCTGAGGGGTGTAGGAGAATGGATATTTATTACGTTTACGTGTTATACCCATATAATACACCGCGGCAACATGAGGTGGGTACGGCGTTCCTTCGAGGCATGAATATATGTTTTTTTCTAGGTCATATTTGTGTGTTATGAGAGAGAGAGAGAGAGAGAGAGAGAGAGAGAGAGAGAGAGAGAGAGAGAGAGAGAGAGAGAGAGAGAGAGAGAGAGAGAGAGAGAGAGAGAGAGAGAGAGAGAGAGAGAGAGAGAGAGAGAGAGAGAGAGAGAGAGAGAGAGAGAGAGAGAGAGAGAGAGAGAGAGAGAGAGAGAATGAATGAATGAATGTTTTATTTAACCATCAGAGGAAGTTAGGGCCTTGAGGCCCTCTCTACCACTTCCCCTGAATACATTTTTCAAAAATACATGTCCTCGTACATCCAATACAGCATTACAGAAAACAAAAAAAAATTTACAAATTCATGATAAATGATGTAAGTCAAATGAAGCTCATCTTCTATGGTCATCCACGATGTTTCTCAATAATATTATTATTACAAATATACAAATTATATTCACGTGTCACGCTTTTTCATATTCATTTAACAACATTTTTTTAAAATTATTTTTAAATATGTTCACCGACATGCTCAGGTCAAACAACTGTAAATATTGATTATACAATTTAGCGCCTTGTACAAAAAATGCACGTTCAAGCATCACAGTTCGATGGGCCGGGATTCTCATCATCTTATTCTTGTTCCGTGTGTCGCGGGCGATCAGGAATTCAAATTTTTCGTAGAGGTACGAAGGGGCTCGGGTCTTGAGTATCTTGAAAATTAGGGTGACGACTTGTAGTTTTTTCCTCTCCTTTATCTTCAGCCAACCCATTCTAAGGAAATGAGGTGTCACGTGGTCGTCGAGGCGCAGACGTAAAGCGAATCTTATGGCAGCATTTTCGGCTTTCTGCAATCTCTTCATTTCTTCACCGCTGAGATCGGTCAGGGCAGCAGCAGCGTAATCGAAGTGCGGGAAAATCAAGCTTTGAATCAGCTGGCATCGCACATGGACCGGGAAATCTGCAGCCATTCTCCTCAGCTGATAGATACTTCTGAAGGCTGCATTACACATTGACGTGACTTGGCCTTCCCAACACATATTGTTTTGAATGTGGATCCCCAGGATTTTAGCCGAATGGATATAATCCACTGGGACACCCCCATACATGACATTTGGCACTGCCACACCATTCAGCCTGGATAGGAGTTTTGGGTAGCCAAGGATCATGGCCTTCGTTTTGGTTGGGTTTATCACCATTCCATGATCGGTACACCAGCGCCCTACCCGATCCAACTCCCGACTCAGCCTGTCAATTGTGCTGCTCAAATCCTCAAGACTGCAATATCTATAGAACTGAAGATCGTCTGCGTACGACATATGGCACGTCCCTTCCGTAAACACTCTGGGTAATGAATTTACATATAGCACAAAGCTCAGTGCCGAGAGTACGGACCCCTGCGGAGTACCAACACTGAGAGACCTCCACGAGGAGAGCTCTCCAAGTTTTCCTCTTACCGCGAGCTGCCTTTCGGACAAATATGAGCCGAACCAGCTCAGCAAACTCCCAGCGACACCCATCGACCTCAGCACAGCCAGCAGGATGTCCCTGCGCACCAGGTCGAAGGCGGCAGTGAAATCGACCATTACCATCACAGTAACCTGTTTCTGGTCCATTGCCTGCCTCACCCCATCTAAGACTCCAATAAGCGCCGTTTCTGTGCTGAAATTAGTTCGATACGCTGACTGCCTGGAATCCAGAAGCCGGTGAGTATCAATATAATCCCGGAGCTCATTATAAACTAGCTTATCCAAGATCTTCCCCATGGCGCATAATAGTGAGATTGCTCTGAAGTCAGCAACCGAAGTCGGGAGCTTCGATTTTGGGAGGGGTATGATGATGGCTTTCTTCCAAAGTTGAGGGTATTCCCCTGTGCGCAGCGAACAATTGAAGATGTCAGTCATGCTGGTAATAATCGCATCAGCTAGCATATGAAGCACCTCTACAGAAATTTCATCAGCACCCGTAGATTTAGACGTCACGCTGAGCAGGGCCTCTTTCACCTTCTCTTCAGACAGTGGAGGGATACTCCCCCACTCATGTGCTCGGGTTATAGCCATGTACCGATCGATGACATCGCATGAAATGGGGACGTCAGTAAATCTGCAGAAGTGCTCACAGAGAGTCTCAATAGACACATTCACCTCAACATCGGGTTTCTTCCCACACAAGCCCATCCCTCGGATTACCTTCCACAAATCGGCTGAACTCTTGTTACTTTTGAAAAGCTCATAATAATATTTGGTTTTGGCATTCCTTAACAATTGCTTTACTCTGTTTCTAAGCTTTTTGTATTTATTATGAATTTCTCTATCCTTTGTCTTACGAAATTTCTTGTACATTTTGTCACGTTCACTCATCAGCTCTCTCACCACTACACCGATCCAGGGGGCAGGTTGATGTTTCGTTTTAACCCTTTTGAGCGGGCAGTGCTTATTGTAGAGCTCCTTTACAATTTCGTTGAACAATTCCACCTTTCTGTTCAAATTCACTTCATTCAAGACTGAACTCCAATTTCTAGATATGGCATCGCTTAGTAGGGCTTCTTTGTCAAGATTCCTTTTGTCTCTAACGTAAACATATCTACGATCGGTTTTAGGAGACTTCAGCCTCAGTGAACAATAAATCAGGTCATGCCGGGAGAGACCACAAGCAGGAAGCTGGGCAAACTGATCAATGATAGTCATATCGTTCACAATAATTAAGTCGAGGAGTGAGCTTGAATTAGTAGAGTGATGAGTCGGACCGAACGGTAAAAACTTCAGGTCAAGAGAGTCAAGGATTCTGCGCAATTGAGAACTATACGCTGAGTTAACGAGAAGATCAGAATTCAAGTCTCCAAGAACAATGACGTGAGGATAAATAGTCAAAAATTTCGCAACTTCATTAAATACCTCCTGAATTTTTCCCACTTTTGGCGGCCTGTAAATTACTCCAATGACCAATTTAGTAGCATTATATTCTAACTCGATAAATATAAACTCAGGACTTTTCGAATATGCCGAGGGAGAACTGCATATTACTCTGAATTTGAGCTTTGTGTGCACTAGTAGCGCCACTCCTCCTCTACCCAAACCAGTACGGTCGTTCCGAATCCATACGTAATTTTTCATTTTTATTGACTCTGACGTGATGCTGGGCTTCAAAAATGTCTCGCTGATAGCTACAACATCAAAAATTTCACCACTGAAAATATCTCTTAATTCGTCCAGGTGTGCAACGACGGATTCCGCATTGACATGCGCCAAATTTACCTGCTTACTGAAGTTTCCAAGCCGTGCTCGTATAGCATTATTTACGGCTGCCATGGTGAGTAGATTGAGGCGAAACAAACATTTAACCATTGAGTTTGCGAAGCGGTGACAACAGAACAAAAGAAGTCTGATAATCTTGAACAATAAAAAGGTGACGATGAACAAAAATTGACGACGAAGAAAACATAGTAGAAATATGAGGGATGAGAGAAACAAGAAAATCCAAGTGTGAGCCAGAAGACAAGCCTAATCGTTCGACGGGAAATCAGCGGGGCCCAGGGGCCGGGGCAGAATCGTTTTTTGACAATTTCTGCTTTAAATCGAGAGCAGACCGAATCAGCTTTGGCTGGGCTCCCTCTTCTTTTTTCATAAAAATATTGCCATTATTCACCCAGACAAAATTATAGCCCCACTCTTTTTTCTTCATTTTTGCGGCAGCCAACAGTTTTCTCTTCAATAAACACAGGCTATGATTTATATAAATCTTAATTGACTCGCCCTCAATGAAACCGAGGTCCCTCGAGGTCAAATTTCGATGCTGACGAGCCGCATACATAAAACGGTCTTTGTCCAGTTTTCTTACAAAAGATAGGAAAATTGATCCCGGGAACGTCCCGTTTTGGGGCTGGCGCCTCCTAAAACAATTGTCAATCATTTGTTCCGGGATCGTAACCTCTAGAGAGGAGCATATCTTATCTACGATCTCGAACACATTCTCGCCCTGACTCGAAGGAATGCCGCTTATCTCCACGCACCTCGAAAGCGATAATTGCTCGGAATCACCGATCAAACCCTCCAGCTCGGACACGCGAGTTTCAAGGGTCAAGCATCGAGTGTTAACATCACTAAAGGTGTCGGTCAGCGACGACAGCTTGGACTCTAGGGCGTCAATCTTAGCCGTATTTTGATCGATCGAGTCCGAATACCTGTTCAAATGCTCCTTCAAATCCTTTATCTCAGAGTTAAAGTCGGCTAATTGTTTGCCAAACTGAGCGTTCGCGGACCTTGCTTCTGACCGCATCTCGTTTATCGTTTTTAAAAGGAGATCAGTACTCACGGTTGTTGATAGCACTCCCCCTCTTGGTGAGGTTCCTCCTTTGGCTCCATCCCCCTCCATCGAACCGTCCGAAGATAAGGAACCGCGTCGACCCTTGATGCAACGAACACACCTAAACGCCTTATTGCTCTCCTTCAAAAAAATGTAATCTTCTTTTTTCAACTTGGCACAATCAAGATGAAAATAACCGTCACACGTATCACACTGAGGACGGTGGGAATTATGGGCAAATCCCTTATCACACGTCTTACACTTCGTAGACATCGATTAATGACGATTTAAGATCGAGCTTCGCGTAAGAGATGTTAACAGGTCGAACTCTAGAGGACAACTGAGAGAGAGAGAGAGAGAGAGAGAGAGAGAGAGAGAGAGAGAGAGAGAGAGAGAGAGAGAGAGAGAGAGAGAGAGAGAGAGAGAGAGAGAGAGAGAGAGAGAGAGAGAGAGAGAGAGAGAGAGAGAGAGAGAGAGAGAGAGAGAGAGAGAGAGAGAGAGAGAGAGAGAGAGAGAGAGAGAGAGAGAGAGAGAGAGAGAGAGAGAGAGAGAGAGAGAGAGAGAGAGAGAGAGAGAGAGAGAGAGAGAGAGAGAGAGAGAGAGAGAGAGAGAGAGAGAGAGAGAGAGAGAGAGAGAGAGAGAGAGAGAGAGAGAGAGAGAGAGAGAGAGAGAGAGAGAGAGAGAGAGAGAGAGAGAGAGAGAGAGAGAGAGAGAGAGAGAGAGAGAGAGAGAGAGAGAGAGAGAGAGAGCGAGAGAGAGAGAGAGCGAGAGAGAGAGAGCGAGAGAGAGAGAGAGAGAGAGAGAGAGAGAGAGAGAGAGAGAGAGAGAGAGAGAGAGAGAGAGAGAGAGAGAGAGAGAGAGAGAGAGAGAGAGAGAGAGAGAGAGAGAGAGAGAGAGAGAGAGAGAGAGAGAGAGAGAGAGAGAGAGAGAGAGAGAGAGAGAGAGAGAGAGAGAGAGAGAGAGAGAGAGAGAGAGAGAGAGAGAGAGAGAGAGAGAGAGAGAGAGAGAGAGAGAGAGAAAGAGAGAGAGAATTTATTGGCGAACAAAAGACATTTTTTTTTTTTTAATACCAATGCTTTTCTTACGCATATTTAATAACATATCCTCTCGACTTTTTGTACCTACTTAGATAATGATATTATTAAGGCAATTACTATTTGAATAGATAGGAGTTCAAATCGAGAAATATAAACATGCGTATATAATTATAGAAGTATAGGTTGTGGCAACTCGAAATAGGACACGCCGAGGAGTCTGGACGGGCCTTATGACGTACGCAAGCCAACTAAAACTACGACCATACTCAATTGAAAAAATAATAAACCTTTGTGAAATAATTTGCAGCGTATTATAATCGGCCCAGCCGTTCTTACCTTGTGGAGCAACCAAAGGAATTAGGGATTCGTTAATAAATATTGTGACCGAACAAGGGAAAGGGAGCATAACTTGCCAAGGCTTTTTTTTCTACAGGAGAACGGAAAAACGAAGATTGAGTCAAAAGTAACTTTTTTATTTTGTAATATTTTTTATGGGTCCCAAAACTATCTCTCATTTCCCAATAATCATCACAACTTAGAATGTTTTACATTTTTCTTTGCATTTATAATAGCAAAAAACTGCAATTTCGCAAATCTGCTGAAACCTGCTGAAAGTTTGCACTTTTCGGACCCGCTTTTTTTCAAACTTTGAAAAATCATAAACTTTGATTGGAAAATTATAGAAAAAAAAATTTTTTTGTTCAGCATAATGTGGAGAAAAATAACAAAATATAAACTCCGAATTCAACTCTGGTAAGTTAGGTTCCCTTTTTTCTTGCACTGTCACATAATTATATAGGTATATAGATTTTATACCATAGGCTCTGTGTGGTAATATACTCGTATTATCTAGCTATATACCTGTGGTCCGAGCGAAGGGCTATCATACAGAAATAATTAAAACAATTCAAAACTTATTTGCAACATTCTTTCTTTTGTTTTTGGTCTCTCCTGACCACCTGACTCAGTTTATCGATTCACCATTTTAAATCTCAGTCAGTACGGAGCGTTCTTGTCTGTATATGCTGATCAGAGGTGCCCGACCTGTCCCTAGTTCGTGCTAAGGATCGAAAGACGCTTTTCCCTACAAAACTCGAGAGCGGCGCTCGAAATAATTTCCATGTTTATTAATACCATTCTAAAGGATTTCGGATCCCGACTCCGACTGACAAAGAAGTTGCTCCCACTCGACCCCACTCCCGGAATTAATTTCGATTTTGAATATGGCGATTCGGTAGAGGGGGTAAATCCATTTGTGAGTCAAATTGTCAGGTGGCTTTTCAAATATCAAAGGCCTTCGAGGCAAAAGGCTGGGAAGGTTGTCTCCTGTTTACCACTATCGGTTTTTCAAAATCAAGTAAACGTCGCCACGGCCTTTTGATGCCTCAAGATCTCTGTGATTAGGCTGGAGTTTCTTTCCCCTCAAGAAGATAGAAGTTTAAGTTCTTTTGACTCGGAGACTTTTGCATTGGTAATTTCCGTTCTTATTCTGGAGCATGATTCAACATTCAAAGGTTCTTTTGAGCCAAGGCTCATTGTCACTTTTTTCCGCAAAGGACCCAGTGCATTTTATCCTTATCTTGTCCTCTATTACCTCAGTCGGTTTTTCATAGCAAAGTAAAGTTTGATTAGTTCTTGTTCGATCCCTCCGGTTTCGTTGAACGTTTTTCTTGAAGTTCCCTGCAGTTAGTCATTCATTGTTGGTTGAAGTGAGTTGTTTTTCATGCTAGCAAAAAACATCGTAAAAACGGTTGGTTGAGATTATTCGTTTGTACATTCTGCCACTGAATACAATAAAATAATACGTTGAAATCGAGTCCCTCCACTCCACGGTGAAGAGGAACAAGGACATGTCTTATGGCAAAAATGTAGATCCATATCTACCTTCTTATGTAAGGGCTATAGGAATACTCAGTGAAGATACAGAACACCAGGATACTGAGAATATTGTAGTTTTAGCAAATTTTTGTAGAAAAACTATTAAAATGGCTAGGCAATTTTTAAAATCAATTAAAAATATCATCATTGAAATCCGTTTGGAGGCATTCTGAAACGTTTCCTGAAGTTTTTGCTTTTTCATATATATGAATGTATGTATACATGTGTCATTCCATGTGTCATATATGTGTCATTCCAGACGATAACTCTCCTCAACATCTAGCTTTCCAAATGAATGGATGAGGTTGTCTGCCAGAATTTTTTGAGCTCATTAAATTGGTCCAAATTCAAAAAATAAGCTGACATAATCTCTAAAAATGGCTAATAACGGCTAAAAATTGCTATACTTACATATAATTTTTAGCAGAATATTGCTCAAATAAAGTCTATCAAATTTCAAATAGAACATTAATAAAAAATGTACGAAATCAGGCTGAAGAATTTACCTACTTGAATTTCATTAAAATTTGCTATAAAATCGATAAAAGCTGCAAAAAAGCTAACAATCCAAAATAGCTTTTTGAATAGCAGACTACTATTTACAATAAGTTTTTGGTAATGAAAATAATAGTTAAGAATTTCTCAGCACTCAAAAAGCTCAAATTTCAGAACAATACAACATAATATAGTACGAAAACTCACGATAACTTAAGAAAATTTGCTGATACGATCATGCTGCATGAGTAGAACTTTTTTTTGTTCTGGCATTGTTTTTAGACTTTGGAACGACTTTGGATTCGTGTATGTTTGTCTCACTCTCACTACTCTCTCACTCTCTCTCGATCTCTCATTCTCTCACTCTCCTACACACACACACTCTCTCTCTCTCTCTCTCTCTCTCTCTCTCTCTCTCTCTCTCTCTCTCTCTCTCTCTCTCTTTCTCTTCGAATCTCTCTCCCACTCACTTAGACGGTAGAAGGCTCGAGGGGAAGACAGGTTTCCGTTCAAATTTTATGTTGATGCCATGGATGAATTTCAGGCTGAAATTTTATGGCCCTGGTATTCCGAGAACAAGAAGGAGATTGGTCTGTACTCTCGAACTTTCGTAGCATTTCCTGCGTTGTCAGAAACCTGAAGCTGCACTCGGGAATGTTGGAAACTAGGCTAGCGGTCTGGGCTTAGGATCAGGACATTTTCGTCGTTGTCCACCTCTGACAATCTGATGTAGGTAGTTTGGTCGGCCGTAAGTATTAATTGTTTTTTGGAATTTGTCGGGATGCGGCCCAAGGAAAATAAATGAAATTACTTCATTTATTGTTTTATTTTATGACGTTTCGTCCTCTTGCTGAGGACATCTTCAAATCTCTACACGGACAAGACATTAGATGTTAAATAGAGAGAAAAAAAAAAAAAATATATATATATATATATATATATATATATAGTAGATAAAAACTAATTTAAACGAAAAACTTACTGGTGAGACCAGGAAAAAAATTCATAAAACCTCCGAAAATATAACGGATTTGTCAGATAAAAAATTTGTCAGATAGAGGTTCACCTAAGGAAAAACAAACCAAACATAAAAAGTAAAAATATAGATAAAATGTTAAAATATTATTAATGGATAACAATAAAAAAAGGGGGTATAAACATTTATCAGCAGCTAACAAGGTAAAAACAACAACAAAAGATTTGGTATACAAAAGGGTGAACCTTCTTGTTGGGAAGTAGGTACTCACCAAGTAGTGTTGAGCTCCCAGCTAATGTAAGTGACGTCCTTAGTTTGGGGCCCAAGTTTGCTATTGATAGCAACAAGTTTCATGACTATGTTCCGAAACTGATTGTAGATGTGGAGAATGCTATTCACAGTGCAACAGATAGCGATGAAATTAAAGAACGTGCACGTCACAATGTCAATAACATTTTCTCAAATCATTTACACAGAATAAAAAATTCTAACTCTAAAGTTTTCTTTCCCTCTTTCTATGCTAACCTAAAAGACACCCGAAGTTTTTTGAAATCTAATGCTGATAAAATTATAGTGACTAGAAGTGATAAAGGTAATAACACGGTGGTGATGGACAAGAATGAATATACAAAACAGATGGAGAATTTGTTTTGTAATACAACTACCTACAAACCTCTTGCTAGAGATATCACCAGTTCTCAGTCTAGTAAATTTAATGGTTTTTTGGCAAGATGGAAAGACCGTGGCCTTATTGATAAGTCCACATATTTCCGTTTAATTCGACACAATGCACTATGTCCAAAAGCATATGGCTTACCTAAAATTCATAAACTAGGACCTAATTCTAGTGGTCCGGTTCCTATGAGACCTATAATTGCCAACATCCAATCTCCAGCAGAGAATCTAAGTAAATTTCTTGTACCACTTGTTAAGCGCGTTAGTGTAGATAACCCTTATGATGTCAAAAACTCCTTTGACTTTGTCGACCGTACACGTGGACAAAAAATCCCGACAGGTTGGGTATCTATCAGTCTTGATGTCGCGAATCTTTTCACTAATGTCCCTATTGATAGGGCCCTTGAGATTATAGACAGGAAGTGGAATTTGATTGAAGGACATACTAATATACTGAAAGCTGATTTTCTTGAGGCTCTAGAGCTATGTTGTCGTTCAGGGTATTTTCAGTTTAATGGGAAGTTTTATGGTCAATTAGAAGGTCTCAGTATGGGGTTGAGCTTGGGTCCGGATATTTCTGGTGTTGTCATGAATGATTTGTTGGATTCGTGCCTTCCACAGTTACAGGATTGTGTATCGAACGTGTCTAAATATGTAGATGATTTACATTTATCTGTTGACCCAAATCATTTACCGAGAATTCTCTCAACTTTCAATTCTTATCACCCTATGTTGCAGTTCACTGTTGAGATGGAGGCTGATGATGGAAGTGTCCCTTTTCTTGACACAGTTGTTTATAGAGATGAAAATAATTGCTTTTATCATGGGTGGTATGCGAAGCCTTCATCTAGTGGTAGGATGTTACATTTTCATTCTCAACACCCCAGATCACAGAAAATTAACCTTGTCAAGAACATGTTTGAGAGGATTCTGAAATTGGGGGACCCCCGTTTCCATACCACAGATCTTGCCAAAGCGAAAGAATTACTTAGAACCAACTCTTACCCTCAAAGCTTTTATGATCGTTGCCTCAGAGAAGTTAAAAATAAAATATTTCCATCTTTTGGTCTGATTCCAGTAGGTAAGCCGCCCTCTAATACAGCGCCTCGGTTTTTTAGTCTGACATATATCCCAGGATTGTCAGAGGGCCTTTCAAAAACTCTCCAAAAATCTTTCCCTAATTTCAAATTTGGTTCCAAACCTAGGTATCGGCTTGACAGCCTTTTTTCCAAATTGAAGGACCCAGTACCTCTATCCTCTTCCTCTAAAATTGTTTATGATGTCCCGTGTAACGCACCAGGTTGTGATAAAAGATACATCGGCCAAACCAAACAATTCTTTTCGAAACGTGCTTCTGGCCATAAGGGAGATGTAGCCACTGGCTCTGCTCACAAATCTGGATTGGCACGTCATTCAGTTGTCACAGGACATATGTTTAATTTCGATAAATTTAAAATTAGAGCCAGAGAAAGTTTCGAGCCCCGCAGATTAATTGCAGAATCAGTTTTCAACAACATTACTCCTAACACAGTTAATACTTGTACCGATTTCCAAAAGTGTTCTGTGTCTTACACCAACACATTCAACATACTACGATCAACATCCATTAATAGCTAGGTTTTTGTCTCAGGTAATAATAGTTGAAAAAATTCTCCCTACTCTTTGCTTTCCTACTTTCTTCATTCTGTCCTTTCTTTGTTGCTCTCATTACTCCATGCTATCTTTATTCTATGCTCTCTTTTCACCTCCATGCTCTTCTTACTCTGTGCTGTCCTTTCTCTATTTTTGTTTGGTTTCACCATCAGCTTATTATTTCTCTCTACCACACTCAATTTTTATTATTATTTTTTGAGTTATTTACTTGATTATTGTATTTTCTCTTGTGAGAAGTAGTTGAACAGTGTTTCAGGAATTGTTTTTGGTTTTTTGTTGTTGGTAGCTATGGTTACTTTACAGTTTGTTGACTAATGGATGCAAATGAGTTTCAAACCAAATCAATTTCTATATCTTTTTTCGGTTTTCGTTTCTATCTTTTCATTCTTTTTATTTTTTCTCATTTATAATTACCATCCATCCATTTTTTATTGCTTTCCTGACATTGCTTGGTGAGTACCTACTTCCCAACAAGAAGGTTCACCCTTTTGTATACCAAATCTTTTGTTGTTGTTTTTACCTTGTTAGCTGCTGATAAATGTTTATACCCCCCTTTTTTTATTGTTATCCATTAATAATATTTTAACATTTTATCTATATTTTTACTTTTTATGTTTGGTTTGTTTTTCCTTAGGTGAACCTCTATCTGACAAATTTTTTATCTGACAAATCCGTTATATTTTCGGAGGTTTTATGAATGAAATTTTTTTCCTGGTCTCACCAGTAAGTTTTTTTTTTAAATTAGTTTTTATCTACTATATATATATATATATATATATATATATATATATATATATATATATATATATATATATAATTTTTTTTTTTTCTCTATTTAACATCTAATGTCTTGTCCGTGTAGAGATTTGAAGATGTCCTCAGCAAGAGGACGAAACGTCATAAAATAAAACAATAAATTAAATAATTTAATTTATTTTCCTTGGGCCGCATCCCGACAAATTCCAAAAAACAACTCTGACAATCTATTCACCTTGAGTGACATAATCCAGATACGCTTCTCGCAGGGGAAAAAACATATGTTTTTTGTTTGTCAATTTTAAGTCCACGTTCGACAATGTGCAGATACATGCTCTAATTTACAAGCTTCACACACTAGGCGCTTCCTGCAAGATGGTTTCTGCAAATTTTGCAGCTTTTAATTGATAAAAGGGCGAGAGCCTGGGTGGCTAATATTCAATTATAACCATCTTCATTAATTATAGTTAGGTGAAGAGTCATGTTATGTCTTATTGTAATAAAAACATATTTGAATTGTCCTAGGTACATGTTTTAAATTGTTTTAATTAATAGATTTGTTGAATTATTTCGGCTGAGTTTCACTGATTTGGATAAAGAAGTGCTTAATCGTTAGTGGGATGGGAAAAAAAATGTTCAAAGTACTTACTTGTAGTAATGTAGTAATACTTGTGCCAATGATATGATATGACCAAAAATTGAAAGGAACATTCAAATCTGAGCCAAATAGGAAGCAGGTCACTTATTTGTTTTCTCTGACATCTCTCTGACATAGCTATGGCTCGTAGTACTATAACACTCACGATCCGCTATAATTTTCCTCAAATCGGTGGAATCTGGAAGTTCAGAGGAGTATCTATACTCTTGGGGAGTAGGAGTGACGTAAAGGGTTGAATTGTTTGATACTCGTGTCAAAGACACAAGCACCCCCTTTGCCTGAGGACAATCACGCGAGAATGGCGCGGACTCAACACCCCGAGATCAACTGAACACTTACTACAGTTTAACATACTGGATTCGTGGCTAGTTCCACTGAGGGAACCTACAATAGAGAATGAGACTGGAAACGGGACTATTTCTGGAATAAAATGAGACTAGGTACTTTGAGGGAACTATTTGGTGACATTGAAGAGAAAAAATGCGTGATATAATTTGCTGTTTACTGAGAGCCAAAACCGTCCGTATTGAATAATTCGTTGTCGGTTGAGACAGAAATAAAAATAAAAGGCTTACGTAATTTAGTCATCGTCTTCACAACCATCTATCCAACCCTACTACTTCGATAGGGGTTACCGAATCCATCCAGGTAACCCAACAAATCTATAATCAGTATATAATACTGCCAGGAAACACCCTGACCATTCAACTTCGTCAGGTGTCTTAGGCATAAAATTTTCAATAACATATCTTTGTAAATTATCAAGAAAAAAAAGAAAAGTTCCAGTCATGCAGCATGGCCGTAATAGCGAATTTTTGTAAATTACCGTATTGTATAAGTATTGTTAAATTGTTTTGAAATTTGAGCTTTTTGCATGCAAGGAAATCGTTAACTATTAATTTTGTGGCAAAAAAAAGTCTTTTAAATAATAACCTCCTATTCAAATAGAGGTTTTGAATTTTTAGACATTTTTGCAATTTTTAAACAAATTTTAATTAGGGGGTAGTTCATCAGGAGGCTATTTGTTTCACGAGCCAACCTGTGAGGAGGGCGGTTGTAGAGATAGTTGTGGTGGAAAAAGGCACTCGGAATAAGGTTTGGGAACGATCATTATATTGGGGATGATCAAATCGACTAGCACCAGCAAAGGAGCAGCATCTGACCTGCTAATAGTCAATTTATGAAAAAAAATAAAAATTAAATTTATTAAAAAAAATTCGCTGCTCAAGCGTGGTGAGTTCAAGGAAAGCCAAAATTTCAGTGTAATCAACACTTAGAGAGGGGATACGAAGTTTAAACGCTAGATATCGCAGAAATTTATGCTGCACCCTCTCGATAGTGTGCTTATGCGTCGAATAGAATGGAGACCAAATAACAGAGGCGTACTCGAGGATGTATAAAGGAGTATAAAGGAGTATCAATGCTCGAGTATCGGTGAATTAGGAAACCCACGTTAGCATTACGTTTTAGGAAACCCAACATGAGTAGAGCTTTGCAGGTTATGTGATCAATATGTTCAGTGAAAGAGAGCTGAGAGTCCAACAGGACACCAGGTAATGGTTGAATTGTTTACAATTTTGCTTAGACAGTTTTTTCTGAGTACAATAATGCTGCAAGACTGCAATTTCTGAATACAATAACGCATACGAATATAATTCACATCTCAAAAGAATTAAGGGATAACTTTTTCATGTAGACGTCAAAGACCCCAGATCAGTCGGACAAAGATCATATTATATCTCAGGATTAGGTACCTAATGGAGATGGGATGCACCCTATTCTTTTTGTTTTTTCTCAACCACGACTAGAGAAAGACCAGTGATATGAAACTCTGACATAAGCCAAAAGAGAATGAAATCTGAGCATTTTTTTCAAGAAAAGTACCCCTTCTTCATTTTTTCCCCACAATTTTTGAGATATCGAAGTGAAACTTGGAGAGCGTTTATGAGGTGCCTGTGTTTTAAGCAAATAAAAATCAGACAAAAAATCCAAATTTTTTTTGGACTACGCTCCGATATCCCCGGTGTTTAGATACTTGGAAAAAAAATTCACATTTTTTGCCAAATGACGCCTCGTTTCAAAGATTTTTTTAGTGCTGAACACGATGTTGAAGTCAGAATTGCGATATCTTATTCCATTTTTGGATTAGAGCTGATAATCATGAAGAAGTGCGATTCATTCTGTGTTGGCTCATGTCGGAGCTTGATATTGCTGGTCTTTCTCCGTGTTTGAGAAAAAAAGAAAAGAAAAAAGAATAGGGTGCATCCCATCTACATTAAGTAGCGAATCATGAAATATAATATGAACTTAGTCCGATTGATCTGGGGTCTTTGGCGTCTACAAGGACAACACAAAATTGATCCCCTAATTATTTTAAGGTGTGTAGTATAGAATAATAATTTACCGGAAGTGCTCATAAAAATGTCTGAAGTTTAGGAATGACAAGTATCGCTACCTATTCATTTTGTCAAATCGGGAAAAAGCCGTAAGGCTCTATTATCTGACAGATTTATAAATAGAGCGTCATTCATTATTTCTGTTCTCTCTCTCTCTCTCTTCCTCTCTCCCTCTCTACCCTCATTCAAACGTATTCTAATGAACTCATCTCTGCAGCCTTCCCTCCCCTAATTAAAACAAGGCCGAATTAAACTGGTTATGTGTAGGGCCTGAATCGAGCTCGGGGTGCTCCTTCCGTTTTCGGGGCTGAATTGAATATCCCCCGCTTCCCGTATGGCCTCGACAAATTGGGGTTTCCCCGATCAAAACTCAATTTAGCTACTGGCGCCTCTAAAAATTGAGGGATGAATGGAAGACCCGATGAATAAAACTCATTCAGATCTGATAATTTGGATGTACTCAGTTCATAAGGTTTCTACACACACAGTATTGGAAGAAAAATAATGTGCACGTTTCTGATCAATCGACGGTTTTACTGTATTTTGAGCAAACAGGTACATGACAATAAATTATATTCGAGTATTATAATAACTATTATTATTTCCCTCAATTTTTCAGAAATAATTTACTAATGGAATTGTAATTTGAAATCTATCCGTGCAGTACAAATCTTCAATGATTTTGAACTTAATACTCTAAAATAAGCACTGTTTGCCCAAACAAAATTTCTAGTGTAGAACACGCTTTTACCGGGACCTTAAAGTGAAAAATGTTACAAAATATTGTCATAAAAAAAGGTCTCAAAATGTACACAAAATATAATCACGAAAAACGAGACTTAAGTAGCGGCTGGTCTAATTTCTTCGCTACTCAACCTATGACTCTGAAATTTGAAATGGAGAACCCTTGGGACGCGTACAAACAAATCATGAAGTCTAGAGCCCGCCCAGATCTGCCAAGTGAGATCCTGAGCTAACGTTTACTTCGTGGCAGTTTGTACATAGTGAGGTGTCAACTTTTCCCATTTCATTCAGCTATGCGTAAAATAGTCCTGAGAGGAACTGTTTTTGAAAATGCTTGACTTCTCCATGTTTTCTCTCCAACCATATCTTTGTCTGGGATATCTCAAGCGTACTTTCTATCTTCCTCTGTGCTCTACAGTCCACATTTTCCTACCATCTTTCCATAATGTGTTATCTCTCTTCTTCGATTACCCGAGATCTTTCCCCCGCCACCCTTCTATCGAAAATTCGTTTTCGTCCTACAGCCATCAGTTGTATTGGGATTGGGACCTTTCTATTGATCAAACTTTTAGTTGTCAATGACACCTCGTGTATTCATGTTTATATTATATCTTTAATTGAGAAAATTTCCAATTAACGTAGGTACAGGGGTTATTAGAAATTGAGGCGATCTCTATCATTATTGTGGCTCTTAGACCTCCCTTAATCTACAGTCTTCACCTTAATCTACAGTCTTTGTAAAGTCCCTACCATCTCAAATCCTTCATTCAATTTACAAGATTTAATGAACTCGTTGAACTTCGATAAAACTTATACCTGATTGGTTCCACTAAAGTTAGTTCATAATTTTCGCTTCACAAAGTAAGCTACTTTACTTTTGGAAGATTGCGGAAGGGAGGGGATATTTGGAGATTTCGTTGCGCCCTTAGTGTTTCACTAAGCAAGAAGAAATCATAAAAATTCAACAAGCCCTTACACTCGGAATATATTATTCAATTGACTTTGAGATCTCGTCTGTGACGATTCTGCGACGCCAAGAGACCTATTAGGTACACGGGAGAGAGCCTGATATTTAAATCAGAGGTTGGAGAACGTTCTTTTCATTTCAAGTGTTCTCCATATTTGATGGGGCCTTGCCCTTTCACTTCTTATTCTTTTGTTGAAGGAATACGACATGATAACCTCCTGAGACGAGTATAAAACGTCAAGCTGTGCTTCTATTCACGGTCCAATTTGAGCATTTAGTTTTAGTGTGGGCTACGCGGTATATAGTTCAATACTTATACAATGTCAGATAAAATATGAAAATTGAATAAAACAGGTGTGCTAAAGACCACACGGGAGAATTGTAAACTTCTATAACGATTTTTACATTACTTTCCACTCTGTTGGGATGTTGGGAAAGTAAAAGTGGACTCCGCCCCTGGAACCTTGGTAACTTTCCGCCTTGATCCTTCGGCTAAAATGCTAAAACATGGAACATGCTTTCGTCCCGCTAATTCGTAAATGTAAATAAATTTAAAACTACGACATAAATGTTTTAAAAATCGAAATTTGAACAGAGTACCTAAGTGGTAATTTTCTGTTATGGTGCGCGTTTACAATTACTATAAGCAAGATTAACTTCTCAACCAAGTGACAACAAAACAAGCGGCATTGTTTACTATATCCATTTATAACATAAATAAATATAAAACTACGACATGAATAGAAGAACAAGTACAAAAGAAATGCGTGATAAATCGAGAGCTTTCCAACGAGTGGAGAACGATTTTTGTCCGGTGAAAATTAAAGAAGTTTCATTTCCCCAGCAACGGCTTGGTTGTAAGTAAAATCAAAAGAAAAACTGGATTCTAGAGCCACTCAGCTGATCTGGGATCGGTCAGTTGTGTTCAGAAGTCCCTCAAGGGGCTACATACCAAATCTCAGAATCGTGGGATCATTGAAGAAAAAACTGGATTCTAGAGCCACTCAGCTGATCCGGGATCGGTCAGTTGTGTTCAGAAGTCCCTCAAGTGCCCACATACCAAATCTCAGAATCGTGGGATCATTATGGAAAAAACTGGATTCTAGAGCCACTCAGCTGATCTGGGATCGGTCAGTTGTGTTCAGAAGTCCCTCAAGGGCCCACATACCAAATCTCAGAATCGTGGGATCATTATGGAAAAAACTGGATTCTAGAGCCACTCAGCTGATCTGGGATCGGTCAGTTGTGTTCAGAAGTCCCTCAAGGGGCTACATACCAAATCTCAGAATCGTGGGATCATTAAAGAAAAAACTGGATTCTAGAGCCACTCAGCTGATCTGGGATCGGTCAGTTGTGTTCAGAAGTCCCTCAAGGGCCCACATACCAAATCTCAGAATCGTGGGATCATTATGGAAAAAACTGGATTCTAGAGCCACTCAGCTGATCTGGGATCGGTCAGTTGTGTTCAGAAGTCCCTCAAGGGGCTACATACCAACTCTCAGAATCGTGGGATCATTAGGGAATCTCCGCGTAACGCTCTCCGCGTGACGCTCCCCCGTGTGACGCTACCCCGCGTGACGCTCCCCCGCGTGACGCTTTTTCATTTATGTGCCATAGTAAAGACATAAAATGTCAAAAACAGCGTGACGTGACGGTAAAATCGTATTCACACCCCGCTAAATTTTTCGACGCGGTGCGCCAATAGAAGTTTACACTTCAATTATGAAAACGGTTTGGTTTATGTAGTATCCATGAATGAATGACTAATTAATGGATTACCGAGCCGGAAGTAGCAAAATTGCGTAGATTCTTCCAGAAGGATCTCGAACCTATTACAATAAATTATCATCATTCTGCTCCTAACCGTGTACATGTTCGATCATTCTGCAACCCAACGACTCCCATTAATTTAACTTTATTTATTAACAGTTTATTATTCCAAATAACGGACATTACAATTAACACCCACCCTCAAAATTTGTGAGTTTACTTTTCTAGATGCGTAGATTCCAGAAATGTTCAAGTCTTGGAAAGAAATAGTATGAGCGAATTTTCGTAAATTCTCCTTATATTTTATGATGCATTGTTTTGAAATTTGAGCATTTTGAGAGCAACGAAGTTGATATCTGCCAATTTGTAGGAGGAACAACTTGTTGTAAATTATATTCCGCGATCGAAAAAATATCTTGGACTATTAGATTTATTGAATTTTCGTTGATTTTTCAGCAAATTATGAAGTAATTGAATTAAATTGCTCGGAATGAATTTTCGCATACATTTTTCAGTGCTCAGTTCATCGCCGATAAGCTTCTTTTGGCTAACATTCTGCAAAAGCAAAAATAAAATAAAATAATAATTTGAACGATTTTTAGCCGTTTTGAGCCATTTTTAGAGCAAATCTTTTAAAATGTGAGCAATTTAATGTGCTCAAATGAGTACTTAAGAAGTCACTTAACTTAATTAGAATTAGATATTTTTATTACCCCTGTTTTTCTCGTTTTGTAAATGCTTCAATTTGTTGTACCTACTTATTATATATATAAGGACCGAACTCTTTGTAACAACTATGTACTGGCTTTTTACACATAAATGTATTGATTGACTCACAGATTCTCAGTTTCTTTGCAATGATGGTAGGGGTGTTAGAGAGTAAGAAGGTATGTCGAGAATGTGTAAGAAGACAGCCGCTGCGTCTGCATGGTCGTTTTCGATATACTGATAGCAGGTCTGCGTTCGTCTCTTGGGAGCCGGCGACAAATCGTATCGTTCAGAGCAATGCATCAATCACCGGGAACAGAAACAAGTTCTTTCACTCGTGACTCATTTGTACGGATTTCAGAAGCGATTGCCACCGCATAGAATTCCCTCAAGGGGAAAATAGGAGAGGAAATCCACTTGAAACTCGACGAAAACACCAAGATATATATTGGTACTGCCCGTTTAACTTCACAGACGTTTTCTCTCGATATAACGTTTTGCTACCTTACTGCCGAAAGTAGAGAAGCTTTGTGTTTATGCAAGAAGTCGATAAAAATGTTTATCCTCCAAAATGAAAATGGTCACTTGCTTTTTGCGTTTCAGAGCTTGACGATTGTCGTGGCTCAACTAGTATTGCTTTATGTTGTGTAGATTTCCAAATAAAACTTGAGAGCCAGTCCACAAAAGTCGCCTGCAGATCGGCCGAGTAGCAGGTGCTGTTCGCGTGATCACATTTGCTTCTCCAATAGGAAAACGCACCTTTCGGGTATACATAGTGAATGGGATTAGATCGGCTCCTCATTCCCCATACATTCTTGAAATGAAACATATCCTGTTCATTGTGCTTCCCAACCTACCAACAACTCAGTTTATCCTACCTAACATTAGATTACCCCTATCCTTCGACCAAAGGGATGGATGTACGCAGCCGTACCTTTCTGCAAGTACTCAGAGACTGTGCGTACTGGGGTACTTTCCGTTATCCTTGACGAAAGTATACTTGGTTAGAATCCGCCTGACTTTACTCAACAGGGCTTCGCCTACCAGGGTAAATAAAAGCTCCTTCTTTTCCTCTTCTTCTACCATCCAAAGTTCACCATTGTTTTTATTAACCAAGTAGTCGCAGTCAGGCTCACTCACGGAAATTTCACACAGAATACAAATCACAACAATGATAAATTTCGCGTCCGTGTCTGTCTGTGACGATTCCTGGTTACACACTCCCAAACTATAGGCCCTAAGTTTTAGTCCGATTTGAATGAAATTTTCCACGACCCTGCTTGATATCTCCTATACGGATTCCTATGAACTTCGTTGCCATCAAACCAGTAATGTCGAGTGAGCATGTGCAAAGTTAACTTTGTTATAACGTAGATTTCTGTCTATCGGTCCGATTTAGTTCTAACTCGGATGGTGGTTGGGCTTATGTTTCTTGGTAGGTATAATATGAATTAATTTAATAATTGAGGTAAATTTCAAGACTCCCTCATGCATCACAGAGCTTTGCCCCATCGAATGTTGATTCCAATAGTTGGTCCTTTTATATTGCTTTCATGCATCTTTCATTGCAATGCTTTCCATTTTAATTATTATTATGATTATTCTTTATTTTAGTCACCATTACTGAGTAATTTATGTATCTCTTGGAATAAATCTTTTTGAATTGAATTGAATTGAAGGTGCCCTACCACGATTGGTTGATTAATAACAACTGCTCATGTGCCAAACTTAAATTTATTGTTACAGATGAAACACCGAGAAGTGGATCGATTTTGAAGAAATTTTCTGGCATGATATGGCCTTATTATTATTAGCTTTTCTATAGCTCCCTATAGGTAAATATCATTGCCGTCGGATGAATAATGCCGTGTACACATTTGCAAACGTGAGTTTCTTATAACAACGATTTCTTACGATGTATAGGTCTGATTTGATTCAAACATGGAGGGTGGTTGGGTATGGGTTTCAAGAAGGTGCCCTATGGATTTTATTGCGATTAGGCGATTAGTTGTGTAATATTTATTACCCATGCGCAAAACTAAAGTTGGTTGATTTACGTAAAACTAATGTACAACCAATTTGATGACATTCTCAAGAATTTTATCGGCTAGCCGGATAAATAGTAGTGTGTGTACATGCTCAATAATGAATTTCTGACGTTGATTTGGTTCTAATTATTAATTTTATTATTTTTAATCGTAAACTTTAATTTTATTAAAGTGTATCATTAATTTTATTATCAAACTATTGATCCGACGGCGATGACATTTATAGAAGACCATCTAAGAGCAAGCCGATAAAATTTCTGAGAATGCCATAAAAGTCACACTCAACTAATTATTAGTTCTTTCAACTACCTAATTTTTTTATTTTTATTAGAATTTAAGCCCCGTCTCAACCGGAAGGGTTATTAGCGGCAATCAAGAAGGGGGTGTCAAAACGACACGGCAACGGGCACGATTCTAAGGGGAGCCATGGTGACCGTCCATCACTAAACGGACTGCCATCACGGACTCCACTGGCAGATCGGAGGGGGAGAAATAATAATAATAATAACCCACAATAATAATATTACAGCGATGACCGCTTTGTAACCCCTACAGCGGATAAAAATACCCCGTAATAAGAACTAAACTACGACTAGATGATCCTTACAAATACATAAATATTATCGATAAATATATAATGATAAATACTTTATATATATATATATATATATATATATATATATATATATATATATATATATATATATATATAAGTAGTAAGTGGGCACGTTGAGAACAACTGAGAGAAAACTAACAGTAAAATATTTAAAGTGAAAACTAACAGTAAAATATTTAAAGTGAAAACTAACAGTAAAACATTTAAAGTGACACCAAACAGTAAAATATTTAAAGTGAAAACTAACAGTAAAAACTTTTCAACACAAAACATCAGAACCAGTGACTTTTTCTTTTTGGGCGGTAAGTTAAAAGAATCTCTCCAATAAAAATAAACATGTCTCAGCCATTTTTACAATTTTCACTTAAGCATATCGAATTCATTGAATGTTTCGCGTATATCGATAGAGATAGAGATATGAAAGTATACAGGTTTATTGAGCAACTAGTATACGGAGAAATCTCAGCTGATAAAATTGCAAATTTTAAAACACAGTTGAAAAATGTAGGGGTTGAAAATTTCGTAAATACCGTTAAGAAAACAATACCAGTATCTCCGAAAAAAGACGTGAAATATAAAAGGAAAAATATCAAAGAAAATATGTTGGAGAATTACGTTATTCGTAATAATCGAGATAAGAAATTTCTACAAGAGTTGAACGTAAAGATTTTTTTAAAGATGATCCCAGATAAAAATATAATTGTGGACGATGGTAATATTATCGATATAATATTACCTTGATTTCGTATTCACCTTTTGCAACTCCGTCAGTTCGTAGTATTCTGAGGGGTTAGTTAAAAGAACATCGATATAAAATTAAAGATAAATGAATTTAATTGACGTAGATAATTTTATATCAATGTTTTTACGTAAGAACATCGATATGTACAACTATTCAAAAAACAGAAAAAATATATTAAGCTCCATAGATTACACTAAACTAGGCGGTAGGATATACAACGACGTAAAAAAAGATTTGGCAATCATCGACGAATTACAATTTAGTGAACATATATTCTTGTTGTATAAAAAAAGAACTGCTACTTTGATAAAAATTTTTTTATCCATTTTACAAACGCCTATACGCAAAAAGGAAAAAGACAAATGTAAAATATTAAATAACTATTTAAACGTCGTAAAAACTTGTATTCCGTATAATATTTTTGTAAAGTTAAACATTACTGATAAAACGTGTAACAAACTAAATTTAAATTACAGTAGAAATTTCTGCGAAAATTGTGAAAACGACGAGGATTTTATAAAAGAAAACGATATTTTAATTTGTAAAGTATGTTTTTCAGAAGTTATAGAAAAGATGTATTTTAATAATAGATCTTATAATGTCGCAGTAAAAAAATATAATTATGATCGTGTTAGTCACTTTAAAAAATGTATTCAAAAGTATCAAGGAAAACAATATACTTTTATAAACCCCACTATTTATTCAGACCTCGAGCGCTTATTGATATTTCATGGAATAATTAAAGACGAGCGAGAATCTAGGTCTAAAAAATTTGCAAACGTAAAAAAATCTCATATTATACATTTCTTAAAAGAACTCGGATATACTAAACATTATGACGATTATGTACTTATACACGCAAATTTAACTGGTCAAAAATTAAACGACATAAGTCATCTGGAAAACATTCTAGTCAAAGATTTTGAAAAATTTTCTGAAAAATATTCGTCTATATTTACAAACTCTGAAAGAAAAATTTTTATAAATACAAAGTTTATTTTATACAGACTGTTATTGAGACACAACCATAAATTAGACGAAGGAGATTTTCTTACATTAAAATCTCTTGATCGTAAAAATGAAACAGACAGAATTTGTAAAACTATATTCGACTCTTTAGGGTGGGAATACAAAACTAAGTAATTTTTTAATGAACACTGCTCATTAAAAAATAAAATATCCTTCCCCCAGCATTCTGAGCTTTTAGCAAGCGTAAAAATTATCCTCAAACTGCTGCTTCAGTATAGCTTTATACACAATGTAAACCACTAATCTAAGTTGATGTTCAGTGACATTTTTAACCTTAATATTTTTTTTATTAAGGAATGCCAAAACTTGCTCCTTTGTATGTATTGGTGGTTTACCATCGACACCAAATAAACCTTCTTTAAGCATCAATTTACTAAATCTATACTCCTTCAATTCATGTAAAATATTCTCTAGTGCGTAAACGTTTTTTTCATAAAATTGAAATTCAGGTGTCTTTACAAACTTCCAGAAACCTCCATGTTCTTTACATAAATTTAATGCTTCGTCGTCTAAACCCATAGCTCTTTATTTATTATAGAAAATATTTTTTTCGAACCCACCTTTAAGAATTCATTGACAATGAGGGGTAAGTTAAAAGAAAGAAAAATAAACAATAATAAACATTTTATTTTACATCATAAAAGAATAACTAGAAACGCAGAGTCTTTTCAAGGTTTACACTCGAATCTTGAGACAGCTGGTTCATCCTCTTCAGAGTGTTTCTGTAGATAAGGCGCTCTTCAAGGAGCGCTTTTGGAGGGGGAAATCACGTCACAGCGAGTAGTTTCATAAAAAAGAATAGCTAGAAACGAATGCGAACGTTGAGGACCGCTCCTGTAGATAAAGCGCTCTTCGAAGAGCGCTTTTGGAGGGGGAAATCACGTCACATCGAGTAGTTTTATAAAAGAATAATACTAGATCCAGGCGCTCTTCGAAGAGCGCTTTTGGAGGGGGAAATCACGTCACACCGTTCCCGCGGTCCTCAAAGATAAGGCGTTCTTCGAGGAGCGCTTTAGGTGGGGGAACTCATATTTTTAATCAGGCACATTTTATCTGTGATTCAAACTGGAGACCGAGGCGCTATTATCACGTCAAAGAATTACGTCACACCGTCCCGCGCTCCTGTAGATAAGGCGTTCTTCGAGGAGCGGATTGGGTGGGAGAACACGACCTTCTGGTTCAGACGCATTTCATTCCATCTCCCAAAATGTTTTATACTCAGGAATCTTTAACATGGTTTCCACTCGTAAAATAATTTTATAAAATGATGAGAAGTAAATGGAGAGTTTCTTCAGCTTTGGGTTTTTATAAACCATTTTGCCAACTGCCCTGAGTTTTCTTGCATATCCTTCAGAAATATTAAATTTTGCTTGCAAGTGTTCTTTCCAGGTGGTTGCAGAAGTATTTTTCTTGAAGTTCTCGAAATATTCATTGAGAAAGTAGCCGTATGCTGAATACAAATAAAAGAGCTTCGTCTTTTGCTTTTTTATGACAACATGAAGTTTGAGTAAATAATCTTCAACTTCACCAATGTTCGTCTTATCAGGAGGTCGTAAGTCTTCAGTATTTCGATCTGGTACGAGATGATTAAGTAAAAAACTATGCGTTTTTTCAGGAGGAATAGTCTTAAATGTTCTTGGAAGTTTTAATAATTCTTTATAATTAATACGCTTTACCACTGGCACTTGAATGTTTCCAACTGTTATCAATGTTCTTGCTGCTTCCAAACTTTCACAATTTTCCACTTTCTTGATAAAGTCTATACACTCACTGTGATACGTTTTGTAACTCTGAAGTTCCAAATAAAAGTCTTCAACAATAGCTAACTACAAATAATCTTTAGGTTGAGACATTGTACACACAGCGTCACTTCTGAATGAGAACTGCGTATCGCCTCTTCATTGACTCATATCGGTTATGTAACCAGTTCATGATAATTTAGATTCACCGAACAGCCGATAGATTGTGTTTGCAGTTCTAATTCTTTAGTGTCTCGTTATTCGGAGTAGTTTTTATTGAGAATTCTCAATAAAAACGTATTCACCCTATTCCCTAAATAAGTTTTAGAATTCCTCTTTTATCATAGATTTTAGAGGAGAATAGTTCAGAGTTGCTTCCGACATTAAAATTATATAAACCGTAGTATCTTCTGGTACATTTTTATCAAACTCTACACGTAAAACGATATTACTTTTTTGACCAGAAATAGTTTGTGGTTGTCTGGTCAAGTTTACACTATAAATTGGGTAGCTCTCTTTGAAAAACTGAAGATCAAAGTATGGAATAGATGAGTCTTGACATATTATTCTTTTGAAATCTTCGTACATGGTGTGAGCTATATAAAAATCGTTTGATTCAAAATCTAAATTCAAATTTTCTTGAGGATAAATTTTCCCTCCTACTTCAAAACTAATATTTTTAACATTCAAATGATCAAACTGTGAGTTATTTTTCTTTTGGTTCTGTTTTCTACCTGTCTGAAAAACAACAAACCCCCAGATCGGATTCTGTACATTTCTATAAATATTTGTAATGTTGTAAGTCCAGTTTTTTCCAGCAAGAACTTTCTCTTCAATACATTGTAGCTTTTTAAAACGGAATAAGTAAGGAGTGGTACTAAGTTCGGCTATTAATTTATTTTTTGATGTACTTTCAAACTTAATTATGGGAACCCTAAGGTAAAAATTTTCGATTACTACTTTTCCTTCCACACCTTCTGTTGAAGTTGAATCTTTCTTATAACGAAAGAGTACATCATCGTTATAATTTCTGTAGAACACAATTTCAAATCCTCCCTTGTAAATTGGGTAGCTCTCTTTGAAAAAACCAAGACCTAAATCACCTAAATCCCCAGTTGCACTAAATTTTCCCCCTCCCGAAACTCTCGAATTAAAACCACTTCTGACAACTTTTGCATTGTAATTTTGAGGTCCAGAGAAAGAAGCTAGTCCTAGAACTGTACTTGCAATTCCAGGATTATCAATTTCATCAATAATCGTATTATGCTTTTTTACTTCAATTTTGGAAAATAAGTGGGCAACAAAATTATCAACCATCATTATTCCATCATTAACTCCATAGTTTTTTGTGGCATCTTTAGGAACGTATTTCCCAGAAATGTAATATTGAATATTACTACCTATAAAATCATCTTCCAGTTGTAATTTGAAAACCGTTCTATTAGTATCAGAGTTCAAGTTAACTTTAGATTCAGGATCAAATTTACTATACTGAATCCTTGTGATTTCAGAATCGTATTTAGAGTATATTGATTTAATTTTATTCATACTTATTTATAATAGGAAAAAAAGTTTTTTTATAGAATCGAAATTCTATAAAAATATCGAGTGGAATAATTTTTATAGGGAATCCCTATAAAAACTGACTTAAAACCTATTTAAAATCTAGTTCTGAAAACTTCCCCATGTTTCAAAAGTGATAGTTTGAAAGGATCCACACTTTTAACTTCTTTTTTATTCTTATTATATTCATTTAAAATATTATTTTTCATAATTACATAATTTTTTATTTCTTGTTCAATATCATTGAACTCTTCATCGGATATTTTACCGTCTTTAATTGCTTTTGTAAACTTTTCTTCAATCGAATTTAATTTAGCTTTTGCCAAAAGCGCAATTTCAGAGTGTTTAGTAATTTTTTTATTGAAAAATCCGCTCGAAGTCCTCAATATTAATGATAAGGTTGTCAATCCTACAGAAATTGGAACACTGCATGGAATTATTATTGGTAATGATATAGAGGCTCCGGCCAGTCCGAGTTCTGAGAGGGCGAATAAAAATTCAGTACCGTAAAGAGTACTGGATAGTTTCCCATATTTTTTTCTCAAACCATTTCTCATTTTCTCTTCATCTTCTAAAAATTTGTATTGAGTGATAATTCGATTGATTCTATAATTGTTCTCATTAAACTCGGGAAAAATTATTTTTGGATATAATCTAGGATGAGTTATTGGAGTAAATTCTTCAGGGGCTGAAGGTGTTTCATTATTTGTGTACATCATTTTATAATAGGAAAAAAAGTTTTTTATAGAATCGAGACTTAATAAAATAAATTAAGATTTTTCCTCAAAGTTCTCATACTATTTTTAAAATCGTGTCCTTCTGATAGCTTTTTCAAAATTAATAAACATAAATGTCCACAGATAGGAGGATCATATTGGTTTTGGATTTGCTCCTCATTATAAAATAAATTTTCTGAACCTAAATATTGAACAAGTTCTCTTGGTGGTGGTGCATTACCATACGAATCAAAATAATATTTTAAATTGTTATTTTTATAAAATGCAGTCCAGTGGCTTCCAGCCTCATCAGAATTTTCTAGATTTATAATTCCACATTCCGTGTGGTTCACTTTCTCTGGTAAATCATCCTTCATGAAAACTCCTTTGAAATTTTTAATTTTCATTTCTTTCGATAATCTTTCAATATCAAAATTGGTAAGAGGTTGGAAGCTATTTAGTTTTTTGATTTGGTAGGTTTCTTTTTAGGTTTTGATTTGGTAGGTTTCTTTTTAGGTTTTGAAATAGTTTTTTTCTTCTTCAATCCAGAACCGATACTTAAACTTTTTGCGTTTTGTGCTAATCTCTCCATTTCCAAGTTATGGCGTTTGATTTCTGCTTCTTCAGCAGATTTATGCTTAGAATCAATAACGCTAGAAGCTACTGCAGCTCCACCACCCAATAATGCCCCAAGAGCGCCAATTCCTGCAAAAAGTGAGAGTAAAAATCCCCCTGAATGATTTATTTGCAACTGATCGTAATTCATTTCCAAATCAACCCCTTTTTTGTTTTTGATACTTTTATCTAGCTTTTTTTTCTGAGTTTCATTTAACAGGATTTTATGATTTCCTTTTCCACTAATATCTTCAAAAGCTAGTCGTACTTTTACTGGAGCACGTTTTTTATAAGCGGCTCTTATTTTTTTCATTTGTAGTTCAGACAAATTTATTTGTTGCGTAATCATTTTATTATAGGAAAAAAAGTTTTTTTATAGAATCGAAATTCTATAAAAAAATTAATCATAATACCTAGTATACACCCATCCCAAAGTGTCTTTTGATTTTCATACCACCTACCACAGTAGCAGCTCCCAATTTTTCACCGATATTTGTTGAACTTTTCATAATTTTATAAGCTTCTGTTTCTAGTTGTTTATCAGCAATATGTCTATCACTTGTTTTTTCATGATCCTTGTAAAAAATGTCGTGTTGTTTACAAGCTTTATCGAGACTATTTATACCTTCATCCCCTCTATTTAATCTCTTATCCTATTTAGTAAACGGTCCACAATATTGATAACCGCCTGGGAGATGCATTTCAGGTACGAAACCATCTAGTTTGTTCAACAAAGTATTGAAAATACCAGAACCGTTTTTTATCATATTTTTAGGTAAATTATTAATAATTTTAATCAAGTATTCAGTTCCCTTGGGATTATCAATGTATTTCTCCAGTTGATCTTTGATTAAATTTATAACCCCCAATTTTTCATTGTGAAAATTATTATTTCCTGCCTGCTCTTGCGCATGCAAATAGTATAGTCTTTGTTGAATTTGATTCAAATTATCTATATATTTAAATTCTACGGGATTTTCATTATATTTAATCAACCCGGTACCGATCTTTTTCTTTTTACTATACTCCCAGATTGGTTTTATGATTTCTTTCCATTTTTTACTAACACTTGATTTTGGTTGTTTAGATTCAGGATTATTATTTTGAAACATGCTATTTGTTTGAATGAGGATTCTTGCATAAGCTTTAAAGTCTTCATTAGTGTATTCATCTTTGGATGGAATATCAGAAGCTATGGGTTTTGTTAAGAGCTTCCATAAGCCTTCAGTACCGGAATATTTCATTTTTTCTATTTCAATATCATTGCCATTTACCCGTATCTGTTTATTTCCAATAAATATATGATTTTTTAAAGGATATATTCCAAATTGCCTATCAGGATGAAGAATATATAATTCTGCAATTGGTCCAATACCTAAAGGGCCTACAGAAGAGTTTGGTAATTTAAAACTTTTTTGTAATATTAATTCCATTTCATCATCCCTATCTGCATTGTCACTTGAAAAGCTTTGATTTAATGTATCTTCAGTATCATTATCAATACCTTGAACCTCGCCATCAACATCTTGAAAAGAAACTTTTTTAGGTGAACTGATAGCCAAGGGGTTAGATGTTTTTATTGCAGGAAGGAGATCTAATTTTTTACCAAGATCTTCATCAGTTTGTTTCACTGCTTTTTCTACCTTATCTAATCGTGAAGTTATAGGTTCATAAGCCTTTTCTTTTGTTTCTTTATCAGTCGCTTGGTTAATCCTTTCTTGTCTCGCTATTTTTTGTAAATATTTTTTAAGTTTGATTCCTTCATCAGCTTCAGCTACAGTCATGGGTTTACGTTTTGGTTGTGTGAAAAATATTTGTTCATCTTCAGGGGTTGATCAATCTTTTTGATTTCTCTAAGTTTGGCTTGTTTTTCCTTCATAACTTCAAGTTGCGCGTCTTTGAATTTCTGTCTAAGCGCTTGTAATAAAGTATTTTTTGTTGTCATGTTTTTATTATAGGAAAAAAAGTTTCTAAAAAATCAAACGCTCAAACGCTCAAACGCTCAAACGCTCAAACGCTCAAACGCTCAAACGCTCAAACGCTCAAACGCTCAAACGCTTAGGAACACTATTTTTACGTTTTTGAGCGTTTCCCAATGCGTTTTCTTTAAGCGTTTCCCAATGCGTTTTCTTTAAATTTCTTTAGGTAGCGTCCGTCATTGCGTTTCTTTGTTATGTCAATCGTTAGAAAACCAAAGTCCTCATCCCAACAAGAATTGCATAATTCTTTGAATTGTTCATAAGTTAAATCAGTTCCAACATACTCATTAAAAATATCATTCATATATCTCGGACTTTGACGAAATACACACAAGAAATTAATATTGTTTCTAATAAGTTGCCGATCAACTTTTGACCAAGATTGTGTTAAATAAACACAGGAAATTTTCTTATGGCGACCTCTCACAAAATAATCTTTGATTTCTCTTTGCTGTTGAATGTTTACACAATCATCAAAAATTATTAAACTATTTTCTTTACAATCATCTAAGGGTATAAGCTCACCACAATTACTAAAGAACTGTGCTATTTCTACTCCATCTTTTATAGCAATTTTATCATAAGTTTCTCTCAAAACTCTATACACATTTTGATCTAGGGACTTTGAAAAAATGTAAAGATTATGGAAAGGAATACCCCAAGGTTTTGTGATTAAATTGTAAAGTAGAGTCGTTTTTCCACATCCAGAAGTTCCTACTATTAATAATCTTAAAGGTAATGGTAAAATTCCTTTCCTAACCTCTTTTTTATCAAACGGTATTGGGTCAATCTCGTATTCGTATTTACTCATCTTTATTATACGAAAAAAACTTTTTTTCCTATAATAAAAGCATGACTCTAATAAAAATTTCTGATAAGCACAAAGATCTAAAAATAACTTTTACTCAAAAAATTGATCTAAATCCCGATAAAAAATATAAACTCGGGATAGTAAAGTTATTATTTACTTCACCTTCTCTTTCATTTCAAGTAAAAGATATAATGATATCATTAAAATTATATCTTATAGATGGATGGTATCATCACGAGTATGTGTTAGATGGCACATTTAATGTTGAAACGTTTAAAAAAGAATTATATTTAAAAATAAAAGATTATACAACTGATCTCATGAAGAAATTTGAGTTGAATAAAACACTTTATAAATCACAAATTGACGCATTAAAAAAAATAAAACCTGAAAATTTGGTTTTTAAAGTAGACTACGCTACAAATCGTAATAGATTTTTTCTTAAATCTCCCGTTGTAATTGAATTTTTACGTCTCGGAAATTTCTGTTACCTATTTGATTTTGAACAATGTAAAATACCTGGGGATTATTTTGATGTTAATAAGGACTACTATTCTGAAGACAATCCAAAGTTAATCAAGCCTATTTCGTTAATTGAATGGTATTGTAATATTATTGATTATAGTTTTGCTAATCATGATGAGCATTCCGATCTTCATAGTGAACATAAATTACTCCATGTATCTTTGATAGAGAAAACGATTCTCCCAAATACTACTTATATGGAAACGAATAAGAAAATTCTCTACAGTTCTCTACAAAAAGGAATTAGAGAAATTAAAGAAATTAAACTATCATGTAGAAATGAAAATGGAGATGAGCTGAAATTTGAAAATGTTACAGTTTATTTGCATTTGATTGAAGAGTGAGTGAGGAGTTTCTTTTTTATGAGAAATATCTCATAAAAAACCTTTTTTCCTATAATAAAATAAACAATGTACAACGAAATTTATTGCTGTAAGTGTAAGAAAAAAACGAAAAATATAAACGTGAAAATTGTACAAACTGTGAACGGAAGGTGGAGAATTTCAGCTAAATGTGTTAAATGCAGAACTCATAAGAGCAAATTCATTCAAGATCCTAACGGAGAAAAAGCACCAATTCGTGCCATTTTTGATTGGGCTATAGAAGGCAAGGTACCGGACACATTAAAAAAACCTGTTTTCCTATAATAAAAATGGATAATGATTTAACTGATCCTATTTACTGTCACAAGTGTAAGAAGAGAACCAATAATATTGATGCAGAAAAAATACAAACGGTAAACGGGAGATGGAGAGTGGCTGCAAAATGTGTTAAATGCAGAACTCATAAGAGTAAGTTTATCACTTCCCCCGAGAGAGAAAATTTTGAAGAACCAACTGTAGTAGAAGATCTGAATGTTGATGAAAAATTATCTCTCGCTAAAGAATTACATAAGTCAATAAGAAATAAATTTCAAAAAAGGACAATATTTACTAAAGGTATTGATGATTTGTGGGCTGCTGATTTGATAATCATGAAAAATTATGAAAAAGAGAATGATGGATACGGTTATATGCTTAATGTTATCGATACATTTTCAAAATTTGCATGGACCTTACCCTTGAAGAAAAAGGATGGAAAAAGCGTAACAAAAGCTTTTGAGAAAATCATAGAAAAGGCCAAATCACAAAATCATAAAGCTCCTAATTTACTGCACACTGACAAAGGTTTAGAGTTTGAAAATAAAATGTTTAAAGAATTTCTGAAAAGTCACCAAATAAAAATGTATCATACACAGAATGAAGAAAAATCGGCAATCATAGAAAGATTTAATAGAACTTTAAACGAAAAAATGAAAATCCATTTTGAAGTACGAAATAATAAGAAATGGATCGATATTCTAGAGGATTTGATTCATGAATACAATTTTAAAGATTTCCATAGATCGATTGGTATGATACCTGTACAAGTTAATAAAAATAACGAAGATGAAGTGTTAGTTAGATTGTTTAGGAACCAAAAAGCCCCACAAAAAGTAAAGTTTTCTCTTGGAGATCGAGTTCGAATAACAAGATTTAAGAAAACATTTGGGAATAAATATGATGCTAAATGGTCTAGAGAAATTTTTGTGGTTTCTGGAATTCTACCAACAAATCCAATTACTTACAAAATAAAAGATTTAAACGACGAAGAGATTGAAGGATCTTTCTATGCTCAAGAACTACAAAAAACAGAATTCTAGAAAAAACTTATTGGTTCAGGCTCGAAAGAACCAAACAATTGTTAACCGAGATCAAAATTTGCGGCTCACATGTGAGCCGCAAAATTTCGTATGAAATGAAAAAGCCGCGGCTGGAATTCAAGCCGCGGCTTTTTCGTATGAAATGAAAAAGCCGCGGCTCACATGTGAGCGTCGGCTTTTTTAGTCAATTGACTTGTATTCGACTTTAACGTTAAAGAGGGGGAGCGATTTGCTCCCCCTCTTTAAGAATTTTAAAATCTTTTTTAAATGTTCTCGACTTGTATTCGACTTTAACGTTAAAGAGGGTGGGTCCAAATCGGACCCCCCCACTTTAAGGAATTGTGTTTTAAAAGAATATATTCTATAATAAATAAATAGAAATGAATAGGGAGCAGCTATTGAAAAAAATTAATTTTGAAAACAACACAAACAAACTTTCCGAACTAGAAATCGGAAAACCTTACAAAATCATAAACTTTGAATTTGTGTCAACGAAATACTCGTGGGAGGCTGTTATAGCCAATCTAGGAGAATTTAGAGTGTTCATACCAGAAAGATGTATTCAAAAATTTGATAAAAATGAACTCCAAGCTCTAGTTGAGTACGGTGTTTGCTTAGTGTACCATGGAATCACCAAATCAATAAATGGGAGAGACATGTATAACATCAAGTTTGTTTAAAACCCAATCTATTAAAGGTGGCGTCGAATCGCCCCCACCTTTAAATATTAATAAAAACGTTTTAATGGAAAATTTCCATTAAAACAACAATATTATACTAAATAGTATCCATACAAGAAAAAGCGGGTGGATAATATAAAAATTGAGGGATTAGTTAAAAGAATCTCTTTTCTAATAAAAATGAACGATACGAAAAATGAAGGGTTAGTTAAAAGAACCCCTACTATAATAAAAATGCAAGATACTATTAAAAAACGATATGCAGATAAAATCTGTGAAAAATGTGATCGAAAAATCACATATAAAAACTGGGCTCGTCATTTAAAAACACCATTCCATCTAAAAAATGACCCTAACCAAACTCTTAAACCTCAACAAAGAGCCGTTGAGAAAGGATTCAGAGTTAAAGATTTGAGAAATGAAGCGAAAGATTACAATTTAAAAGGTGGTTATAAAATGAAGAAAAATAATCTTATTACAGCTTTAAATGATATTAAAAATGTATACTTTAAGAAAAGTGATCTAGAAAAACTAACTGTTAAAGAACTACGCGAAATAGCTAAAGAAAAACATATTAAAATTAAAAAACCGAATAAAAAAATCAATATCATCGAACATCTAATGCACCCACAAGGGCATGCATTTAAAGTAAAAACAGGAAAAATGTTCAATTTCGACGATGACTTGGTTAATGAAAACAAAGAAAAACGAAAATCTCCTTTTACTATTATAGAAACTAAATCTCGATACATTAAAAAATTTAAAACTACAGAAATCGATTATTGTATAAAATTATCTAATATCATACAAGTCGAAAAAGCTGTATTTGCTATGTTAAATTTGGCTAAAGAAAAATCTAATTTCCAAACCGGGGATAAAATTATGATCGTTGCCCAAAACCCTCATTTTCACCATGATATATCGAAAGATTTAAGTAGTAAATCAAACGTTTTTTCTAGTATACAAGCTAAAGAATTTACCCAACACGTAAGCAACATTATTAGTTCAAACGAACACGTTGAAATTACCAATACCACGTTCCACATTAAAATCATCAATTTACCGAGAGGAGCAAGAGGTGTCAAAATATTAAATTTGGCTGAGAGTAAACACACAAAACAATGTATCACTCAAATTAAAAATGTCGATAACTTATGCTGTCCAAGAGCCATAATTACCGCGTTAACTTATCATACTAAGGATATTTTCAATCGGAAACTCTCAGAAATTGATGTAAAACAAATCAGAATGGGCCGCCCAATTCAACTAGATTTAGCTAAAGAACTTTGCGAAAAAATGGGTTCATACACCGAGGAAGGTTTCACATTGCAAGATATCAAAGTTGTTGAAGAATTATTAGACATTCAAGTTAAAGTTATCTGCGCCGAAAATTTCAATACCGTTATTTACGAAGGAGAAAAGAAAGATACTATAATTTATCTTTATAAAGATGGGAATCATTTTGATGTTATTAATAGTGTAGCAGCCTTTTACGCCTCCTCATATTACTGTAAAAATTGTGATACTCCCTATAATAATAAAGAGAAACATGAATGCAAAAAGACTAGAAATAAAGATGTCTGTACACTCTGTAAACAAATACAACACGATGAAAAAGATAAAAATAAAATATTCTGTAACGATTGTAACCGTTATTGTTATAATGATAATTGCTTTAAAAATCATAAAGAAGTTTGTAAAATAATCTATAAATGTTTAAACTGCGGGAAAATTTGCAAAAGAACCGACGAACATAGATGTGGTTCTGGAAAATGTCGAAACTGTCAAGAAATATTCGACGATATAGGTGGTCATGAATGTTTTATGTTAGCAAGACGATCAAACGGTGGGTATTGTACAGTACCTTGTACTTGTAATAATCGTTCTGATATCACAGCAGAAAAATGTACTTACACCGAAAAATACATAACATTTGATTATGAAGCAATGCAGGAAACAGGAACCCATGAAGCAAATCTTGTTATAGCTCACTACCACGATGGTACTAAATTCGTATTCAAAACTAATGAGGAATTTTGCGAGTGGTTGATTTCAAGTAAACACAAAGGGTACACTGCCATAGCACATTATGCAAAAGGATATGATTCTCAATTCATTCTGAAATACTGCGTCGAAAATACTCTGAAACCTTACACTATTTATAATGGAACTAAACTAATGTTATTAGAAATTAAAGGAATAATAAGAATAATCGATAGTTCTAACTTCGTTGCATCTCCGTTATCTGCTTTTCCAAAAACGTTCGGATTAACAGAACTAAAAAAAGGATATTTCCCCCATTATTTCAATACTCGAGATAATCAAAATTACGTTGGTCCAATTCCTGATACTAAATTTTATGGGGCTGATTCAATGAAACCCGAAGTAAGAAAAGCATTTTTGAAATGGCACGCTGAAAAAGTAAAGGAAAATTATATATTCGACTTTCAGAAAGAAATATTAGAATATTGTGAATCAGATGTCGATATTTTGCGAAGGGGTTGTATTGAATTTAGGAAGCAATTTTTAGACATAGCTAATATCGATCCTTTCCAATATTTAACTATAGCGAGTGTTTGCATGGCCATTTTTCGGTCCTTATATTTACAGGAAAATACGATAGCAAGTATCAAAGAGGACAGAAAGGAAATGTTTAGCAAAGGATCTATCACTTGGCTGAATACTTTTAAAAATGTACAGCACGCATTGAATGGAGGGGAAGTAACTGTTTGTGGTGCCAAAGTTGATGGTTTTGATCAAATTACTAACACGGTTTATCAGTATCACGGGTGTTTTTGGCACGGCTGTCCTACATGTTTTCATGAAAATACTCCCAATAATGTAAATCATCTATCTATGGGAGACTTGTATGAAAAAACGAAGGAAAGGAGTAAACAAATCATTGACGCTGGATACCAATTAGTAGAAATGTGGGAATGTAACTGGATTAAATCGAAAGAGGGTAAAGCAGCAGTAAAAAGTAGTGGAAACGTAATAGTGGAACCATTAAATCCTAGAGACGCATTTTTTGGTGGCAGAACCAATGCTAGTAAATTGAAAGTCGTAAATAAAAAATTAAGATATATCGATGTTTGTAGTTTGTATCCAACAGTTCAATATTTCGATTATTATCCCTTAGGTCATCCAACAAAAATTCATAAACCTGAGAAATATGATGAAAATTGGTACGGATTAATCAAATGTAAGATATTACCTCCTAAAAAATTATATCACCCAGTTCTACCGATCAAAAGAGATAAACTTTTATTTATTTTATGCGAAAAATGTTTTGTAGATAAATGTAATACTTGTTCACACGATGAAAATGAAAGAGCTCTGGTTGATACTTGGACTACAGATGAAGTAAATAAAGCTATTGAAAAAGGTTATAAGATTCAAGAAATTTACGAAGTATGGCATTTCAAAGAAAAAAGTAATGAATTGTTCAAAGAATATGTAAAAACATTTATGAAAATAAAACTAGAGACTAGCCCGTGGGAAAGCGACTTTGAAACTATTGAAGAATATATAAAAAGCGTTAAAGGAAGTCTCGATATAGATTTAGAAAAAGAAAGTATTAAACCAAATCCTGGACGAAGAGCAGTAGCAAAGATTTGTTTGAATTCTTTGTGGGGAAAGTTTGGGCAAAGATTGAACATGTCACAATCTGAATATGTTGTTGATATAACAAGATGGTACGATATACTTTTAGATGACAGACTAGAAATTGGTTCATGCCAATTTCTGAATGACAATATCGTGCAAATATCTTATAAATTTTTGAATCAATACATCGAAGATAGTTTTTCAACTAACGTTTTTGTAGCTGCTTTTACCACTTCCAATGCAAGATTAAGATTATATGATATGCTTGATAAAATAGGAAAGAATGTTGTTTATTATGATACAGATAGTATTGTTTATATTGATGATGGGAAAAATTCTGTAAAAACTGGCTGTATGTTGGGTGAGTGGACTGATGAATTGGGAAAAAATAATCACATTGTAGAATGGATTAGTACGGGCCCCAAGAGTTACGCTTATATAACCAATCAAGGAAAAGAAACTATGAAAGTTAAAGGATTTACTTTGAATTATCAAAACGGTAAATCATTAAATAGAGAAGCTATGAATAAAATGTTAATAAAAGAAATAAACAGCGTTAAGCTAAAATATAACATGATTACTCGAAATGTAAAAGATAAAACATTAGTAAACAAAGAAGTGGAAAAAGAGTTTAAATTTCAATATGATAAACGAAATATAATGGAAAACAAAGAAACCGATATTATCGATACTTTACCTTGGGGATATTAAACGTAAACATTTAAGAAACTCTTTATATAAAAATCGGTAGTAAGTGGGCACGTTGAGAACATTAACAGGGATTCAAGTCGTTAAATGAAAAAGTCACTGGTTCTGATGTTTTTGTGGCAACTTTTAAAATTGAAACGATGAGTTAAAGGAATGGGGTTTTATAATAAAAGATGGCCGATAACTTTTTGGATAGAATCAACGCTAGGAGTCAAGCTAAATTTAGTACGTTTAATGATTTGAAACGTAACAAACCTTATGTGATCCTTAAAGCGGAAAAGGTGGACGCTAATTTTGGTGAAACTATAGCGGTAGACTTGGAGGGTGGCTTCAAGAACATATTGCTACCGAGTCATTTTTTAAAAAATAGGTTTAACCAAGAGGGTGATTTGGAAACTCTAGTGAAAGGCAAATATAAATTGATTTATAAAGGTAAAGTGGCACTTAAAAGTGGTAACAAAATGCATAGTATCGAGTTTACAAAATGAGCCTATAATTATACAATTTTTAATGATACCCGTCATTAAAAATTGAAACCTACTGTAATTTTTTAGAGTTTCACTAAAGTTTCTAATGGGGAAAAAATATTCTTTTAACTTACCGCCCAAAAAGAAAAAGTCACTGGTTCTGATGTTTTGTGTTGAAAAGTTTTTACTGTTAGTTTTCACTTTAAATATTTTACTGTTTGGTGTCACTTTAAATGTTTTACTGTTAGTTTTCACTTTAAATATTTTACTGTTAGTTTTCACTTTAAATATTTTACTGTTAGTTTTCTCTCAGTTGTTCTCAACGTGCCCACTTACTACTTATATATATATATATATATATATATATATATATATATATATATATATATATATATATATATATATTAGTTAAATAAAGGTATGACTAGATGTACATAAATAAATAAATATATCACAGATCAGAATATCAAAGTTCGTTGTAAAGCTCAGTGGCTTTCAGGTACACCAACAGGGTGGACCTTGTCTGGTCCTGACAGAACATCCACCCACTGAGGGGGTGAATGCTGGACTCTGAGGTCCACGAGGGCTGGGCAATCCTCCAAAAAGTGGCGGATAGACAAATCACTCCCACATATCTCACACACAACATCACGAGCCACTGGATCCTGCAGGTGTCTGTGAGTAAGACGGGTATGGCCAATGGCCACCCGATTGACCACTATTCGGTCCCTCCTTGGAAGGTGGGCCACGAAAGGATCAACCGGGCAAAGGTCCTGAAGGACTCCACGCAGACCAGTGACCTCGCCCTGCCATTGCTCGAGCCAGATGGAATAGGCTTTATGCTGCATGTAGGAGATTTGATCCTCAATGAGCATAGGCAGCATTTCGATGGAGTCATCACCAATGGCTCTCCTTGCTAGGGCATCAGTCCTCTCTTTGCCGTGAATACCTACATGGCTTGGCACCCACATAAAAGTTATGTTTGTGCCTGATGTTGTGGCTCGGTGTCGTGACACACGCAGGCTTTGTATTAGGGGATCATATGAATATGTGTCCCTAATCGCCTCGATGGTACTCAGTGAGTCACTACAGATCACATAATTTCCAACTCCCGATAGCTGGCAGTGTCGATCTTTCAACTAATTGTATACATCCGTGTTACAATACGCTATACTGCCCATCCAACTTGCTAGACAACTTTCATAACGTGAAACAAAGTTAAATAAATCGGAAAATTGGAGAACGAATGTGATTTAAGACACAATCGACTTGTGGATCCCGTTCGCAGTAACTAGGTATTTATGTTTACCATCGGCGATCATGCAAGTTGCCGCGCTATCTGAACGTGCGCTTGATTTTCTCCCACTCTCCAGGGTTAGTTCGGTCTAGTCTAGATTATTGTACAGTGTAGTGTCTTTCTTGTGATTTAGGCTTAAAACAAAAAATTTGTTTTTTTAATGCAGTTAGATTTTTTTTTCTTTTGTTAAATAATTATCATCTAATCTAGACATTTTTTATTTCTGTTTTCAAATAATATTGTACCTACTATTGAATTTGTATTTTTGTTGTACTAAGAACTCTGCCCTTTGAATAAATGAATAAAATAAAATAAAAAATAACTGCATTTTGCAACATGCAGAATTAGGACAACAAATCAAATGTGAATTGATGGTATAAACAAATTTACTTTCATACAATATGAAGCTTTCGTTCAACTGAATACAAAATTATTAAATATTTACAAATATTAATTAGAAACGTACTTTTCTTGTACTCATTACAATGAGAGAATGGTAAGGAATACGAAATTAGTAAGGGTTCCCGAAGGAGAAAGACAAAAGTTTAGAACAGCCTTCGCCTCAAAAGATAAAAATAAAACAGTTGAGAGCGCACTTTTTATGAGGTGGAGTTGTTCTTTGTCAGTTTCAGTGTGTCCTCTTTTATGAATGAAACATTTATTTTTGGTCAATAACGTGACAGTTGAATTTTACAAGTGCCAGGGTAATAATAATTGTCACTCCATCAGGAACCGAAATAAGTTGCAGGTTAAAACTAAGTGATTAAAATACCAACTAGTTCTCTCCCGAGTTTTACTTTTCTTCCACAAGTGCGGCGCTCCCTCATTAAGTGCGGTAGGGGCTGGCTGAGGAGCGGGGACTAATTAGGGACAGGAGCTCCCACCGATGAGGATAAAGGAACAAGAAATAACCTGCTCGTGGTAAGTGTCAGGGATGAAAAGGGGAGATACGGAAGGGTAGGTGTGGGGTGGTGTGAAGCAAGGCCATCCATTTTCAAGCGAGACAACCCGCCTAATGACTCATGCCAGAATCCAAGCACCTATGTTAGATTTGATATACCGACAACTTGATTTATAGATATTGACATAGACGTACTAGAAAAGTGATCGTGGGATGATGAGGAGCAGGGCCATCAATTTTCAAGCACGACAATCCCTCTGATGATTCATGCCAGAATCCAAGCACATATGTTCCACTTGATATAACTACAACTTGATTTATAGATATTGACATAGACATGCTAGAAAAGTGGTCTTGTGGGATGGTGTGGAGCAAGGCCATACATTTTCAAGCAAGACAGCTTCTCTGATGATTCATGCCAGAATCCAAACACATACGTTCGACTTGATATACCTACAATTTGGTAGATACTTATTGACATAGGCTTGCTAGAAAAGTGATCGTGTGGGGGTGGTGTAGAGCAAGGCCATTTTCAAGCCAGACATTCCCTCTGGTGACTCATGTCTGAATTCAAGCACTTAAGTTTGACTTGGCACACAACTTGATGGATAGATATTGACATAGACATGCTAGAAAAGTGGTGTGGTGTGGAGAAAGGCCATCCATTTTTAAGCAAGACAACCCCTCTGGTGACTCATGCCTGAATCAAAGCTCTTGATTTATAGATATTGACACAGACATGCTAGAATAGTGACCTTGTGAGTTCGTACGAAGCAACGCTATCTATTTTCAAGCAAGACCTCTGATGATTCATGCCAGAATCAAAGCACTTACGTTCGACTTGATATACCTACAACTTGATTTATAGAGAATTTTGTAGAAAAATGAAGCTCTTGCAATGGGTTGGAACTAATAAGATACAATATCCTTGTACTCAAAAAGTTCAAATTTCAAAACAATCTAACATTATACAATACAATAATTTGCGAAGTAATCTTTTTTTTAGGGATTTTTTACTCGTATATTGAGGGATATAAGCCGTTGGTGTATAACTCGGGAGGCTCCCTGTACATATAACTTCTGAGACAACACGTATATGCATAGGACCAGAAACATTGACGGTTAAATTGATTTGCTATACTTTTACGGAAGGTTACGCCTTGTTTAGGGGGTTGGTGATAAGGAGTGATGAGTAGAGAGTGAGGTAAAGGTTGTGTAGTGAGATAAGAAGGGCTGGAGAGGGCTCCCAGGAAGGGGTCCAGGACGGCAGGAAACCCCCAGGGTAATGAGATGTTCACCTACCCTACAACCTCCACCCCAGGATTTCTTCTCTGTGTTCGTGCCACTTTAGAACGGAGTTCGCACGATCGTTCCTTTTCATGCCAGAGCCTTTTTTTTTTTTTTTTTTTTTTTTTTTTTTGTACTCAGATATGGAACCTCCTCTTCTTCCTTTCTATATCCTTCCGTAACCCCACTCCCCGCCTTAATCCACTAATTATAATTACGGTTCCTCCATGACGCAGAGACTGTAGAAAAAAAAGACCCTCTGACCCTCGTTACCTACATCCCTTCCACCAACACCGCATCCCCATTCCCTACATTACCGACCTCTCTCGCTCAACCATAATATCTAACACAACCACTCCCCTTCGCCAAACTTCCCCTTCGCACCACTTTACCGTCTTCTGTTATCGCTCTCTTTTGCTTTCGAGTTAGGTACCTCACTGATTCGTTATCCTCCCTACTATTTAATCGAGAGCAGATTAATTAAATCCAAATTGTTAGAAAGGCGAAAGATTAAAAAAAAAAGGGGGGGGGGGGGGGGGTACTAAAAAGCTGAACTTCTTCCTGTAAAAAACGGTAGTGCGATCTGCGACACATTTTATAGTTTTATCAGTTTCACAGTAGTTTAAAAAATCGCACGTACAGCTCCAGAATCACAACCCTAAGAGGGTATAAGAACTATACTGCAACACGCAATATTTATATTTTTACGTAATATATGGCATCGATAATATTTGGTTGTGGTATGATGACTGCTGCAATCCATACGTGAAAATATAAAGTTTCAGTCATGCAGCATGATTGTATGAGCGAATTTTCGTAAACTATCATATTATAAAACGTTAAATTGTATTTACACATTACCTTTTTTTTTCAGTTTTTATAGATTTTTTAGGAAATATTAATGAAATTTAAGTAAGTTTTTCTGCAGAATTTTGAGCAAACATTTTTAAATGTCCTGGTTAATCGTTGAAAATTTAGTTTCGACTAAAATTCTGCTAAAAAATATAAATTTAACAATTTTTGGCTGTCTTTAGCCATTTTTAGTGATTTTCAAGTACATTTTTCGAAATGTGACCAATTTAATGTGCTCAAAAATTGTTGGCCAACAAACTCATCCTTTTGTTTGGAATGCTTGAATTTTTGTATACCTATATATATACTCGGCGCTTCGCGCCTCGCCGGATCTTTTATAATTTGCTATGCAATTCTTAGCCTGAATCAACTTAGTTTTGGAATGTAGCCAGGTACGTAAGGAGAGGGAAATTGGTAGCTTGAAATGTGAACATTTATCACATAAATCAAGCGCTTTCCAACGAGTGGCGAACGATTTTTGTGCGATGAAAACTGCGGAAGTTTCATTCCCCTAACAACGGCTGGGTTGTACGTGAAAAACACTGAAATTGTGACACGATCTATACTATAGCAACTACTCAACTACTCGGTTGTACGTGAAAATCATCGTTAATTTCGTCACGGACGTTACATAAAAAATTATTGGGGGTCGGCCATTATCGGGGGTATTGCATAGCAATTAATATGAAAAATTCACATACATATGAAAAAGCGCTAACTTCAGGAATCGTTTTAGAATGCCTCAAAACGGATTTCAATGAAGAAATTCGCTTGAAGGCATTCACTTAATGCTTAAAAATTACGAAAATTACGAGAATTGAGGTATCGCGATTCTGATTTCACCATCGTGTTCAGCTCTGAAAAACCTTTTAAATCACTGAGCGAAAAATGGAATTTTTTTCCCGAAGTGCCCAATAACAATTCCTTTTGGTAATCCAAAAAGTTTAAGATTTTTCCCCTGATTTTTAACGAATTTTCGAAGAAAAAACGAGCTGTTTAGATGGCTTCTAAGTTTGAAAAGTGGCAGTAGCGGGGTGAGAATCCCCTAAAAATCTGTTTCATACATCAGCAAACACATTCCTAAATTTTAACGTCGTATGGATGTACATATTTGCAGGTTGTATTTCCAGACGATAACTCCCTTAAAATACGAAGTAAAAATTTCGTTCGAACGCTGAAAAAATCGTCTCGGCAAAAGACAGGTCACGTACGTTGGCAAGCCCAAATGCTCCAGAATTTCAGGTTCAAATTTACAATTTAGTGGCCCAATAAAGCTCTCAATTTTTTTTTTTTTTTTTTTTTTTTTTTTTTTGAGACGATTGCGACCACCCCCAGATCTCTAAGATTCACCAAAAAGTGAGAAAACGTTATTTGATTTTCAGGTAAAAAGTGCCCATAATTGACAAAATTTTCGAGTTCGGCAGCGTGTTCTAAAATTTTTTTCTGCGATCTCGTCACACGGCTGTTCCATCAGTTTTATTCACAACTTTCCGTATATAATTCGCTCTATTAGCCATGCTGCATGACTGTGTACTTTTTTATTTGCTTATAACTTAGTTTCAGGCACCCTGAAAACACTCGTCAAGTTTCAAGTTTCAAGTTTCAATATCTCAAAAGTTGTGGAAATAAGTATTTTAAAAGACAGGATGAGTTCGTTGGCCAACGCTTTCTGACCACAATATTTTGTCCTGAAAAAATCACTAAAAACAAAATCAAAACACAAACGGTGGGTACTGCTTTCGTACAAGTACGCAACCACGAGGGACATTTTATGTCTTTGCGCCCCTTCCCGCACCCACACCACGTACCACATACCTCGTACTTTTTTATTTTTGTTTAAAAATTTTTGTTTTAAAATAATTTTAACATAAACACTGTTCGACTTCATTTCCAAGACTCGTACATCTCCAAGAGATAATTCGTTTATCGGTTGTTTAGTCTTAAAATTATGTCTTTACTTATATAAAGCTTGCAATCGTGTTCACAATATAAATTATTGAGAATGATCACCTGTGTGTAAACAAATATTTAAACAATCTCGCTCATACCGCAGCTTGTCGGCCACGCACTCCGCAGTGGTTAACGTAATATGGTTACGTAAATCGAGAGCCATCCAACAAGCGGTGAACGATTTTTGTACGATGATAACTGGAGAAGTTAAAGTTCCGTAGCAACGAATCGGTTGTACGTGAAAATCATTAGAAATTTTTCATAACGCTTTCTTCGTCACACCGTAACGTCACACTTTTTGAGTTATGTGCCATAGTAAAGACATAAAATGTCAAAAAAGATACGGGGGTTACTTTTGGGACACCCTGTAAAACATCACAACCCTCGGTTGGAGGAAAATCGAGATATTCAGAAACGAGGATCGTGTAAGAAAGGTAATGTACCTGAATGCACGTTACTGTTTCCACCCCCAAGGGAAATGGGTGAGTAATGCGGAGCGAGAGGAGCGCTCCCCGTGGTGACTTGTGAAGATAAAAGCCAAAACGCGCTATCTGAAGAATGCACCCCCTGCTCTACTTCGCCCCCTTTGGAGTCCTAACTCCTGATGTCCTAATTTATCTTAACTCTTTCCCAGAGGCTTTATCGCCCTCCTAGCGTGAGAGCGTTCTTCCCAACGCCGTATTTATGTGGTTATTCGTCAAGGGGGAAAATGTAGGGTCTGGTAAATGAACAGGTAGGGCAAACGAGAAGTGAAACGGCCCGAAATAATTTACGGAATCACCTGGTATATTTTGTTTATTCCCTAACTTATTTTGTGGGTCTTCTCAATGACAAACTATGACGCGTATAAACGAAAGGATACGGCTACATCACCAAATCCTAAATTAAAACTGACTAATTAATCTGGCGTTAGGGGAATGTGACCGCTTCGTTGAGACTTTACTACCGCATATTACGCAGCTATAGTTATTAGAGAGTTCCTGGTTACCACGGTGTCTTAATACGCTGTACGTGAATCTAGGGAGAACCAAAATTTTGCTAACAACGCTGGCTGTTACTACGGTGTTTCATGTGTCTTTACACGTCGTCTCTTATCAATTTTGTAACCTGAAGCTGATTCCGAGATTCCGACATCTTGTATTTCTTCGACTCTGTTTTCCTTCATCCAGATCTCACATTCCATAATTTATTATCATGTGATTTATTGTTCTGTTTTCGATTCGTAGTGTTCTTTGCAAAGTGAACCTTTGTTATCGGATAAGCAATTTTTTTAAATCTCTCTCCCAAATGTTTTTGGTTGCGTTTTAAGATACATGGATTTCAAAAATCGAATCAGTCCGTTGTCCGTCCTTCCACCGTTTTATTTGTGCAATGAAAATCAGCGTGAAGTATTAGACTTCGTAAGCTTATATATCACGCTAGTTGATTGAGCAAAGACGAGCTCGACGTGTTCCAGGTTTACCTTGAAGACACATCCGTCCGACTTGTCTTGGCGATCGTTCGAGTAGGTTCTAGCTCAACTATGTTAGTAGTAATATTGGTGTATGTAGATATTCGGTATCAATATACAGATTATATGCATTTTGTGTAGAAACTCACTAAAATAATACATGTTCGTATCTTAAAAGTTTAATGTTTGTATCATGAAAAAGGTTGATATGGATTAGGATGAAATTATTTTATCCGTTTTTCGGCCAACCTTTATCCTCCGATTTGTTGACTAGTTGTTTTTTGGCACTCGATAAATGGACTCCTTCGAGTGAAAATAGGATGTATATAAATAAATACAGTATATTTTAATATAATTATATATTTAATTTATATTTTAAATAATATATTTAATATATTAATTCAGTATAATTTTAATATGAAAAATATTAACTGAATACGCTTATCACTGAAACCTTCCTCGGGTTTATACATTTACGGGCGAAGTGTCGAAGACGTGGTAACGAGGACGTACTAAGACTCGATCTTGCGTTGCCAATCAAGCGGTCTCCTACTCACGTCGTCCACTTCTACTAATTCGTCAGCTGTCAGTTGTTTCCAGATCAGCTGATCATGGTTCACGGGCACGGGCACCGTGTTAACTAAAAACGTGGTAACCAGGAACTCTATATTATAGAATTGCTTAAAAACTGGTTGGAAGTCATAACTAGTAATATAAGTAGGTAGTTACCTGCTGAAGTTTGCTGATACTTCAGCTAGTAAAGACTACGTACATATACTCATATTACAAATTACAGCGTGATAAGAGAATCGCTTAAATTTAAGGAGCGAGAAGGAATGTTTGCGGTTGGTTGCGAGGAAGACGCACTCTTCTGTCGGAGGCGTGAACCGTCACAAAAGACGTTTTTCCACATGGAGCTTGTTTTTGCTACCATAAACCGGCCAAAAATGAGACTAAATTACAGCAACGTGACATTTAGTGCGTTACGCTCCTATTTTCTGATTATTATCGCTTACAACCAAATCGTTGCTTATGAACTGTATCTTAGGTAATTATCATCGCACTGAAATCGTTCGCCTGTCGTTGGAAAGCTCTCATTTACCTAACCGTATTATGTTAACCACTGCGCAGTGCGTGGCCAACAATCTGAGGTATGAGCTTGGTTGTCTGAATAATAATAATTATTATTATAATTACCTGTATGTTTACATACAGGTGGTCCTTCTCATTAATTTCGTAAACATGATTGCAACCACTACCTATTAGACTAGAAAGAAAGTTAGAACTTGAAATTTGATAGGGAAACTCGCTGGGACATTAAAAGACGATTGAAATGATGGGTTCTTTCCTAATCTAGCTGAGTGACCTAAATTCTCTCCAGTTCTCCCAAGGAACATGTTCCATGCTCTGAATTTCCAGTAAATTTTTAAATCAAAATTTTCGAAACATTCCTTCAGAGCAATCCGTTTTATGACATTCTGAAACGAATCCTAGGACTGAACGCTTTTTCGTACGTATATGTAGATGACTGTCATTCCAAACGATAACTGTCCATAAAATTCATTTAAAAATTCCATTCTTGCGCCTAAAAATCAAGCTTTCTAAACGAGAGGATGAGTTCGTTGGCCATTGACCATCACTTTTTGAGCGCTTTACATTGGTCCAATTTAAAAACAAAGTTCTCAAAAAATTACTAAAAATGGCCAAAAACAGCTAAAAATCGTTGAATTTATATTTATTGTATAATGTTAGTCAAAAAAAGTTTATCAACACCGAACTAGAACATTATAGAATGTATGCAATAAATTATGCAGGAAAGTATATTCCAATTTCATCAATATTCGTTGAAAAATCTATAAAAACTCCCTAAAAAAGCTTAAAATGTTCAAATTTTTGTTGAATTGTAGAAAATTATTTACAATGAATTTCGTTGCCATAAAACCGGTAGTTAACTATTTTTTTACATCCACAGTTCTCAAATTTAAACACAATGTAACATAATTAGATACAATATGATAATTTACGAAAGTTCTCGTTTACAATCATGCTGCATGACTGGAACTTTTTTATAAAGGACCTTTTGATGAAAAGATTGTGATTTCGTGATGGCTCCAAAAATGGTCTTAATACAAACAAATATATAAATATCTTATATTTACCACATAACAATAAATATCGTGTAATATGCACAATATGACATTATATATTTTATAAATTGTACAATATAACAATAAATTCTGTACAATATCAAGTTATACCTATGTTTTAAAAAAATTAATAATAATAATAAAAATAAATAAAGTGTCATTGACGAAACTTTTAATTTTGTTTCAGGTATGACGGTCCCTTGAATATCAAGTAAGGAGTTGAGCTCCTCTAAAGTATGTGTTTCTTTTTGCTTTCAATAGTATTTGAATAGATTTATCTATATCTATAAAACGCAAATTACGTAGGTGTGTCCTTTATGCGCGACCAAATATATGAACCGATTTGGATACTGTTTTGTATAGCATGCCATTTGAGCACCAGAGAGAAAGATAAGCAATAATAGAAATGTCGCAGCTCATCCATTTCAGCCTTAAAATCACCACTTCATTGAAAAATTGTGTTTGCTTCTTGTTCATTCTAAATGCATCACTTCAACAATTTCATTAGTAATTTCATGATGAAATAAGATATCATCATGGTTTAGTTTTAGGCGTATAGGACTCTAGATAACAAAATCAACGATACCAAAACGATTTTGGTGTGTTGAGTCGAGATAGGTCATCAGAAATTGAAATTAAAAACGCCTTTTAACAGCAGCAACCTTGGGTGGGAAGAGTTTTAGCGTAGCTAAGGTTATATTGAGGTTGAAGAAACTGGGACGCTTTAACCTGTACCTATTGCTTGAAAAAAATATATATAATAATAATAATAAAAAAAAAAAAAAAATACAGCTAATTATTCTCTGTTGTTCACTCAAGAGAGTACCCTCTGGGACATCAAGAAACGAATAAAATGAAGGGCTCTTTCCTGATCAGCTGAGTGAGCTAAATTTTCTCCCTTTCACCCTAGGAATGGGAATTGACAGGAAGCCTATCTAGGACGTTAACAGACGAATGCAAGACCTTGTGTACCTTTTACCATCAGGTGGAAAGGAACGTGTTCGTAGTATAACTTCAGTAACACATCAGTGACTCCAGTAAGTTCACTGATCAAGGAAATCTGAATTCGCGCTTACAATATTCTGATCACTATTCCATGAAGAATCTCCAAAATCGGCACCTCATTCTGGCAAGCTACTACGTGAGGAACTGGATAAGAGTGAAGATTTGACCAATTTATATAGAAATTCTCAAAAAAGTGAAACAGCTTTTAAGTAAATCTGAATAAACAAAACGTCTTTTGAAAATGCTTCATCCCTTCATTTAGAAGGGTTGTATGGACAGTATATATTGTATTCAAACATAGCATGTTTGTTTGTTTTAATCTTAAAACCCTTTATTATAATTACCTGCAGTATTTAAGTCGATAAGGAAAGAACTTCCTTAAACGAGGACGTCTCGGAGGCATTGCAGCTGATCAGTGCACCTCTGTACTTTGTGATGATATTCTGGGTATGTACCAGAGGTCCTATCGTCTCAAAGCCAAGGCGTTCATCCCGAAAATGGCTGACTTACCGTCTTACCGAATCCAAGCTGAACGTGCTTTCAAGAAAGTAGGCCTAGATTTTGCAGGACCCTTTCTAATGAAGGAATCGATCCGCCGTAAAGCTGCTGTTTCAAAGGTTTACATGTGCATCTCTGTATGTATGACCACGAAGGCCATACACTTGGAAGCTGTCACAAACCTCACAGCTGATGCCTTCCTTGCTGCCCTGGAACGATTTGTTTCTCTCAGAGGTTTGCCTTCAGATATCTACTCAGATTGCGGTTCAAACTTTGTTTCCGCTTCTGGAAAGCTCAAAGAGTAGTTCAAGTGGTATTTGAAGAAGGAAACCCAAGATGAAATTTTCTGGGCTGCAGATACTTTGCTTACCCTTGAGTAAATATTTTATTTTTGGCCGCTGTATTTAATCTTGAGCGGTTCTATGCCTTACTACTTGGACAACCTGACCACGAGAGCTGCCTCTTCGAGGTCTAATGTCCTGATGGTCACCCGCCATTTCAGTCGAACCATGGCCAGGTCCTTTGTGGTGGCTGGGGCTAGGGTTTGGAACGCCCTCCCATTGTCTGTTCGTGTGTCCCCTTCCATTGGTCGGTTTTTAAGCTATCTTAAGCAACACCTGAATTTCGACAATTGAATAACCTTATATTATGTGCATTCCCCCCCCCCCCTTTTCTTCCCCTTACGATGGATGCTCCATTTCCTTCCTCTCTTTCTCTCAAATTATTCTTTTTTCAATTAAGTAACCATATTTTTGTTTCGTTTTTTTTTTTCCTCTAACTTTTTCTTGTCGCTATTCGATGTCCGTGGTAATTCTACATTTTGCCGTCATGTCTTGTAACTTCTCCATACGTGGTTCATATGACCCGCTATGGACAAAATTTATGTCTTTGGGTGAATAAATATTTTATTATTATTTACTATTATTATGTATCCAAAAGGCGCTTAATTTTAAATTTAACAGTGTATGCCGGTTAGAAAAGTGATTCTTTTGCCCAATCACCACAAAATGGTGTTAAGCACATCGTTCATGAATAATTACTTGAGGAACCTCTGATTCCTATTTCTTCCCAAATGGACCATAGGTGCGGAAATGTGAAGTGAAGCGTCTGATCACTTTTCTACGCTGATCCTCCGAGCACCTCGATCCTGCCAACCTCTACCTGATGAGGAGCGGGATTAGAGCGAAGAACTGACCAATTTATAGGAAGGGTTCGGAAAAGAGTAAAAAGAACGATTCCCGTCGCCGGAGGCCAATTTGGAGATCTGAAGAAGCCGCGGGATCGTTATCGAAGGGTATAATCGGAGTAATAAAGAGAAAGGACGAGTGGGAGGTTCGAGGAATCTGGAACAGAAGAAAGATGCCAAACGAACTGTAATAATGAAGGGGGTTTGTAGAGCTCCCAGTAAAAGGAAAGAGAAAACCGAAAGAAGAAAGAGGAAGTAACTTTTTCAGTTACAGTACATGTAACCTCCCCAATTACGAACTAACAGGTGAGGGAGACAACCACGCTTCGAATGATATAACAATTAAAGATTTTTTAATTCTATGACCAACCACTAAAGACTTAAAATTTTACATCCTATACAAGATATCCTAATAACTATGCACTCATCACTTAATTTCCTTATTTTACCACATTTCCTTATTGTTAAAACTTATAAAATATTTCCTAAAACCAAAAATCATGCTACCTGCTTTCATTGTAAAGTTTTTTCTGATATCGCACATTACGAAAAATTGCGAGCTTTAACAAAAACTTAGTTGATATGGATACGTCTTTTAGAGGTTTTTGAAAAAGTGTAGTGACTTTTTTTCAGCCCGAAAAAGTGTAACGTGACATGAATAAACAAATTCAGTAAATATACAGCAACAATGAAGCAGCACTCTTCGGTTACGTTATAACGGCTTCAGATCTTCATTACAACGGACAATTTATTATAGATGCCGGTAAACAACTGTTGGTTATTGATATCATTAGGTAGGTAATTGAAGTAGGTTCGTAGTAGGTAAGTTTTCTGAAATCAACAGCTTTTTTTAATTGAGAAATTTTTAACTTGAGACACAAAACACACATTTCACAAGGGGAAAATAAGACATATCTATGTACCAATGTATCTGCATCTAGTGTAGATACTTTGTCACAATCTTGTCAGATACCAGGCTCTGTCACTTTTTGACATGTCATATTTCAAAATCATTTACTGTTTTCATTTCTTCTTTTTACTTTCCTTACTTAACCCGAAGGGTGAATGGAAAGTATTGCACCCTCTGATTTCCTCCGTTGGTGATTGGAAAAAGAAGATGCCTATTAAGGTAAGACATATCCATGTTCTTTTGTTTCTCCCATTAAGGAGAAATTTCCACATTCGCTTCAGTTTTCGGTTGATTATTTACAATAATGAACCTTTGAAATTGATCAAGAAAAAAATTAACCCACCCCCCTGAACTCCAAATTTTTTGGGTTACATTTCAAGATACGTAGACTCGACAAATTTTATAAATATAAATGAAACAGACAGTTATACATGTGTCTGTTGACCGTCCGAAGTTTCTCTCCGAAACTATTGAACCGAAGTTTATGAAATTCGGCTTAGAAATCGTAGATCGACCAGGGATATCATATGTCAGCATCACTTTCATCAACCCTAAGGGATAAAGTTTAACTCTGAACTTTGGTCAGTCATATATGTTCTTAGTCGGTTTCTTAATAAGTAAAAACTGTCCTTATACCTGAGATGTGTGACTCATATATCATGGAAAAGAGACCTGTACGAAAGAGCTATTTTCTTATAATAAAGAAGTGATGGACCTTTATGTAATAATATTCTGCAGTTTAGACAAAAAAGTGGTCAGGGTGAGGATTTTTAAAGACAGAATCCAAATAAATTCTCCTAATGAAAATCGGATGAGTAGATTGAAACTCCTATCGGAAATAAGAATTACAAATTATAACGACCAATTAGGTTTTGCGGGTGAAAATCTGCACTTTGGCTCCCTAATAATTCAAAAAATGTTCCAATTTGAAGAAGAAAAACCCCACACATGCATACATAGTACGAAAGGTTTTTAGAATGGTTTAAAATGTGAAATGCGAGAGGAAATTTTGATTTTGAAAAGAAAATATTGTTATTTTTCGAAAGTTAAAGCAATGATCTTACTACGTAAAGATTGACTCGGAAGTAAAATGCGCATTATAGGAGTTGATTTCAAAATCCACACCGAATGTGGAAAAATATGGTGGGTAGACCATCATATTCACAAAACACTTTGTACAGTATCGCCCAAATTAATGGAATCAGTCACTCAAAACATCAAATTATTGAGTTGGGTACAAATCAGGCCCCTAAATTTGAAAAATTTGTGTCCACTACAAGACTTATAAGGTCACAAAGAAGGAATGAAAGTAGAAATAGATTGATTGTGAAGTTATTTTGTAGCATGTTGTATCAATTTTTTTCCAAAGAATTTTCTTCACATTTTGTGCATTTTTTCACTTTTTTACTAAATTGTTAGTCCTAAAATGGATATTAGTCCAAAAACGTCCAAAAAACGCAGCAAAATTCTTCAAAAGCCAGATAAATATCAGAGCAGAGTGTCAGGTGAGTCAGATAGCTGTGCATAACCTGTGGAAGTTGTGGAAGGAAACTGGATCTCTCAATTTTTGACGTGTTGGAAGGTAAGGTAGGACAAAAAAGACGACTCCAAGAACTGACACCTCGCAGTTGAGGATTTCTGAAGGTGATCTTAGAAAAACTGCTATTGATCTGAGAATAGATTTACTTGCAATGGGTGTGGAACTTGGAGACGTCTTTTTTGTCCTATCACACCATCCAGACCATCCACACGTCGAGAATTGCGAGATCCAGTTCCCTTCAACATGTTAGCATAGCTTTCTGAATCACCTGACACTCTGTCGCAATACTCCTCTGGGTCTTGAACGTGTGTTGAGACAAGTTGAGGATTTTGATGCATTTTTTGGACTAACATCCTTTTCAGGACTAAAAATTTAGTAAAAAAGTGCACACAATTTTAAGGAAATGCTTTGGAAAAAAATTGACACAACTTGCTAGAATATAACCCCACAATCAATTTCTACTTCCGTTTCTCCTTTGTGGACTTTTAAGTCTTGGAATGGACAGAAACTTTTCTAAATAGTATTTATGTACCGACTTTGTACCCAACTCAGAAATTTGATGTTTTGAGTGACTGATTCTATTTATTTGGGCTATACTGTACAATGAAGGTCCTTTTTTCGAATCTGCAGCCATCTTGCGGGAAAATCGCTTACCCAAGTCGGAAATCTACCACCGCTTTTTGGATCTGCCGAAACATTTCACTTAATCTTTGAAAACACACAGGTTGATTAGCTAATCATAAAATAATCATGTTATTTAGGACCTAACAATAATTATCTACACACGAGCTGAATCGTTAATTACTCTATCTTCAACCCTTGCATTACGCATTCGGGCGCATAAAATTCAACGCAGCTGTTCCGATGTCCGTGTCTCTCCCCCATTACTATGTGCTATTAACCATTTACACGTATCCCGCTCTAGTTCGAACCACAATATACCGTCGAATGACCAAAACTAGCCTCGTAAAATAAGATGTAACGGGACTTTCCAGCACTAGTTCAGCCGTAAACCTTGTGGTCATTTTAATGACATTTTTTACGTTAGCAAACCGCTCCCTCGACCCTCGTACAAGCGTGGAATGAAATAATACCTATAGGCCAAACTTTATTGTCTCTGAGAGCCTCCCCGAGTTTAATGCTGTTTGTAAATACCCTTGTTGGGAAACTTTTACGAGCAATTAACCGCAGAGTTGACTCGCACGGTCGGTTGGTGGGCATCCCCCGTTTCTACCATTATGGTGGATGTGTTTCGGAAAACCGTTTATTGTCGTGAAGTCCGTTGAGGGAATTAAACCCGGTAGAGACAGCGAACTGGAGATGTAGGATCCTATAATGAACGGCTTTCGTTGACCTGAATTATATGGCAACGAGGTCTTTCAACGTGAAAAATCATCCGACGTGTGGGCAGGTACAACTTTGTATCCTCTCTATTTCCTAGAGCACCACCTGGTTAGGGGGGAGGGGGGTATAAGAAAAAGTTCCAGTCATGCAGCATGATCGTATGTGCGAATTTTTGTAAATTATCGTATGTATAATGATAAATTGTTTTGAAATTTGAGCTTTTTTAGTGCAAGGAAATTTTCAACTATTAATTTTATGGCAAAAAACGTTTTCTAAATAATGATCTCGTATTCAAATAGAGGTTTTAAATTTTAAGCTTTTTTTGAAGTTTTTACCGATTTTTCTTAGCAATTGTTCATAAATTTTAATTAAGTACGTTTTTCAGCATAATTTTGTACATAAATGTTTGAATTTTATATTTTATAGTTGGTAAACTTACATTTTTTGGAATCTGACCAATTTAATTTGCTCAAAAGTGCTGGCCAACGAACTCATCTTTTCGTTTGGAAAGCTTGATTTTTTGGCGCGGAATTTTATCTCATCCTAAGGAAAGTTATCGTCTAAAATGACACATATACCTATATAAATAAATGAAGAAAATTTTTCAAAAATTTTGATTTTTAAAATTTTCCGAGTCATTGAAATAGTTAATTTTCTATACAAATTCGCTATTAATAAACGAAGAAAGAATACTTAACACGGGCCAAGCCTAGTGGAGGGTATGGAGTTACACCACGCAAGCCGCTCTGCTAGCGCTGCCAACCTGTCAAACCGCGAACTAATCTCCCTTTTCAAAATCTCTTCCGCCACGTGGACCCCTGTGTTTCCTTCCTAGCAAGCCTTGCACTGCTATCCGCTTCTATTTAAAAAGCTTTTCTACTGTAATGATGCACACCTAATTAAGATAGTTATATTCGGAAAGTCAAAATCTATCTAGTGCAGTGAAGTCAACTATGAACAGCTAACTGCCTGGGCTTGAATTACTACCTACTCATGTCAATTCCATTTGAACAAGAGAGCAAATTTTTGTACCCATAAATATCAAGTGTACCTACCAGTATAAATACTGGGATACTAAATGCTGTTATATATGCTGATCATTAGTGACACGAAGCCAGTTTTAAACCTTGAAAATTCGAATAGGAATAAGTTTTGGCACATAGTAGTAATAAATCATTGTTTCAGTGTTCCTATCTGATTTCCGTGAATGATTTTTTGTTCAATACAGATTCAAATCCAGTTATTCTACAAACTTTGGAACGTTCAAATTTACCAACTGTTCGGGGTAAGTGGACGAGGTAATTCCGATGTTGCTCGAAGTATTTTGTCTCATGATGAGGGGGGAGGGATATCGTTTAAGTAATATTTTCAACCAATTTGTAAAATCATTTCATACTTCATGGTTAGAGTTTTTTTTTTTTTTTTTTTTTTTTTTTTTTTTTTTTTTTTTTTTTTAAATAACGCCAGAGCTCTTGACGGCTAAGTCATTTGGCTACGGGCGGCCCAGTAAAGTTTAGCCAGTTTTTGGCTCTCAGTATTAGTAATGTCAATTGAGACATCAGTCAAAGCTGAGCATGTTCGCAAATGGTTAGAGTTGAGTGGGGAGGGGGGATTCATTGCAACATTCATGTTAGCTTAGAATGAACATGGTACATCCAGTAAAATCCTGACCTATTCGCTATTACCTCCAAAATCAAAAACAACCCATAAATACTTCTCTCTTTTGATATGTAGACTGGGAAGCAAAACTTTTGGGGCACGAAGCACATTGTTAATACAATTCTTTCGGGCATGACTATTCAATAGACCAGCTCTCTGGAGACAGAAGCGAAACAACAATTGATACATTCTTGACAGGTAGGCCAAGTACAAACAGGTGATAATAGCTGATACGCTGATAAGTACGTTAATTCAAGGCTTGGTATATTGGCAGCACTAGCGAAGCGGCCTGCTAGGTGTAATTCCAGATTCTGCTCATGCCTAGCGTCAGGCAGCATCTTCGTTTCAGAAGTCCGATTTAAGAATGTATTTTGTACTATTTCATATTGTAATATTCATGTAAAAAAAAGGATGTAAATAAACTATCCTATTCTATTCTAATGGGTTTTCCATCTATACGAACTAAATCACTCGCGACGAAGTTGTGGAAACCCATATCAAAACGGAAGTTAGCAAAAAAAAGTTGTCTATTTCCACGAGAAATAAAGAGCTACAACGTTAAATCGATTTTGACGGTTAGGCCATCATCATTAACAAACAATAACTGTTTGTTTCGATCTTTTGAGTCGCGGCAGCAACTGGTCATCTCTGATCTATAATTATCTTAGTCTCAGTATGGCATCTCATATTAAATAGGAACACAATGTGTTATATTTCCATATTATACAATATAGCACTCCTAAATGTGGATTCCAGTGTTCCAACGCAGAACTTTTTGCAAGCACTGCCAGGAAAGCAGTATCCTAAGGATGATCGTTTGATCAGTAAGATCAGTGTACCCATTTGTGCAACGGCAGACGGCAGCGAACCACATGAGTGCTTGCAACAAGATTTGCATATCTATGTAACTGATTCAAAAAAAAAAAAAAAACTTTCTTACTACTTCCATACCAAGCATTGCTTGTTGCTTCGAATGACCTAAATAACAACGTCGTCCAACGGAGGGTTGGGGGGGGGGGGGGGGGGGGGATTCAACGTGTGATTAGACACGATTTCTCAGGTATCTTGCAGCATTTGTTTAGCAAGGGTATGAGAAGACGGGAAATGGTCTGGAGTGCCCGCAATGAGTGATCACGAGCAACGATTTTTCTCGTCGATAGTCGAGGTAGCAAACGTGACGGGCCTTAGCCACTACTTCCACCGTTTCCTATTTCAATGTAGGTTCAGCGTGTTTGTGTGACGACAGCATCGTCCTCAGAGATGTCGCGTCGTCACCATAGGCATGGTATTAGGCTAGTCACTGCGGATCGTGCACATAGACAATTCGAAAATACCATTTGAACTTTGTGTGATTTAGTTATTTACATTCTGTGAAGCCACTCATTTATTTTAATTTGTGCTTACTTCTATCATAATAGTTCATACCTTTAGTTTCACTTCTTTCAACTTGAGAAAGTCCGCCGAGTGAGATTTTGTTTATTCAGGTGCTAAATAGGGGATTTGTCTTAATAATAACACCAGTGAAATTGTTGACGTTTGACCATTATGGCCATTTGAGTCACCATAACTAAAATAACTCCCCATAACTTTCAACGCCGTGATACATTAAGCTTTTCATCTGCTCTGCTACAAGTGAAGTCCAGTGATTGCTTTGTCAATCGATCTCTTGTAAACGCGCTTTAAACGCCAGTATAAATAGATTCCGAACAAGTAGCAAAAAAAAAAAAAGAAAAACATATTGCTCTATCAAAGGAACGTCGCCCCTCAAGTCCCAGAGCAATTAAACCGACCAGAGTCGGTAACCCAGTCGGGGGAATTACCTTCCAATACAAAGACCCCGTTGCCGAGTTTCGTAGCGAAAATAAAACGAGACGCCACAAAGGCGCAGCTCCGCGAAGTTGATTAAAACGTTTGACGCGTCCAGGAGGGCGGAAGGTCCAGAAGCAGTAATTAAGAGGACTTGGTAGAGCGTCGAACGCGAAAAAGACAAGATGAGAGGGTGGGGTGAGAATTAAACCCTGAAATTGCCTGTTTTGGCGTGGATAAAATCTCGAGGGTGCACAGGGCGATTCGGGTAATGAGGAAATGGTGGTCTCTAGGGCACTCCGTCAGGAGGGACGACTTTGGGTGTGAGATGAACGGTCAGCGCGTTTGTATCCAACGGTGAAATCACTTACAAACTTCTTAAATTTTATTTTGATAAAATGACGAAACTGGCATACAAGAATTCCGTAAAGTCAGAGGTGTATCCTCTAGGCCTGTGAGACTAGCGCCACCATCCATGTAAGCCTTCCATTATAGTATTCGTATTCGTATTATTAAAGAAGATTTAATGTCTCTGGATTGCATCTCCTGGAAGGACGTGCAACGATTACGTTCCTTGGAACTACTATTATTACAGGTAGTAGCGCTATGTCCAATGAAATTCAATAAGCCTAGCTTGTGGAACCTAAGAAACCCGGGCCTCCCCAATTTCCCAACTTTATTCATTCCTGTTCAGAGACGGCAGAGGCCACCTTCTCACGCCAATGTCCCTCAAAACATCCTCTATCGGAGGAGTCTACGCGAACTTCCAAGAACACCTCCAGCACTGCATCAACAATTTCGGCCACCACATGCCTGATGTGATTTTTCACACTTGACTGTCTCAAATGCTATTTCCTCGCAAACCTGATTGCACCAATAAATTTGTTTTTGAGTAAAAATTAACTATTTTATGATTTTTTTAAAACCGTCCGTCCTCTCTGCCGCACCCTGTATTATACTGGCACTACTAACAACTGCTATTGATCATAAATATATAATTATGATGGTCCTCTACATTTAGGCCTTAAACGAGAGAGCAAAGCGAGCACGCACTGCTAATATTTAGGTATATAATACTCGTATACCGGCCGGTTACCCTTGAATTGGACGGACCCGCATCTACGGCTGAGTAAGATCCGGAACTGAGTTCCTTGCTATTCAACCTGTAAAGCTGAAATTTGGAATAGAGACCCTTTGGGGCGAATATAGACCCTCAACTGATTCAAAGTGGGAACATACATCAGTCACTTTTGCGTATCTATTGATATTAATCAGAAGCGGTATCTCCAACCCTCCCCGTCCCTTAGTAGCTATTTACTGTATTCACACTCCTACGTAACCATAAAAGTCTCACTTCAAAGCCCAACGGGTGTAAAAAAAAGTTCCAATCATGCAGCGTGAGCATATGAGCGAATTTTCGTAAATTACCGTATAATATTATGTATTATGTGTTTCCATTATCTTATGGATTCTAGAGAAATTTCAAGACACGGAAATGCTCTATCGAGGTAGCAAATTCGTTTTCGGGACATTTGATTGAGCAATTTTTGGTTTTAGAATGACACGGAGTTCTCTTAAAAGTATGTATGTAATTGGCTTAACAAGCCTATCAGTGTGATTAAACTTGGGTACCTAGTATGTATCTACCTCAAGATCCGTTTAATAATTATTTGTAAACCAGTTTTTTCATAGTTTTTCCGACAATTTTCATCTACTCGGTGTTAACTTTCCGATGCTTATGCCAAATAGTTAAGAGGTAGTTTTTCATACACATTTGATATCTAAAAATATGCACGGAGAGAGGTTGCCGACCAATCATATTACTATCCCGAATAGAGCAACTCTCGTGGAGGCAGGAGGGTGGCGATGAACATATTTCACCCTCAACCCTTCCGAGTCAAGGTGCCACCGGCTAGGGAAGTAAGTAGGTAATTGGTTCCCGCAAAGTTAGCACATACATCTTCATGACTCATCTCGCCCTCCATTACGCTGAAAACTCCTTCGTCCCGAGCAATTCAAACTTCGGAGCCGTCCCAGAGCTGGGCCCGATCCCCCTCCTACGCTACTTGCGTATAAAGGCTAATTAATATTACCTGGATGATTCCACTTCGACATGCAGCGTGACGATATCTCGTCAAAAGTTGTTACCGACCGTATAAGGAGCGATTCTGATTCATTTCTCACAGTGAAAGTCATGTATCTATCAAGTGTTCTTAAGGGGACCCGGCACCCACCCCCCTCCCGCCCTAAATTGACCTCTTTTTACAGGCGTTTTCCTCAGCCCCCCTGCAACCAATTTCAGTGCTTTTTTTTGTTTTTGTTCCTTATATTCTCAATTTTCAATTAACATAAGGGTTTCTAGGTATCTCAAAAACACGAATTCGTAGGTATCATGGAATAAATGTCATATTTTTTTTTTTACTTCAGAAACATCTAACGGCAGTTGAAATCAAGATTTTGTAAAACCGCTACGTTAATATCTTGGCCCAGATCTCTGCTTCAATACAAAACAAAACAAAGGGTCAACCGTTCCGAAGAAAAACGCCCGTGACCATGAAAAAACATTACTTTACAGGAGAGCAGAAAAACCAACAGCATCCATCTTTTCATGACTTCGCAACGCATTATGCAAATAAAAGCTGTTTTTGCTTTCTTCTAGACCTATCTGAAATGAAGTGTTGTATCATGATAGCTTAAATATATCATCCTTGGATAATATAAACATAATACCCATGGTCGTAGCCCAGTCAAATAAAGACAAAGAAGAAATTGATGAACAGACTCTCATCTTTGGACTCCTATCATACATCTTACATCTTATCTTTACATCTTATGGTTTCTTTGTGATTTTTAGTGGCCCAATTTCGTTTTTACATTTTCTTTTGATTATTTATTGAAAATGGGTGGTTCTACACGAATTTTCAAAAAAAGGAAAGGACCAGTAAACCGTTATTCAAGAATAAAGACGACAGATCAACCATCTAGCCAGCCTATGCTGCCGGCCCGTACAAAACCAAAAAAGTTACGCACTTGTAAGCATAAATTTGACTATGTTATTGCATTTAATTGTTCCCTAGATGTTGATACATCGTTTTATGAAAGAAAAAAAAAAAAAAAAAAACAATTTTTCTCTAATTTTTTGCTACCGGGTCCCCTTAAATTCACAGTGCACGTGGATGGGTCTCAAGAATAGGGATGGGCAGTTCCACCGGTTTCATGGATCGGAACTAGCCGTTCCGATCCAGAGCGGGATCGGGTATTATTTTCCCTTACGATCCCGGAATCGATCCTGACATCTTAACCTACGTTAGGTTTTTCCCTCAGAGGTGTCGAGTGGCGGGCCTCTTCAATCTGTTCCATGAAATAAGGAAAAAAATCTTCCTTACGTTCTAGGAATCTTTATAGTAGCGTGATAATGACTTTTTTTACTTTTTCTACCTCATTCCTATAATTTTTTAATGTTTCTAGAACCTCAATCTTGAATCGTTCCTTTGTCTTTCTCCCCGATCACACTCTGCCTCTTTCCTCCGTCTTCTCTTCCTCATCAGACTATAATGAAGTTTCCATTATTCATACAATAATTATAAAACACTGTTAGGAGACCGCAAGTTCAAAGAAATGGAAAATTAAGCCTCTTAAAAACCTCAATAAAATATTTAATTAAATCGGAAAAACATTATTTTTTCAAGTAAGAAGGTAGGTGTGTATAAGTAGGTATTCAATTTAGATTTTCAATCAATTTGTTTTTTTCCCTAAAGAAAAATAAAACAAAAAAATAAACCGAGCTTGCGTTTAAAAAAAGAAGAAGAAATATGTATAAAATGAAAAGATATGAAGGAAAGATTCTGTCCTAGCACATATGGGCTGCTGTTCGGTCATACTTTCGTCTGATGATAATGAGGCGTTCAAGGATAGAGGTTTTACTGCTTACCAGTTGGTACCTACTACTCAATTGTATGCCAACCATGTACTTAGTGCCTTCTTTTCACAAGATTATTCCATTATGGTTACAAAACTATATTAGTTTTTAACTTAGAGTAATAAATCAGCATTCCTTGACACTACAATGGTTCAGAGGTCATGAAATGTCGTGGTAAAATGAGAGCATTCCGAAAAGTGGCGAACGATTTTCCTACTATGAAAACTATGGGAGTTACTCTTCCCTAGTAACGCCTTGGTTGTACGTGAAAATCAATAGAAAATGTGCCGATCGGGAAAAAAAAGTGTCGCGAAAAATTCCTTGACCCCCAGCCAGAAGACATATCCATGTCAATATCAACATTTTTGCTTAGGCATTAGCGACGAAACACGCGAAGACACGAACGAAAAAGATAAACAGAAAGCCCTCAAACCACCGAATCTGAGCTGCTAATAAAATGATGTGCAAAGGCATACAGAAACAGAATGTTTGCTGCCCTCCCCCTTGTTGCCTATTAATACCCCCCCCCCCCCCCCCCCCTCCATGTCTCCTCATTACTTACTAAGAATTCCTCTGGAGTTATGAACTTATAGATTGAGTTGAAGAATTAAATATGCCGTGAAAGAAAGAAACAAGTTCCAGTCATGCAGCATGATCGTATGAGCGAATTTTCGTAAATTATCGTACTATATTTGTTTTGAAAATTGAGGACTTTGAATGGAAATGAATTGTTAATTACAGCTTTTATGGCAAAAAACTCATTCTAAATAATAATATGCTATTTAAAAATAGATTTTGAATTTCTAACTTTTTTGCCGTTTCTCCCGATTACTTAGCACATTTTAACGAAATTTAAGTACAATTTTCAGCACGATTTTGTACATAAATTTTTGAATGTTCTACTTTATAGTTCATAAACTTTATTTCAGCAAAATTCTGCTATAAAGTATAAATTTAACTATTTTTAGCCGTTTTTTGCTATTTTTAGTGATTTTTTTCTGAACTTATATTTATGCTAGCTTCTGAAGCTATATATTTATATATACATATGAAAAAGCGTTAAACTCTAGGATTCGTTTCAGAATGGCTGAAAACGGATTTAAATAAAGAAAATGGTGGAAAGTTGTGATTTTAGAATTTTTGGAGCCATTGAAATGGCTTCATTTTCTACGAAAACGAAAAGCAATTTCTAAGGAGGCACCATTATAATTTTTGAGAATACCTATGGTAGGTTCACTGCAGCATAGTAGGAATGAGTAGGTACCTATAGCAATCCCCAACCTCCGGTTTCAAGAACGAAACGAGACAGTCTCGTTCGAAGAACAAATGCAGGCTGCGTCAAATCTCGCATCGATTTCGATCCAGCGAAAAGAAGGATCCTAACGGCTGGATCTCAACCTGCGGGGTAGGGTCATCCCCAGTATTTATTTATTTAATCATACCTGCAAATGCATTTTATAAATATGGTACAAATTGAACAACTTAAGCTACTCACTTTCGATTTCTTTCCCAACGATAGGCTTGGCCCGTGTTGTTGGGGCAGGTCTTGGTGATTCGCTCATGTGTTACATTCTATTTACTCTATGATACACTCGGTACTTAAAAATATGATGTTATGCGTATAATGTTCTTATAATTTCAAGAGAAGATATTTTCTAAAATAATCACTGTACATAAATACAGCTTAAAACAGTTTCACATCCCGCTAAAATATGTTTCTTGTAGTTTTGTCTTGTGAATCTTTGAGCATTTTTCATATGACCCTATGGTATGGGGTTCCGATCTCGATTTGATCCGTTCCTTCATCACTTTCTTCAGTGATTACGTCGACGAGACAGGCGGATAAAAATTCCAAACATCCATCGGTCGGTTCACAGCATTTTCGTTTCGATCCGTGTAGACCGGTAAAAATGGGAGAGGGTACCGATCCGTTCCGATCCCACTGAGGATCCGATCCTTGAATCGTTACACCAGGAACGGTCCACCCTTACTCAAGAGTGCCCATGTTGTATTGAAACTAGGGGAAAAGGACACCTCCTTCATTTTGTATGCCAACGCTCAATCTATAGGTGGCTCTCTTCTGACGAGCTAATGTCAAAAGACCAGTTATATAACTACTGCGGACACAAGTGACATAAACAAGTTATTTTTAACTTTGTTAACGGCAATAATAACGCGATTTAACTTCTTAAACAAAGGTTTTTCACGTTAATTTGACATGGATATGTCTTTGCTCTGGGGGGTCAACCAAAAATTTTCGTCTCGCAAAAGTTGATGTCACAATTTCTGATGATGTTAACGTACAACCCATCCGTTGCTAGGGGAATGGAACTTCGCAGTTTTCATTGCACAGAAATCGTTCGCCACTCGTTGGAAAGCGCTTGATTTATGTGATAAATTTTCACACCTCAAGCTACCAATTTCTCCCTCCTCAAGTACCTGGCTACATTCCTAAACTAAGTTAATTGGAGTACAAACAATTTTAATAAGCCGGTTACGATATTCTTAACGTAAAGCAATTGCATCATTTGCTCCACTCCATAGCAAACATTTTCATCCTCTTGACAACAGTCGACTGTTAAAAACAACTCATTGTAGTGGCTTCTCTCCACAGTTATTTTCGACATTTCTATAAGTAAACCGTTGTTTTGTTGGAATTAGTCGGGATGCGGCCCAGGGAAAATAAATTAAATTATTTCATTTATTGTTCTATTTTATAACGTTTCGTCCTATTACTGAGGACATCTTCAGATCTTGGTGTGTCCAGGAAAAAATTGTATAAAATCAATAAATTAATTTAAAAAAAGACATATCCATGTAACATGGTATCTGCTTGTAAAGCAGATAGTGGAACTCGTTTACGAGTTTCTGATTTCCGATTTACCCAGTTTAAATTAGCTTCTTACGAAAATATGTTTAAACACATTGTGTTCCTCTCTATTTTGTTAATTAGGTGTAATTCGGTACTATAGGTATTTTTTCATCAAAAACCAGCATCATGTAACTTCTACTACTTTCTGATTTTCAATTTTAATATTCGTAGTATTCATGTAAGTAATATTTTTTGTTTCAATTTTCTATAATATGCTTAATTCTTTTCTCTATCTCACTTTTCGTATGAACTGTAATTAGACTGTTTATTTCTTACTGCACATTGCAGATTTATGTCAACCTTTTGATACCCAAACGGTTTTTTTCACAAATAAACATTCATCCATTCAGGTGGGGTACTTATGCAAAATGATGCATGCAGCAATGACCAAAGATAAAATATTTTCCAGTCTGCGCAGATTGGAATTGATATTCTGCACAGTCTAACATCACCAGCGCAGGCAAATTTGAAGAGTCGTTGGACGAAAACTACTCTTCGTAGGAAACTGAGGATACTTAGTGTCAAATTTCTTATCTTGGAATCTGTTTTTATTTAAACAAATAAAAGTAATACGATGTTTACAATAATTGAGCCTTTGGTTGTCCGAGAAAATCATCGTGAAATACTGCGTAACGGTCTGAGCAACACATTTTCCCCAACCAATTTATGTATCGATAATTAACAATACGATAATTTACGGAATTCGCTCATACGATCACGCTGCATGACTGGAACTTCCTTGCTCTTAAATACGCGGTTCAGCAACCGATATATTTAATCCACAATAGATTCTCTGGGTTGCAGTGTAAGGTTACTGAAATACAGCACCCAATGTCAAATTAAGAAAAAAAAGAAAAAAAAAGTTATAATTTTATTCACCATAACATACTAAAATGCTACTGTTACAGATCGAAATGAAGTTCATTCCTCCAGAACAATCTCCTCTATTAAAGCTGCGCTCGACGCTAATGGATCATAAGGAAACGCTCGTGGATCCGGCGGCCTTGATCTCCGCATGCGGGAATGCGCTATTTACCGAACAAAAATGTTTACACTTCTCAAGATAAACACAGACATCTCGGTGCCCCGAGAAGGGAAGGCTGGTCAGCCCAGCTTACTTCACCTTCGGAGTTTGGTTTCATTGGCCCCTTTTGAAAATAACCACGCCGTAGGAATGCGGGCTTCCGTTTACAAACAGCGATTTGGATAGGCTGTCTGAGTCCACTGAAATTGTTGCTGCTAATTAGGCACAACAAAAATAACTCACTATCCGAAAGGAGAGATCATCTGAGCTTGATTATCATCTGGAATTGTTGCCCTGTGTTGACAGCCGAAGGGCAGCAAAAATGTACAACTATTTTGTTTGAAGTGGTGAAACAGAGCCTTTTGGTTTATTATTTTGGTAATTGTTTACAATTTATGGCGCCACCTCCAATCGTTTTGATACTAACATATATTGTAGTGGAAAGGTATAGAAATATGAAGAGATAGTATTTGAATGCCGGAAACATGTTTGAGCCGTGAAAGATAAGCAGAGATATCATACACTTCATTATGAACTACATGTCCGACTAATCTGTATTTTTACTAAGGGATTGACTACTTGATGTTATGTAATTTTGAGATGCGAGCTTGCGAGCATCCAGACCACCAAGAATGCAAAATGCTGTGTATAGGTTGGTGGTCTGGTCATCTCAAAATTACATAACATCAAGTAGTCAATCCCTTAGTAAAAATACAGATTAGTCGGACATGTAGGTCAGAATGAAGTGTATGTCTACGGGCTCAAACATGTTTCCGGCATTCAAATACTATCTCTTTATATTTCTATACCTTTCCACTACAATATATGTTAGTATCAAAACGATTAGAGGTGGCGCCATATATTGTAAACAATTACCATTATTTTCAATAATGAACCGTTGCAATCGACTAAGAAAAAAAATTGTTTAACCCCCCCCCCCCCCTCAAAATTTGATTATTTACGTTTCAAGATGCGTAAAATCCAAAAATCGAAAGAAAAATTTCCCCCTTGATGGGAAAAACAAAAGATCATGGATATGTCTAGTACCTACTGCTTACCAGTTGGTACCTACTACTCAATTGTATACCAACCATGTAGTGCCTTCTTTTCACAAGATTATTCCATTATGGTTACAAAACAATTTTAGTTTTTAACTTAGAGTAATAAATCAGCACTCCTTGACACTACAATGGCTTAGAGGTCATGGAATGTCGTGGTAAAATTCCAAAAATTGGCGAACGATTTTCCTACTATGAAAACTATGGGAGTTACCCTTCCCTAGTAACGCCTTGGTTGTACGTGAAATTGAATAGAAAATGTGCCGGTCGGGAAAAAAAGTGTCGCGAAAAATGTCTTGACCCCCAGCCAAAAGACATGTCCATGTCAAAATAATGTAAGTACATATGTATACACACAAAAAGATGAGGAAGTAGGATTTCATTACTTGGTTAACCTAGCAACTCGTTGTATATGTTTTTAATAAAATTTCTGAGTGCTTCAACTATTGCGAGTGCCTCTTTTTCAACTGAAGAGTGTCGGTGTTCTGTAGGAGACAGTGTTTTCGAAATCAAGCATTTTAATTTCTCCCTTGATGGGAAAAACAAAAGATCATGGATATGTCTAGTACCTACTGCTTACCAGTTGGTACCTACTACTCAATTGTATACCAACCATGTAGTGCCTCTTTTCACAAGATTATTCCATTATGGTTACAAAACAATATTAGTTTTTAACTTAGAGTAATAAATCAGCATTCCTTGACACTACAATGGCTTAGAGGTCATGAAATGTCGTGATAAAATTAGAACATTCCATAAAGTGGCGAACGATTTTCCTACTATGAAAACTAAGGGAGTTATTCTTCCCTAGTAACGCCTTGGTTGTACGTGAAAATCAATAGAAAATGTGCCGGTCGGGAAAAAAAGTGTCGGTCGGGAAAAAAAAGTGTCGCGAAAAATTCCTTGACCCCCAGCCAAAAGACATATCCATGTCAACAAAAATCCGTCCGCCCGCCGTACGCCGTCCAAAGCTTTTCTCAAAAAGTATTAGACCTAACTTTGAGAAATCTGGCTTAAAAATTATTTTTCGGCCTGTAATGATTTTTCGAGTTTCATTCATAATAGCTATCCACCCAAAGAATTCGTTTGCTTTCCTTAAGGGCTAAAACATTGACAATAACAAAGACATCAACACGGGAGAGAATCGTTTTTTTTTTTCTTTATTAAAGCGCAAGCAACCTTCAAGTAAAGTGGTCATGGGCGCTGAATACATTTGGTGCAATTAACGAAAAAATGTTACAGTTTGTAGAACACTGATAATGTTTTCAACTTTTGAAATAAATTGTTGAAATGTGAGGAATTGTTCCCTATCAGTTCTCCAAGATTTCTTGGTGGGTCTGGTTGTAGATCACAAAAAATTGGACATTCTGTCAGTAGATGACAAACCGTCAGTTATCAGGGATCTAGGTACCCCCCCCCCCCCCCCAGAGGTGCAATGGGGGCCTAAATCCTCGATAAAAAGGTAGAGGAGGTTGACAGTATCCCGTCATAGAGTTACCACTCCTACTAATGGCTTTTAATGAGCCATGTTCGGAGTAGAATGGTTTTCCAGGGATCTGGATCACCCATCCAACGCCAAACTCAGCTTCTAGAGAACACGGGTATGAGCGGCGACGCCCGTTGTTCACCAACGGGACGAAAACAGCGCTATCTCTGAGACCCTGACGGGACCTCGATGACGGGAACTCTGTTACACTCCCCCACTTAAAGAATACTTGATTGAAGATCAAGTATGTTAACTAGGAGGAATAGTTACTGGCTGAGAACTGATGCTCAATCTTAAATAGCTGATTTGGCGATTGAGGATGGGAAAAGAGAAATTAAAACAGAATGGATTGTCAATGAATCTTCATAGGAAGACTTCATTAGGTAATTAACCCCCAATCGAAAATTGGAACTATCAGGACGAAACGGTGGCTCAACTATGGAGACTTGTACCTTTTGGAAAATAAAATATAACGGTGGCTCAACTATGGAGACTTATACCTTAAGAAAAATAAAATATATATAAATTAATATGCCCAACATTGGGGACTTAAATTGTGCTCTAACCTGGTAATTGACCTAGGAGGCAATACTCAGGTGGCTAATTCATAAAATTGAAAATACAAATGGGGAATAAAAGAGAAATTATAAGTCAAAGACCAATGAAATTATTTATATACCAAAGGGTGATAATGGGAATTCCTTCTGGAACCCCGGGCCATGTTTCTTCTGAAACATTAACGCCCCAAAAATAGTGGATTGGACTACTAGGCGTCAGCCGTGCATAATCCAAACCACGCTCTGCTACCATATCAGGGATCTAGGTACCCCCCCCCCCCCCCCCGAGGTGCAATGGGGGCCTAAATCCTCGATAAAAATGTAGAGGAGGTTGACAGTATCCCGTCAGAGAGGTACCACTCCTAGTAATAGCTTTTAATGAGCCATGTTCGGAGTAGATTGGTTTTCCAGGGTTCTGGATCGCCCATCCAACGCCAAACTCAGCTTCTAGAAAACACAGGTATGAGCGGACGACGACAGCGCTATCTCTGAGACCCTGACGGGACCTCGATGACGGGAACTCTGTTACACAGTTGGCATCTGCATATTGTGCATTCCGGTCGTGGTATTCGCTACGTGGACATAAGGTGATGATGAGTGAGCCGTGTGTGGCCTATGCGAAGACGAGTCAAGATTAATTCTTCACGACGACGATTGAGGACTGTTCCATCAGGGAGCTTTATGGTTCGAGAAGGATACGTGTTGGCCCATGAGGATACGTATTTCTTAAGCTCCCATAGTTTCTAATGTTCCATTAATTGCCACTCCGACCTCCAATTATTCCAGATGGCTTTATTCACAACGGATTTGTAATCAGATCTTATGTGCATGAAAGTGGATGTTGGCTGTTCCGTGGCTGCCCTTGCACTGATATCTGCGACTTCGTTTCCGTGTATTCCATTATGTCCAGGAACCCAGCGAAAAGTAACGGAATTCCCAGAAGCATATACATTTTTTGAATTCCAAGCAGAATGTTTTCGACCAAAGGATGAGTGTCAACAACATTCTTTATGGCTTGCAAAGTACTTTTACACATCATCGAGGAGGAGAAATACAGGAGAGAATTGTAACCAGTTAAACATATAAAAAATCGCCTTAAAAGCTATAAGAATTGTATCAGCTGATAATATAGTTCCAACGGAATTCTGACTTCCCGAAATTGAGTTTATTATAACTTCTGTATCCTATTAGGCATGTGAAGCGTTTCTGGGCGTTTTGAAATTCTGGCCGAGGGCCCCAGGAAGAACTAGTCCGGCCCTGTAGGTAGGTAGTTCTTTTAGCCATCTCTGTTTACATGAACAAAATCTTTTTTTGCTACGTTTTTCCATCTGTTTTGCTGAATTTTTCTAGCCATTTCCTTCGTATTCCGGCAAGCACGGAAATGAGCTTGATTGAAAATGATGAGGACATTGGGATTCGAGGACAAATTTAACGAAGGCGACGAAGACATTACTATTCAATGCCCTCATTGGATTAGAGAGAGAAGGGTGGATTTCAATCTCAATGAAATCGATTCTGTGAGGAGGTACCGTCTTTCGAAATATACTGTTTTAACAGTCCTTGAACAAATTGATGGTAGCATAGAATACTCATGTCATGGGTAAGGATATAGGTACATACATGGAATGTACAAATACATTGTAAAATAACATATTATAAAATAGCCAACAGCTCATTACAATTTTAAATGACCATTGTACCACTCTCGCGAGCAACTCTCTCGAAATTATCTCGTTATCATCCTCATTTTGCGGGCAAATGGCACCCTGATATCGTCTAAATCAACGTTGAACATTAAATCGACGTTTCATCGAAACGCTGTAAATCAACGTTTACTGATAACAGTGTAACCATTGACCATTAACTGGTCCGTAAAACAATGGTTACTCCTACTTTATCCATGGTTAGGGATTTTGTTGATAATACCATAATATGAATTTCATCATATTCGTATCATTAGCAACTGCTGCATTTGCATCATTCGTATCGATGTATTTTCTGATTAATCGTAAGCAACAGCAGAAAATTAAATCAAATAGTTATTTAGTTACTAGTTATAGTTATTTAGATTATTGTAACAATTGAATTCGTGAGATTATTCGTTTCCACTAAAGGAGCTCCAAGCTTCACAACTCTATGTTGTAATCTCTTTCAAAGTTGGAGAGAACTTTGGAGGAAACAGTGTTAGAGGCTGGTAGATAGGGGAACGGTAGCTCGTGTTTGAACTAGACTCCGTTACCGCTAGGATGTATGTTAATACGATGTAAAGGGAGAGAACCCAGGAAGTAAACAGCCGTTAGGCGCTAGAGTGTGAACCACCCTTCCATTTAGTCTGTAACAGATGCCCCGCTTTTTTAGTGATATTATTATTTTTTGTTTTTACGAAGGTATCTCGCGCATTATATAGGTGAAAGCACATAGCTACACCATCCTGTCCCCGTTCTATTATGAGAATGTGTTTCTAGCCGTGATAAAGGGAATTTGCTGGGCCCTACCAGCGGAGAAAATCTCATCTTGATAATTTCCCTTCAATATTTTTCAAGTATCGTCGTTCGCATCCAAGATTGCCTCCGAAAGTTCACAACGTAAGTTCTTGCCCGCATAAACTACCAAATTACAAACATAAAAACGTGATATATTTCGTTCTACTTCTAGTCGAGGTTTTCAGGAAGATACTTTTGACATTTTATGTCTTTTCTTTGGAAAAACATATAAATCGTTACGTAAACTGTGACGATAATTGTCCTAGTTGTTTTCTGATGATTTCCGCTTATAACCGAGTCGTTGCTAGGGAAATGGTACGTCGTCGTTCCTCATCTCACAAAATTCGTTGAAAGCTCTCGATTTATCCAACCATATTATGTTAACTACTGCGAAGTGCGTGGCCAACAAGCTGAGTTATGAGCATGTTTATATGAATAATTGTTTACACACAGGTGATATTCTCAATAATTGATATTGTGAACATGATTGCAACCGCTTGTTAATTTCTGATGATTTCATTGAGCTGGTGTTTCGATGATGTGATTCATAGCAGGTGATCCGAATATTGCGAGAACGGTTTGATTTGTGAAGCGGTGGTTAAATCATTTTAACAGGTAATTTCTATGCTTTACACTCTAGGAAGCTGTAATTTCGTATGTAGCCTCTTTAGGACATTTACTTGACGATGCCCAGGGTCCGGATCAGATGAGTGGCTCTTAGAGCTTGCATACGAGTCTGCAACACATACGAGTCTGCAACTAAAGACATAAAATGTCCCAATGTGTTGCAGACTCGTATGCAAGGGTTTCTGATGATTATCGAATACAACCTTATCGTTCATAATCGTTTGGTTTGAGCCGATGTAAAGGTTTTTGGAATTATCTTCTTTTTTTTTTTTTTTTTAAATTTGATTTTGGCTTATTATTGGTAATATAATAGACCAAGAAAACAAATGTTTAACCCCCCTTCTCTCTCTCTCTCTCTCTCACTCACTCAAATTGGTTGGTTTCATCAAGATATGGAAAATCTAAAAATCGAATTTCGAAAAATTTTTACCTAATCTTTTGTCTCTTACCAAGTGAATAAATAAAACCTCCATGTTCGGATGAGGACTGCATTTTCTCCACATGCTTCTAGTATGCATAGTTGGCTTAGAATTAGGTTGACTAACTAGTAGGTACACTGTGGCTAATGAATGAACGCTACATTGCGTGTGGAAGATGAGGGCGGTCCCTGAGGAACTCTGGGTCGGCCAGACCGCGAGCCCAAGTTTACAGTGTGACCCCTGAGGACCCATAAACCTTCGTAGTTGCGCCCTAATAATTTCTCCAGGACGCCATGGAGCGCGTTACACTTGATGGGTAATGTGATAGAGGCGACCAGCTCGGGGTCACGGCCCGCGGAGCGGCGAGATGAGGTAAGGGCAAGAACATTGATGAGGTGAGGCGGTCTCAGTGTGTAGAAAAGGATTACATTGTCCGGAGCGGTCAGCCGTCGAATTATGATTCAATTTTCATATTAGTTCTACAACAGTTCTATTGTTAAATTATTTAGTAATATATTAAGAAAAAATTAGGGATATGCAGTAGTTCCAACTATATAATACTAGCCGCTCCGGCTCGCTACGCTCGCCTCCACGTCCAGCCGGGGGGCAAGCCCCCCGGACCCCCCGTTAAATTGCTCGCTTCGCTCGCAAAATGTGGCATGTAGGGATTTTTGCTCGCTTCGCTCGCAAAGTGTGGCATGTAGGGAATGTTGCTCGCTTTGCTCGCAAATGGTAGATCCCTAAGGGTAGGTTTAACATGTGTAGGGGATGTTGCTCGCTTCGCTCGCAAACGGTAGATCTCTAAGGGTAGGTTTAACTTCTGTAGGGGATGCTGCTCGCTTCGCTCGCTTGAGGAAGTTATACTGTTCACCCAACTTGGCAGACATTTTTTTCAGTTGGGAATTCTTACAAACAAATTAAATCTTATAAAACTACGTGGAACCACGAAAAGTTTAGTGTGGTATGTAGGGAATGTTGCTCGCTTCGCTCGCAAAGTGTGGCTGTATACATGCGATGTATTACAATTGAAACATGTAGGGGATGTTGCTCGCTTCGCTCGCAAATGGTAGATCCCTAAGGGTAGGTTTTACTTCTGTAGGGGATGCTGCTCGCTTTGCTCGCTTGAAGAAGTTATACTGCCCACCCAACTTGGCAGTCGTTTTTTTTCTGTTGGAAATTCTTACAAACAAATTAATTCTTATAAAACTACGTGGAACCACGAAAAGTTTATTAGGGAATGTTGTACTGCCCACCCAACTTGGCAGACGTTTTTTTCAGTTGGGAATTCTTACAAACAAATTAAATCTTATAAAACTACGTGGAACCACGAAAAGTTTATTCTTGGATGTTGCTCGCTTCGCTCGCAAGGAATACCTGTATATATGTAGGACAAAGTCCGTATTTATTATTTGAAATGGCTCTCGCTTCGCTCGCAAGGTAGGTACCTATGTATACCTGCTCGCCTCGCAACATTGTGACATCGAACCCTTCACGTCAATTCTTGAGCCTTCTCTCGTCCACGGCACAATCATTTTAATCGCTTTGCTCGCTTCCGCTCGCAATTTGACCGAGTTCTCGTCACTTTTTTCGATATCCGATTTTGGATTCAGATTCGGCGGGATCAAACCTTTATTTCGCCTGCAAAAACCGTTCCGAAAAACGTACCTTTATGGGGTATATTTTAATTTTTAAAAACCAAGTTTTTCGTCGGAATTTTCGAGAAAACGGGTCCGTACTCTCGCATTTTTTTGACGCATTTCCCGATACTTTTTTCGCGATCCAATCGCGCCGTCGTCTTCCTCGTAGGAAAACCTACGAAACCGGTATTTTTCCGGAATTTTTGACGGCCGTTTAGAGGGGTAGAGGATGCGGGGAAGTGGAAAAAGCGCACATTAATTCTTACTTCGACCCCCCTCCCGCCCTACGGCCCATGGTTCGGGTGGGATTAAACAATTTTAAATTCGCTCGCTCCCACTTTTGGAAAATCCCAAGAAGATCCCCCCACTCGTAGATCCGGCCCACTCAGCCGTTTGGCCGTGCATAGCGCGGACAGACAAACGGACGGAGTTTCATTCTTATTAATAATAGAGATAGAGATAGAGATAGAGATATGCAAAGTGAAAGAACCCTGAGATGTTATGATAACTGTCGTGACAAACCTTTGTATCGTATAGTTTCACCAAATAAACACGATCAGAGGCTGAGGGAAAAGCAAGAAGCCGGGAGCAGAACGGGTATATACCAAAAACGCTGAAAATTATTACATAATGGTTTATTATTTCTGAATCAGATAGCCAGTTATAGTAACCAGCATGCTCTGGGGCTTTCACCAGTCTCTTTTCTAGTATCCAGCTCTGTTCTCGCGTTACAGGCTGCGCTCCCGAAGGGGAGCAAATGGATGATCGTACAGCCACCCGAGTGGTCTAATAAAATCCACGGAGCTAATTTCTACAGGAATCAAACTAAAACCGTGGTTACACTGGATTCCAAAAGCATCTGGGACCTATCCCAGTCGATTCTGCGTCCGAAATTACTTGGGTGACGACACCTCACTTAACTATGGCAGAAATATAAGTAAACAGCTATTCATCCAGAGGGTTCAGACTCCAACCTGCCCGTGTAATGCAATTTTAATTTAAAAACGATTTGCTTCGAACTATCTGAGAAGATTCTGGGAAGAAGAAGAACGAAGGATTTTAGATGGGCTGGATCAATTATTTTTGTAACATACTATAGTATGATATAATATACTAAATATACCTACTAGTGAGTTCAAGGTAGGTTAAATGTTATATGGGGTAAAAGTAATAAAATATAATATAAAATATATATTATATCCGTTCCGATACGCCCCAGACACCTTTCTGCTACTCCGCAGGTTCCGTTCCACTATGCCCCTAATGCCGCACCCCCCTCAGGTTGGCGCGGCGTATTATACGGGTATAACACGTAAAAGTAATAAATATCCATTCTCATACACCCCTCTGCTACACCCCTGGTCACCCCAGCCCCCACAAGGTGCCGCGTCGCCTCCTCTCACTCCACCCCCCGCTCACCCCCCTCACCGCCCACCGTGACCCCCTGCCAAGCGTGCCAGGAGTGCGTGCGCGCGTAAGTCTCACTCAAAGTCTCGAAAAAGACACTTTTTTCGCCCGTTTTTGGCCCATAGCATCTATGCTAGCAAAACGATCGGGATGGTTAAACGTTAGGACCAACTAGACCCCAAATGGAGTCTATGTGCGGAAGAACGGGTTTTTTAAGTCAATTCTTAGGCCTTTTATGGCCCGGACGGCGAACGACGGACGGCGGACGGACATTTCAAATTTAGATTCTACGCACCTTGAAACGTAAAGTGACAAAGTTTGAGGGGGGTTATAAAAATTTGAACATGGAATCATGTTTTAGCGATGGATCCCCCGCCGAAAAGTGAGACTATAAAGTGAGATGAAAGTAGCGCCAATAATTGTGATGATTTCCGCTTACAACCGAGTCGTTGCTAGGGATATGATACTTCGTCGTTTTTCATCCCACAAAATTCGTTGACCATTCGTTCGAAAGCTCTCGATTTATCCAACCATACTATATCAACTACTGCGAAGTGTGTGGCCAACAAGCTGAGTTATGAGCATGGTTATAAGAATAATTGTTTACACACAAGTGATCATTCTCAATTATTGATATTGTGAACATGATTGCAACCGCTTGTTAATTTCTGATGATTTCATTTAGCTGGTGTTTCGATTATGTGATTCATAGCAGGTGATCCGAATATTGCGAGAACGGTTTGATTTGTGAAGCGGTGGTTAAATCATTTTAATAGGTAATTTCTACACTTTACACTGCAGGAAGCTGTAATTTCGTATGTAGCCTCTTTAGCCTCTTTCTATAATGAAGTGAATGTTTACTCGCGAGTTTCTATTAGGAGATCATTATCTCACAAGAGCTCAATCGTCGTGATCATTTCTATAATAAAGTGAGAGCGAGGAGCTAAAACATGACATTTTAGCAGTCAGGCTCAAAGTAATAACAGCGGGGTCAAGGGGCGGAGCCCCTTGCGAGGCCCGAAGGGCCGAATTTTGCTATACGATCAGATAGGCTTATTGTTAGAAATAAAGCTGGCAGAGGGGAAGAAGACCATACATACATATCTTTGCGTACTACCTCAAGCTCATTCTGATCAAGCTATCAGCTACAAACAACCTGACTTCTTTTTCTAACCTCAATCATCACCTGTTTGCCTTAGGTCTCCTTAACCGTGGGGTTACCTATACCTATATCCTATACCTTCCTCTCTTGAATTCATTATTTCAATTCTCTCTTCTTATTACTTCATCCAAAGCTATGGGTCTTGGTGGTCCAGCTAATAGAGCTACGGGCCCAAATTATCTTGGCTATTAGATTGTGAGTGAGGCTATTAGATTAGTCCCACGGGCATGATGAGTCCGGCAATAAGAGCTACGGACACAATCTCGGCTAATAAGTAGAAGGCTACAGTCAAAAGTTCATCCGACCAAATAGGGGTCAAGGTGTGTTAAGCATTTGAATACAGAAGATGAATTTACTGAAAGATTTCCTTCCAAAATAATCCGCTATACTCAGCCGAGGCCTGAGAGATTCACTCTGAAGGAAACAATGACAAGAAATTCATGAGTATAATTGTAAGCAGGAAACTATATGACGAGTTACCCGCTCCTACACTTTACCAAAGAAAAGTTACCGACCCTCTTCCGCCATGCTAAGTTAATTCGCCGGGTTGTTCTTACCGTGAGAGTTCCGCCTAGTTGTACCAACTTCGCCCCTTTCCAACGCGTCCTGGGTGAGAGGTTTCCCTTATTTCTCGAGTTCCCCCGTCAAAACTTTTCTCTTCTTGAGTCAAGGGAGAGAGAATTGGAGGGATGGTGACGGAGTGGGTGTTCAGCTGAAGGACCGGGGCGGGGTTCCTGGAAAGGGGATCATCGTTGATCACGCAATGTTGTTAAAGATTGGTTTGAGGTTGAGTTCGAATCGTAATTATTACAAGTTGGTATTAATCAAATACGGAACTGATTGGATTTGGCATTAAATGCCGGAAGTTGTCCATTTTCTTGAGAGCAGAAAAAGGGAAGTAATTTAATCGGCATTCAATACATGGGTTGGGACGCAACTTCGAAATGAATCTTTACAGTACGGAACTTTTTTTGTCTGAGTGCTGCTTAGTTATTCTTTGTCTATCTGTCTGAATAGATTCATAGAGCATTCGCGAAAATATAATCAATGATTTATAATTCATAATAATTTATTCTTCGAAACTCACTATTGTGCTGGACATTTGTCAATACAACTTAAACATTCTAGGGGAGGAAAATAAAAACCACATTATCAACTCTGTAGCCACAAAACACAAAACAAAAGAAAAACTGTAAATTCCTACCTCTTGCATGGGGAGAAGGAATTTTAAAGACATACCAGCCTCCCATTTTTGGATGAGCACCCCTATAGAAGCGATTAAATCAATCGCTCAAGAAGCTACACCAGGCGAGAACGCCCCGAGACCGAGACCCCCAAGCCGAAACTCAAAGAGCAAACACACGGCCAAACTCATGCATACTAAATATTCATCCATGCAGCTTAATCTAATCAGTCAGTATCAAGAAACAATAATGCTAGTGTCAAACATAACTTCGGCAATTTTCTTCCGATTTGAAATGTTTCTGAGCATGCTCACACGTAAAATCGTTGAAACAAATAAAACCTCTGTAGTTTCAACACAATTTTGTAGGTTTTGAGATTGTGCAGGTTAAAGCACAGTCCTCCTTATGATTTAAATCATCAATATGTGGATTACAAGGGAACTTATAATTCCCGGGTCAAACATAACTTTTGCAGTTTTCATCCGATGATAATGAAATGTTCACGGTGCCTTTTGATTGGAGTTGGCATGACCTCCCATAGATTCCACTAACACCAGATGAAACGTAGTGCCTGCACATACTTGGCTTATGATAAATCTGTGTTAATAGCAAATTGACCATATTTCCACAGTTACTCCAGATCAAACTTTTGAATGACAATAAATAGTAATTCATAATCATCTCTAATACCAACGACATTAAGGGTACGAGGAGACTTCGGGCTACACTTAGTTCGGCAGGCATTTTTTATTTGAACAAAACATCATAAATTGACACTCAGTAATTTCTAAATATAGTGACTGATTAATTTGAGATTCGTACTAATTGAAGAACGAAGAGAGTCTCTGACTCGGCTTTTTGCGCTACAGGCCATTATTTTGGAGCTATCAACTTGAAATTTGGTTGGTTGATTAACGTAGACATCCGGAATTAGCTTTATAGTTTTTGGCGACGATCCAACGACAGGAACTTTTCATTTGCTACGACGGTCATCGTCATCTCAACAGAAAATCGAGTTTGGTATCGATTTCAATCGTTTTTGCCACACAGAATCGACTGAAAGCACTATAAAAGCTATAAAAGTTGACGTTGATTACAATAAGACGTCGTCATCTCTGACCTCAATCATTGTTGAATCACCAAAAATCGAGTTTCGTATCGTTGTCAATAGTTTTTGCCACACAGAATTGATTGAATCGACTATAAAAGCTTTAAAAGTTGTTCTTGTCGATTTTCATCAAATCAGCCAAAAATCTAGTTCGGTGTCGTTTTCAATAGTTTCCGTCTAATAGAATCGTGAATAAGAAGCAATGTCGAGTATTTTATACTAGACAACCAGTTTTTCAAACTTCTTGAGTACCCTGGTGAGCGGACCAACTACGAGTTACAAAATAGTCTCATAGAAAACTGCGCAACTTGTTAACAAACTTTACTTTAACTCTGCTAACATTTGACAGCGTGTCTGCATGCGTGCATGTGTGTTCCACGCTACAGGCCGCGATTTTAAAGCTATCAACTTGAAATTTGGTAGGTAGACTCGTTAGACATCCGGAATTAGCTGTATAGTCTTTAGTGACGATACAACAGCAGGAAATTTTCATCTGCTAGGTCGATCTTCTTCAAATCATCAAGTTTGGCATCGATCATTCATCGATACAAGATCGGCTAGAATCATCGGCAAGAAAATCATCGAGTTTGGCATCGATTTCAGTAGTTTTTGCCACACAGAATTTACTGCTACCACCATAAAAGCTTTAAACGTCATCAAAATCGACTTGTACATGACCTCATCAATTCGTACATGACCTGAAACTTCGTAAGGTATCTTCAGCGGACCAACTAGTAAATATATTAGAAAAGCAAAGTTGGACTTTTCAACTGATTACAGTGTGTAGTAAAGTGTTCTGGAATATTATAGAAAAGTGGAAGACCAAAGAAGCAAATAATCAAAGTAAACTCTTGTAGAATGTAGGTCAGAAAGTAAAGAATACTTGATCTTAGAAGGAGCTTTCAATCACTTTTAAAAGTTATACAAGAAGTTCATTTGTTGTTTCGTACAACAGGAATCAGACCTTTGGCAAACCCTCAGGTCTTTTGCCAGATTTCAGTCATTTACATTATACTCTTACTTCTTAAAATACCTACAAGATGATTTATGAGGAGAGATCCTGAATTGGGAGAAGCCCTGAGGGAAGCATGTTCTCATCCTCAATTTTGGTTTATTAGTTTCAATAATAAACCTTTGTAATCGATCAAGAAAGAACATTTTTTAACCCCCCTAAAACTTTGTTGGTTAACCTTTCAAGTTGCGCATAATCTAAGAGGATAAAAAAGCGCCACTTGACGCTTTTTTCCGAAACAACTGGACCAAGCATTATGAAATTCGGCTAAAAAACCATACATTGGCCAGGGATGTGCCAGTAATTGTAATTTTAATTTTTAGTCATTGGCACAGGAAAAAAACGTAAGAGCAAATCTTAACTGGTGGAACATGGCAAAAATTGCCTTGTAACTACGAGGCTCGTATCAGCTGAAATGATTTCAAATGGAATTTCCACTTCTCGAAGACAGGTTTATTATAACTTTTCTATCATTTACAAGAACATCTAAAGCGTAGGACTAATTTATTATCAGTTGGGGGTCAGCTCATGTCAAATTCTCGTAAAGTAAAGGAGTGATGTACATGTCATATAATTAATTTCTCTTCAATACACCTAGGCTGATATATGAATATTCCTAATGTAAAATAGACACGTTTAATAATTAAAGACAGTTGTTCTGCGTAGAAGGGATGTCAAATACACAAATGATAAACCTTTGTGAAATAATTTGCACCGCTTTTCGAACTGTAAACGCACAAGCTCTCTTTGAACTGTGATTCGATAGAGTAACCCCTACTCTCTGGTCGTAAGCAGTTTCCAGGTGTAAATCCAATTAGTACTCAAGTATCCTTGACATGCAAGTTAGTTGAATAAGTTTATGGAAAGTTACATATTCCTTCTTTTGTCACTGACTTATTTCATACTCATATTTCAATTTACCTAACGATTTCAATAAACAATATCTCCTGAATAGAATCTTGAGCTACATTGTAAAGAATAACATTTCCTCTCGAATTGCAGCTTAAAAGTTTCAGAACTACCTATCGCCATAGTTTTTATTTTCTATACCAATTCATATCAAGAGGGCCAGTACTTGAAAACTATTCATTACTTACATTTCCTTGATATATTGTTCAATCGTAGTAGGTATATTTATGAAACTAACGCTTGAATTGAAGTTTTGAATTCCACTGGTGGTATAGCAACACTTTCGATCGTTAATCTTAATAGGCCATCGAAACTGTTGACGTATTATGATCATTAACCGCATAATTTTCGCCCCATTAATATTCTCTCCCCGCGAAGATACAACGGCTAAAGTGCGATCGGTGGGTCAGGAGCGTTACGACCCAATTTCTACAAGTTCCCGTCACAATGGCTCCCGAAAGCTCCCTGGATTTAAACAAAGTTGCATATTCATCAACCGTTTAATAGCGACTAGCTTACTATTCTCACTTTATATTCACGGAGGACGCGAGAATTTCGTTTTGTTTGGAACGGGAAGGGGGAGCGTTCATCAAGTCGGAGGCGAGTGTTTACACGGCATTCGGTGGGCATTCAGCTGTAGTACTGTTACTGCGTTTCAACGGACTGCTGAGAAACTCCGCCAATTACAAGAACTTTATTCCCGTATAATGGTTTCCGAAGGAATACAGCTCGAGGCTGCGTTCCCGTCTCACTGGAATGGTAATCCTTCCCGTTAACTCTATCGAGGAGCCTTTGTGAATGACTACTACAGAATGTCATCGTCGAATTGAACCATTTTCACGTCAGTTGGCCAGGAAATAGGAGATTTAGGGTGCTCTTAGTATCAGATATGCACATGAAAAGAACTAGAAAAGAAAGTACTTTAGGATCTTGTGAGGGCTACGTACGTGAAGATTTTTGGTGTTGTTTGTTTGTAGTTTCCGTGTGAAAAAAAAGCATTTTAATTTCTCCCTTGATGGGAAAAACAAAAGCTCATGGATATATCTAGTACCTACTGCTTACCTGTAGGTACCTACTACTCAATTTTATACCAACCGTAGTGCCTTCTTTTCACAAGGTTATTCCATTATGGTAACAAAACAATATTGGTTTATAACTTAGAGTAATAAATCACCATTCCTTGACACTACAATGGCTTAGAGGTCATGAGATGTTGTGATAAAATGAGAGCATTCCAAAAAGTGGCGAACGATTTTCCTACTATGAAAACTATGGGAGTTACTCTTCCCTAGTAACTCATCGGTTGTACATGAAAAATCAATAGAAATTCTACCTAGCCTCCACTTTTCGAGTTAATAATAATCTAAAGTGCCGGGTCGTCACAAATTTTGGTGTCGTTACGCAAATTTTAGAATGACCCCCAGCCCAAAAACATATCCATGTTAAAATGTGGCGCAGTTTATTGGATGAGACCCTCCGTTAAAAAAAGATATCTATAGAAAAAAAGTAGGATAGTTCAAAATTTTCTTTAAAAAATTCATAAATGGTGTGAATTTTACATTTTTTCTTGAAAAATCCTTCACATATTTATTACACGAGCTCCAGTCTTGTTGAAAGCGGTTTTATGTGATTCAGCGTTAAAAAATACTAAGGGAAAAAACCCTCACTCGACTTTTTACGCGAACTTATGATTTCTAACATTTTCCCCCACTCTAAAACCATGTTCCACCCTTTTGATTTCTGGAGACCCTTCAGTTATCAATTTCTATTGCTAAAATGTAGTTATAATCGAAGTTTCATCGATGGATGAATTTTGTTGCCAAAAAATCCTGATTTTCCTATACCTACGTAGGAGACATGAAAATCTATATACACTATGGAAATAATTTATAATAAGGTTCGGTCTCTCAACTGCTTTGCTGAAAATTAGGGTTGTTCGGCGGTCTTGTGGTTCAGTCAGAAATGTTACCACTGTTTCTCTAGGTCAATGTTTCGTTATATTTTTATACCATCCTCAGGGCTACGAAGAAACACACCTGAATAAGTCAGACAAGCATTAACATGAATAGGCAGGAAAAAAATATAAGTATGTGCTAAATGAATATTAATGGATCAACAATAAAAAACGCTGATTCCGTAAGCAGAACTGTAGTGTTAGGCTCCTGTCCATAATTATTATTTATGATTAATCATCATATGTTTGATAAGAAGCGTTCATACGTGTTATGATAATAAAAGTTCAGTTCGTGTTTTAAAGTCCGAAAGACGTGTTTTTCTATTATATCTATTCCAGTTACATTACAGTACATGGTGTCAGGTGTAGGGTCCGAACCCACGCTCTCAATCGCAAGTACGAAGAAGTGGAAGGAACGTTCGACCACCAGTAACATACACGAACCAACGATGAACTGTTTGAGGAAGGGGAGATGTGGTGTTAGGCTCCTGTCCATAATTATTAGTTATGATTAATCATCATATGTTTGATAAGAAGCGTTCATATGTGTTATGATAATAAAAGTTCAGTTCGTGTTTTAAAGTCCGAAAGACGTGTTTTTCTATTATATCTATTTCAGTTACATAACAGCACAAGAACCAACTTCGAACAAAACAGTTCGAATCGGTCAGCTGGAGCTCTGGGTGGATCCCGTCATGTCATTCGTCTCTTGCTGTCCTAGAGAGGCTCCCTATCTTTTTAACGTCCTAGGGTGAACAAGTGAGATTTTGTTTCACTCAGCTGATCAGGATAGCGCTCCTCACTTTTCTCGTCTCTTGTCCCAGATAGACGCCCTATCAAATCTTGACGTCCTACAGTGAATAGGAGAGATTTGAGCACGATTTTGCCATTATTGTGATTGATATTATATACGGCTCGTAGTCAGCTGATCCTCACCAAAGTCAGAGAGGCACAAGTTCCGACATGGAAATACAACGTATCGGAATTTGGCCCAAATCGGAGCGGTTTCGGAGGAGTAGTGAGCACAAAATGTTGGTTATATATTATACATATATACATTTAAATTAATGTATGAAAGAAAATTTCACAAATATAAAGAATAAAGAAAAAATTCTGACTTATTCTTGTTGCCTCGTTGCTTACATTCTCAAGGCCAGGTGGGCGATGGTCCTGTGAGCTCGTTCTGACTGTTCTATCGTTACTTTTTGGCATAGTTTTCAGCACTTTCACCCCAGAGCACTCATCCCGTTGTAGTGGTCTTACCAACATAAAATCCTTCACTATTCTGCTGAACCTTTGCACTTATATTCTCATTTGGGGATGAAAAGTACTCATCCTCAATCACTTCGGCCGCCGACATGGGTGTAGATATGAATAACGCCAATATTTTTACCTTGAACAATACCCGGCTCCGAAGAAAAATGTAGTCACAAAAGGTATTCGGTCTGTTGGTGCTCTTCGGTTCTGTTCAATAACTTACATAACCAGTGCAATTCTGGTCAGTTTTTCTGTGTTTCCCCACCGTCAAGCGGCATTTTGCCCTTTAAAGCCAGTTTGAGCGCTCTTAAAAAATCAAGTGATGGGTTATTTCTTCATGAAATTTGACGTAGAATCTGAATCCATTAAGTCGTGACCACCCTGTATGTATAGATAGACTATTTGTAGTTATTTGTTGTAAGTATGACTGTAAATGAATGATTAAAATAGGAAAATCTCATCACACCATAGATATAGAAGGCTGATAAACCCCGATCACATAATCCTGGATCCCCCACTATCCTTATATAATAACAACAATGGTTATAACTCATAACAGTCCACCGTCAATAAAGCCGGAATCCTGGACAGATGGTTGGCCGGCGATGTAAAAGCAGAGTCATTTAAAGAAGATTGAGTTTCGTATTTCATATTATTACCCTTACCTTTATAAATGCTGAAGAAGAGGTATATGAAATTCAATCACGAGATTCACTTAGGTTGTTACTCGTTTTTTTGTTTCATTGGGTTTTAGGAAAGTAAAAAATGACTGATTGGTTCCGTAGAGTACAATAATCTGAATAAATCTTTGACAGAAAATGGAACACTCCATTCCAAAAGCTCATCAGGAATGATTAGATAAGCTGCACAACCTTACCAATCCTGCACGTCCTGATTGTCTTTCCGAGTTTCTCCAGTCTTAGTGATTAGTAAATTTTTTTTATTATTCTTGAAATTGCGGTATAGGCTGGGAAGGAGGGTGAATGGGTAGGGTAGAGGATCCTCCCTAGAAAGACGATCCAATTAAAGAAGTTACTCGAACCGGTGGTGAGGTGGGTGAACCCCTAACAGGGGGAATAATGTATTGGAAAAGTATCCCCTCCCTCCAACCACCTCTACCGCTTTTTTTTTTTTTTTCATTCCTTTCGAAAGAGGGTACGAGAAAGAGGAAAATCTCTTGCGAAATTCTGAGGCTCTTCACTTCGAGAACTAACATTACCAAGTTTTACGAACATAACTTTCTTCTGGAAAAGGCACTGGGGACCGAGTTATTTAATTTGGTCGAAAGTCTGTTCCCTACCTCAATTTTTGCTTAAAAAAAAGAAGAAAAAAAGCTGCAAATTATTACGCAATGGTTTATTATTCCTGTGTTAGATAGCCCTTCTGCGTAGATCATTGGCCTATAATTTATTATTAAGGGCACTTGGTACCCCAACAAAAAGTTTTCAACCTTTTTTCTTTTTTTGTCTTAAAGAAAACTAGATTCATTCCTGAACAAGATAATATATTGCATGTAATATTTACAAAATTCAAATGTCTCACAAATTAACTTAGAAGTTGCCCTCCTCATAGTCCGCTGCCCCTGCTTCTTCAAATTCAAACAGCTAGGAAAAGTCGATAATATCCAAAATACTGGTACTTACAAATCCTAATCCTAATTTCTTCTTGGAGGAAGATAACCAGCTTGAGTCGCCGGATGAAGTGCTAGGAAAAAGAGGGGTTTCAGAGAAAGAAGTTCCAGGAACGGAAGGATCATAGGAAGCCAAAGGATGAGAGCCGGGTCAAAGACTTGAGCTGGATGGTAAGTGGCAACTTTAGAATGTTGCAGAATCATCCTCACGCAACTTCTAGGAGAAATTCTCGATATGGTTGACCTTCTTGAATATTCATTTACTTTTCGTCATTGCGTATAGCACTAAAACTATACGGACTAAACGAATTGCGGACAAACCGAACACGGAAAGATGCACGGACGAGTGGAAACGTAAACAACATAGAATAACAGAACATTTTATCATTGTTATCATCTTATCATTCTAGTTGGTTGGTATTATGCTCTGACTGTGTGAAGTGAAGTCATTAAGGTTACTAACTCATTCACACATATTCAAGTCATATTAGTTCACCAAAACGTCGCAGAAGCGCGAATATCGTTACTTTTTCGTTTTATGGCTCTCCTGAAAAGTAGCATATTTTTGCGCATCGGACCCTCTATCTTGGGATCTACTGAACCGAATTCATTTTTCTTTCTTTAGAAAGTTATCTCTCAACCTACTGCATAAATCTGCGGGAATAGATTATCGAAATAAGTTATTGTAATTACGGGACAGATAATCGAAGTTACCTCAAATACCACCAATATTTCCGAAATCGGCTTCGATATTGTAATGCGGCAAATTAATATTTTTTCAATCTGATTCCGCAGATCTTTAGATCTTTACAAGACCTTCAGTAAAAAAAAAAAAAAAGATCATCGAAATCGGCCCAACGAGTGCCGAGATAATGGGTCACGAATTTTGTCATTTTGGGGGGGGTACCAAGTGCCCTTAACCCCCGTATGTAATTATGTGATCAGAACATGGCGCATCGTAACTCCGAGAAGAGCATTTTTACAGTTCCAAAACCCCGCAATTTTTCGCTTCACGGTAAAAATGTATAAAAAATATCGATAGGTAAGGAAAAAATACAAGTTCAGAAGCTCTGCAGCTGATCAGTGCGCCTCAGTACCTCGGAATTATTACCGAGGAGTCTTAGAGGAGCTCCATCTAAATAACAACACCGTGGGTCGAATAGGAAATTTAGCCCCGGAGGCCCCAAAGCTGATCTGAGTTCCTCCATACTTTGAAATTGTATTCCATATCTCCAAAAAGTGGCTACATTTCAGGTTTCAGCATCTTAAGTACCTAAATTAGAAAACAATTTAAGTTCAGAAGCCCTACTATTTTGATCTTCCCTGTTCTATTAAATGCCTGATATATAGGCATTCTGCTACATAAAATTGTGTTCTTTGAAAAACATTTCCACGGGCTGCCCGCTGCATTGAGAACATTTTCTTGTGACCTCAGCTTTCTAATGGCGAGGTCAAATTAATTTTTACATATAGGTGTACTAAGGGGTAAATATTGTCTTCTCATACCATAAAACATAGATTTTTCATCGAAATCCAGGGTTTCCATGATAAAATACCTTCTAGTTAAGAATAGATTTTTCTGTAATTTTTCTCAATTTCTTCTAATTTCTGCAATGGTAATTATTATTACACAACGGTTCATTATTTTTGTTTTTGATAGCCCACTATGAAAATTACTGTTAAACGTTCGTAGTTATTATTATTTATTCGAACTTATTATAATAATATTATTAAACTTAATAGACGATCAAAGTGAGTCTCCGACTCGGCTAGCATTCTTCAGCTTGTGTGCGCATGTGTTCCGCACTACAGGCCGCAATTTTGGAGCTATCAGCTTGAAATTCGGTAGGTAGAATCTTTAGACATACGGAATTAGCTGTATTGATTTGGTAGCACCACGGCAACACCAGCATATTAAAATATACATTTCAGGTCTTTAGGCTTTCAAACTGTATCTACACGATATCTTTAGGCTCTCCAACTTTCTCAAAAAGTATGTAGTTGGTATAATTTCCCATGGTATTCAGGTCTGTATATAAAATTATTCCATTTCCGTACTGCCGACTTGAAATATTGCTAGTAGGCTAGTGATACCACCAAATTGGTTTTATAGTTTTTGGTAGTACCACTGTGTAATTTTAACTTCGTGACACCTATTATCAGATATCTAGATTGGTACAATAGTACAGAGGAATCTAAATATATCGTCGATAACTTAGCCTTTGACACCTGTTAGCGCGGAAGCACTTTTGAAAGTCCAAAAGAAAATCTTTAGGAACTCCTTGTCCAGCATCGGCTCCTAGTCTGGCATCTGGACCAGGCAAGGTCTCATCCATGTTTTAGTACCTGAGAGGTGCTGTGCTCTACTAAGAACTGTGCAATCTGATCTAAGATATATTTATGTAGGTACATCTAGTCTCAGTTTTATCCCACTTTGCTGATTATACGTATAGTAACATGTATTCATTATAAGCCTGTTCTTTATCAATTCTTAGTTGAATTATTTTATTTTTGGGTTTTTTCATCCGCTTTAGGAGTTAAAACAGTGGTTATCACTGTACCCCTAATTGTTTTTTCTTCCGATTTGCCAGTGGGGTCCATGATGGCACTCCGTTCAGTGGTGAGGGGCAACATGTATCCCCTTAGTATCATGCCACTTGCAGTGTCCTTTTAGACTCCTTGCTTATTGCCACTAACGACCTTTCGAGTTGAGGTACGGCTTAAGCCAGTAAAAAAAATAAATAAATAAATGAAAAATATAAATAACAAAAATAATAATGATAATAACAAATAAAAAGAAAAAATAAGGTAGCCTCCCACCTACTGAAAATAATGAGATAAAATGTAACACCAACTTACGGCTTAACTATTCCATATGTAAGTGGCAAGAGTTAAAATAAATACCAACTGATATTATTAAAGGCAAACAAAATGTTTTAAAAAATTTGATAAAAGTATGAGGTATGTATGAGGTTTGTATTTACTTTTAGGTATATTTTGGGATGAATATTGTGTTCACATGTCAAAAAACATGGAATTTTTATCGAAATCAATAGTTTCCATGAAAAACTATCTTCTACGAATCAATGAGGTCAGGGGGGATTTTGTCGTAATTTTTACGCTGAATGGTAACGCTTTCAGGAAAGCTTTGACTCTGTAATGACCGTTTTAGAAGTTAACTACAAATTTGTTTGTATACTCTTTCTCCTCGATTTCAAGCATTTCTTGGTATGAATTAGTATGGTAAGAAGAGTTTGCTTATGCAGGGAGGGGAATCAATTTAAGCAAAACATGGTTGAAGGGGCTACCATACTCCACTTTCCTCTTTCACATGACATATCCTAATTAATTTTCATGGTAAATGTACGAATGTTTCGCACGAGATATATGTTGCAGGTTTAAATTTTCGTGCTATGAAACAGCTTGTGTAACCCTGTTCACTAATTCAGCATCCGAATAAGACTCGTTCCTGTCTGTAGATCAACCACAATCCTCCTTCCCAAATTCCTCACTCTCCTTCCTCACGAATCCTTCGAAAGCGTATTTTAATGTTATTTGCTGGCAAATCCGTAAGGAGTTGGCAGAATTTGGCGGTTGAGAGGGCCGGAAGCGTGTGACCTCTTTGGCGGATTATCTAGACTACGCTCCCTACATATACAAGTTTTCGTATATAGCCAGCCAGGACGACACTTTGGAGGATCAACTCCCAAATCCCATTTCATCTCTTCTTCAGCACATTCCATGATCCTCAAAGCCAAGGTGTTCAGCTTTCAGAACAGATGGCGCTATAAGAAGGGCGTAACATAAACATAAAATATCAAGCTGTGTAGTGGATGGACCTTGCGAAACATCCAAACACTATTATATGCTAAATATTTTTGTTTGCACTCTTTTGACACGTCATTACATAAACCATCATTTACGATTATTAGGTCATTGAGCACGTTTTAATAAGAAAGTGGAATTGATCCATATTTGGATATTAAGAAAATTCTACAACAAAATATACAGAATCTCAAAAAAAGTACTATTTCAATGAGCATTTAGTTCAACAGCAAATGAAGAATATGAATGGAGCAAAGCATCCATAAGGTTGTAGTTCTTAAGAAATTTTTCGGTAAATTTGATGACCTGAAGGTTGGAGATTACATTTTGAGTATTCATCAAAGTGACACTCATTATGAATGCAATATGATGTATCTGAGTCAACAAATATTGGATAAATTTGCCTCGGAAGTGTTTACGGAAATCAATAACTTTCTGAACAGATGGCACAATGAGTAAGCTGTGCAGAAAACATTGCCTAGTAGGAACCGAACTAACAGATACTTATATATTTTCGAATGAACATTTATGACTTTCATATTTCCATAAAGCTCGATTTATGTACGATTAATGTGCAATTATTCTTATATGGATACTTAGAAAGTTAGAAATTTCATATATCCAGCTACGCTTCCACCTAAAAGAGAGAAAAAAAGGATTGGCTTAAGCGAGAATTAGTATCACTCACAGTCGAGACCGTACCAAATTAAGTGGATGCGTACGTAACAAAATATCAATAGAATTATGGATCAGAACACGTTCTTCAGTGATTTCTGTGATAAGAAACGAGTAGATTACATGAAAAGTATCCATTACAGTTATAGACTCACCTGGAATGCATATGATACCTATTACTTCCAAGATAACCAAGATTACAAAAGAAATTTGGAAGCTTGCCTTCAAATCTCTTTTCATCTGTTCTTCAGCACAGTCCAAGATTCTCAAGGAAAGGCGTTTTCGCAACTCTTGCTTTCAGAACTGATGGCACTATGCCAATGCAACACATACCAGTGTAGGAAGCTGTGCATTAACGAAGCCGATCAGTATAAATCGCTTTATATTTTTCAAACAGCTCTTATGCCCCTCCAAGTTCCATAATGGACCGAACGCCATCAGTAGTATACACAACACATACCTAAGTAGAATGAAGAATTGTTATTATATGCATAAGTGAGTAGTCAGTGGAAATCCAGGTTTACTTTTGCCATCCCAGGAAAATTACTTTAATATCAGTCATGAACTAGTATGTATTACTCGTAGATGAGCCGATTAAAAATTAAGTCGAGCCGTAAAGAAGGTCAGTCAACCACAAAATTACGGATCGCAAACAATGGAAATACCAAGACATTAACGGATGGGTTTGGGGTCCAAAGGCACAAAATTTAATGCTTCCTCGTCATAAGCTTTTATTTATTTATATAACATGAATGATCAGAAATTAACAAGCGGTTGGAATGGTCACCGGTGTGTAAACAACTATTCATATAACCATACTCATAACTCAGCTTGTTGGACCCACACTTCGCAGTAGTTAACATATTATGGTTGGATGAATCGATAGCTTCCGAACAAATGGTCAAAGAATTTTGTGGGATGAAAAATGACGAAGTACCATTTCCCTAGCAACGACTCGGTTGTAAACCGAAATTATCAGTTAATTTTCGGAACACATTTTTGAACTCAAAAAGGACAACACATTTTCGTTCCTCAAAAAACGCAACATATTTTCGTTAATACAAAACGTTTCGTTTTCGGTTGGAGATGCCAAGGCTAAAACACATTCTGTGTCAAAAGTTGGTATGTGGTTTGGATTGTTGCCAGATTTTATATACTTACTATGCATCTTTGTTTGATGATCAGTTTCAAATATACTATAATGTTCCTCATAATATTTTATAATTTTTCGTTTTCTAGGTAATTGAAGCCGTTCCATCGATCGTTCTGTACTAAACGTAACGAATGTTAAACCAGGCAAGGTAGGAATCAGGAATAAAATATATTTTTACGAGTATATACATATACCACGTAATAACACGTCTCACGTTTTCTTTAATATTCCACGTTTGGATAAAGAAAATTCACAGAGATGGATGTGGACGTATCTACCGCTTGATGTTTAGCAGACTGAAGCCTCCAGCGAGATCGCTGTGTTGTCTTCTAGTAAGTCGTGTGAGATGCGTATGGCTTGGAACAAGGAAGAAGTTAATAGAAAATTATCTGCCACCTTTTGCTTACTCGAAAAATAACATTCTCCTAATATGTGTTGTTGCCAACTTGACTCGCATTCTTATGACTCCCACAACCACACCGATTTGAGGGCGCAAAGCCATCGTCTATCATTTGCTCAAATACCGAATCCCGACCGTTGGCATATCCCAATTTAACCTCGTAGCTTTTCCAGTGAAAAATGAATTGCATAACTTGCGTTCAGCTTATAATTTAATGCACGTTTCGGCCCCTTGATGCGGTGTGATGAATGATGATAATCGGCTTTCTGCAGGGTGGTACGATTGGTTGTCTTAGTAATGGTGACGATTTTGTAAGAATCTTTGGGAGCCTTTATAGGATAACAAAAACGTTCGTGGAATAGTCTTTTGGTAATGTGATCTGACAAGAGCATACTCGTGAGCGTGATATATAGCTCACGAAGGAAGGATTTATTTTTTGTATTCCTGGAGGAACAACAGCCTCCAAAAAAAGGCCATGCAAGCTTGATCCGATCGTCTGGTAAATGATAACGTGCTGATTACGGACGTGATCGCCCTAATCGAAACCTTTTTCAAAAATCCTAGGTCTGAAATCCTTGACATCGTCTTTAGATCAGCCTAGTCGCTGTGGATTATATGGCATCATTGAATTGAAAGGACCTGAGGATCACCCTTGGCCGTGCTCATTGCGGGTGATGGGAGCTATGATATTGCTAGAGATACTTTACCCACCGATAAATGTGGAATTAAAACTGACTATCTTGTAGAAACCGCAGAGCCTTGTATTCACAGAATGAAATGTATCTCCAAAGTGTCAATAATGTTTGACTTCATAAATATAGACATGTTCATAAATTCGATCAATAAATAGGTACCATGATATTAGTAGTACTTAACTTTGATAAATGGTTAAATTTTGGGAATGGAAGCGCTATCAATATCATATGCCGAATAAAAATGAGTGAAAATCATACCTTACAAATAGTTAGAACCTTTGCGGTTGTTGTAGGCGTAATCTATGCTGAAACCCATACTAAAACCACTCGATATGCATCTTACATTCACAGAATACGTAGAACCTTTCCTTCCATAGGCTAAATTTTTCAATATCCTGAGCACGTTCTCACGAGGGATGCCTATTCAATACGAACAACTCCTTCAGGAGCCTCACTCATCCAGGAAAACAGTTTCAGTGGAAGTAAAGCTAAAAAATGGGCCAAAAGGGCAATATGAGTTGGGGGAGTAGTAAATCATTTCGCGAGCGCCTCGTCCCTAAAGAAAATACCTATCTGGGGGGCAATAAATTTGTTGGTCCCTCTCCCCTCCAACCGTTCCTCCCCCTCACCTCACCCACCCTTCGGGCGACGACAGGGAATATAAAATGAACAGAATAGAACTTCCAAAAGCTTTGCCTTTGGCCCACTTTCACTAAAGCGTATTTAACGACGATTAGCCAAAATCCATTAAAAATATCTCGAGGATTAAACCTTGGCGTGTTTCGCCAACCTTAAACTCGTTTGAACTGATTTTGGAGTACCTAACGGAGTTTCTCCAACGTATTTTAGGCAAACTATCCCATAAATAGTTGAAAAATTTGAAGAACCACGGTCAGAATACAGTATGATTACAACAAAGCCTTTCTCCCCAGTAGTCCTGCTTAAACTAAGATGAGAGGTTTTTCATCGAGAGGTGCTCGCTTTTCGGAGATGAACGGTCGTAACCAGGTCAGTAATCCAGCAACATCATGCCATGACAATAAATCAGCTGATGACGTGTCTGGTTATTCCCAATTATATCTCGGTTCTGTATCACGGAGTGCTTCAAATAAACCTTTTTTGTTTTTCATATTTCGATTATTTATGTGAAAAACATTGATTAAACGAATTGAAACTAGAAGTTCCAGTCGTACTGCATGGTCGTATGAGCGAATTTTCTTAATTTATCCGTCGTATTTATGTTAAATTGTATTGAAGTTTGAGCAATTTCAGTGGAAAGAAATAGTTAAATAACAAACAATTTTATGTAAAATAATAATAATAATAATAATCGTACTAAATTAAATTCGGTGACTATAAAATATTTCATTTTTTAATTTTTGAATTATTTTACAGTTTTTACAGATTTTTCAGCAAATATTATTGAAATGTAATTAATTTTCGCTTTCTGAACAACAGTTATGTGGGAATATGAGACTCATTGCATCAGCCTCAATGGTAGGTGAGCTGGGCTAACTCTCCAGAAAGTTCTAGGCATCAAAAATAGTGTTGACATTTGCATCAAAAAGTCTTTAAAACTAGCAGCCTTTGATGCTAGTAACCCGCTTGTTTCATGGAATTCCTCTAAATTATAACAACGCTTCAGGTCCTAGAGCCCCTTGGATGACGAGACCAAAGCTCGTGAATTGTGCGTCTTCCGATGGATATGGTTAGTTTTTACCTCCTAATCACAGGAACGACCATCTCCAAGGTGATTCGGGGCAGATGGGTTACCGTTATCAAACTTTGGGTTTCGCAAGCATTGGTTCTAGCATTAAAACGGATGCGATTCCAATCCTTCCCCTCCGTTTTAGGGTAGCGGAGCTAGTTAAAACATTTTACCTCCACTCAAATATTGTACAGGCCCTGTTATTTCCACTATGTATTCAGTACTGGTACCACCATACTATGATGTGACAATACTTATTTTCCTTCGCACACTCCATTTATTTCATTGAGTGCCAAGAGTCTAAAACCACTTTTATCAGCTGTTCAACCATCCGTTCAATCCCATTCGCTGGAACAGCTAATTCTCTAGTCCTGCCTTTGCTGGGAGTACTCTCCTTTCCAGAGTGTTTCATGGTACCCAGGTGGGTACAGAACACTCTTAGATTCCAGCTGTCCATTTCTAACCGAAAAGAAATGTTTTTATGCTGTTCCTGAGAGTTGGTGTGCTTTTGACTAATAAACACTCACACATTTTTCTTATTAGTTATGACAGGATTCCAATCTGATTCAAAACATGATGTCTTGAAAAGACAGTTCTCTCTGATTCCTTTGAAGTTTTGGCATTTCAAAATCAGTTGTTATTGCATACTACGTGATTTTATTTACTTGCATCCTGTGATGCAGGTTAGGAATGTTCATTCAACCCACACCCAGATGTCTTCCGTTGAATTAGAAATCATTCAGCATGTATTCCCGATAGCTATGGTTACGTTATCATACATTATACTTATGTTCTATTACACTTCTAGACTTTCACTCAAAGACAAGTCATTGATATTTTCATGAATCCACGTATTTTCTTCCGAGAACAGTACCGCTGCTGGAAAAACGTGACTCTCAAGAACAATAGCACCCTCTGAACAATAAAAGTCGATTCGTTCCATCGTAATACAACTTTCCTTTTGTTGGCCAGTAGGGGGTGGCGGGGGATGTAAGGGAAGGATCGCAATTTAAATAAACTTCTTCAAAGTTTCCGGAGTGAGGTTCCCAGCATTCCTTCCATTATTTAGCGACCCCACGCTTTTCGTCGGTCGATTAAAACATTAACTGGGAGGGTTGAAATATTTATGACGCCTCTCTCGCTGACCTTTTGCTGAGCCGGGGAGAAGGTTCTGCATCCCTTCCGCCATATTTTTTTGAAGACATTAATGGAATAAATAAGTGATTGGATGAATATTTCCGGGTTTCCTTGAAGGAATATTAAGTGAACAACGGGAAGGTTTTAGGGCGCTTGTGAAGGGGAATTCTTCCCCATTACTTAGTTAATTCTTTAGTTTAAATCACAAACTACCTAATCTATTGATTTTTAAAAATGGGCCAGCCCCGCTAAATATCTGTAAGGAGTAAATTTTTTATACAGCGAATGAGAAAACGCTAATAATTATTAATCAAATAACCCAAATGGCTATTATATATATGTGTGTGTGTGTTAGATAGCCGTTGTATGCTGATTACTGAACAATAGATTCTTATTAAATGAAGTCTGAAATTTTGTCAAGAAGTAGATAGAATAATGTTGAAAGAATACAATTTCAAAAATTAGGTTAGTGAAGGATTGGAAATTGTGCGTTCAAGTTCGCTATTGGTCACGCAATAGGGTACTTAAAATCATGGAATCGAATTTTTGATGGGTTTCCCAGCCGCGGTGGAGTCTTGTCGAAACTCCATGTACGAGCAACTCATCGAAAAATTGCGTCAAATCAATTTATATTCATAAATTGTGTTATGAGTTCGCATTTATTTATTCTTACGTGCTGCTCCCCAGCAGCGTCGCACAGTGGTCCAGAATTTTCAAAAAGCGTCAAAAACTTGATTTTTTGAAGTATTTTCTCCGGTCTGATTAGTACTTAATATGTGTTTACAATGACCTGACCATAACGTTTCCTGAGTGTCAGAGAACCAAGATGGTTTCAGAACCGTAGGGAATTGATACAACACGAAAAAACGTCTAAAATGCATAAAATTCACCTTTACAATTTCTTTAATTTTCGTTAATTTTTTCGAGTAGAATGAACTGGACCGATTTTTTTTCCATCGATGTGTGATATCAAAAGCGATTGAATTATATTACTAGAGTTTTTAGACAACATTAATACTCGTAGATAGGAAGAGTGAATAATTGTCAAATTTTAGAGTATGAGGATTTCATTAAGATCTTCACTTTTGCGTATTCTTGTGTTTAGCTCATTTCAATGTAGAATACTTCGCTAAATGTAAATAAACATGCTCGACCTCATTTAGCTGCAGGAACTTGCAGGTTTGGGTGTGGGTGTCAACAAGGAAAGTGTAATTATGTCATCTTTGGTTTTCAATAACATACGGCTGATAACCAGTTGTCGTTCGAAATTAATTTGACGAGCAGTGTTAAGAAAGTATACAATTAAGAATGCCTCCTATAAAAGTGAAAAATCGTGTTCTAGTGGAAGTTTTGTTTGAGTCGCGAGACAAAAGTGCTAATAATTTTTTCAATTTCCTCGCTAGTGAATTTTTGATTGGTAATTGCAATCGAGATTCAATTAAGAGAGGGTTAACCATCACTTTTCCGAATAATTTTCCAAAAAAATGGGTCTACTGCCACCGGAACAAGCGCGATTTTTACAAAAATAATGAGTTTTGGCTCGGTGTGGTTCTTTTTTAGATTATCATGGACGTTGAAGAACCAGGTGCCCTTGATGCCATGAAAGTTGATTAGGTGAAGGAAAGATGATCTAATTTTAACCAGATTTTTAAAAGAGTTATTGTCCTTAGAAATTAATCTTTAAAGCTTTTAATTTAATGGCCAATAAAATAAATTTGATTTTTATTTAGTAGTTTTAAATTAGCTTCAAATTTTAAATGCTTGATAACGCCAATCTAGGAGAATTTTTATTTTTTTAGTAGTTTTAAATTTTAAGTTCTTTTCATCCTACACTGTTACCTTAATAAAAATATTTAATTTTGATAACATTTGATTGACTTGTCAATATCTTTATTGGGGTTATGAGACTGGTAAGTGTGCAAAATTTCAGTTTTGTAGCTCAACTACTTCAAAAGTTATTGAGTTTTGATCGCTTTTTGAGCGAGTTCCGCATCTTGTGGACTTTCTTTGGTTTTGCCAATATTGTTGAAGAACTCATTGCACAATATGGGTTTCGATTTCAAATTGTTTGTATTTTAGATCTCTACATCTTTGATTATTATATTTTGGTTTATTATTTGCAATGATGAACCTTTGTAACCAACCAAAAAAGAGAAAATGTTTAAACTAGGTCAAAATTTATAATACAAATACAAATTTGAAATACAAAAGCAAATTTAAAAAGTCTGTTTGCCGGACTAGTGGGCCAGAATCCCCATTTTTGCAGAAAAAAATCTAAAACTTCCATTCTTACTTCAAATTTAACGCACAATAATAATAAAACCATGAATAGATTTAGTTGTTTTATTTCTCGAGTATGTGATTGAAAATGGGGAAAGGATTTGGAATATATGTAGACATTAACGTGGGTAGGCATATCTTGACATTATATCATATTTTTCGCTTGTCAATATCTCAGTCTGGCTCGGATGTAATTGAATATTAGTGCAAGAGCTCGTGCCGCTTCAATGCATTTTTCAAGGGAAGGTCGGCGATTCGGGACCTATTAGTGAGCCATTTTTGGAGTAGCTAGCGGAGCAACTAAGACGATATAAGTTTTATAGGCCCTTTGAATTGGTGGTTTGATGACTTTCCTTTCGGTGACTAATCGAAAACTTTATCAGTTTTCGATTAGTTCCCACAGGTAGCAGAAAACTCATCGATAATTATGTTTATCTCTTCTCTTTATATGCTGTTTGATTCCAAATTGTTGACGACTTTCCCATATCTTTAGTTTTGACTATGAGGAAAATCATCAAAAATTCTCGAATTATCATATTCGATGAGATTCCTTTTGAAGAGTTTATAAGGATCCGCGCAATACATACATTCTCGTGCTTGAGACGAGGCCGTCACTCACCCCCACTATTGATGGTAGCTGAAGCTATTATTTTTTACACATAAGCATAAAATACACACATAAGCAAATAAATAACACAAGTGATAAGGAGTAATGAACGTACTATGTTTCTTTACTGTAATGAAAACAGCTTTTGACAATGGTTTGGAATTATATGTTAGCAGATTTTATAAGGTGATTTCCATTGATCCTGCTGTACAGGAATGTATAGATGACCGGATACAGCCTTGCCTAAGTAATTTCTAAAAATCTCATAGAGGTTGTATATCATACATGTCTCAAGAAATGCAGGAAGTTATTTCACGTTAGTAAATGTGCAGCAGTTAGCATCAAACTATAGATTTAGTGCACCATCTAGAGTGTGATTTCGTCAACCACTGGGGATTTTATCGGTCAAATAAATACTTAGTAAGTTACTTGTAAGTGTTTAAATTTTTGTGCTCTCATTGACACTAGGGACTTAGACTACCTCCATGATTACTATGTTGACGAGCCTTCACTTTATCCACCAGTCTTGCGGGCACAGGAATCTGCTGACCTCACCTGGTCAATACCTGCTCATTAAGTCCTCGGTCTGTGCTGTGGGAAGGAAAATTTTGTGAAAACAGAACGCAATGCCGGGGGTAGACCTCCCTGAGATTTCCACCTGGCCCGAGAGTAGATCACAAATGGAGAACAAAAAATGGAGTAGATCACAAATGAAATAGATCACAATGGAGTAGATCACAAATGGTGTAGATCACAACGAGAGTAGATCAAAAATTGGGTAGATCACAAATGGAACTGATAACAAATAAAGTAGATCGCAAATGGAGTAGATCGGAAGATCCAGGACGTTGTACTCTTCACGGGAATCGAAGGCCGGGGTTCACAAACTGAGAATACACCAGAACAATAGGCGAGTTTCACTTTATGCTCCCCTTTTCTTCATTTAACATCATTACTAGTATCTGAGTTGCAAAATGTGAATTTTTGTAGCAGAAACAGTTTTTCATCTTAAACGGCCATTAGAATTTTGCAATCTTGGAGGAATCAGATGAGAAATTAGAAATACTGCAATGTTCTTTATGCTCACCGATTCATTTGGTTCTTATTTAGCAACAGAAAAGAAAGTGCCTCTTGTACGAATACGATTTCTTCAGCTTATCTTCTTTCGCCGTTTATTGCGCTTAGAAAAGGAACTACCTTCTTTCCATAATACCTGTGCTTGAACGTTCATTTGAGCTTTTAGGAAAAGAGTTGCCTAGGCAATGAGAACGTATTTTATTCCGCCTTTCAGGCATGAAAACGCCCTCTGAATCTTCGCAAAAGACTCAACTGTACAGATAAGTAGTAGTAGACACTATCATTTCTCTCTCGCTGTTCTCATTTCCATTTACAGCGAAATTAAACGGGAGAGAAAAAAAAGAAACAAAAATCAAGCCCGCCCGCATAAAATCAAACAAGATTCTTGCGAAGAGATCCTATCTTCTGCCAAGGCCCCAATAGAACACAGTCTCTTTATGGAAACGGAAGATTTTTTAAAAGGAGGGAAGCAGTATCTGAAAGCGTAATGCGGGAACACAAAAAGAACGTAAAAAATCCATTAGGGGTCCAACATATCTGATGGTTGTGTGGAAGGTGTGCCTTGACGTTCGCTGGTTAATAATCCATTATCTGTCTCTTCTCCCCCGTCTGAGTGCCATCAATCTTTGTATAGCGACCACCTCTTAGCAAATTTGTGTGGGAATGAAAGTATAATGATGCTGCTCTGGTATTTTAGCTCTTTTGAATATGGAACACGGTTTTTGGTATACGCAGCTTTTTGTACTACTGGGGCCAACGGTAATTTTACAAGACCGATTTAGGCAAAAATAGTCATGAGCAAAATGGTAAATGCAAAGTTATAATTTATATAAAATGTAATGAATTGAGAACAACTGAAAATTATTATTACTGCAACATCAAACCACTGGGGTTTTCACAAAAAAGTTTCAACACTTCATCAACAAATGGATTTTTCTTCTCGAGGACCAACTTTCTGAGTACATTCAATAGGCATAGTCCGTTGAGACGGGTTTCTGACATGGTTGACCTCAACCATGCTTTGAACCTTCTCAACGAGCTGAATGACCTTTCAATTGTACACGTTGTACACGGCTGTGCGAGAGGATCGTTTAGCGCCGATCACACTTGGGGGTACAATGCCTTGGTCTCTTGCAGAACATTGATCAAATCCAATTCATTCAATTTTTCTGTAGTAAGATCCTTTGTCATCCAAAATGTATGCCATAGCTCAGCCTCAGTTTCAATGAGGGTATCCAGACAATAAAAGTTACAAAAGTGGGTCAGTCGCCATTTGATTTTTCCTTCGACATTCCCAACATCTTCGATGGATGAAGTATCAATCCTATTAGAGCTGTTGAATTATCATCCGAAAATCGGTCTTGTAATGAACTTAGCAGTGAATCCAAATATGGGGTGTACAGAGATACTTTACAGAGATGCGTATTAATTTGTGTGACGAGTTAATTGTGGAGTAGATAGTCTACTGAGGCAACTGCCCAGTTGCTCCACCCCTGCGTACGGCCTTGGAACCCTGTCTGTATGGTAGGTTGGCATTGGGATTGAAGTGACACACATACTAAATTACGCTTATAAAATCATGCTTTTCTAAGAAATGCGAGAGAAAGATTTTGTTTATCTTTATTTTTTGAAACTGATACACATAGTGAAAAATATAGGGAATGCTTTCCTGAGCTCGCGACGACGCATCCGATAGTCGGAATCCGTTTTAACAATACCCACTGATGTGCCATGAGTAATCCGTTATATTAACCTTCGCAATTAACTTTTTATTAACCTTAACGTTTTATTAATGTTTAATCGTTAAATAACCGTTTTATCATTATTTGGTAAGTACCTTTTGTTTTAAATAATTGTGTTAAATCCACTGAAGTTTTGAAAATACTGTCGAATATATAAGTATATCATCGCAATACTCACCCAGTTGATAATTTCATATTAAAATTATCTACATCCATCGCTGTTAAGTATGAAACTCCGGAAATATTTTCGGTGACTGACTGAAGGACTTTTATAACGAAAAGAATACAATGCTAAAGTACGCTTGAGCTAAGGTGACCCACATTTATTCCCCTCTGTCCAACATTACCTACCCAAGAAGGTGGAAGGTCGTGTGCGATAGTATATGAACTATGCCAAATAATTTTTAATGGCCGTTCGCAATATTAGAAAGTTCCTAGAGATCCGTCGGTCTCAATACGGCGTGCGGTAACGAGAAACTTTACCGCACCTTAAAGTCACGTCAAGTCCTTAACGGATGCAGTTGTAACGCTAAATCCATGGAAGGAGGAAATCATCATTAGGAGGTTATTTGAGTCCATGGAAGGAGGTTATTTTAGACGATTATGTTTTTTTCCGGATTGCGATCCGTTAACGTATCTGTACAGAAGGATGCGTCACCGTAGCTCAATACGTCAGAGTTACGGCGCCGGATTGTCAATACCGCACGACTTATTGTGTTTTACGGATCTTCCGAGACTCTCTATTATCTCATCAAAATTTCTCTTACACATGTTCCGGACGTCAAGCCTCTGAACGACACCTTTCATGGTTGTGCACATTCTTTTCGGTAGTTGTATGAGTTGCCCTCACGTCTGTTACAATTGTTGCCGGCCATTTCCCATTCGTACTCCTCCACATTATATATCCATCATCTTAAGTAAAAAGTAAAGTAAACAACCATTCCAGGTTGGGACGTTTCGTCCGACTGCTTCGGACGTCGCGGACATTATCAGATGTCCTCCAAATGGAGGATCAGAATTCGTTCTGATGATTTCACTTAAAGCTACTCATTGCCTCGCTTCTTTGAGTGGAAAGGGGTTCACCTATGACAATGGGTGACCAATTTTCAAAAAATTAACACCCACTCTCCTAGCAGAGTTCTGCTACCACTGGACATTTTTCCAGAAAAATATTGCCTAATGGGAGTAATAATGGGTATTCCTTCTTGAATCCAGGGGCATGTTTCTTCTGAATCAATTCTGAACCAATCTACTCCGAACATAGCAGCTCGATAATATGGGAAGAGACGCCCGACGCCCGTTGGGTAACATCGGGGCGACGGCAGCGCATTCTCTGGGATTCTAACGGGAACTGTCACGCACCATACAGAAGCGTGAAAACTACTTAGACGGGAGATCCTTACCTGGGCGGTCATCCATCCAAGTAATCACCACGCTCAAAGTTGCTTAACTTCTCTAGTCACATGAGATATAGTTTGTTCATTGCAACGCCTAACCCATACATCTATTGCTATTATAGAATCGCGAGAATTTCGATAAAAATAGTTATTCCGCATCAAACACCGAGTACCCTTGTTTGTGGTAGTGAGCGTGAGCATCTTGCCCAAGCAACTGATCCGGCACATTCGACGGCGATTGATGTGGCTCATCTCAATATTTATGTTTACAGAAGTGTTTACCTACAAACCTCGAGTCGCTCTTTCGAGACTGCGCCAGTGTGCCTGTTGTCACTGACAAAGGTTAACTCATTCGGGACGAGAATTTCAGATAACTCGCACTTATAGGCTGCACCCGGAGTTGATGAATCCCTTTTTTCAGGTAATAATTACATTTCCTATCATCACAGGTCCCATTTCAATTCAATAAGAGTGTATTTCCATAGATACATTGCCATTTTCATTACATAGGTACATTGCTGATTTAACTAGTCTCACACTAGTTATTAGATTAATGGCCAACAAAAATTTTCGAAGGTCGACTTTTGAACTTTGGAACATCACTTGCGACACTTGTATTGGGTCCTCCTTGTCGAATTACCCAGATGAGTAAGAGAGAGAGAGAGAGAGAAAACATGTTTATTGCCGAAAAACCATAACAGCACAATATTAGTAGATTTTACAAATAGTAATAATATAATATAATAATAATAATGATACAATAATAGTAAAGCCTATAGGCCGTAATGTGCCACTCCAAAAAAAGGACAAAACATGATGCGCTTTGGTCAACGAGACCATCAGCGGTAGCTCCGTTTTAAGGTAACCAATTTTTGAGAATTACTATAAACAATTGACTAACATGAACAAAACAAGAATCCTGGATACATGGTATAAGAAGGATCGAGTGACTAACAAAACTAACAAATCCAACTAAAAATAAACATAATGAGAAGATCAACATCGAGTGCATGAACTATGGGGGGGGATGTTACATTGATTCACACTAATTTTCAGCTAGTTATTATTGTAATTGAACTCCGCTACTAAAAACGACCTGTAACGCCAAGCCTCTCAAAAATATGAACAGAGAGCTGATCAGTTGGGACCATTCAGAATATTCAGTAATTCAGATCTGGACATTACTACGCAACCGAAACATCTAAGCCGATCGTAGCCCAGAATCGGGCACACAGCCAGGAAGTGTTCAGTGGTTTCGTCCACTCCAAGGTTACAGAGAGAGCAAAGATATGTCCTATTTGCTATCCAAGGTTGCCAGTTGATGTTAAGCAACTCCCCCCTGCATTTTAAGATCACCATTGCCTCATACTGGGGACAAGTCCTGACGTAATCCACCTGTAAGTCGAAGTGGCGGTATAACAAGTGGAACTGTGCGTCCTCGGCTCGGAGTCTTAATGATTCCCTGAAGCTCATTCTTTGACCCTCTTGCACAGCCTTAGCGTACTCACCAAAACGCATAGGGTTAAATGGGTCAACTTCCTGCAAACCCATGAATTGCGCAGCCATATCACGCCAAGTTTTATCCCAACCAACTTCACGACGCACCATCTCTAATGCAGTAATTCTGCTAAATCGACCAGATGGCAACTCGAAGACTCTTCTCAGGTAGTCGGCATTCAACTTCAGAGTGGTTAGGAACATTTTTTCTTGTTTCATTTCATTATAGACGATATAGTTTGGGGAATTCATAGGTAGTTTCAAGAGCTTCTTCAGAAAGAGTCTTTGGACCTTCTCCACTTCCTCATACTCACAGAACCCCCAAAACTGTGCTCCATAACAAACAGTAGCCATCGTCACGGCTTTGAACACATGGCTTACAATTAGTCTCACACTAGTTATTAGATTAATGGCCAACAAAAATTTCGAGGGTCGACTTTTGAACTTTGGCACATTACTTGCGACACTTGCATTGGGTCCTCCTTGTCGAATTACCCAGATGAGTGTCGCCCCGCTGTCCTCATGGGGTTTCTGACATTTCAGTCCGATTTTGACCACTGTGTAGCCCACTAACCAACATCACAAGTAAAACAACGAGTTTGTTGAAGCCAATGTGTTTTCTCCTGAGGCAGGTCCGTTTTCATTGCTTTACCTCCGCAGACCCTGAGCCAACTTTGAATCCGGGGAAAATCGCTGGCATCTAATCCTCTTAGCCCAGAGCTAATCTGTTTAGGAGTGAAGCAGTATTGTGCGCCACACTGGAAGGAGCTTAGGAAACCTCATGACGCTTTATATAAAATTATTAACGTTCTTAAATCCATATTATATGCGGGATTTTTCGGGTTGTTCCCATTCCCACGTGGACTAGCCTTTGAAGAGTCCATTTTTTAATAAATGGACAATGTAGCAATGCTTCTCGCTAATTTTTTTAAATTCAAACATTACTCTGGCATATGAAAGTTGTTAACACTTTTGGATCGAAACCTTCTAAGGATTAATTCTACAACATACCTCCAACAAAATGTTCCACTTGGGAATTTTATTAAACCGTTCGTTTTCGAGTACCTACTAATTTTACTTTTAGGATTTTTTTCGTGTTTTGGACTTCATGCCATAAAAATGATCAGAGCTCCCGGCTTGCTTGAGCAAGATCGTTGATCTTAGCTTCACTGTGCAACCAAAAATAGACACACCGTTGAAAAGATCGTAAAATTTTCTTTCTTTAGAATATTACCCATTTAAAAAGTTTTAAACTCATTCAGTGAAAAAAATTCAGGCCTGATTGAAAATTTCCTCATTTTCACGAAATCGCAAAGTTTTCTAAATAGATGTAGACTTTTAAGAAGAACTGTATTTCCCGTTTTTGTAATGGGACAACCTTTCGCACTATAAAACATTTCATTATATCAAGAAACAATAATGTCGTAACTTTGTATTTAGATTTTTTTTTTCATAATTCTTATTCATTCCAATTCTTTATTTCGTCCATTTTATACATTTTCTGAAACTTTAGATATCAGGAATATTCATCAAGAGAGACATCATATAATTAATTGGTTATCAAGTGGAGTGGAGACATATCAAAATAGCATTCTCCCTTGAGCCTCCCTCCCACATTTCAGCTTCGGTTACATAGGTTACACCAGGTTACACGATCCTTAGCTTATTTAACCACCGCTTCACAAATCAATCCGTTCTCGCAATATTCGGATCACCTGCTATGAATCAAATCATCGAAACACCAGCTGAATGAAATCATCAGAAATTAACAAACGATAGCAATCATGTTCACACTATCAATTATTGAGAATGATCACCTGAGTGTACACAATTATTCAAATAACCATGCTCATAACAGCTTGTTGGCCACGCACTTCGCAGTAGTTAACATAATATGGTTGGATAAATCGAGAGCTTCCGAACGAATTGTCAATGAATTCCGGGGGATGAAAAACGACGAAGTACCATTTCCCTAGCAACGACTCGGTTGTTAGCGGAAATCATCAGAATGTTGTCGTCCCAGATTTCGTCCCACATTTCGTTTCAGATTTCGTTAGCTTTTTTGCCTAGTTAGTCCATGGCTAAAACACATTCTGTGTTTATAGCTTTGGAAGTTTCATATTCTATTAAAGTATACTCAACTATTATGATGAAATTATTTCACTTTCCATTTTTATAATATGGAGATTGCTCCTTACTTGTTGGAAAAATCCACATTCATGCCATAATAATGTGCATCCTACATCGTTAATAATGATTCACGTTACGATAGCTTAATATTCTCCGTAATTCTGTTTTATATTCAATATAAAACGAAAGAAGCTAGGCTGTAAGCCATGTTCTAAATGAAATGTGCACTACCTTTTGTAAGGAGTGACTACCCTGTAAATTGATCATAGTAAAAGAGATACTGCCCGCACTCCGCATGTACAGAGGGATTATTTTTAACGGAAATAATGAAGCTATTCCCATGACTCCACAGCGATATTTCTTTTTCAATCCTTTCGCAGGATTAAAAACGTTCCGATTCATCAACGAACGGAGAAAACTTTCAAAATAATGACAGTTGTACCTATCCAACTTGTATAACCACGGTGAAACCAGTGCTTTTTTTCACGCAATATGTCCTCTGAACTTTTCTCGGCCGCGAACTCTGATAGGAACAAGTTTTAATGCTGGAAGGGCGGTCAGATCTTTTTCTGAATGGGATTGGAGGGAGAAAAAACTCCTCTAATTAAAATCCCGATGGGAAAAAAATATGTATAGAGGGAAACCACGATGATATCGTCACAAACGAACCGTTCTTCTTCGTCTTTATACCGTGCGGGTAGGAAAAATCCATTTTGCAAAGCCGAATTTTTACAATTTATTTTGAAAAACTAGGCGCTGGGCCTCGTTAGGGGCTCCGCCCCTTGACCCCACTAGGGATGCCCCAGGCCCTCTTTTGCTTTCACTTTAAGCCTCGTATAGCAAAAAAACTTAGCTCCGGATCTCAATCAGCTGTTCTTGTTCCATTCTATTAGTATATGGCTTTACTCGTGCGAAATCTGGAGATAAGCTGCAAAAACCCACATAAACAAGATCCAGGTAACCTAAAATAGAGTACTGCACCTGATGATAGAAGCCGAGTGGATTGTACGAAACGACACACCCCATATTGACTTGGACATAGTGATGGTTGATGCAATTATTAAAGAACGGTATGCGAAGACGAATGCATCTATGGTGAATCATAACAATCCTCTTGTAGCCCGAATCCCAGAAACTCCGCCTCCACAACCAGACCACCGGAGACTAAAAAGTCCAGTCATGCAGCATGACCCCATGAGCGAATTTTTGAAGAAATCTTCGACATTTCAGTCGCTATTGATCGTGTTGAGAAATTTTAGATTATGATTTTTATAGACAAACGTGGAATCAAATTATTAACACATGCACAGAGTAAACTCATCAGTTGTGATTACTTTTTTTTTTTTTTTTTTTTTTTTTTTTTTTTTTTTTAAAGCACCTACTACCTACGTTTTAAACAGCATGGTTCTAGGATTGGTTATACAGGGATACTTCCATCAGAGTAGTTCAATCTGAATTTGGACAATGTTTCATGCAAATATTACCGATTTTTACAACTAGCGAACGGCATTATTTCGATTTTTAACGGATTTTTCAACTTTGAAATTTTTGAAAACTTGATACATATTCTTGTAGGAAATTTTACGCTGATTCCGAATATACCACATGTTAGTATGCTGAAAAAATTATTTCGCACAACAAATCGCAAAAAACAGGCTATTTTGAAATTGTTGACTATATTTTTGAAAATTTCAACCCGAAGATGTAATCCGATCATGCTGGCCAACGAACTTGAACTTTCGTTTTGTGTCCTTAACATTTTAAAATTTGTTTGAAGTTTCTAGCACAATTCTACGGACAGTTATCGTCTGGAATGACACATACATACATACATACATACATATATCTACACACATATATACATATATACATACATACATAAAAAAATGCGTTAAACTTCAGAATATGATTCAGAATAGCCTGAAACGGATTTCTGTATAAAATGTTTTCAAAAATTCACATTCTACAAATTTTGAGGCGAGAGCAATAGCTTAATTTTCTTCAAAAATTCGCTAAAAGGATACTGCCACATGGTAATTTAATGCAATTCAACGAGCCTACTCTGATTAAGGACAACCATTGGGTTGTACCATTGTACATAATACCAAATGAATTAGGCTAAGTCTACTGTATTATATATTTTCCTAACTGTACTATTATTTAAAATAGTAGAATTATATATTGTAAAACGTCTGCCAAGTTGGGTGTGACACATAGCTTCCTCACCTATCATGATTGTATAGATCATTGAAAAGTTTTAAATGATCTTGAAAAATTCCATAGCGGAAAAGAGTAAATCAAGAAGTAGCGTGAAATGTCATAATTGGTCAATTAAGAAACGAAAAAATAATACTCAATGTAATTTAAGTTCGTGCAAGCGCAGAATGAACTGATGAGTGGAGAACAATGAAATGGGTAGTTAGGTGGGTTATGATACCTATTCAAAAAAACGTCTGCAAAGTTGGGTGTGGCACATAGCTTCATCGTTTACCAATCATCTTCTTCCGAATATTATCCAAATTTAAGCGAACTCGAACAACTAGAGACTGAAAAGATGGAACATGGTGGAATTTACGTTTGCGCCTGCACAGAATGAAGTATTGATTTGGCAATAGTGAAACTGAAAGGGGACTATCTACAACCTAACCCGCGCATCTCTGACAATTTCATCGGAATCGGAGGAAAACAGTGGAAATTAAGGTCGTTACAAGGATTTCACATAGGCGCATGCGCAGTAGCTATTATTGATACAATGATGTTGAAATTGATAGGGGATGATCAAATCATCATTCCCCAACTATCATCCAAATTTTAGCGAGATCGGACGACGAGGGCGAGAAAAAATGGAGAATAATGGAATTTATGTTTGCGCATGCGCAGAGTGAAGTATTAATTTGCCAAAAATGAAACTGACAGGATACTTTCTACTCTCTAGCCGTCACTTTCTCTGAACATTTCATCTAGATTGGATGAAAACAGTAGAAAATTGGCTTATTACATATTGGTATTACATACATAGGCGTATTCCATATTGGCGCATGCGCATTAGCTATTAATAATAAAATCATTTTGAAATTGACATGAGATAATCAAAATGTCATCCCCCAACTATCATCTAAATTCGAATGAGATCGGACGACTAGGACGTGAGAAAATGATGCTTGGTGGAATTTACGTTTGTGCATGCGCAGAGTGTGATATTGAGTCAAAAACGATGAAACTGATAGGGGACCGTCTGCACCCTAGTCTGCACATCCCCTGAAAATGACATCCAAATCGGATAAAAACTGTGGAAAATAAGCTTGTTACAAGGATTTGCGGACACACGACAGACACTCACACAGATAGACAGACAGACAGACAGACACGGAACCATAGTTGTTCAGAATAGCCTAAAATGTAAAATGCAAGCGGAAATTTTGATTGTGGAGACCAAAAAAATTTTTTGTCCCGAAAGTGCGGAAGAAAAAACCTCTAGTAGTAGTTATAGGAACGAAGCAGTTTAGTGGGGACAGAGCTGGCTGTTCATGACCATTACCCATCGCCTCACCCTTTAGTACACTACCCAGTATGATACCTTTTACAAATTAGATTTCTAGCAGGAAAATTAGGATGACACCAGACGATCAGTACAAATTTCCTCAACTTTACCACACTCTACCGACGATTTCGAAAACAATTTTATTCTGGAGTCACATTTTCCCATCACTTTTGCATAGTGAGTAATCGGTTCAAGGATTTATGAATTTCTTTAGCTATTAAAAAGTACCTCATTGGGTACCTCATCAAGTACCTCATTAAAAACCACCTCATTGGGGACGCCCAGAATATCAAAATACTGTTCCTGTTAACAAATGGAACTACCTACATAATTTCCCTACACTGACAATATGTTTACTCATATGTTTATATTGTTGGTGTGTTGATAAGGAAATTATAATAAAATGTTCAGTTCGTTGCAAACCATGAATGTGTTTTCCTGTAATTTAATAATTTTCTATTCATAAATAATTTAATAATAACATGTACTTTTCCAAACTACATTATATTCATACACGCTCATAAATTGAGTGGTTATGGGCCCAGAATCGCCCTAAATATTGTGTTAGAATAAGTATTTGTGAAAAGTGTAGTGACTTTCTGTTTGTGAACTTATAAACTCAGTGAAATAAGACAATGAGTGCAAACATGAAATTTGATGTGCTAGGGAGACATAATTTTGATACATGGAAGATGCACATGCAGGCAGTGTTAATCAAGAACGAGGGCTGGAAATATGTAAACGGGAAAACAGTGAAACCTGCTGAAGAGCCTGGTGCCTCCACATGGGAAGAAGCAGACCTGAAAGCTCGATCACACATAATTCTTGGGATAAGTCCATCCGAACTTAAATTGAGTAGAGGTGGTTTAGGGATTTTTCGTCCCCACCCATTCCTAACCATATCTAGGCACCTCTGATAACATTTTCTCAATGATGGCTAAAAAAAATTAAAAAATGTCCGCTTCCGATTCGATCCCTCGAGGATTTGAGCCCGGGTCATGTATTTGAGAATCAAACACTCTAACCACAACACTATCGAGATGCTGATAGCATCACATTGATTCCTAAAATTATGGAGATCAGAAATTGCCAAAATGTTCTTTTAGTGAATTTTTGAAGAAAATTATTAGCGAATTTTTGAAGAAAATTAAGCTATTGCTCTCGCCTCAAAATTTGTAGAATGTGAATTTTTGAAAATGTATGTGTCATTCCAGACGATAACTGTCCGTACAATTGTGCTAGAAACTTCAAACCAATTTTAAAAACTTAAGGACACAAAACGGAAGTTCAAGTTCGCTGGCCAGCATGATCGGATTACATCTTTGGGTTGAAATTTTCAAAAATATAGTCAAAAATTTCCAAATATCCTGTTTTTTTGCGATTTGTTGTGCGAAATAATTTTTTCAGCATACTAACATGTGGTATATTCGGAATCAGCGTAAAATTTCCTACAAGAATATGTATCAAGTTTTCAAAAATTTCAAAGTTGAAAAATCAGTCAAAAATCGAAATAATGCCGTTCGCTAGTTGTAAAAAGTCGGTAATATTTGCATGAAACATTGTCCAAATTCAGATTGAACTACTCTTATGGAAGTATCCCTGTATAACCAATCCTAGAACCATGCTGTTTGAAACGTAGGTAGTAGGTGCTTGTTAAAAAAAAAAAAAAAAAAAGTAATCACAACTGATGAGTTTACTCTGTGAATGTGTTAATAATTTGATTCCATGTTTGTCTATCAAAATCATAAACTAAAATTTCTCTACACGATCAATAGCGACTGAAATGTCGAAGATTTCTTCAAAAATTCGCTCATGGGGTCATGCTGCATGACTGGACTCTTTTCTTTATATTTTTTGTAAATTATGTAAAACGTACATTTTTAAGTATCTAATACTTCACATATTGTAAACTTCATATTTGTTAATAAATGGCATTATTAAAAAAAAAAAAAAAAAAAAATTAAAAGCTAATGTTGTTAAATTTGCCTTAAGTTATTGAATTCGTCGAAGGGTGGGATGTGTTCCGATTCTCATCAGTATTTAGGTAAGTTCGACCGAGAAAGCGGAACCAGGGGAGGAAGATGGTATAAGTATGAAGAGTGCAGAGTGACGAATTGTAGTCTAAATGAGTCCCTGGTCTCGTGATAATTTTCGTAGTTTTAGTTTCGGCTGTGTGTTGATAAATAGTGAGCGAGTCGGGTAAGTGTTTGAAGATCCGTGTACCTCGTTTAAACTGCCTCGCAACTTCTCTTATTCACTGAAGGTTCACGAGTCGAAGGTGTTGCTCGAATCTCATCACCTTAACTGACTAAACAGGATTAGGATGATGCTGTAGTTTGTCAAGCGGAAACACCATTGTCCCAACCCACGAGTCAAATGGTTCGTCCGAGGGTTGGATCCTTGTTGAGCGGAGGGTCGCGAAATCCAAACATTTACGTCGGGGTTCGAGTATATTGTTCAATTTGATAATATCTGGTCGGTTTTACAATTACGCTGAATACACCTATTCACTGACTAGGTAGGTAAATCTCTCTTGACATCAAAGAAGGATTTTCATAATGGATGAATACCCATGTTACCGACCCGTGGAGACCATTGAATGAAACAGGTTTCACAGAGTTCCTATAGCAGATTCCAATGCAACTGAAGGGAGATAAGCCAGGACAGGACTACGGCTGACAGAACTCAGATATATTCGTCCCGATTCAAAACTACGCTTTTGAATTCCCGAAATGTGAACATTCCCTAATATGATCTGCCCGGAAAAAAAAGAAGAAAAAAAGTCTCACATGAGTGGAGGAATGTTTTCGATTTTACTGGGAGATGAAGAAACCACAAAATTGTGCCAAGACGGATGTGGCGCATAGCTTTCTCAAGAATGTCTCAGCCATTGAAAAGCTTCGAATATCTAATCTCAAATGATAAACCATTCAATCCCTGAAACTGTTATAGAAAACGGAGGAAAACTGTAAACGCCATGCTTGATACTGGGATTTAGGGTTCGCACATCCGCATTAGCAGCTAATGACACGATTATGAGAAATTCATATGAAAAAACCACCACAAATCCGTTACTGTGGAATTATAATTATTTCTGTTCTTGAACCAAAAATTTCAACCATGTATCATGTTTTCTCCTCGATCGAAACACCAGCTCAATGAAATCATCAGAAATTAACAAGCGGTTGCAATCATGTTCACATTATCAATTATTGAGAATGATCACCTGTGTGTAAACAATTATTTATATAACCATGCTCATAACTCAGTTTGTTGGACACGCACTTCGCAGTAGTTAACATAATATTGTTGGATAAATCGAGAGCTTTCGAACGAATGGTCAACGAATTTTGTGGGATGAAAAACGACGAAGTACCATTTCCCTAGCAACGACTCGGTTGTAGGCGGAAATCAATGTAACACTATATCGTGCACGGAAAAAAATTGACTCGCAAAATTAGCTAGGACCCCAGGGCTAAAACATGATACATGTTAAAATCAAATCGTCACACATAAGTCGTCCCATTCCGGTCGAAGTCGGTGCATAGTTGGGGGACAATGGTTTAATTATTCCATGTTAATATCAACATGATTGCATCATTATTAGCTCCTGCACACGCGCGAATGTGTACTCCGAGAACAAGGTCTAGTTTTCATCAGATTTTGATTAAATTTTCTGGGAATTAGTGGATTAGGCTGTAGTTTGTACCTACTTTACCAATTTCATTTTAACATGGATATGTTTTTGGGCTGGGGGTCACTCTAAAATTTGCGTATGACACCAAAATTTGTGACGACCCGGCACTTTAGATTATTATTAACTCGAAAAGTGAAGGCTAGGTAGAATTTCTATTGATTTTTCACGCACAACCAATGAGTTACTAGGGAAGAGTAACTCCCATAGTTTTCATAGTAGGGAAATCGTTCGCCACTTTTTGGAATGCTCTCATTTTATCCCATCAGCTCATGACCTCTAAGCCATTGTAGTGTCAAGGAATGCTGATTTATTACTCTAAGTTATAAACTAATATTGTTTTGTTACCATAATGGAATAATCAACATCCCAACAGAGTGGAAAGTAATGTCCATTTTTATGTTCCCAACATCCCAACAGAGTAGAAAGTAATGATCATTTTTACTTTCCCAACATGCCAACAGAGTGGAAAGTGAAACTAGGTAGTTTCAATTATTAACGCTCTCGATTGGCACCGCCACCTGTATTTCTGTTTGTCCTATCAGTCATAAACCGTATCTGATTGAATCAACGTGTTGTTCGTAATAAAACTCCTTTCCCCTTTATCTAAATATTATATGGTGTCAGGTTTCGATTCAAAGTGGCCGGAATAGTGAGCGCGAGTGATAGTGATAATTCGTTTCGTTCAGTCGACGGATCGGACGACGTTTTTCCCGATTTTCTAATCGTACTCGCTGATCTCGCGGACTCCGACGACTCGGAAGACAAAGAAATGGATGCCGACACACCAACCGGAAGCCTTTTTAAAATTCCTCCCTTGAAATTCGACCATACGATTTCCATAAAATGGCCTAAATGGAAAGCAGTCTTCGAATTAAATATGGAAGCTGCCGGAAAAACTTCTGCCAAAGAACCACAAAAAATCGCAATCCTTCTCACTCACATGGGAGACGAAGCAGTAGATATTTACAAAACCTTTGACACTCCGAAGGAGACCTTAGCACAGGTACTTGAGCATTTCGATAAATACTGTATTCCTGCTGTAAACACAGCGGTTGAAGGTTATAAGTTCCAAAAGATAAGGCACTCTGCGAACAAGCCTTTTGATCAGTATTTAACCGAATTACGTCTACAAGCTGCTAATTGTGGGTTTGTTTGCGGAAATGAAGGTTGTAAGACGTCGTATAGTGAACGCATGATTATTGATCACATCATTTGTAACATAAATGATGCAGACGTTCAACAGTCCCTCCTAAGAGAAACAAAGACGTTGACTCTGGCTGACGTCATTCAGACCTGTAGATCAGCAGAAACGGTCAAGTCCGGTAAAAAGGAGTTTGAACACAGTGAAAATGCGTCAGTAAATGAGGCACGTAGGAAATTCCGCAAGAAAAAAGATCGGGATTTCAGAAATAAAAAAGACGATAAAAACAAATCGTATGACTGTAAAAAATGCGGTCTCAGGCACAAGAAAAGAGAATGTCCAGCATATGGGGAACAGTGCCATTCGTGTAAAGGGTGGAATCACTGGAAGGTTGGTTGTCTAGAGAGGAAAGGTAAGAAAAAACAAAATACGAAAAAACAGAGCCAAATAAACGAACTAAAAAATGACACAGATTCCGATACCGACTCGTCAGATGTATTTGACTGTAACAGCGTAACAATAAGCGCTTTGAGCAACAAGGATGTTCAAGTTTCCAAGCGAAATGTTTGGAAAGAAGTAATTAAAGTTGAAGGAATTCCCGTGGAATTTAAGTTGGATACCGCAGCCGAAATGGATATTCTGCCCGTGAAATACCTTAATAAAATGGCTAAGCCACCGTCGATTTTCAAAACTAATATTAAAATTAGGTCGTACGGAGGATATTTCACAAATGCTAAGGGAGAGGCGTATCTCAACTGCTCATATAAGGGTAAAAATAATAAAATTCGTTTCTTGATCATAAATCAGAAGGACGAGTCACCAATTCTCAGTGCCCACTCATGTGAGGAATTTGATTTAGTCCGAAGGACCTACCAAATCGAGGCTAAGCCTACAAAAAGCGAACCCAGCGAAACTGTTCGGAAGGAGCCAGAGGATCAAATTGCAATGAAATTGCCTAAACTCACAGATAATCGAATGGAAAAACAGAAAAACGAGTTCATTAAGAAGAATATCGATCTGTTTACTGGAATTGGTAAAGTGCCAGTGGAAATTAAAATCACCCTAAGAGAGGATGCAGTCCCGGTGGTGCGTTCTGCGCGCAGGTTACCTGAAGTGGTAAAAAGTAAACTCAAAAAAGAGTTGGAACGTCTAGAAAAATTAGACATCATAGAGAAAATCGACAGCCCGACAGATTGGGTTCATGATATTGTCATAATTGAAAAAAAAGAAAACTCAGTAAGGTTGTGCTTGAACCCAATACCTTTGAACAGGTACATAAAAAGGGGACATTTTTACATCCCAACCCAAGAGGAATTATCAACCAATTTGGGCGGGAAAAGATTTTACTCTACATTTGATTACAAAGAGGGATTTCATCAATATCCTCTTTCTGAGGAATCAAAAAAGTTGTGCACAATGAACACTCCATTTGGAAGGTATTGTTACAAACGTACCCCCTATGGTTTAAGCTGCATTCCTGAGATTTTTCACCGTGAAAATACCAAAATTTTCGGGGACACACCTGGAGTCCAAGTCATGTTTGACGACATTATTGTGACAGGCTCTTCAGAAGAGGAACACGACAGAAATGTAGAAGCAGTCTTGGGAAAAGCCCGGGAAAATAATATAAAATTTAACCCTAAAAAACTCCAGTATAAGCAGGAGGAGGTTAAATACCTGGGATTGATTTTTTCAAGTGCAGGAATTTGCCCAGATGAAGAGAGAGTACGAGCCATCACAGGAATGCCAACCCCAACGTGTGTTCGTGAACTTCAGCGGTTCTTAGGAGCCGTGAATTTTATTAATAAATTCATACCGTCATTTTCGAAGGTCACAGCAAATTTGCGAAGTTTGCTCAAGAAAAAGGTCCCATGGAATTGGACTCATCTTCAGCAAACATCCTTCGAGAATTTGAAGAAACTAGTATCAGCTGCCCCAACACTGAAGACTTTTGACCCTAAGCAACCCATACAAGTGCAATGTGACAGCTCAAAAGACGGAATGGGTAGCTGCTTGCTACAAAAAGGACAGCCTGTAGCTTTTGCGAGCCGCAGTTTGACGCCGGCTGAAATTAATTATGCACAGATTGAAAAGGAAATGGCAAGCGTGTGCATGTCATTAAAACGATGGCATCAGTATATTTACGGTCACCCAGATGTCACCATTTTTACAGACCATAAACCACTACTGAAAATCATAGAAAAGGATATTCACATGAACAGTTCAAGACTTCAGCGAATGCAACTATTCACGCTCAAGTACAAATTCAAGCTGGAGTATTTACCAGGTAGCCAAATGTTCATGGCGGACATGCTGTCTCGAGCTTCTTTGAAAGAAACAGGGCAAGAAGTGGACATGACACCAGTTGTTCACTGCATTGAAGAGTATTTGCCCATTCCGAAAGAGGAAATCAGTAAGCTGCGGGAAGAAACTCTACAGGACAACTGCTTGAAGAAAATCCTCGATTTGATTCATCAAGGTTGGAGGGAAGTTTCTCGAAAGCTTCTCCCAGCAGAGGTCAAAATTTATTTCGACCTTCGAGATAGTTTGTTCGTCAAGGAGGGAATTGTTTTCTACAATGACAAAATTGTCGTTCCAAGTTCGCTTCGCAAGCACATGATGACTCACGTACACGACCAGGCCCATCTGGGAATAAATAAAACGGTGGCCCGAATGAGATCAATAATGTATTGGCCTGGAATGGCCAGCGATATAGCTGAATACATTGGATTGTGCAAAATTTGTCAGACTTTCCAAGACAATCAACCGAAAGAACCATTGATCCAAACCGATGTACCTCAACTACCGTTTCAAATCCTTGGAATGGATATCGGCGAGTACCATGGTTTTACCTTTTTGGCGATTGAAGACTATTTTTCTAGATGGTTGGATATAATTGAGCTGAAATCCAAATCAGCTAGAGAAATTGTGGAAAAACTCAAAAGTGTGTTTAGCACTCATGGAGTCCCACAGATTATACGATGCGACAATAATCCCTTCAAAAGCGAGGAAATGCAAAATTTCGCCAAGGATTGGAGTTTCAAGATCAAAACTTCAAGCCCGTTGTACCCAAAATCAAATGGATTATCTGAAAAGGGAGTGGGAATCGCCAAGAAGCTCATTAAAAAATGCAGTCACTCAAAAACTGAGTTGAAAAAAGCTTTGCTGGAGTATAGAGTTACTCCTATAACAGGTCTCAACTATTCCCCTAGTGAACTGCTGATGGGACGAATTTTAAGAACCACAACTCCGGTGACTACAGCGATCTTGAAGCCGAAATTCATCGACGAAGACACACGAAAACGCATGGAGCTTCTGAAAACAAAGCAAAAGGAATATTATGACCGAAATGCCCGTGAAAAACCTGAATTTACGCCAGATCAGTTAGTCTACATGAGATGGGGAGATAGATGGAAAGAAGCTATTGTGTCTGAAAAGCTAGCGGAACCCAGATCATACATCGTGCATGTGGATGGAAAAGAATATAGAAGAAATTCATCATTTCTACGACCCAGAAAAAGCCAAAAAGAATCGAAGGAACCCGGAAAGTCCAGGAGCTCTATACAGCCCGTCAGGAAACCGGATTCTCCAAAAAAGAAGAAAATGTCCCTGAGTCCAGATTCTCCCGGCAAGGAAAAAACGTTGCAACCACATGGAGAAGAAAATCCCCACAAACCAACTCAGATGCAAGAAGACGGTCCACCCCCAATTCCGAAGTCTCCGAATAAACCGCCGCCCCCGTCCACTCAAAAACCAGCTCAGGTTTCTGATAAAATAACCACTCGTTCAGGACGTGTTGTAAAGCCCCCAAAAAAGTTTGACTACGATCAGTGAGAATAATTATTCATTCACGATTCTCATCACTTTGATGAAATCGAGAGACTCTAAATTCATGAAGTACAGTGAAGTAAAAATTTAATTTGTTTTGCCAGAGAGTATTTATGATTTTGAAATATCTATTGCAGTAATCTGAGAAACTTGAATAATGATTTATTTTATTGTAATACTTTGCGGAAGTAGGATTATTTGTTTTTTTAATAATACAAACTGAAGGGAAAGATGTAATATTAAGATGCCTACTCCATCTAGTGGAATCTCAGGAAACTAGGTAGTTTCAATTATTAACGCTCTCGATTGGCACCGCTACCTGTATTTCTGTTTGTCCTATCAGTCATAAACCGTATCTTATTGAATCAACGTGTTGTTCGTAATAAAACCCCTTTCCCCTTTATCTAAATATTATAGAAAGTAATTTCCATTTTTACGTTCCCAACATCCCAACAGAGTGTAAAGTAATTTTTTTATACATCTTTACTGTGAAGCGTAAAACTGCGGTGTCTTGGAACTGTAAAAGTGTGAATCCTTCTCAGAGGCACAATGCGCCATGTTCTGATTATATATTACATACTGGGTTTAATAACTATAGACCAATGATCTGCGCAGAAGGGCTATCTAGCGCAGAAATAATAAATCATTGTCTAATAATTTGCTTCGTTTTTCGACTGTGATGATATGAATGAAAAAGTGCAGATTTCGACTTAATCGAAAATTGAATCCTGTCAAACTAATAGTAGAACTTTAAAAAAATGCAGCCACGTTGATTAAAGTTATATTAATTGAAGGTCTGAGTACACAAAACCTCACAAAACTTGGCGTAGGTAGGAATACCAGAGATTTGTTGACCCAGACAACAACCACGCCCGGGCAAACACGAGCTCAACAAGAGAGGGCGGGAGAGAAACACAAATACATGAGTAATCAGCATCCGAACACAATCAAAGGGAGTACGAAGCCTGTTCCATAGTAAATGGGTGCGCACGGGAAACTCGTGATTGGGAAGAGTTGACTGCCAGGGGCGGAATGGCGCTACTGGCGCAGCAGGGGGATGAAAGGGGTGGGAGGGGAGGGGGGATAAAATAAGCCTGGGCGAACTACCTGGTTGTCAACGGGCCGTTCTGATGGGACAGAATCGGCAGTGAGAGGTGCCATTGCGGTACTCCTGTTGTTTGGCTTAGTTTACTAATTATTTCCTCTTGTAACCACGACTTGTAACCTCTACCGTACCTAGTTTGGTTACCGAAATGTATATTGATTGGTTTTAGAGAAAAAAGTTCCAGTCTTGCAGCATGATCGTATGAGCGAATTTCCTTAAATTACCTGTCATATTATATTTGTTAAATTAAATCGAAATTTGAGCAATTTGGGTACAGGGAAATTGTTGAAAACAAATTTTATGGCCAAAAAAACTCGAGCTAAAAAAAAAAAAAAAAAAAAAATTTTGGATTTTTAAATTTTTTGCAGTTTTGACAGATTTTTCATTAAATTTTAATGGAATTTAAGTATGTTTTTCAGCATAATTTCGTGCAACCTTATTTTTTATGTCCTAGTTAATCGTTGATAATGTTGTTTTGACTAAAATTCCGCTGAAATATAAATTTAACCATTTTCGGACGTTTTTAGCCATTTTTAATGATTTATGCACTACATTTTTTGAAATTTGACCAATTTAATGGTCATTATCCATCAATACTTTAGTGAGGGAAATGGCAAACTGCACCAACCTCACAGTGTCTGGAAAAAAGGGAAACCATGGCATAGAAATTATTGCCATAAAGTAACAAATGGAACCTGAATAGGAATCAAGACTATATGTTAGGACTGATGTTTTTCATCTCACCCCACACCCCTGCAGGGACAAATTCGCAGGATTTGCCACTTTTATTTTATAATTAGCCATTTAATCTGCGTAGTAAGGTATATACTAAGTGAAATGTATATGTTGATCCCGATCAGACCAATAACCCTAAACGTCATGAAGACGCTCACATTATTACCTAAGTTCATAGTTCCGCTAGAACGGCCGGAATTATGACGTCGGAGGGACGGATTACGACCGGCGATGTGGGAACAGGAATTGAATGTCGTCTTCTCGTCTTTTCCACCTTCTCTTCATCACTAAGGGCTAATACGGTAGTAACCCATCGAGAACTTACTATCACCGGCTTTTATGGCGGCCGACCCGGAGTTGTAATCTCCTTTCCGGTCTATTGAATCAGTCATCTTTTACCGCAAGAACGACCTATCACAACGCTATAAAACTCCCCCATTAGCTAATTAAAGGAATTAGGGTGATTTTACAAAATTGATTCTCTGCATTTTAAGCGCATTTTCTTTAAAAAAAAAAAAAAGGAAAAATGAGCTATTGTCTTCACCTTGTCCGTTGTTGTATATATGTATGTCCTCTTAAAATCATTTTAAATGCCACTTCCCGACGTTCGATTGCGATGAACTTGGTATAGATGGAATCTGTAACATAGCTAGTAGAAAGTTGTATCGTGGGCCGCTGACGCAAAAGAGTTCATTGATCAGCGGAGTGAACTCCAAAGCCGTCTTGTCTCCTATTCGACGCAGGGAGCTGAAATTTGAGAGGGAGGCTGTGACAGAGTTCCCGTCAGAATCCCAGAGAAAGCGCTGCCGTCGCTCCGTTGGAAACAAGGCCCTACAACTGTACGTGAATGCAAATTGAAGAGAGCATTGGCGGACATATTGGGGTCAACTTCACGCGCCCTTTTTGAATTGTAAGGCTAGCTAGTTTGTGTATAAGTGTTTGTAGAAAACATATTTTGTATTATCTTGAAAAAAAAAAAAACTAGTCTAAAATCATTAAAAACGTCAATTATTATGATGACAACACAGTTTGTAAATGAATTTAATGCAATATTTTCAACAGAGACAAACTGTGGGAGCTGCTTGTCTTTGGAATATCTAAGCAAATATGACGATTTACAAACTTATTTAGGCCACAATGCTCGTCCGATTTTCGTGATTCTTTTTTTGTTCAACTATGAATTCGGTCTAGTTTTGGATCTTATAGCAGGAATTTCAAATTTGATTATGAAAAAGGGTGAACTGAGGGGTAATAGTAAAATATCATGATGTTTTAACTAATATCGTCAGATTTTTGTGATTCTTTTTTGTTCAACTAAGAATTTTGTCTAGTTTTGGAAGGTATATTAGGAGTTTTAAATTGCATTATGGACGAGGAAGGTTGGAGGAGGTAATAGTAATAAATCATGATGTTTTAACTATTCAAGTCAGATTTTCGAGATCATATTTTAAATTCGATTATAAATTCGGTCTAGGTTATAAAAATATGTCAGGAGCTTCAAATTTCATACTGGAAGTTTTATTATTTGAATTTGCTGTCGGTGGAGGGAGTTAATTGGGGGGGGGGGGGGGTCAAGAAGTCAACATATATTTGTTTCTTCTCTTATTTCAACTCTCACCAAATATATATAAAATCCATTCATAGGGACGTCCGTGTAATGTATGCATTACTTACCAATATGATTGCATGTAGCTTAGCGTAGTGGCGATATTGTACTTTTCATACCGTACTTTAATAGTTAGGGCATAAGTTAGTTAGGTATTTTAAAGTGAAAGATCCTTCCATTATTCAAAAGCAATTATCTCAGAACCATTCTTCCAAAGTAACAGAAGAATTGCTCTGCATTTCAAAATTGAGACAATATCTTGTACATAAGACACAGTTTTACAAACACCTTGGGTTCACCTGGATGGGGCAAGGAGTATGATCAGAGGAGCTGAACAATTGAATAAATGAATAACTACTTCATGGTACTTTCTATGTTATTATATTGTTTTCATTTTACATACAATTTCACACAATTCTGTCAATACAATACAATTCACTATACAATAGTACAATACAATGTCAATACAAAAAACAATTTCATACAATTCTATCAATTCCTTGTTTAAAGGAAATCTGTGGAAAAAACAAAACAAAATTTAGATTAATTTGAAACTTTGTAGCTCATGCATATTGATAAGTTAGTAAAAAGAAAATTATTATCAACTACAATAGGTACTGCGTTATCACATCAAGAGGCCAACAACGGACCAAAATAATCTTTAGGAAATCGTGAAAATCTGTACTCACTCGTGAAACGAGTGTGCAGTCTTCAGTTTTGCGATTTATGCAGTTAAATGCCGCACACACTTTAACCGTTGTGCATTATCAAATAAATTTCATGAGTAGATGAACTATAATAATACTATCTTCATTGCACATAAATAAACGATGTTGCCCCCGATATGGCCGACTACAGACCGTTCAATTTGCAATGAGACACTAGCGCTACGAGTGGGTCTAGTTTACAATTACAACGTCTTTGGTTGGAAAACAACGGGCGTCGCACGCCTCTTCTCGTGTTCTTGAGAGGCTGAGTTTGGCGTTGGATGGGTGATCCAGGTCCTGGAAATCCAACCTACTCCGAACATAGCTCATTAATGCAATTAGTAGGAGTGGGTATCTCTCTGACGGGATACTGTCATCCTCCTCTACCTCTTTTTCGAGGATTTAGGACCCCATTGCATCTCTGGTGGGCGACCTAAATCCATGATATGGTAGCAGAGCGTGGTTAGGATTATGGACGGCTAACGCCTAGTAATCCAATCCACTATTTTTGGGGCGTTAATGTTTCAGAAGAAACATGGCCCGGGGTTCCAGAAGGAATTCCCATTATCACCCTTTGGTATATAAATAATTGCATTGGTCTTTGACTTATAATTTCTCATTTATTCCCTTCTTATAATTTCAATTTCATACCTATGGTATACCTGGCCTTTGCCATTTTTATTTTTATTCTTTATACCCGGGCATGGTTCCCAATTATTCAAGGGAATTGTTCCCAATTATTCAAGGGCATTGTTCCCAATTTCATGGGCTTAGTTCCCAATTTAAGTCCCCAATGTGAGCATATTAATTTATATTTATTTTATTTTCCTTAAGGTTCAAGTCTCCATAGTTGAGCCACCGTTTATTCCCGATTGTTCCAATCTTTGATTGGGGGTTAATTACCTAATGAATACTTCATATGAAGATTCATTGACAATCCATCCTGTTTTAATTTCTCTTTTCCCATCCTCAATCGCCAATGCAGCTATTTATTAATGAGCATCAGTTCTCAGCCAGTAAACTATTCCACCTGGTTTACATACTTTCTTTTCAATCAAGTATGTCTTTAAGTGGGGGAGTGTGACAGAGTTCCCGTCAGAATCCCAGAGAAAGTGCTGCCGTCGCTCCGTTGGAAAACAACGGGCGTCGCACGCCTCTACTCGTGTTCTTGAGAGGCTGAGTTTGGCGTTGGATGGGTGATCCAGGTCCTGGAAATCCAACCTACTCCGAACATAGCTCATTAATGCAATTAGTAGGAGTGGGTATCTCTCTGACGGGATACTGTCATCCTCCTTTACCTCTTTTTCGAGGATTTATTACCCCATTGCACCTCTGGGGGGCGACCTAAATCCTTGATAATGCTCAAGGGAGAATGCTGAGGACGGATGAGAGGTCATCGATCAGCTAAGTGAACCCCAAAGCCAATTTGTTACCTATTCAACTCAGGGAGCTGAAATTTGAGAGGGAGGCTAATACTGAAGTGGCATGAGAGGTCATCTATCAGCTGAGTGAGCTTCAAAGCCATTTTGTCTAACATTCAACGCAGGAAGCGTCTATTTCACGCGGATCTCCTTACAAGAAAATGCACTATCATGTGACTCACTTCGTGAGCACTGAACTACTTGTTTATTCTTATTTTTCGTTTCCTTTGTTTATTTTTATATTTATTATTATTTTTTTATATTTATGGTAGGGTAGGTAAAGGACCATATTATTACCACACTTAAAGACAGATTTCACACATTTTACTACCTCGCTACCAAAGTTAGGGAAGCTTTTTGTTCATGCAAAAGGTCTTCAAAATCAAAAATTCAATTTACTTTTTGCGCTTTCAGAGCTTGCTGGTCAATTCGGGTTCCGTGTCTGTCGATATCATGTTTTTCAGCGTGTCTGAGGTAAATCAATGGGATCCCCAACTCTATACCAAGTTAGAGCCCAATATTGTTGAAATTTCCAGAGATTTTGGGGTTAGGTTCTAGATGGTCACCTATAACGTTCATTGCTGTCAGGAAAATAGTAGTATATGTGCTTACACAGACGTTAATTTCGTATAACTCGATTTCCCATTATCTGGTGGTCAGATTTCGTTTAAAGTTGATGGGTAGTTCGGTATAAGCAGGATAATACCCTACTTACCGAGATTATTGAGATTGGTAGAGTAACAACTAATACACATGCGCTAAACTAAAATTATTAAAAACTGACAAAATTTTGAGACTAATGGACCGATTTTGAAGAAATTTAGGAGGTTTGTGCCCGTTATCTTCTTTCTAGACCGTATCGTATTAACTCCACCACCTTATGAATCCCTATGGTGGTGAATTTTGTTGGACTAATGGTAGAGTATTCGCTTCCGCAGGCCAGAATTAAAACCGAATTTCTTACATTAGCAGGTCAACTTTTTACGCTGTTATATTTTCTATTCAATTATTTTGACTCATACTTTGTTCTTCAACTCTCTATACATTCATACATCAATAAGCGAGGAAGCTATACCTACTGCCGACCCAACAAGACTTTATAAAAAAAGGCATTTCTGTCCTTAAATTAGTTTTTTGTTGTTGCTGTTGTTATTACCTTCAATAACTTCCCGGTAGGTCTTTGTCTACAATCCTTATATCATTATAAGTTTTGCTGCTTTCACGGTAAATTAATTTAAATTGAATAATAAAGAAAGGAAGAGAAATCCTGCGGGCTCATATTACAAGCACCCTCTGGTCCTGATTTTGGTAGCCTCCTCAAAAGGTGTTAGTTCACGTTTCTAGGGGCGGAATTCATAGACGGGAATTGAGTCTGAGTGGGCCCCTAAGTGAATCGATAAGGGAATTCATGCACTCTGTGCAATTCATAGACGTGATTTGAGGGCGACCCTGAGGGTGCACTGAGTGTGCAACCTAAGTGCACACTCAACGGTATTCATAAACAAAAAATGGCGTTGAGGTGAGTACCACCCTCAGCTCAATGGTGTAAAATCCTGAGTGACGGCAGGAGGTCACTTAAGTGCGTCAACTGATAACTTTTATTATTATTTTCACGTAGGTATAGGAATAGGTAATATAGTAGAACATACATCGTTTATTCAAAAACTTCATAAGAGTACACACACATAAGAGTAGTTAGGCTGTTCCTAAACTGTAGTTAGGTACATGTTTGATGTGACAGATCCCATTCGAATGTTACACAATCAACAACAAAATATTTTGCAAACTATTCCGATTCGGGAAAGATACAGTCATGAACAACTACGAACCCTTAGGAGCCTAAAATAAATGGAAAGGATTTATAACTAGGTACCACAGCTGAAAGTGCTGGTCGCTCTTTGATTTTATGTGATCTCTACATAGGCATGGTTTTCAGATTCATCTTGGTTTGTGGAATGAGTTGTCGGATGGTACCTTCCATTCATCAGGATGTACAATCAATGAGAATTCCAAGAAAATGTGATTGCTTGAAGCTCTTCCAAAACCCCACGTCTTCTTTTTGTCCAACAGTCTCATTACCTGTACCATAACTATTCTGATTTTCAACTACATATATTTGTTCTTCAAAACTAACTGGTGAATCATTGTTTTCTCATTTTCTCACTTCTTTTTCGTCACAACTCTACATAATTATACAATAATTAATTATACAAACATAATTATACAATTCAATACTGCAACTCAATACATGATAAACATAAATTATCAGCACTTCAACAAACAAGCAACAAGGATTCACTTCAACTTATGGCTGCCCCGATCCAGGGGGGAGGACCAATAACTTTGGTTTTCGTCTGATAAGGCCTATGTCCTGTCTCGCCAAGGAACAAGGATAACAGCATAAAAAGCAAAAACACTAAGAAAAGAGTAAGCTTTGAGAACTGTTATTGATCAGTGGGGAATGTGAGATGGAATTTTCCCGTCCTTTTTTCCTCAAACCAGGGAAAATTCCCCTACATCATACTGCCAGGGCTGCCAACTTATGTTGAAAAAGCGTTGAGAGTCCCCTGAGTGCACTGTTGAGCTCCTGTAATCTGAGTGTGCCCCTAACTGTTGAGTGAACCACCCCACTCAACTATGAATTCAAACTGGTGAGTTGAGGGTGACCCTCCATTTAGGTGAGTGCGAGTGAACACACACACTCAGGCTTTGTCTATGAATTCCACCCTAGATGCGTATGTTCCGATTTTTTTTTTCTTTTCTGAATATAGGTAGATATATACACTACACATGCTATGGTATATATACTACACATGCACACTTATCAATAATTTCCACTTACAGACGGGGCTCGGCAGTGAGTTTCCCGTTACACTCTTATTCATTACGTTCGCTTTAGTCACTTATATCCTAAAATAATGAATCCATCTCTGTCCTCTATCTCTCATCCGTAATTATCTTCAACTTTTAACTTTCCCATCTAAAGCTGTACAAACATCAGAGCCCTGAAGAGACGCGCCGCTCCACATTTACATCTTCTCATCGCTCGTTTCATATTTAACATTTTAATGTATTTCCTCATAACATCATCCCTACGAAGACCACCTTTTTGCTCCGGGAGTTTTGCATAGGGAAACCCTTTTCGTCCTTTATGACTTTCGACGGAAGAACAGAGGATGTTGTGAAGGGGGTTGTCGTTGACTGGGACTCCAGGTGGCTTTTTGCTTTAAACCCCTGGTCCTTTCCCCCCTCTCCTCTTACGGACTTCCAATTTAAACTTATACAGGTCCATGCAAAATACTCCGCGGTCACCCCCAACTCGACCGCTTCGAGAGAGCTGCGGTGGATTAAATTCTGGAAGGAACGATCCCCCTGTTTGTTGTAGAGGAGTTTCGACGCGGCTGGAATTATGTTTGGCGGGATCAAGGAAATTTACTTCGTCGACCGATTTCAAAGGCTTCAAAGAGTCATTGTGAGTCGAGCTTTTGGGGAACTGGGCGGATTTTGCAGGATATGACGTTCGTTGAAGAATAATATCGACCGGACATCCATTGGCAAGGTCCTGAGAATATGCTCCTTCATAAAAATGGTTGGCGCATCAAGCTGCAGGCTTGTTTTAGTCAATGTTTGATCGACTGTCATTATTTTGTTCGCCCGATTTGGCTAACAATGCTGTCAAGAGAAAATGGGGAGGGAGTAATTGCACGCATGGTCAAGAGTAATGACGAGAACCTATCTTTACACAGAACAGAACGAAATTGTTCAGGTGTTGTTGTTGGACATGCATACATAAACTGAACATGAACCGAACAAAACTATCAAACCAATTGGATTGGTTCCACTAATAATAGTAGTAAGTATTCTAATCATGTAGAATGGTCATTTAAGCAAATTTTCGTAAAGTAGGTATCGTATTATACTGTATGCTGAATTGTATCGAAATTCGAGCACTTAGAGTGCAAAGAAATTGTAAATTACTCATTTTACTGCTAAAAACTTATTCCAGATGATAATTTGCTATTAAAAAACATATTTTAATGTTTACAATTTTTTACAGTTTTTATGATTTTTAGGATATATTAGGTAGTGAAATTCAAGTACATTTTTCAGTAAAAGTTTTGAATATCCTAGTTTATAGTTCATAAACTCAATTTTAATAATACTATGCTAAAAAATATTAATATAACGATTCTAAGTATTTTTACGTATTTTAATCATTTTTGCTGCTCAAAAAGTGAAGCCCAACAAACTCATCTTTTTTGGAATGCTTGATTGTTTGGAGCAAAAATGGAATTTTCATCTCAGTCTTAAGGATACATATTGGACACATGGACTAACACGCACGTACTCAGACAGATAGACACCAAAGTTATTCAATCCGTTGTCTAAAATGTAGAATTGTTGGATATTGTAAATGGTGGCTTGGTGGCTTCATCTACATAATAACATTCATGGTATCACAGTGTTGTTACTAATGAACATGTGGTACCTACTCCTATCCTGTTAACATGTGTTGAGTGAAAAAATATATTCTTGGTTTAACCACCGTACTAAATACTACTGCGTACTTTATACTCTCTAACAAGAATTCGAGTGGATATTTTGATTTCGGAGACAGCTATTTTCATCTTCCTAAAGTATAAACTTTAGAAATACGGGAAACTGCTTTTCCATCCTGTTCCCGCCCCTGTCCTGTCAAGTGTACAAAGGAGCATAAGGACGGAGCGGCTACCACCGTAAAGGTAAATTAGGTATATAAATACGACACATATCCCGCGGCTGTTTAGCATCCAGGTCCTGTCCAGCCCCTGTGTGTGTGTGTGTGTGTGTGTGTGTGTGTGTGCAGACCTTAAATCGAGCGAGTGATGCACTCTGCGACACGAGTGGGGCTCTTTGCAGATCCGAAGTGCAGCGACATGCGATTGTTCACAATGTCTGTCATGGTCTAGCGGTTAGCATTGTTTGCTCTTGAGATGAAGGTCACGGGTTCGATTCCATTGGGGTCTGAAATGTTGTTTTGCTTCGTAACCTCCGAAATATATTTTTAAACGTCATTCTGACCTGTATGTACATCTAATCTGTATTTTTAGTAAGGGATTGACTACTTGATGGTATGTATTTTTGAGATGTGACCTATCGAGCATCCAGACCACCTAACTAAATACAGCATCCTGACCTATATGTCCAACTAATCTAAATTTTTACCATGGGATTGACTACTTGATGTAATATACTTTTGAGATTGGAGCGAGCATCCAGACCACCAAACTGTACCCAGAATTTCGATCTATTTTACCTACTAATCTATATTTTACTTTAATAATTTAGAGGATTTGACAATTTGACAGCGGAGAACAGGAGAAACGCGTGATTTGATGGATTAGCCGCTGGGAGCGCTCATGTCGCTGCACTACGGGTCTGCAAAGAAACTTGTCTCTGCGAAGGCCTGATGATGATTTCTTTACATCGAAAGCAATCGCCTCTTGTAATCTACCAACACCCGCATCCTTTCCTTCGCTCTTCACTCTTGCCATCCCTCATTACCACCCTCAAATTGTCAGGTCCACCACCAGTTACCCAGTCCACCACCATGTCCCCCAGATTCCATTTTACGATAAATGTACCATCATGAACACAAACCACTGGCGGCTAGACACCCCCAACGGCAACTTTTTTTTTTTTTTTTTTAAGTAATTTATTTCCCAATAAACAAAATTATCACATTATATAGTATACATCGATAGGGTTAAATACAACAGAAATCATTTTGCTAAAACTAAGTAGTTAAGTTAGACTTAACCCTTGCATAGGTGGAAAATTATTCCCCAATATGGGCTACTGCCCGTGGTAGGGGAAAACTCAGTCCCGCCAGCAGAAATCGACATGACTAATAACAGAATTGAAGAAGATTAAGCAATACATTAGAAAAAAGAAAAAAAGAAAGGAAGTGAGAAAAAAAAATAAATAAAAAAATAAGAATACAATAAATAAATAAATATTCTAAATGATGCTATTTTCGTTCTGTATTAATTTCATTATAATAGTCCTTTAATAATTTGAATTTAAAAGTATTATTATTGGAAGAACTTAATAGTTTAGTTCGTAATTCAGTGGAGAATGTATTAATAATATTTATCGATTGATAAATAAAGAAGTTTTGTGCCAATGTGGTGCGGTACCTCGGAATTGATAAAGTGCTGGTTTGAGAATTGCGGGTAAAAACATCATGTTCTAGAACTATGGGCTGGTAATTTTTTAAATAAAGTTTAACTGATCTCATTTTAAACAGGAGACCGAACGGTAGGATACATGATTTTGAAAAGATAGTTCCTGCATGAGCAAGATAGTGAGATTTAGAAGCTAATCGAATTAGGGCTTTTTGCAGAATTTCAATTCTACCAGATACATTCTTGAATGCACTACCGTACAGCGTGAGGCCATACAGCAGTACAGATTGTGCAGGCGCACAATACATGGTCCTCATTAACTCAAGTTGTAGGTACATCTTAATCTTGTTAAAAACATAAATCAATTTCCTTAATTTGGACGCCAGACTGGATATATGGTTTTCCCATTTCAAATTTCCATCGATTTCACTCGAGGTTCAGGAATACTCTTTCTTCCAACCACTCCGCCGACAACAGAGCCGTCATCAATCAAAGGGAGCTCCCAGTTTTTGAATTTTGATGATTTGACAGCGGAGAACAGGAGAAACGCGTGATTTGATGGATTCGCCGCTAGGAACCCTCATGTCGCTGCACTACGGGTCTGCAAAGAAAGTTGTCTCTGCGAAGCCCTGATGATGATGTCTTTACATCGAAAGCAATCGCCTCTTGTAATCGACCAACACCCGGATCCTTTCCTTCGCTCTTCACTCTTGCCGTCCCTCATTAAAACCTTGGAATTATCAGGTCCACCACCAGTTACCAGACCACCTATTTATTTATTTATTATTTATTGGCATCAAAATAATACATGTGAACTACATTTATACAAATAAAAAAATACGAAATGCTTCAATTATTCAAATCCAAAATTATACTGAAAATTGTCGACAGTACGACTTATAGGTAAATAAGAAAACAACTGACGCCCACCAGAAAATAAGTTCCTAAGAACTTGTGCTATCTGGTGGAGTCGCAAATCCAAGCATAGTCGTCATACATTAAGACTAAATAACAAAAACTCTCGAAAGCCTAATTATTGAAAGAAAAAAAATAAAACGACTAAAACAGTAAATTCGGAAAAAATTGCCATGAACAACAAAAATTCACTGAAAAAAAGGCTAACTAAACTTAAATGTACAATTTTACCACTTTCTTAAAACTTGGCAAACTATGAAAGTGTGACAAATTAATATTATTATCAAACAGAAATTTTAAAACACGAACATATGCACTTCTCTTGTAGAACTCTTCACACAGATCACCACCACCTCCCACTGATCAGAGCCCCGACTGTCCGAATTTTTATGATTTCACTCGAGGTTCAGGAATACTCTTTCTTCCAACCACTCCGCCGACAGCAGTGCCGTCATCAATCAAAGAGAGCTTCCCAGTTTTTCATTAACTCACTCCCCCCACCACTCCCCTTTCCCACCTCATCCTTTTCTTCACTCTTCCGGGTTCCGGGGAGCACTGTGACACGTCATTCAACACCCGGCTTCCGGATATTTACTTCTGACCTCCCCTCCTCTCTACCGCTCCGCTAAACTACGGCCCCTTCCACTTTTTGCTATAATTTCCCTTTCACTGTTGACCCATCCTCATCATTTCTCCGTTTAATGAAAATCCATTAAAGTTGAAGAAATCAAATGAAAACTACAAGGGAAAAACGGTCTATTTAGAATTTCATCGTTTAGAACTTTCATTTATTTGGAGAGTTTATAAGGACAAAATAAGGCCCGTATGTAACTAATTTGTTCAGTGGTTTTTAAACGATAAATCACTCTTTCTGGCCCCAAACTTCACAAAAATGAAACATAACAAAATAGTAAGAGATCCTGACGGCTAATGGCTATCCCATCAACATGGTAGAGCAAACTATACATAGTTTATCTCAAAGAAACATTTAGAATAGTGAACCTCCAACACAACAAAAACAACCAGTTCGCTATTATTACTTGAAATAACAGAATAGATGAAAAAGATTGTTGAGCAATAAATACGTAAATATTACATTTCTAACCCTTAATACAAACTGACCACTGTTCAATAAACTAAAAGATCTTACACCAAAAGAACCACGTTCAGACATGGTCTACCAGATGGGTGTGGAGAAGTGTATGTTGGAGAAACATTTTTTAGCGAATTTTCGAAGAATTCACTTTTAATTTCTCACACGCCCTCAATTATTGCAAAAAAGGAGGCCTAATAAAAATAGGACACGATGAGGTTCGTGATGCAATAGCACTATTGGCATCCCTTGCTTGGGGTGGTGTCTCTATTGAGCCTGTGCTGAGAGATGCAAGTGATGAAGGTCCAGAACTGATTGCTGACAATGCCGACGATGCGATAGCAATGTTGGCATTCTATGCTTGGGGTGGTGTCTCTATTGAGCCAGTGCTGAGAGATGCAAGTGATGAAGGTCCAGCACTGATTGCCGACATCAAGGTGGAAGGGGTTTGGGAGAGTGGGGGGCAGGCGTTTTTTTTTTTTACAACAGTATTATTAATGCTGACGCCGCGCCTCACTACTCCTAGGAATGGCCATAAATGTCACAAACCGCAGCTCAAGAGAAGCATAGAAAGTCTTCTTTTTGACCTCTCGTACAACGCTACACCGGGATTTCATCTCCTTTCTGAAAATGACGGCATACACACACCCTCGCAGAAAAATGGAAGCGACCCTATTCCTAAGTATCAGGATGGTCAAAAATGAAGATTCAATTCGCTATCATCCGGGCAGTGTCTCTTCGACTTCGTGGTGTACGAAGAAACGTGAGAAACCATTAGGGTATGGAAGATGGAGCTATCCTTCCCCAACTTGAGGAAAGATTGTTTGGTTTTTGAAAGTTTCTAACCACATTTCGACAGCCTGAAAAGATTATGTCAGTATGTACAGCCTTGAAGTCCAAGTGAAAGCAAAATCCTAACCACAAGGAAAGAAATATATTAATCTCCAATTTACCAAAAGGATTGACATAGGATGTTCTTTTATTTTTGAGATGCGAGCTTGTGGCATCCACCTCCAAATTAAAAGCATATAAAATACCCCAGAATCTTCTGAGATCGAACAGGGTGGAGTCCAACAGTAACTATAACTCCCACAGTGATTAATAATTACGATATTATTGCAACTACACCTTACAACATTGGATCAAAGTGAGTATCTGTGTCATCAGTCATTCATGTGTTGTAGATTCTGGTTTTTACTGCCAGTTAGATAGGGTTGTCGAGGCAAAAACTTTAGTGCTTCACCTCAAATTTTTTAAACGACAATTAGGTAATGAAAATAGATTTAAGTATGTTGCAAATGTCAACGATGAGAATGAGATGACTCTAATTATTCCAAATCGTATTTTTAAAATTAGAAAACGATGATTTGAAGTGGAGAAATGTTGAAAAGAGGGGCAGGACTAAAATACACCTCATAAATACATTTAAAAATTGTCTTAGATCTCTATAGTCAGATTTTGGATAGACATAATTACCTATGTATATACAGGTATCCATAATTGGATATACATAATTACCTTTACATTCAAATTGTATTCTGCATACACCATGGGTTATGATGTATATTACAAAGTACCTTCACGTATTTCAAGTTTCTCCAGACCTGTAATAGTCCCTAAGAGCTAGCGCTAGACTAAATTAACCCCTTAGACACTTGGGAGGGCCTCCAAGGCTCCGCTCCAAAGGAGAACTACTGCGATACTTCAAGGTGTCCCCGACAACTCTCGGACCAAGATTGTAATGGAGTACGAGAGGGAGGACGGTTAAACTCCCTCAGAAAGTCTACCGAAAGGGGGTGAAGAGAAGCGAAACTTTTACAATTACCCGTGACTTATCGGAATTCTTTGGGAAAAGGAGCGAGAGAGAGAGAGAGAGAGAGAGAGAGAGAGAGAGAGAGAGAGAGAGAGAGAGAGAGAGAGAGTGAGAGAGAATGAGCGGAAAGGAAAGTTCCAACATTGACTCCGATGAAGTAGAGGTTTGGATTCAAGTTGGAAGCGAGTGTACTCAGCCGGCAAATATTGCATTCGATTGAAAGAAAGAACAACCTGAGACACTGGTATTGAACATTGCACCATTAGTTCACGGGAAGTCCAAAAATTCATATAGTCAGTTCGAATGTTTCAGTCGTACAAATATTTTATTTATATGATCTCAACTGATTGGCTTTTAATCTAATTTCTACCCTATTTATCGTACGAAGCTACAATTTGGTATACACCCTCCTTAGGACTTATACTTGAAGATGCATAGATCCGGGATTAACGATTTTCTACCATGTCAATCGTATGAAGCTGAAATTTGGCATGTACCCTTCTTACCCCGCAATCTTTGAGGTGCACAGGGTGCAGATCAGCTGAGTTGCTCCTAAATATTTCATACTTCCATGCTATTAACCGTTTAAGGCCAAAGTTTGGACGGCTTATTAATTTACCTAGACATATTGTGAGCCCAAATATGGCTCACAATCAAAAGGAAAAAAAAAAAAAAGTGTGCACCATGAAAAGAGCCTGGCACCGTTTTGTTTTGAAATCGCCTTATTTAGCGCCATTTTCGACTTTTATTACAACTTTTCTGCAACAATGAGGTAGCAGTCGTAAAACTTTCCAGTGTTAGATACATTCACGTAAATCCCGACTGCTCAGCTTCCAATAAACTATTTGTATCATATTGCAAAAGATGAGGTAAATAGATGGGTGTTTGGTATGAGTTTTATTCGCTTCAGGATAGAAAGGAGTGTGCAATAAATGATTTTCAAACTGAAACAAAATCATCAAAAACAAATGAATACTTAAATAGAATACAAAAATGGTATCTTCTTTGGGTGTATATCTTGGACCATTTTCCATATTACGTGTCTATAAAATTTAATGGTAAACATTATCGACTTCTCAGCTAGGTGCACAGCTGAATAGGAGGTCTTTCCATTCAATAAGGATAATATAATAATCTAATCTGGATGAAAGGATTCTGCCAATGTCATTCTGTGTAAGTATCCTATTGACTGCGCCATTTTCTCTCCTATTTTCTGATAATTACCGCTTACAACCAAATCGTTGAAATGGAACTGTATCTTAGGCATTTATCATCGTATAAAATCCGGTCGCCAGTCGTTGGAAAGCTCTCGATTTACCTAACCGTATTATGTTAACCATTACGTAGTGCGAGGGCAACAATCTGAGGTATGGCCTTTTCTTATTCGTCAGGTTTGTCAGCCTTCTAAGCCTGGGAAGTTGCAAGCTACAGCAGTCCCACGGCCCTGGGAAACGAACGAATTTATTTTTGATTGTGAGCCATTTTTGGGCTCACACATATCCATGATCAATTGTTTCTCTATAAAGGGAGACATTTAATTTTTTAGATTCATAGGTTGAATAACAAAGAAATTAGCTTTGGAGATCGTCCTACTGATCTAGGGTGCTTCAGATCTTATGATGCGTTTCTAGATGTCATAAGGAGCCGCCATTTCAGATTTCAACTCCATGGGTTGAACAGCGAAGAACATAGGTCCGCATCTCACTATGCTGATGTGGGGGGCCCTAGACTTCATGGTTCGTTTCTAGACACCACTAGGGGCCCCCGTTCCGAATTTCAGTTTCATTCTAACCCGCCACTACTTTCGTCTCATTTTTCGTAACAATATTTTGTGACAATCATTTTTTAACATTTTTCACTTTTAAGCCCCAGAAAAATTGTATTCCACACTGAAAGTTCCTGTAATGTTGCATGGCCATATGAGTCGATATTAATGATTTTGGTGTCACCATATTTATGTCAAATGGTTTTGAAATTTGAGAGGTAAGTAGTGCGTATGAATAGAAATGGTTAACTATTAAATAATTTCGTAATTTTGTTTCTAAATAATATTTGGCTAGGTACCCAAATTTAGTATTGTCAACTATTTTTTACAGTTTTTACCGATTTTCCATAACAGTTTAAGGAAATCTAACGCTATCTTGTTTTATGCTGACTAATCATGGACAAACGAAAAGTTCCCGTTACGCAGCATTGTCGTACGAGCGAATTTCCGTATATTGTCATAGGTAATACCGTTATTTTCAATTATTGAAAATACAGCACCTTGTGTGCTTTAAAGTTGTCAACTGTCATTTATTATATTTAATAAAGCAAGAAATCTTTTTCTATATCATATTCTGCTACACTAACAAATTATTTTGCGGTTTTCTTCGATTTTCGGCTCGTTTTTAGTGAAATTACATCGTGATAATTTAACGCCAATTTCAAACGTTTTATGTTCCAGCACGAAGTTGTGAATGCCCTAGATCATAGTATAAAATGGTATATTTTTAGCCGTTTTTTGGCCTCTTTTCCAAATTTTAGTTATATACTGTGCACAAAAAGTGTTGTCGAGCAAAATTATTCTTTCTTTTGGAATGTTTGATTTTTAGGTGAAAAAATGGACACGTATTTTAAACTCAATCCTGAGGAGTCATTTTCTGGAACTTTCGTATATAAATGAAAAAGGTATGAAAACCCAGGAATAGTTTCAAAATGTACGAAAACAAATTTCATGTTAAATAATCCAATTAAACCAATGACAATAATTTTATTCTGAGAATTCACTCAATATCATCGTATTTTTGTTTCAAAATTTCCGAAACTACTTTTTTGTAAATCCAAAAATTTCTCGATCTCTTCGCAACATCACAGCTAAATATGAAGGAGGTATTATGAACACAGGACAATCCTTTTAGAGAAAGTCCTTTTAGATGGTTTTTATTCGAATAAACGAATAAGCAAGGGTTGAAGTACAGAACTAAGACGTAGATTGGGGTGCAAATAAAGATTTAACTTTTTTCAATCAGCGAAGGAGCGCCGAGACTCAAGAAAGTAGCGCTGCAGGGAAGAAGAAAATTGAACCAAATGAGAGGGAACACTTAATAACAACTGGAATGGCTCCCAACGAAGTACCTACCGCTTTTCCACTATCGTTGAACCAAAGCCTTGAGAAGAGGAAGAGAGATTGAAGCTTTCGTTAATTTATCGGTCTCAGTTAATTACTTCTGGTTCTTCAGAAGCCCTTTGAAAGCACCTTGGATCTCTACGATTTGAAATCATCTCACGAACGGCCGGTGACGATTCAACTTTGGAATCCGACTGGATTCTTTGACAATGGGAGTGGAAATCATTAATGTCATCACGAGAGAGGAACGGCATTTCTAATTCCTCCGAAACAGATATTCGGTCGGGTTCCTTTAACTTGAAAGTTGGGTTTTTCGGAGTTGGGACATTTTAGCTGATATATGTTGACCAGTATACTCGTAAAAATTTTAAATTCAAGGAGTGGGTAAAACTGCTTATTCTCTTCCCAACGGAAATCGCAGCTAAATTCCTTCATTAAAACGGTCACTGGAGATTCCTCATTATTCAAAATAATACTAAACAAGTACCTAACTAAACAACTCGTAAACGAGTTCCACTATCTGCCTTACAAGCAGATACCATGTTACATGGATATGTCTTTAATTGGGGATTTCATAACGGTTGTCCTCGAGAGTTGTAAACAAATCCTTTAACTTTAAACAAATCCCTGGGCCGCATCTCGACTAAGGGCCACTTTCACCAACAACATAAACGAGTTTAAGTTAGAAAAGATTAACAAATAATCGAGATTCCAGCTAATCGTCTTTCACCAAACCACTTTACGAGTTTAAACTCCTAACGAGGTGGCTTGAGGTTAATCTCCCAATCTCGGCCAGTTAACTCTTGCCAATCTCAGATTAGTGATAAAAATGATATCGAGCAAAATGGCCGCGCACCAACAGCTGATTCCTCATACCTCTACAGTTTGGTTCACAGTTTATTATTATAGTTTATATATAGTTTATTGTTATTCAAGTTTTTGATGATGAATTCACGCGATTTATCGCTCGGATTAATTTGATTCCTCGGATGAGGACGATGTCCTGCAAAGACGCCCAAGGACGATCCGACGACGCATTCCACATTTTGACGGGTTGGACGACGTCGAATTTTGGCGGAGATTCCGGCTCCCAAAACCGACAGTTTTGAAAGTCCTCGAGCTTATCGACACTCACCTGAAGTTCCCTTCGAACAGGTATAAGTTGGAAAAAGGCTTTTATACCATCAAATCGATGAATTATAATACGAAATTGATGTAGGATAGTAGGAAAATAAAGTATAATCGATGATGATAGCACGTTATAACACGATGTTGAATTGCTATCCCTTGTACAGTATGCACCTACCTACCTATACCACATAAAATAACTTATGTAAGTACATTTAAATAAGGTGATCAACCGTCCTGCTTCCGTCAAATGATGTGTCACACTTTCTTTGTTGGAAGTCAAAGAAAAGTTGCGAGTAGATAGTAACTAGGTAACTAGATAAAAACGGCGCGAGTAAAAACGGGTCGTGGTTGTGATTCACTGCTTTATTGTCTTGATATGTCGGACACATGGCGGGTTTTCTGTCGTTTCAAATTGTCCAACTTTTCATTGGACAGTTTCCGGAATCTCCGTTAGGGAAACTCGATTATTCCAATCTTGGTTTAAACGAATTTTGGGTTGGTGAAAGACGCCAAGGTTTGATCCTCGAGATTATATTTAATCGAGTTTGGCCAATCTCGGATTTATAAGTTGTTGGTGAAAGTGGCCCTAATTCCAACAAAACAACGGTTTAAGTACTTATAGAAATGTTGAAAATAACTGTGGAGAGAAGCCACTACAATGAGTTGTTGTTAACAGTCGACTGTTCTCAAGAGGATGAAAATGTTTCCTATGGAGTGGAGTAAATGATGCTATTGTTTTACGTTAAGAATATTGTAACCGGCTTATTAAAATTGTTTATAGTCCACTCGACTTAGTTTAGGAATGTAGCCAGGTACGTAAGGAGGGGGAAATTGGTAGCTTGAGATATGAACATGTATCACATAAATCGAGTGGCGAACGATTTATGTGCGATGAAAACTGCGTAAGTTCCATTCCCCTAGCAACGGCTGCGTTGTACGTGAAAAACACTGAAATTGTGACACACATTTTGCATCCCGGAAATTTTTGGTTGACCCCCCAGAGCAAAGACATATCCTTGTCAACAACAACGTTTTGGTCGATTATATCCTTCGCTTTTGATCAGATTGGAAAATAGCTTGAGGGCTGTCTTGTTCATGAGCCAATTTTACAAGTTTAGTAGACGCCAAATTTTCAAATTTCCAAGAATTTTTAGTACAACTTATTTGGGGGAGATTTAGGGGAAAACCCCTTCATCTCAATACTCAAAGATTAAACCGATACTGAATTTGAATATAAAGCGGAGTACTAATGAAAATCTGGTACTCTTTACTTACCTATGTATATAAGAAAGAATTAATTTAATTTTTGTTTTAAACTTTCAGCAATTAAATGGTCTGAAAAACTATTATTCAGAAACAAACTGATTTATAAATAATATTTTTGCTTGTTTCCAAAATAACTACATCTATTGCTAAAAAAAAAAATGGATCAGGTTATCTGCGCGGTATATGTTGTTACAATGAATGGCGCAGTCTACGGAGGATTAAGGAGTTGAAGCAACAACTTCGCGTGCATTTGAGAATTAAGGCCTGATCAACATAAATAATTTTGATCACCCTATAAAAGCTTCCGAGTCGTGACTGTCTGCATGTGTACGTGTGTCTGTCTCTCCGTGTGTCCGCAAGTCTTGTAATAAGCCTAATTTCAAAAGGACATATCAAGTTACTCACTCATAGGTAAATTTATCAGTAAGGAAAGGGGAAAACAAATATTTACTTATTACGTTATAAGCAAATATACTTTCTCTCCTCCGGCTGGAGATCCTGTTCCTAATCCAATTCGGGAACCGTCTCTATACCCTGATAAAAGAACGCTGACGAATCAGCAGGAAGCCCCATTCCTTTTCATTTTAACTGTTAACATTTGACCGCGATGATCGGAATTCGATTAGTCGCTGTTGGGGGAAGACCGATTCCCCTCCATTTTTCCTCTTGTTTTCAACAAATCCGCCATACATTTCCACAGTCCGATTTCGGATTTAATTGAACCAACCTCTGAATGATCCTTTTGATCCAGAAATGTAATACTACCGCAAAATCGACCTTTTTGTAGCCGTAAACCCGCATTCCTCCCGTCAAAATATTCCTTTCGATTAGAAGTCCGGCGCTTCTTTTGGTTCATTATTTCCAATAATAAGCCTATGTGATCGTGTAGCAAAAAATTGTTATAACCCCCCCTCAAACTTTGTCACTTTACGTTTCAAGGTGCGTAGAATCCCAATTTGAAATGTCCGTCCGCCGTCCGCCGTCCCGGCCATAAAAGGCCTAATAATAGACTTAAAAAAACCCGTTCTTTCGCAAATAGACTCCATTTGGGGTCTAGTTGGACCTAACGTTTAACCATCCCGATCGCATTACTCGCATAGATGCTATGGGCCAAAAACGGGCGAAAAAGTGTATTTTTCGAGGCTTTGAGTGTTAGACGTGTTAGACGAACGCCTGGCACGCTTGGCAGGGGGTCACGGTGGGTGGTGAGGGGGGTGAGCAGGGAGTGGAGTGAGAGGAGGCGCCGCGGCACCTTGTGGTGTCTGGGGTGACCAGGGGCGTAGCAGAGGGGTGTAGGAGAATGGATATTTATTACTTTTACGTGATATACCCATATAATACACCGCGGCACCATGAGGTGGGTACGGCGTTTCTTCGAGGCATGAATATATGTTTTTTTTTAGGTCATATTTGTGTGTTAATACCTATGCTTTTCCTACACATATTTAATAACATATCCTCTCGACTTTTCGTACGTACTTAGATAATGATATTATTAGGGCAATAACTATTTGAATAGATAGGAGCTCAAATCGAGAAATATAAATATGCGTATATAATTATAGAAGTATAATTTGTGGCAACTCGAAATAGGACACGCCGAGCGAGGACGTACGCAAGCCAACTAAAACTACGATCATACTCAATTGAAAAAATAATAAACCTTTGTGAAATAATTTGCAGCGTTTTTCCTTCCTATCTTTCCGCAAAAACCACTCAAGAATCTATGAATCAAGACCTGCTGCATCTTGGGGTACCTCAGGTATTAATTCCTCCAGGGACACATGTACTGCTCAATTTACATCGAAAATAATTGCCTCTAATCGTTTTCCTACCCATTCTCCGCTATCCTGCCCCTGTTTTCCTGTCAATTCTAGTCTCATGTCAAGAACCAGCCCCCCCCCCCCCCCCCCCCCCCCCCCAACGTTCATTTACGTGATTTCTCTGAATTCACAGACATTACGTGATTTCTCTGAACACTTTTAGTTTAATGTTCACGCCCGCCCGCCTTTGATTAGTCGCTAAAATAATCATGCTTTGCTCGTTTGATAATAAATGAAAATACATACGATGAAACTGAACATACTTTTTCTACCTTCTTTATCTGATGTTCCTAATAGTCCCTGAATAATGTAAATGTCGTAGTGGTTAGGCCGAAAATCAATTGAAATTCAGGGGATACATCCTATTACTCTGTGCAATCTTCCGAAAATACCAAACTGCAAGTTCAGTAGCTCATTGTCTCTGACGAAACGATTGGGTTCGGTTGGTGTAACAAAAAACCAACAGCAACGGGAATAAAAATTCACGGCCCCCCCAGAACCACAACGGACGAACCGCATCGCCTCGCTCCTATAAGTAATGCGACGAACGTGGGCATTACTTCTCGGTGTAATTTCGCTCCTACGGTAGAAAAAGTATCGGTGGGAAACCTCAAAGGGAGGTTCTTTCGGGCGACAATATCTTCTCGATGCGGCGCGGCGCCCATATAAATAAACCATTATATTTTATCTCCAACAGTTTCCTAGCAAGGGTTATAAGGGTTCCATTAAAATCCGACGGTTCTCGCGGTAGTGGAGGTGGCGATAACTGCTATCGTAAATCAACTTGTGCCTCGAAGACGAAACTTTGATCTGGAACTCCATTTCGAGTTATTTGAATCATCGGCACCAATCATATATATGTGAACGGTACTGGAATATGGAGATTTTCCATAACCCACGCTCTGACGTACTAAATAAGCGACGATTTGTGCAAGTTTAAATTCATTTAGTATCACGCCCTTCTCGTTTCAAGAAACGTAGCAAATGCAAAGATATCCATCCTGGACATGAAATTTCCAAACTCACGTACTTGTTGATGCCAAATTAATTGCAGGCTTTTTTATTAAACACATGAGTGTGTACAGATAACGGATAGCTTTGAATCTACGTATGTAAAGAGCATCATGGTTTCAAATTAATTTTTACAGGCAAGAATGTTTCAACTAATATTATAAGCGATTGAAAATTTGGCAGAAAGAAGCACTCTCACTAAAAAAAAACTCTTTTTTTTTTTTAATCAATTTTTGTTGACAATGAAGCTATTGCAATGGCTCTAAAAAAATTTTGAATCAAAATTTAAAAATAAATTCTTAATTGGTTTGTTTTTAGGCATTTTAAAACAGATATTAGAGTTTAACGTTTTTTTTTTTTTTAATTTAATTTTATTTGTATTTTTTCAACAAGTATTACGGACGGCACATTAGGTACGAAAGTGGTATGTGCGTACCATATGGTGAAGAAATGTTAGAATGTTAAATAAATTGCAAGCGGCAAGCGCTAACAAAACTTTTACCTCACAATGCAAAAACTGCCGATATTATAAATAAATAGCTACTTTTGTTGTAATTTTAATGGTCACTTAACATTCAGCGAACATCGAGTTTTACGGACAGCAAGTAACCAGTTGTTCATTTTTGATAAGTCTGCGCAACAAAATTGGTAGCCGTCTACTCACTGGTGACTTGCATACGGAAATGCATACATTGAGGTTTATAAATAAGATCATTCTTCTTGGGGAACTATTGCATTTAATGAAACTAATAGATAAAATAACTACTTCATTATTATTTAATTAATTATTACGGTGTATAGGATATCGTAGTTATGTCATTCCCTTCGCCTCACACGATGACAAATTACGTATTCCAGGCGATTGTTGGTGATCATCAATGTGCTGTTCATGTAAGAATGAAAGGAATGCAACACATTCTGCGAAAATTCTGCTCGCTTCGAAGTATCGCTACTTCACGGCCTCGTCTCATGGGCTACGAGTCATGACTCATACAGCTACCTACTTTTCTACCTGCAGACAGGCCTTTTGCCCTTCTCAATTTGGTCTTCCCTGACTAGAGGCTCTGTACCCAAACAAGCTTATCTTACATTTCTTTCCTGATCACTTTAATTGGATATTTTTGAATTTTTAAAATCAATTTGTGAATGGATGTATGGTTCATCCAAGATTGAATAAAATCAGATTTTCAAAATCTTGTTTAATTAAGGCAATATTTTTGATTATCCTATCAAAATCAATGATAATTTGAGTCAAAACTAATTACTGTAGTACATTCTATTGACGTACAGAGATCAAATTCACAATAGTGAACGAAAATTGGTGTCCTTTTTAAATGAGATGTTTTATAAATTGTACTAAATAGGTGCTGCCATCTGTTGAAAAAACATTATCATTAAAATCGGAGATACTTAGTGTTTAAGAATGCGGAAGCAGGACACACACACACACGAGAGAGATGTACACTGGTTGCGAGATATAGAAAAATACTTTATTGACGAATGCGAGGAGTTTATGCGGACAGGAGTCGAGAGATATATAAATACATGAAAATGTAGATAAATGGCAGAAATGTGGATAAAATCCACACAGGCTTGATATACTTGAGTCCAGCAACAAGCCTATCTTACATCGTTAAGTAACATCTGAAATTACTTCTCTGTTCACTTTAATTGGATATTTTTGAATTTTTAAAATCAATTTGCGAATGCAACGTAAAGGTATTTAAAGCTGTGTAATCTCAGATTTCGAAATTTTTGTTTATTAAGGCAATATTTTTTATTATCTTATCAAAATCAATGTTGATAACAATTATTTGAATCTAAACTAATTATAATATATTCTATTGACGAACAGAGATCATATCCACAAACGTTGAACCGGCACTTGGCGTTCTTTTTAAATAAGGTGTTTTATAAATTTCACTCCATAGGTGCTACTCTCTTTTGAAAAAAATGATTATTAAAGTAGGAGATACTTAGGCTTGATATACTGGGGTCCATCAGTTAGGGATGTCTATCCACCCATCTGGTGCATTTTCGCCCAGATCACTAAATTCGAAGGATCGGCTAATAATGAATAAATCAAAGTCCGTTTCAAAAGTATTTGATGGCTGTGAAAGTAATGACATAATTTGTCTCTATATGGGAGCTACAGGAACGTAACAAAGTTCCCTGTGAGATCAATCGAATTCTCTGGCGCTCCGTGAGTGCTGCTCCATTAGCTAAGAGCATGATCACCAACTAGCAAACCGTTCGGCAGTAAATGACTCCATGTCGTCCATCGCTTTGAATATTCTCCAACGCGATGAACCGCGATGTCGCAATTGAAATCGCGCTGACATCGCTTTGATCAAACGTCAAAACTCGAAAGCAGAGCCACCGCGCCGTACGCTTTGATTAACGATTTGGAAGACCGCGAATTTATCTGAAAGATCCGTCGGGTGTTTTTACTCATAATTTACATTAATAAACCTTTCCAATCGACCAAGATCTTTTTTCTTTTTTACCCTCCCTCAGAAATTGATGGTTTACGTTCCAAATAAGTAGATTCCAAAAATAAAATAAAAATGATTCTCCAAACTATTACACAAAGGTTTATTATTTCTGTATTAGATAGCCCTTTACGCAGAACACTGTATCGTAATATTAAACCCCGTTTATACCTAGTGCATTTACTATCGAAACTCGGGGCTTCGCGCTTCGCAAATGGGTTTACTGCATTACAGCACCAGGACCCCATAATTTTACGCTTTTTAGTAAAGTTGAGGAACGAAACGATCTTTGACTAAGTCATCTTCCCACCAAGTAGAAGGGTTGGGTACACTGTATATTGTTTTGAAACCGTGTTTGTTCTTTCCACATTAATTGCAATAAATAATGTATTTCAGAAGGTTGATTAGAGAGAAAATCAGTCTTAGAAGACCCTAAGCTGATAAGTGGTCTTCCGTAGTTAATAACACTATTTTCAAGCCATTCCAATAGACGCTCTATTCCAAATTTCAGCTCCGGGGTCAACCAGGATAGAATTTAGCCTGTGGGGTCCCTCAGCTGAACACCCCACCTCCATAATTTATAAATGTATTTGTGTTCCAGAAGCGCTCCATTTCAAATTTCATCATTATAAGTCGATTGGGAAAGAAATTAGCCCCTCAGGCCTCTCAGCTGATCATTGCGCCTCCATACCTTTCAATTGTTTTTGAGGTGTCCCAAAGGAGCTCCATCTTAAATTCAAGACAGTTAAGGTGGGTTCACATCCATGCGGAAATGCGGCTATTCGGTCATGCGTTCGGCCTTCTGATTGGCTAGCGGCAGTCGGAAGAGTGGGGTGAATCTTTCCGGACAAGCACTCTTGAAACGGACTGCACACATCTGAAAAATTAGATATTTACCGGATAGCCGCATTAACGCATGTGCGCAGTTTTCTCTTGTTTGATAAAGAAAGATAAGATAAGAAGGTAGCGAACCTTCGTATCTCTTTGTTGGTTTCTTTCGATAAAGTTTTGATTGTATTTGATAAAGATGAAAAACTTGAGCATAATAATAACAATAATAAATTAATAAAACACTAAAATAAACACGGTTTTATGCAGATGAGGCCGAGTTGGGTTAAATATACTTAGGTGTAGGTACCGATTTTGCGATCCCACCAACAACCTTACCTTCCTGATGATCCTATTCCATTTGTGTTTTGAGACATTTTTTGATTATAGATTAGCAATTTCCTGCTTTTCAAATGAATAGGTATTTGAGAAGAGATGGCCTACTTGTCCTTACGAAATGGACAAATTAGCTACGTTAAGTATGTAAGTACTTCTTATGGTGCATCAATGCACTTAAATGATTTGAAATGCGCCAACCTACACATTTTTTCGGGTAGAAATACCCATAATGTTATCTTGGGAAACGTACCTAGTTGATGAAAGGACCCAATAATTACCCAACAGTCTCATTTCAAAACGACGTCGCCTCTGCAGTTAATGTAGGTAGATACATTTATAAAAATCTCTTGTGTATGCCCTCATGATTTATGAGTTTATAATTCAACTTCGTTTATGGAGATTTGATGTCCGTGAAATGACCGGTAGGAGAAAATTAGGGAGGAAACAGGTCTGTTTGGGGAATGCAATGGTAATAGAAAACACAAACAATAATAACGCAATGATAAAATTTTCTGCTTTTCGAATAAGTAGGTATTTGAGAAGAGATAACACTTTTGCAAAACAAAAAGGAAGTAGGTATAGAAATACAACTTGTTCTTAGGAAATGGAAAGATTACCTACGTTATGTAGTAAGTACTTCTTATGGTGCATCAATGCATAAATTATTTTTAATGCGCCAACCTACACAGATTTTCGGGTAGAAATATAATGTTATCTTGGAATAAGCAGTTGATGAAAGGACCGAATAATATTACCCAACAGTCTCATTTTATTAGACGTCACCTTTGCAGTTTTAATGTACATACATAACAATTTTTTCTGTACGTCCTCATGATTTTTTTATGAGTTTATTATTCAACATTGTTTATGGAGCTGCAATGTCCAAGAGATGTGTGATAGTTTGAAGAAAATTAGGGAGGAAATATGTCTCTGGAAAAAGGCAATGGTAATAGAAGACAACAACAATGATAACGCAATGATAACACAACCGGATGGTTATGAACGGCCTGCCGCATTTCCGCACTCCCCTCCACTACTTCCAACCCCCTCCACTACTTAAACTCATTACCGCATTACCGCATTTCTGCATGGATGTGAACCCACCTTTAGTGGATTAGAAAAAGGAATTAGCTTTAGGGGTCCTACAGCTGATCAGAGTCCCTCCATAATTTGTAATTGTATTGTAGATGGTTTACGACTAAGATGCGTAGCATCCTCAACGCAGAACTCTATCATGTCTATAATCATTAAGGAAATTCTATTATACATACAATACCTGACTAAATATAACTGCGTAGCCGTAGAGGCCTTTCGAGGGGTCATTGATTAAATGAAATAGAACAACTACACCTTACAAGTACTTTTATATTTAACAAGAGCTGGCCAACTGAAAATCAATGAGGTGATTACCTACCTACGCTTCACAAGCCCGGTAGAATACAGAAGTTATAATAAACTCGATGTCATGGTCAGAATTCCTTTGGAACTATATCAGCTAAAACAATATTATCAGAGTTTTCAGGGCGATTTTTGATAAGTATGTTTTACTGGTTACGATTCACTCCCATGTTGATGTATTTTTTTCTTGTGGATTATTTAGCCTTTATGGAAAGCAAACGAATAAACGCACAGCGACCGAGGTGGTTTCATTCGATTCTTTGGGTAGATATCTATAAATGAAACTAGAAAAAAATCTCAAGATCTCGATTTATGAATATTTCAGTCCTTCGTTTCTACCCTTTAGGGTTAATCGAACGTGAAGCAGATGGTACTGGCACATCCCCAGCCATAGTATGATTCTTAAGGGAAATTTCTTAAAGTTTGATCCAATACTTTTTGAGATAAGCTCCGCACGGCGTATAGCATAATGGGGACGGATGGTTTTTGAAGTGTAATCTTCTATAGGCGCACCGCGTCGAAAAATTTAGCGGGGTGTGAATACGATTTTACCGTCACGTCACGCTGTTTTTGACATTTCATGTCTTTGCTATGGCACACAACCAAATTTTCGTTATGTCACGTTACGTTACGTAACGAAATATTTCTGATGATTTCCGCTTACAACCGAGTCGTTGCTAGGGAAATGGTACTTCGTCGTTTTTCATCCCACAAAATTCGTTGACCATTCGTTCGAAAGCTCTTGATTTATCCAACCATATTATGTTAACTACTGCGAAGTGCTTGGCCAACAAGCTGAGTTATGAGCATGGTTATATGAATAATTGTTTACACACAGGTGATCATTGTCAATAATTGATATTGTGAACATGATTGCAACCGCTTGTTAATTTCTGATGATTTCGTTGAGTAGACAACAGCAACGCATTGTGAGGTTTGAAAAATACAACAAATAGCTATAGATAGTTATTATGTTAATGATTCGTTTCACATTCTGACAACAACGGAGGGTAGTTTATAAAATCCTACAGTGAGGTAAAAAGCAATAGGTAAACACATGAAATGTCCCAATGCGTTGCAGACTCGTATGCAAGCGTTTTGATTTTAAATCATTTTCTGGAACTTTCCATCCTGAAGCTTTTTAGCTTGGAAACGTGCACACACAGTAAAATTACATGATGCCTGCTTTTTAGTTAGTAAAAAAGGAACAAAAAACCATGGTCGGGAGATGAAAAATGCATTAATTTGGCGCGCACTAGTGGTTTGGCCGCCAGGAAACAGGCGTATAAAAATCTCATAGTTGGGTAAACTTGTGCACTTACATTCCAACGCTCATTAAAAATGACGTCATCATCCTGTAGCTGTTTTATCGCATAAAAATAAGTGAGATATGGTTGATTTGCTAAAGGTTTTTATTTCTTTTGATTTTCACGTACAACCAAGCAGTTACTGGGGAAACGAAACTTCTTTATTTTTCACCGGACAAAAATCGTTCTCCACTCGTTGGAAAGCTCTCAATTTATCACGCATTTCTTTCGTACTTGTTCTTCTATTCATGTCGTAGTTTTATATTTATTTATGTTATAAATGGATATAGTAAACAATGCCGCTTGTTTTGTTGTCACTTGGTTGAGAAGTTAATCTTGCTTATAGCAATTGTAGACGCGCACCTTAACAGAAAATTACCTACTTAGGTACTCTGTTCTAATTTCGATTTTTAAAACATTTATGTCGTAGTTTTAAATTTATTTACATTTACGAATTAGCGGGAAGAAAGCATGTTCCATGTTTTAGCATTTTAGCCGAAGGCTCAAGGCGGAAAGTTACCGAGGGTCCAGGGGCGGAGCCTGTCCACTTTTACTTTCCGAACATCCCAACAGAGTGGAAAGTAATGTACAAATCGTCATAGAAGTTTACACTTCTCCCGTGTGGTCTTTTTTTATTTCTTTCGATTTTTGGATTCTACGAATCTTGAAATGTAATCGAACAAATTTTGAAGGGGCCGAACAATTTTTTTTCTCAGTCGTTTAAACAGGTTCATTATGGAAAATAATAAGCAAAAAGAAGAAAATCCGTTTATCCACTTCGCCTTACGCCGTTGAGTATAATCAAACACACCTTTATTTCCCCGTTCTACTATTTTACATCTTGCGTTGGTGATACGAACCTAATCAAAAATAAAATCGCGTGCGTCGGACAACTGTATAAGACACTTATATTTTGAGGATGATCATCTTGAAACGTGTATCTGGTGACCAAGAGGTCGCCAGTTCGATTCCCGGTCATCGAACAATAATTTTTTTTTAACTTACAAAAAACTGACACCCAAACGAATGTGTAGAAAAAACTTAATTGATGTGTCGTGCGGGTCAATATGCCCTACCCCGTGTTGTTCCCTGTGCCAGAACGTACCTTTTCTATAAATTATTTTCATATTGATTGTATCGTTATTAAGTACTGCGCATTCGCGAACCTCCTTGTAACAAATATGATTTCTACAGTTTTCATCCGATTTCGATGACATTTTCAGGGATTGGATGGTTTATACGTTTCAAAGATTAAGTAGGTATTTAAAATATTTCAATGATCTGTGCATTCGTGTTACGGATAAAAGTAAGGTATGTACCACACTATTAATTTAACATACTTTTTTCCCACCTCTCAATAATGTGTTCGTAACACTTCTGCTACTGCAGCTTCTGAGAAAAAAACTAAAATTATTTGGAATAGGTGAATTCCTGGATGTAAGGTTCTGTTGTAGGTATGTCTATTTTGTAGGCTTGCCATCTCCTGTAATGAACTTCAGCAGACTTATAATTTACGACCCACCGCAAACGGCAAAAAAAAAAAAAAAAAAAAAAAAAAAAAAAAAAAAAAAGATCCCCAATGAAAATACGCTGATGAAACAGAGAAAAACAACCGAGGATGTTGATTAGTCCGACCGCCTCGTTCGTTAGTCAGAACACAAACTTCTGCCTCCGATATTTTTTTTAGCTCAGTAAAACTTGAGCTCGGTCGTACATTGGTTGTAAGGGAGCAACAAAAAACGGTAGTAGGATAAATACGGTTGGGTATTATACTGAAAGAGGACTATAGAGTGATGCTTAGTAATTTAACGGGAAACATTGCAAGACCCTTTTAACGATACGAAAATCCTCAATGCTCAAGATGTCGGTACATGCGGAAGATAGTTTCATGCAAATGCGTCATTTGTTAGGGGGTGGCGTTTCCAAAACATTTGTATTCAAGGGGTGATGGCGACCGAGAAACCTATAGGGTAGCTTTTCCCTCTGGGGCGTCTTGTGAATAGCTTCGCGCGGTGGGCGTGACTCGGTGTAAAGTGGTGATCGGTGTTCGAGAGGTAAACGAAGGAAAATGTTGTGATGAGCACAAGTCAACCTCTCATTCCTTACCTGCCGACAAAGCTAGAATGACATAGAATCGACGTTTCTCCGTAACTTATTGGAACCAACTAATGTGATTATCCTTTGGATCAGTTCAGATGTAGTTCTGAGACTGATATGTCAGGTACAGAAAATAAACACAAGATATCTTTTCTTCTTCATCAGTTTGGAAAACAGTCTGAAATACAGCTATTTCACTTTGAATTCAAAATTTTCCACATAGAATCCAAAATTTTAGAGGTGAACGACAGAAGAAGAAAGAAGAAAAACGTTTATTGAACACAAAGCTCTTCACAATTAAATATACATTTGTTATTAATATAAACATTACAACGTGGTTGGTGTAACCGTCCGTCGGAGGTTCGAGCCATAATCCTACTCTTTGGTTTCTAATGCTGTAGAATAATATTAAAATAATGCGATATTTTCCAAAAAAAATTATAAATAAAATATAATAAATTGCAACCAATAGCCATGTGTTACCTGGTATTACTATATACATCGGAAATCAGCCTTAATTTTTTCTTAGAAATTAAACTGTTCTACAAGAAACTTCCTGTAGCGCCAAGCATCTTTACAAAATTGTATTAAGCAAGACCATCCCATACCCCCTTTTTAAATTTGTATTGCCCTATCTCTTGAGAGCGTTTCACTGTTAAATGCGGCCCATCTATATTCTTTAATGATAGGACAAACACACGAAAAATGAAATACGTCTTCCCGCTCTCTTAGATTGCACAATGAGCACGCTTCTCGTGTGCTCGAACTATGTGGCCTACCATTTAAACTTAACGTTTCACTTCGCAACTTGAAGAGCCAACGAGCACCACCTAATCCAATATCATCCGTCTGCTTAATCAAGCTAGCGCATTTCACTGTGGGATCCAATTCTCTATATAATGTCTGCGATTCGTTCACCTTGAGTCGGAAGCTGGAGAATTCCTCATTGTGATAACTTGACAGTAATTTCCCTACATTATCTTTCAATTCACTGCTATCGAGTGTTTCTAACGGGTTGGGAAGCCGATATCTCTCTGCCATTTCCCCATAGTACCCTGCCCAAAAAATTCTGTTACGTGCAACCTCACCCCGCAACAATCCTTGGCAGGCGAGAATCGGACATCCCAGCTACCTTGGCAACATAGCCAAAGTGCCGACCCAGGGTACAGGTGGACAGCGTACTTAGTTCCGTTTCCAGGTATACAATATAATTTGGGGCATTGATGGGTAGGTGAAAAAGCTTTTTCAAAAATAATAGCTGCACAGAAACGAACAGAAAACATGCAGTTCTAACCTGGCACACATTCCTCACCCACCAACATAATTGAAATGACAATTAATTTCTGTTTTTCATAATTAATATATCACCCAATAGGATTCTCCTAGGATTCATCACTGACAAATGAGCTGAGTGATCAAAATTTATGAAGTTCACTCCTCGGGAATTCGTTAACTTCACAGTTCACAGTTTGGTAAACAGTCTGATAATACAGCTATTTTCCATTGAATTCAAAATTTTCCACATAGAATCCAAAATTTTGGAGGTGAACGACAGAAAACATGCAGTTCTAACCTGGCACACATTCCTCGCCCACCAACATTATTGAAATGACAATTAATTTCTGTTTTTCATAATTAATATATCATCCAATAAAATTCACCTAGCATTCATCACTGACAAATCAGCTGAGTGATCAAAATTTATGAAGTGTTTTCACTACTCGGGAATTCGTTAACTTCACAATTCACACCTTCACAGTATCATAGTTACGATTTACGAATAACTGCAATGTTTGTGCTTGGACCCAGAGACTTATTCTTGAAACTTCTCGAGGCTGGTCCTTTCAAAAATCGACAACACACGACAAGTGGTTGGTAGCAGAGAGTGGAGCTGATAATTCAAAGCTATAAAAGTAGCGAATTATCTTGTGTAAACCCGTCTTAATATGATTTTAATACTTTCGCCAAAGCACAATGGCAACCGTGACCAAGGCCAGGTTGAGCATTCTACCGTCAAACTTTTCAACTACAGTCAACTATACATCCAACTGCAACTTAATGGGGAATTTCGTTAGGTTTCCCTAACTATAAGAGTGGGAAATAAAACAGAAATGGATAATAAAAGAATAGTAAAGATAATAAAGTCGGACAGATCTCAGAATAGGAGGATTCCGAGATTTGGGAACCTGATGGTAGTCTGCTGTCTGTAATACCTACATATTCCAGAACAACAATGTTGCATTGATCCCAATAATACTTGGTTTATTCACTATTCATGGTGATAAATTATTGAAAATAAAGCAGTAGAAAGTCGTAAAATTACAACAATAATGTACTTAAAAGGCATAATACGCAATTAAACAACATTGAGATGTATGCAAGTGGTCTGCCACTCACCGCCATTACTAATAAGGTCGCCAGTCGCACATCTTCTTCTCCTTGATGAAATGGTCTACTGCAGTGTTTCTTAAAGTGTGGTACATGCACCCCTGGGGGTACATAGACAAATGGACAAAGTCCTGGGGGTACTTGAGAAGCTGTGTGTATTGCGGTTTTTTAAAATCTACAATGCATCGAAGGAAAAAAAAAAGAATAAAATAATAATAATGAAAAATAATTAATAGGAGATAAAATAAAATGCGTCAGCCATGGTTATTTTACGGAGCTAAGATGTAGATGATGAGGTTTTTAATCCACGAACAATGAACCAACAACCACTCATTTTGTGAATAAATTTCAAGTAATGATTCCAACTGAATTCGTTGGTAGTACTTAACCTTTTGTCTTCGAGTTCATGCCAACTCACTAATTTACCTACCAGTTATTACTTTCGTTTCATCAATTTTCAAACCTGAAATTTCTCAATATAAAAAGTGCAATATTTCTATCATTAGGTTCATATTCCTCGCGTTCTGTGAGGCTGTCATTAGTAATTTTTTCTCATTCAACCTTGCTTTTTTTAAACACATTTAAAAAATTTTAAACAAATTACACACAACAACAAACAAAATTTTAAACACATTACGTGGTTCGTTCATTTTTTTGACATTTTATTTTCAAAGTTATTTTATTTATTTATTTATTATTATTATTATTATTATTTTTTTTTTTTTTTGAAGATTGATTTTGAGTTTAAAGACTTTTTATTTTACTATTAACAACATTTACTTATGCTTACGGCCTTCTTTGTGACTAAAGTGCCAACCTACCAATCTTTCGTCTTATTGAAAATATTTCATTTTATGTTATCATGAATGTTTATAAATTTGTATTCTACAAAAACAGTTCATAAATTGCTCGAGAAATCTTTTTTGAATTTTATTATTAATTCAGTACCTATATGTGTTAATAACTTTTTTAGGGAAGATGGGTACATCAAAATCTGTGGGGGGTACATGACCATTCTCGTTTCTGCTCGGAGGGTACATGGAAAAAAATTTAAGAAACAATGGTCTTGTGCATACGAGCGAGTATTGCATCTCAGCTTCTCTAGTAGATGTTTCATTCTTTTACAAGATGGGCGGAAAATACAATGGGAAAGTTGTTGTTTATCACCGTTTTTCCAAGATAAATGGTTATATATCGTGAAAGGCCGGTGGCCGCAGTGCTGTAATGCTCCACCGTAAACTTGACGACCGTGTATAAAATGCGAAAAAGGGAAGAAAAAAAAGTAAGGAAGGAGGGGCTGTAAAAAAGCTGAGAAGGGAGTCGGGTGAGAGATAGAAGGTAGTGGAAGATACGGGCAACTGTTACTCCTCTGCTTTTGACGTCCTTTCGCACTGGTTTTAAGAGTCACCTTGTTATTTTATGTTTGAGCCCGACAAAAGACTTCGGCCCGATGTCGGCTTGCGGTCTTTTTCACGTGACGACTCTACGTTCCTCTTTTCCCGCACCTCGTCGTTTATTTAAATGGAAGGAAAATGTCGGAGACGTCGGAGGACGGGGTGTTATCTAGGCGAGGCGTCTTCAACGCGGCTGAAAGGAAGTTTTACGTGTTGTGGGACATTTCCGAGGGCAGGTTCCAGCTCGGTAATGTGATTGGAAGATCCGCAAAGAAAAGATCTAAGTCTTACAGCATGTCCATATCAGTGACTTTTCACAATATTAGAGTGTGGAAATGCAAATGGGTCTAAGTGCTTTCTGCCGACTTTTTCAGAAGAGCAATTCAAAAGTTTAGACCCAATTAGTAGTAAATGAATATGACTCAATTAAAGATAACAAGCGCCCTGGACCCTGCAGTTCCTTCTATTTAGAGCCTACTGCTCCAACTCAAAAAAGTCCAGTCATGCAGCATGACCCCATGAGCGAATTTTTGAAGAAATCTTCGATATCAGTCGCTATTGATCGTGTAGAGAAATTTTAGTTTATGATTTTGATAGACAAACATGGAATCAAATTATTAAACAAGCACCTACTACCTACGTTTTAAACAGCATGGTTCTAGGATTGGTTATACAGGGATACTTCCATAAGAGTAGTTCAATCTGAATTTAAACAACGTTTCATGCAAATATTACCGATTTTTACAACTAGCGAACGGCATTATTCCAATTTTTGACTGATTTTTCAACTTTGAAATTTTTGGAAACTTGATACACATATTCTTATAGGAAATTTTACGCTGATTCCGAATATACCACATGTTAGTATGCTGAAAAAATTATTTCGCACAACAAATCGCAAAAAACAGGCTATTTTGAAATTATTGACTACATTTTTGAAAATTTCAACCCAAAGATGTAATCCGAACATGCTAGCCAACGAACTTGAACTTCAGTTTTGTGTCCTTAACATTTTAAAATTCGTTTGATACATACATACATATATACAAACATACATACATAAAAAAATGCGTTAAACGTCAGAATATGATTCAGAATAGCCTGAAACGGATTGCTCCATAAAATTTAAAAAAAAAAATCACATTCTACAAATTTTGAGGCGAGAGCAATAGCTTAATTTTCTTCAAAAATTCGCTAAAACATGGAACAAGGTTATAACGCATATCTATATATATATATATATCTGCAGGGTGCCCCCCCCCCCCCCCTGCTGAAATCGTTAATAATGGGTCAAAAGAATATGTTTTTTCCAATTTTAATGTTTTTTTTTTTTTTTTTTAAGGATCTCAAAAATGACAAAATTGCGCATTGCGCACTTGCGAAAACGTGCAAAATTGGCATAAACTTAGTTATTTTAAACGGGAACCCCCATTTTTTATTGCAGATTTGAATTTACGTGAAATTTCGTGAAGAAATGACCCATCACTAAGTCTTTTAAGTGCGCGCAGTCGGGCGCAATCCCGCTCTAAAAGCGCAATAAATGTGAATTACTGAGTTTTTGAAGATATTCAATTGCCACACGTAATGTATGATTTTGGAGTATTTTTTCGTGCTGAACCTCGTGATGGTGTTAATTTATTGATGTTTGCAATACCAACTTGGGAAAACACCGAAAAACCCACATAGTACACTTTGTGCTTTGTGGAAATGTGCAAGAAAAGTGTAATTCTGGTCAGTTTTCCGGTGTTTTCCCAAGTTGTTGTTGCGAATATCAATAAACGAACATCATTAGGTTTAGCACGGGAAAATACTCCAAAATCATGTACCCATTTGAGATCAAAATTTGTATTTTTACATGAGGCTATTGAGTATCTTCAAAAGCTCTGTATTTCAACTTTCACTTTTAGAGCGGAATTGCGCAATTTTGAAGCGGAACTGCGCAGTTTTGGTGTTATCGAGCTAGAGTTGCTTATACTATATATCAATTAACATTGATTTAATGTTATAAACTACATAAACGATGTTATAAATTATATGCTCTCTTGTGTTTCTTGGAATACATTTGCTCACCTTATCACGCCATAAACTAGTAATTAGTACCTAACCAATTTTTAACTTGCCCCCAAATTATCTAATTCTCTAATTCTAATTATCTACCTTCACATTTCATTTATTTCTATATCAGCCTGTTATGTAGACTTTCACTGTTATTTTACCTTCACTTTTTGACGAGCGGTTTATTTCTAGTTTGATTACACCATTTCAGTTATAATATGTAATTGTTTTAATTAAATGTATTGGGTTAGCCCGTATTGTCGAATAAATAAACAAATAATATAGACACAAACTATTGTGAAATAAAACGATAGTTGTATTCTAGGTACCTAGTTTTAGTCGGGTCACTAATATTGCTACACGATTCCAGAATAATTATCAAAGTGAGAGCTACTTTGGTGTCGATTTGCAGTCTCGCTTTTTAGTGTCATTTCGTTTGTTGTTAGGTCATGGCTATAGCATGTTCCATGCTAAAAAACATTTCCCAGATAACCTGCGATTAGACGAACACTTCGGCCAAGTTTATAGTTATAGTGCAATTTGCACTGTAGCAGCCATAGGCATTCTAAATTTAGAAAAGGAACTATGTAAGCCCCTCACGCGTGTTACTTCAAAAGGGTTTATGTACTATATGAGCGCTGCATTCTTTGATTTGCCCTATGAACTATGTAAGTACCATCCCGAACGACACTTGTACCAGCTTCATATCACTGGTCTTGGCCCATAGACCTGTAAAATACAAAAACGCAATCTTCCTATTTTTTGGCACTTAGACGCTTTTGCGCTTCCACGCTTCAAATATTACATTATATTTCTATACAGTTCTTCGCCCTCCTGCCTTGTTTCTTGGGCTGTATTCATCAGAACTCAAGTCGATTACTTCATGATCTCCTATCCTCAACAATTAGACTGCTGTAGCTAATTTCTTTCCTAATCGAAATTGAAATTTGAAATAAAGCGTCCGTGGGACCCGTAGAATTGAATTCAACGTTGGGTTTAAAAAAAAGGTAAAATCCAGAAATAATATTTGAGAAGGCTCCAAAATTAATATTAATGATGACAAATTTGGTACATCGAATGAATGAATGAATCAAGATGTTTATTTAAAAGAAAAAAAAAAAAAAAAAACCAGGTAACATCTTTAACATCTTAGGCAATGGTAAGACCGTCTGCCAGGCTGGTCATTCTTGAGCACATTTATCAGTAATCAACGTCATAACAAAAATTAACACAACAATAATTAAATATGTTTAAATAATATATCAATGTATACGTGTAGTTTGTAGTAATTAATGGTTAGAAGTAGTTGAATTCATTTAAAAGGCATTGAATTGGTAGAATTGAATTCAACGTTGGGTTTAGAAAAAGGTAAAATCCAGAAATAATATTTGAGAAGGCTCCAAAATTAATATTGATGATGACAAATTTGGTACATTGATTTAGTTGTAATTTTGAAGCCGATGTACATAATCAATAGCTCAATGTTCTACGAATATCTACAAACAGTCATCAATAATCCTTTAATTCGAGACGCTTAGATTGTAGAATATAGAACTATAGATTATCTGTCACTCTTGAGAGCTTTACTTGAAATGTAACGTGAACTTAACACCCGCGTCGAAAATGAAGAGAAATCGAGATTTTTATCGGCAAAAAAAGAAGGCACGACGGTTGATTTAAGTTTATTTACCACCAATCAAAACCACTCCTCCCGACCCAACGATATCCGTAATTCACCAGACCTTTCTTATCCGCTTGGAAGCGCTATTCCGTCAGTTCCTCTTCTTTCACTGAAGATTCCAGTACTCTCGTGGGAGCTCCTTCAAACTTTTGGGTCTCCAATTTTTTCTTATTTTTCACCTCTTCTTTTTCAAGAGATTTCCTTTCTCACTCACTTCAGAGGTAAATCGGATGGAGGAAACAGATCTCCTTTTTTTTTTTTTTTTTTTTTTTTTTTAATTTGATGACTTTTCGTCGGGAATGAGTTTTTTTTCTTTCTTCCAGAGCGTTTTCCTCGAGTTACAAGATCGAATCAGGCATGGAAACCGTCTAAAGCTTTTTTCTTCGGAAAATCTTCCAAAGTCTGACTTTTCGGAAATAATGTAAAGATCGAGGTGGATGAAAATGTGTTTTTTTCCGTTGACCCGTGGGAAATTCAAAAGAGAGTTTTGGGTAATACATTTGCGTTTGAGGCTTTTTGATATTTCATAGTCTATCTTAGTTTAAAAATTCACAAGACATTGGGTTTATCGGTGGTACCGGGCTGAAATGCGATCTGAGCCAAGGTTAAACTTTAGGCCATAGTCTGTGCCAGGGTATGGTCACTCTACCGATCCGGTTTTAACGAATTTTCGTAAAAATGGAGTTATTGCAATCGTTGAAAAATAATTTTAAAAATATTTTCTATACAAGTACATGTATGTATATATATGCCATACCAGGCAATATCTCTCCTCTGAGTAATTCACCGATCTAAGCATTCGTAGTGGATAGAAGATCGAGTGATAGTGAGGGCTTAAGCTATGATGTAAGTCTGATTTATTTAGGTGGCATCCTTCCTTTTCATACAGAAGACTTGGAGGGAGGGGGGGAGTCAAGATAACGGTAGGGGGATGGAGAACACATTACGGAAAGGTTTTTCCGTAAGACAGCATTCTGTTGAGCAAGTAAAAATGCTCCAATTCAAAAATAAAATTTTATGAAATTATCACTAAAAATCACGAAGTGTATACTTAGATCGTTATTTTTATCATTTAATGATTAACATGACGATTCCATTGTTTTCCCGACCATTACGTTACGATATAATAAAGAAAGTTCTGATGCTTTTCACGTACAACCGATCGTTGACAGGGATAAATAACTCCCTAATTTTCGCAGGACAATTTTCGAGTTCCATTATATCTTAGAAACCTCTTTGTTCATGAAATTCTAGACAACTGTTTAAACTTTTTAAAACCATTGAAATTTGGTATTCTAGAGTAATTTTCCTCAAAATGTCGCTAAAGCCACATAAGATCGAATCAAATCAGTGTAATAACGTACCTACCTAAAAACGTTTGGGAGGTTTTCGGCGTGCAACAAAAGGTCAAGGTTTCATGATTAGAAAACAATTTGTGTGAACAACAAGGAAATCTTATGTACAACCCTCTGAGGCTATAATAGGTTGCGTGATGGTTTCAGCAGTTCAGCAGTTAAAGTACCTTAGTCTAAATTAGCTGTGCACAACAGCATACTTGTTGAGATTCATGGTGCCTGAGGCAACCTAGCAACATTTACATGTGATGTAAAACCACAACTAGTCTGATCGGCTAATTTATTTCTATGAATACATCTGTCTAATAGAGATCATCAAGGATTGGTGGGAGGTGATATGGGTTGCTGACGCTGACACTTCAAGAAAGGCGAAAGACTAGTCATAAGGCTCTGGGTCAGCAAAGATTTCAAATAGCCACGTCGCAATGTAATCGAATTGGGAAATACACAAAGGTGTATTATATCTGCATTAGATCACCCTTCTGCACAGATCAATGCCATATATACTTAGTATTATCATACTCTGTATACAATACATTATATAAACTCCAGACATAGCGTTTTGCGAAAGGTTTAGCCTCCAATTTATGGTTTTTCGTGAATATTAATAAACGAAGTATGACAAATTTATTTTTCGATCATGTAGAAGGGTTGCATGGACTGCGCATTGATTTGGAACTCTTACTGTTTATTGCACATAAAATCCGCTTTTACAATAAATCTTATATTACATTTCTTGTTTTCTGCCAGTTCTAGCCTTTGGGAAAAAGAAACGGGTTAACGTAAAGCGATCAGGGTGGTTTCATTCGATTTTTAGGGATGATATATATTTATGTCAACCAAAATACGTAACTGTTACCATGAAACTTTTCGAGATCTCGAGGTTTTTATATCTCAGCCCTCAAATATTACCCTTCGAGGTTGATCGATATTGATGCCAAGCTCCTGGACCAAGACCCCAAATGTGATTTATAACCCAAGTTTCATAAAGAATCGTCTACTAGTTCCGGAAAACAGTAGCTAACGGACCGCGGACGGACGGATTTTTTAAAACTATTTTTGATTTTTGGAATTTACGCATCTTGAAACGTGAACTAACACATTTTGAGGAATAGTTTGTTGAATAGTTATTAATCCATGAAGTATTAAAGTATACATTCTCGATTTCTTCCTACGGCTCCTAATTAAATTTCGCAATAGTCCCCCCCCCTTCGTTTGTAACTTGAAGAATAGAAGAACGACCAAGCCGAAAAACGTAAAGATTCCAGAAGAGCTGTAATTCCGCTGGAAAAAGAGTGAAGATTTTTTCGTCCCGTGAATTAGAAATATCAGGGAACTTAGGGAGTTTGGATCGGCAGTAAATAAACTGGAATCAAGCAAGACCATTTCTTCTCTGGCTGGTTCTCTCTCATTTAACCCTCCTCTCTGGTTTTTAGTTGCTTCGCCTGGACGTATTTTCCCGTTGCCAACGCCTTTCCCTTCTTTTTCCTACACCAACCTGATGTCATCTCCAAATGATTTGCTCTGCCCTCCGAATTAAGATTCTGAAAAAAAAGGAAGATACCCAAGATAACCTCGTCGGGCGGGTTATTCCACCTCTCCCTGTTAATTTTTAGCGAATTTTCGAAGAATATGAAGATATTGCAATGACTCGAATTCTCTTAATGAAAATCCGTTTTGATGCATTTAAACACATACGAGTATAATAAACATACATACTATAAACTACATACCTAAATCTACAAATTATAAATAAAAATCGAATGTGAAATTTAATTAGAAACTCAAACTTAGAAGCCTATATATGTCCTACACGAATTTCTTTTTTTATCATTTAATAATAATCAATAGGGCGTTTCCTTTTTTTTCGACCGTCACGTGTCGGCGAAAATATTGATTTTCACGTGCAACCAATTCGTTACTAGGGAAGTGTAACTCCCTTCGTTTTCATAGCAAGAAAATCGTTCGCCACTTTTTATAATGCTCTCATTTTACACAACATTTCATCATCCCTAAGCCTCTCTAGTATCAAGGAAAGCTGATTTATTGCGCTAAGTTAAAATCATGTTCGCAATATCAATTATTGAGAATGATCACCTGAGTGTACACAATTATTCAAATGACCATGCTTATAACTCAGCTTGTTGGCCACGCACTTCGCAGTAGTTAACATAATAAGGTTGGATAAACCGAGAGCTTTCGAACGAATGGTCAACGAATTTTGTGGGATGAAAAACGACGAAGTACTTTCTCCCCAGTAACGACTCGGTTGTAAGCGGAAATCATCAAATTAACAAAAATGAGAAAACATAACATCAAGTAGTAGTCAATCCCTTAGTAACCAACCCTCAAAGCACTTTAGTTTTGATTCTAGAATGTATAAAAACACAAACGGTGGGTACAGCTTTCGTACAAGTACGCAATCACGAGGGACATTTTATGTCTTTGCGCCCCCTCCCGCATTTGGTTTTAAAATTATGGCTTTACTTATATAAAGCTTGCAATCGTGTTCACAATATAAATTATTGAGAATGATCACCTGTGTGTAAACAATTATTTAAACAGTCACGCTCATACCGCAGCTTGTCGGTCACGCACTCCGCAGTGGTTAACGTAATATGGTTAGGTAAATCGAGAGCTATCCAACGAGTGGTGAACGATTTTTGTACGATGATAGCTGGCGAAGTTAAAGTTCCGTAGCAACGATTCGGTTGTACGTGAAAATCATTAGAAATTTTTCATAACGCTTTATTCGTCACACCGTAACGTCACACTTTTTGAGTTATGTGCCAAAGTAAAGACATAAAATGTCAAAAACTAAAACTGCTAAGTAACCGTAATGTACTAATAATGTGTAAAATTAATCATTATTAAATGATCTGACTGTAGAACCGTAGGTTTACCGTCCGTTTTTTTTTTTTTTTTTTTTTTTTTTTTTTGGTTTATTATAAAATTATAACCTTTTTTTAAACATTTTAACTGTGAAGCGTGCGTTTGCGGGGTCTTGAAACTATAAAGGTGTTTACCTTTTTGGGAGGCGCCAGGAGGAAATTGTTTATTTTCGAATATTTTCATAATTTTCCATCAATATTATTTATAAAATAAGTTTCTTCATTGAAATTTAAAACTGGTTTTAAAATTACTATCCCCTTCACCCAGGGCTCATTCCTTCTTCAGCTCAATTTGAGCTTGTCCCAGATTTTAAAATCCGGAACTCTAAATTGAAGATCATTTCATTTTCGATTTCCACACATGTAGTAGTACACTACCTGCCAACGAGCTACAGGCAAAGCCTTGAAATCATTAAAATAAGCGCGACAATCACATAGTCGGCAACGAGTCTTAAAATGCTAATGTGACTATTGTTTTTGTGGAGGAGCTTGTTAATTCAGAATTCCATCAGCCGCAAAAGTGCCCGGATATCCCTACCCTTTTTGAAGTAACAGATAGGAAGTGAGTATATTATTATCGAAGTAAAACCCACGAAATAGCTGAAATACGTGCTACAATCAGAACTTTAGGCAACACGTGTTCAACAATACTAATGACGTGATACAAATAAATCGCCATCTCCCAACGACGTTTTATCGTTGATATGAGGTCAACTTTTTCACAACTGGGTTTGCGCGTTCGACGCAACGAGCTACAGGCAAAGCCTTAAAATCATTAAAATAAGCGCGACAATCACATAGTGGGCAACGAGTAAAATGCTAATGTGACTATTGTTTTTGTGGAGGAGCTTGTTATTTCAGAATTCCATCAGCTCCAAAGGTGGCCGAATATCTCAACCCTTTTTGAAGTAACAGATTGGAAGTGAGTATATAATTATCAAAGTAAAACCCACTAAATAGCTGAAATACGTGCTACAATCTTTAGGCAACATGTGTTCAACAATACTAATAACGAGATACAAATAAATCGCCATCTCCCAACGACGTTTTATCGTTGATATGAGGTCAACTTTTTCACAACTGGGTTTGCGCGTTCGACGCGGCAGACGGTTTCGAAGCGACTTTAATCCTCTTTCTGCCCCCCTCGAAAGGCTGCGCTCTCGTAAAACCCCTGCTTTTACGATCCGACTGCCTTCACCCTGCGATACCGCTTCACCGTTGGCAGTTATGCTTTACGGCGCACTTGGCCAAAGGAAAACAATCTCTCGGTCTTTTCGTCGGAAGGACCTTCTGTCCGATTGTTCCATTTCCCTAGTTTTAGAGTACCTTTAACTAAGCCGCGTCATCTGGACGAGTGTTTAGTAATTAGTGAAATGGTTGTTGAGTGAGTCCTTCTGGTCGTTAAAGTCGTGTGTCATGAGAAGAAACGACGTTTCTCAACTCGTTGAAACGACTATGATTAGCCGTTAAGCCGAATCTTGTTGAAGTTTATAGTTATAGTGTAATTTACCCTGTAGCAGCCATAGGCATTCTAAATTTTGGAAAACAACTATGTTAGCCCCCCACGCGCGTTAATTCAAAAGGGTTCATGTACTATATGAGCGCTGCATTCTTTGATTTGCTGTATGAACTATGTACCATCCCGAATGACACTTGTACCCTACTTCATGTCAGTGGCCTTGGCACATAGACCTGTAAAATACAAATCACAAGCTTCCTATTCTTTCCTTCTGTCCTGAAGGACATTCCGTCCGATTGTTCCATTTCCCTAGTTCCAGAGAAACTTGAAGTTTATAGTTATAGTGTAATTTGCACTGTAGCAGCCATAGGCATTCTAAATTTTGGAAAACAACTATGTTAGCCCCCCACGCGCGTTACTTCAAAAGGGTTCATGAACTATATGAGCGCTGCATTCTTTGATTTGTCTTATGAACTATGTACCATCCCGAATGACACTTGTACCCTGCTTCATGTGAGTGGCCTTGGCACATAGACCTGTAAAATACAAATCACAACCTTCCTATTTTTTTCCTTCTGTCCTGAAGGACCTTCCGTCCGATTGTTCCATTTCCCTAGTTTCAGAGAACCTTTAACTAAGCGGCGTCATCTGGACGAGTGTTTAGCAATTAGTGAAATGGCTGTTGAGTGAGTCCTTCTGGTCCTTAAAGGCGTGTGTCGTGAAAAGAAGCGACGTTTCTTAACTCGTTGAAACTATTACGATTAGCCGTTAAGCCGAATCTTATTTGTCAAGGATTTAAGCAAAAACGCTGCAAATTATTACATAATGGTTTATTATTTCCGAATCAGATAGCCAGCTATAGTAACCAGCATGCTCTGGGACTTTCGCCAGTCTCTTTTCTAGTATCCACCCCTGTTCTCGCGTTACAGGCTGCGCTCCCGATGTGGAGCACATGGATGATCTTACAGCCACCCGAGTGGTCTCATTCAATCCACGCAGCTAATTTCTATAGGAATCAAACTAAAAGCGTGTAGGTACACTGGATTCCAAAAGCATCTGGGACCTATTCCAGTCAATTCTGCGTCCGAAATTACTTGGAAGACGACACCCCACTTACCCATGGCAGAAATATAAGTAAGCAGCTATTCATCCAGAGGGTTCAGACTCCAACCTGCCCATGTAATGCAGTTTTAATTTAAAAACGATTTACTTCGAAATATCTGAGAAGATTTTGGGAAGAAGAAGAACGAAGGATTTTAGATGGGCTGGATCAATTATTTTTGTAACATACTATAGTATGATATAATATACTAAATATACTAGTGTGTTCAAGGTAGGTTAAATGTTATATGGGGTAAAAGTAATAAAATATAATATAAAATATATATTATATCTATTCCGTTACGCCCCGGACGCTACCCCCCAGGTTCCGTTACACTATGTCTCTAATGCCGTACCCCCCTCAGGTTGGCGCGGCGTATTATATGGGTATAACACATAAAAGTAATAAATATCCATTCTCCTACACCCCTCTGCTACGCCCCTGGTCACCCCAGCCCCCACAAGGTACCACGGCACCTCCTCTTACTCCACCCCCCCGCTCACCGTGACCCCCTGCCAAGTGTGCCAGGCGTGCGCGCGTGCGTAAGTCTAACACTCAAAGCCTCGAAAAATACACTTTTTCGCCCGTCTTTGGCCCATAGCATCTATGCGAGTAAAGCGATCGGGATGGTTAAACGTTAGACAACTAGACCACAAATGGAGTCTATGTGTGAAAGAACGGGTTTTTTAAGTAAATTCTTAGGCCTTTTATGGTCCGGACGTCGAACCGCGAACGGCTGACGGCGAACGGCGGACGGACATTTCAAATTTGGATTCTACGCACCTTGAAACGTAAAGTGACAAAGTTTGAGGGGGGTTACACAAATTGTTTGCTATACGATCACATAGGCTTATAATTGGAAATAATAAACCAAAAGCAAATACCCTATCAACAACCCAGTCATTCAACTATTCCAGAGCTGCATCATATCACCGTGCTGAGCTGCTACTGATCCAGAATAGCACCACAATCGGATCTTGCGACTCACAACTTGGCCCTTGGTCTAAGAATGTGCCGGAATATTTCATTACAAGGTCCTTTTTGTCAAGTATTATAGCTCATTTTCCCATGTTTTAGGGGAACATTAACTTGGTCCCGTCACCTGGAAATGTGAATACTTACTGGTGAAAATGTCGTTGAGTGATTTCCTTGTGTGTACCTCATGAAATGTGTCAAGAGAAGAGGCTAAGAGACCTCCTGTTTCAACTCATTGAATGCAACAACAAAAACTAAGAGAACTGGGATGTAGTCAAACTATTTCTGGCAAGAATTTTCGTAAATTAGTCGAACTGTATGAATAGACCAATTCTTTAGCTGTTCCAGAACTTCAGCGTTCTGAACTTCACTTGTTCTACAATAGCACCACCATGAGTTGTTCTTATGGCTCAAATTAGATCACCAGACCTGAAGATAGAAAAAAAATTTGCTTTTGCAACTCTTTGTTGTGATTGCTTTTTCCCCTAGTTCCAGGGAACCAAGTATCGTCACCCGGTTCTTACTTGTCGTGGTTTGAACCTGAGATGTTTAATCAATTTCAAATTCACTCTGAATGCACGTTCATTTTATACTTTTGGCAGCTTTTTATCAATGTGATCGAAACCGGAAGGTAAATGGTAGGATAAGGTTACTGCCTAGAACTGAGAGCTCTATTTGAGTAGTATCGGGTAGTACCGCAGTTGGAACTGAGAGAGAGCATAATATTGTTGGATACGTATCTCTCCAGAACATAGGGCATGTAAGCATGATATAGAAGGGAATATTATGGTGCGGAACTGAGATTAGGGGTAATATTAGTGGAATGGATCAAAGTTCAGAATATGAGTAGATGAGGTTCACGGAATGATCGGACAGGAAGCTGAGCTAGTAGATAACGTACTTTGCCCGATTCGTCTTCACTATTCATATGCCCACGAGAGTTGCGGCGGCGTGATTACCTTGTGGTAATGAGAGACGTTGTCGTAACGCTCGTTTGAGTTGTAATGTCTTTCTCCAGGGCCACCTGCTAGCAAATCGATCCTAGACAATGTGTTTATTGGAAAGTAAGGATATGATATTTACAATTTGTTGTTTGGCACACAACATTACTAAATACTGAAAGGTAGTTGTGTAACATCCTCCTGGTTTTCATTAAAAGGCATAAATATCATGAGGAAACACTACCTACTATTGTAATCGTTAAATACAACACCCGAAAGTACAGGAATGAACCGTTATGCCGAGATTAGCTTAGAAATTTGCAAACCCTATCTAAAACCCAATCGTTGAGCTATGCAAGGCCGATTTATCTCAGTAACCACTCCACATTAGTCATTTACTTCCGAAAATATTGTTCCTCGATAGTACCAAAAGATTCTGCCAGATGTTACAAGTAAAGTATTTCCTTATCAAATATGTTACTCATCTTGCTTTAAATTAGAACTCGAGTATTTAAAAGAGAAACCCTAGAACCCTATTGATTTCGGACGTAATAATGTCTCGAGGTTTTCTCATGATGCATGTCGTTTTTCGAAACTGGATTTAGAATTTATCGTGATGGAAATATTCATTTCAAATTCTGCAACTCAAACGATGTAACAGGTGTATTATAACTATTTGCTAAGGGATACTGATCTCTAAATAATTGGGCGAAATTTTTAAAGTTTAACACACTTTAGAATTTACTGATCTGTTCATGGTTCAACGGGGGTTGAACGCGATCATTTGGATTTCGGAATTATCGCTTTCACACAACTCTTTGTTCTTACCTTCCAAGACACTGTTCGGATATCCACGCTTCAGGGCCTCTCCATGCTTATGATTTTGGAAAAAATACAATGGAATTGCTCGGAATTTCAGTGAAGTTTACTATTCTATTTACTGAGTACGTGAGAATCTCTTCGGCTCTGCGATGAAATAATATGACCTTATTATATTGTGCGGATGGAGTCTGGTGCGAGTCCCATTTTTACTCATCAGTACCTTTGTCTCTCACCTTTTGGTATGCTCTTATAACTTCAGGATGCGATCGAACAGACACCGTGGTGTCGCACAGTTGCACAAGAGATTGCCAGGTCTGAGGTTACATGGTTACGAGGCGTCATGAATTTTGCATTCCATGGGAATATAGAGAGGCTAAATGGATGGCTATAGAGCTGAAGTTTCTGGTGGATGCAGTTTGCCAGAGCTAAATAAGTTTGCATATAAACAAGTGTATTTGCATTTATAATCACCCATTACTCAGTGATGAGTTTTATCTGACCTAGGAATTCGCTAGTGGGAGGATACCATCCTTTATGGATTTCGTTGGATACTGAAGTTGAGGCTTGCCTGGTTTTGATGGATGAAGGAATCACTGCACAGATGTGCACTCGAAGATGTGTAACATGAATGCAGATGAGTACTAAATTTCTTAGAAGTTACTTTGACAACTGGGTTTAGAAGTAAGGCTACCTAAAATACAAAATCTCTCTATTAATGCATTTACCTGACTTCTATAAAGCCTCGGAGAGGGAATTCCGTCAATTTGATTTCTGATTGATCGCCCTCTCATAACTCTTTCTTCTTCCCCTCCGAGACTCTGTGCGGATTCCTAGATACCAGTGCCTCTCCGAGCTTCGGATCCTGGAGAAAATACAATGGAATTAATTGAGTTTCCGTGTAAGGTTTTCTCATCGTGGTGGTCAGCGAGCGCTCTCCCAGGCCATTAGACCACTAAACGTGAGAGTCTCCTCGGCTCTGCGAGGTAATTGAGTTTCGGAGACCACTTAGCACGACCCCGGCACCCATTAACTTCAGTAAAAATATCCTTCGCCTGCTCCGTCCCCCCCTCTGAGTTGAAAGAAAATGCAGCTCGCTGTGTATTTCTCGTTAGTCCTTTTTTAATGAAGTAATTCAATTTCGTGGTTTTCCTCTTCTCCAGTGATGAAAATGAACCTAAATCATCCCTGGAAAATGGGTTACAACTCCATTATACACCTGCCACGTCGCACGCCCATTAAACACAAAGTGCAACGCCGGACACAAAGTACCCTTTGGTGACCTCTCTAGCCCATCCATCCAACAATATCTCATGGGTACCTTATGATATAGTTGATACTAATTATTAAACAAGCTAATTTATCTGCTAATTACAAATAAAAGTTTCCATTGATATGATTCGTCGATATGAGTTACTAGGTGGAACCCGGCGCCTTGCAATAATAGCCGAAATAATCCTGAAATTCGCCTTTATAATCGGAAGAGTAATCTTGTTTTATTATAAATGATAGAAAGAATGGTATGTACATGTGAAAAGAATATGTATGGGTGAATTAAGTATTCATTTAAAAAAGAAGAAAATAAACCGCAATTCAAATAAGTACGTAAGGAACAGTGCGAGTAGGATCCATGTGGTTACTCATGTTAGAACGACATAGGAAAAGCCTCGATAGAAATTAATGTTCTTAAGATATGACTAAATTCTTAATTTGTTAATGTGAGGGCAATAAAGGAAAAACGCTTTAAATTATTACATAAAGGTTTACGTATTTCTTTATTCGATAGCCCTTCTACGAAGATCACTGATCCATGGAAAATTAGTATCAAACTGAGTTTATTGTGCATTATCGAAATATAACTGGACGATGTAACCTACCCGAAGAAAAATTAAACGGACCCCGTACGGCGAAATGACGGATTTTTTTTTTTTTTTTTTTTTTTTTAATTCAACTTTTGGATTCTTCACACCTTGAAACGTGGGTCAACTAATGTTGAGAGGGATCGGGGCCCATTCTCATCGTGGAAAATTGTGGTGAGTTCTTTGGTCCTATCATCCTCCCTATACGCCGTAGAATCATGGGGTGTCTCGCTTTGCGATGTTCTTGAAAAAATTCAACAAAACTATTCTGTTCCTTCCAAATAATACTCCGGACTATTTCATTCGCATCGAATTAGCAATCCCACATTTGGAAGTTACAATTGTAAAATTGGCCCTAAACTGGTGGCTGAAACTTAGAACTATGGAAGATTCTAGGCTCCCTAAGCTCTGCTTTAACCGCCTCCTTGCTCTACATGATTCCCAGCCTGACCCTCAGTACAACTGGGCCTCCCAAATGTGCGCTTTGTTCTCCGAACATGATGAGAGTCGTATCTGGTCGTCCCAGGATTACCATAATTTTAACCGGGATAGTTTATTGGAGAAAATTGTGCTGTTTTGGAGACGGTCGGATGGTTTGCGTAATCAGGATTCCTCATTCAGCTCTATATATAAGATTTATTGTCCACGAGGGGACGAATCGCCCTCTTATCTCAACTTTGACATGGGAATTCATATTAAAAGGCTTCTCGCTCAAGTCAGGCTAACGGGAAATTTCTATGCTAAGCTGAGTGTACCAGGCTTTGTGGTGAAATTTGATACCACTGTAGACTGCCCACTGTGTAATTATAATTTGCCTGATTCAGTCTTCCATTTCCTCTGCGTTTACCCTGTCCTTCGCGGCGAGAGATACTCTTTCTTTCTTGAAAATGAATTATCTTTTGATAGGCTTTCTTCATTACTCTCTCTTGAAGACATACTGCATTGCAAAAAAATATTCTTCTTCGTTAAAAATTGTATAAGGACTAGGGTTTTTTTCTTGAATGAGGGATTTTTGTACTAATTTTCTGTCTTCTGTATATTTTCGCCTTTTTTTCTTCTCTCACCTCGTGGGATTTTATAATGATGTAATTGCATTGCTTTCTTCTTTATAATGTATTCTTTATACTACATTGAATAACGTATTGTCCTTTGTGCAACCTTTTCTTCATCTGCTTCTCAATGTTCAATATGTACCTTGCACTATGTCTATTCTATATATCTATATCTAATTCTTGTATTTTCGCTGCCTGCACGAACTTTTGTATCGCCGGAGGGCTTTTACAAATAAACAATTTCATTTCATTTCATTTCATTTCAATGTTTAGAGGGATCGGGGGGGGGGGGGGGTGTATAAACATTTTCTTGGTCGATTATAAAGGTGTATTATTGAAAATAATAAACCAAAAGGAGTTTGTAAATAAAGTTACCGTTGCTAAAAATCTGTAAAATAAGCGTCCAGAAATACCGTCCAGTTACTCTGTTGGAAGAAAGTTCTGTTGTGGCATAGAGTATTATGCAAAATACCAACATTGCCGAATTTATTAGCGGTTGCAGCTGGCGGCTCTCCGATCCGCCAAGTTTCGTTATCCAGGTTAAGATTTAAGGGGACTGCGTGAGGGTCAAGCTCAAGAGAAGTTCGTTATCAAAACGACCAAGGTTTCGCGTGAGCTCAGAATTATCTCCCCTTGAATCGTAAATTACGCCTCATGCGAATCCCGCAGGTCGACGCAGGCCGTCTGGGAGAGGTTTCCCCGCTAAAAACCAAGCGAGAAGGGGCTGTTTCCTTAGCTATTTCCCCGGGCTCAGCTGTTTCTTAGCTCCCGGTTTAATTTCGAGAGGTGGAAGTTCACTGGGAATAAAGTGCAGCGGGCTTATAAGGAAAGGGGAATGAATCGTCAACGGAATATTCCGAATTGTCATCCTGAAATTATTTCCACATAAATCCCCATTCATACCCGACTTGATTCCGTTTGGACGGTAATGTGGTCAAACCGCGACATAATACCACGCTATTTACCAAGGGACAACACTATATCATTTAGATCTTGCATAATTCATTACCCGAGACCCGAGGAATTGAAATCACAAAGTACATTTAAAAGAGATATTTATAAAAAAAGAATCCACGCTTGGCTGATCGCAGTTGGGGTAGCTTCGTTGGACGATGTTTTAGCGAATATTTAAGACCTGAATTAATCAATGTCAAAACAAACAATATACTGAAGTGTTTTAAAATAATGTATAAATAAAAAAAAACATAGTTTACAGAATCAAAGTAGAGGAAAGCACATACCATTGTAAGATTGATTTAACTTATAATCCAAAAGGTGAGTTATAGTAATGTATGTTACAAGAGACAGATAATTAATTAGGTCTGGTGTGATTCGCTACTTTTGCCGTCAGCGCGGGCTTGCCCTTCATCGACAGTACGGTTGACACACTAAACTATACGATAAAGCAAAATATCTATTCAAAAGTTTTCTTTCATTTCATATTGCATGATGTTAGAAGTTAATGTCAATAAACATATCTATCTATTTTCTAGCTATCTAATTGGGTCACCAAGAGACCACTCTGCGTCTTTACAATGGGGAATTCACTTGGTTACTTTTTTATTTGCTCTGTGGAAATAAGAACGAGAGCTTTCTGGAAAGGTTCCATATGATAGGTATCCGACCAGTAAAATTGCTCTTTAATCTCATTTACCCCATGACGTTACAGCCTCCGCCCTCCTTGGGAACCCACAGCTCCCTCGCCTTACTGAGTCATGATTTTCCTACCCGCCTATTGGCTAAACTAAGCAATCTATTGAGCTGAAATTTGCTATCAGAGGGTTTTCAAGCGCGCTGAACCCGAATCTGAGGTCAAAAGTGTGAAATTCAAACAGATGAAAGTTCCCCATTGCAGACAGTTTGCGTAAGCCATAATAATCAGTTAAACCGTTCTGGCATAAAATCATGCTCAAGTTAATCGTAAATCTTTAGTGAATTCATTATTTTAAAAATATATCATAATGTATGTAATGTTTAACAATGTACTATCACATAAATCTAAAACTTTTATTTTAATTATATTTTGCATGATAATCAGTTTTGGGATGTTTAGGTCGTTTCTGGCTTCCTTTGGTTTATTATTTTCAATATGCATCTTTGTATTAAAATTTTAACCCAATAATTGGTACCTAATTAATTAATAAATTAAGTTTAATTTGTTGGTTTACGTTCCAAGAAACATACGTACCTAAATTAAAGCAAGAAAAAAAATCGTATGTCTGCCGCACAGCGGTTAATTTACTTGATCAAACTGGAAGAATCGCAAATCAAATCGAGATATTTTTTACTACTTACCTATGGCTTGCAACGTCTATATACCTTGAATTTCAACAGAAATTCGACTATATTTGATGGATTACAGCTAACTGATCCGGGTAGCCCAGACATCTGCATATATAATCGATACTCAAGTACGAGTTCAGACAAGTACGTATTAAACCGTTATGTATTTCATAGGTTTTTTTTTTTTTTTTTTTTTTTTTTTTTTTTTTTTTTCAATGATCTGGGATCACTCCATGATTTTTGTTAAGACATCAATAATGTCATGGTTTCAAATTATTTTCGCTAATAACTGAACCGTTCCTAGGGAAATGTAACTCCAAAAGTTATCATGTGCTCCACTTGTGAGAAAGATCACAGTCAGTTCAAAAAACTCATGCTGCTCAAAAGGCCTGAAAATAATGGCAAATCAGATACACGCAAAGTTATTATTCAACTTTTAATAATTCTCATGTTGATAGTAACATGTAAACTATTGACATACATACCAATATAATGATACACATACATACCAATATAATTGAAATATCTATGTTGTGTATAATGACAATAACAATTCAATTTAATTCAAGTACCATGTGAATCAGCGTTGAAAAACAATAAAACGTCAAGTACCACACTTGGGGTTTACAAGAATTCATGTTTTTCGCAGTTTTGGTTACTAAGCAACTTTGCGCGTTTGCGGAACTGGTGTCGCGCGGTAAAAAAAATCGAGCTTGAGTGAGGGGTCGTAAATTCTAGAAATTTGCGTAAAATACAAATCTGCAATAAAAAAAAGCGGGTTCCTATTCGTAAAAATAAAGTTGGTGTTGGTTGCGCGCGGTTTCGCATTGCGCATTATGCAGCGTGGTCATATTTTACATCCTAGAGAAAAAAACCTTGAATAGAAAAAATAAATTCAAATAAGGATTTAAGGAGGGGGGGGGGGGGGACTCACGTGACACCCTTTTCCCCCACATGTATTTGTAATTTGAAATTTATTGTTTTTCTTTAGTCCTAGGAATACTTGATTGATCTCACATTCCAGTGGAAGTATTTCTGTTAGAATTGATAGTAATAATATTAGTTTACCATGAAATCCCAGTAGTGATAGTCATAAAGGTAATAAACAGGTCGGCGAGTGTTGATTCGTTCTGACAGAGTGTCAATGTCAAAGTTTGAGAACCATGATAGGCTACTGATGAAGTTTTGGTTACAGTCTAGTTAGACGAGTTCCAAAGTTGTGCTAATATTGGAATATTCACTTGACCTCAAGGCATTTGGTCAATAGAGCTCATCGAACTGAGTTAATCAATATTTAACAATCCACAAGACGCAGTCAATCAAACCCTGTTGATCTCCCCTCCTGTCTACCTACTACCCCTTCATCACCAACGAATACGTAGTACTAGAGAAGTGATTTGTATTACACACGAGTCAAACGCCCAGCTGAACCAGACACATACGTTTCGATGTATCATGTAGAGCTTGATTCGCTCTAAAATATTGGTTATTGGTAACATCAGTGGAGAGTGACTGATAATAGTGATTGCTTCTGACTCTACCTATAATTAGTTCTTCAGGAAATGTGAAGGTTTGGCTGCAGACGGTTCGCTATAAATTTCGTTGCTTACCAATTATTATAGTTCACTCTTTGCATGTGGAAACGTATATTAAACCAAGCTCGACTTTTTCATATCTTAGTGGTCCGATATCCCTCAAATTTGAAGATATTTACAAAAATTATATATTATCACCTGATAAAATTTCTACCACGATCTTATTATTATGGGCTGCGCATGCACGAATGAGAAATCGTTGTAATTGTACCTCGTATAGTTTAAGTACGATTTCGATTAAGTTTTCCGGGAATAGGCAGGTTAGACTGATGATGTTTCCCCATCAATGTAAGTGGTTTTCATTTAAAAGAAACATGTTTATTATTTTAAGTCTTACTATATCCTGCACTCTAAAACAGTTAATAAATGTGCTCAATCTCCTAGGAAAAAAGCTGAATATCAGAATTGGGACCAACAAGCAAGAAAAATCCTTGCTAAAAGCAATGCAAACCTGTTTTGAAAGGGAAAACAATAATTATAAACTCGATTCTCGTGTGTCGAATGTTCAAAAAATGTTGTAACCGACATGAAGATGAATTCTCTCTGAACTCTGGTGTTAATGATTCTTGGAAATTTTAATTCGTAATATGTGTTTAACCTTGCTTTTCATATTTTCCTATTAATTTATTTGTATTTGAACTTTATATTCCCGAAGTATTTTTTAAATTAGTTTTAATGCTCAAAAATAGTCAATGCACTTTCGGGATTAGCCAACTACGCTATTTATTTAGTCTTCAATTACCTGGGTGCATAATCATTGTGATAATTACCTACTAAGTGCCACTTTACATAGTACCTTTGTTATACATGTCCTGAAGACTTGTTCGACTCGTAATACGTGATTATTTTGCCAAATAAATATTTCTATTTACTATTGTTATGTCTTTGTTTAGGTTCCTGTGAATTAGAACGGTATCTAAGCTATATTAAAAGGTGTCTGAGAGAAACTTGAGACAGTTCGTGTAACATTTTAGGGCGCACCTGGCGGAAGGATAATGAAGAAGATAAAACAAAAAGAACAGGGTATAACGTGAATTTAGTCCGATTGATCTGGGGGTTTGACGTCTAGAAGGAAAACTGATCCCTTAATTATTTTGAGGTGTGTATTTAACTTGATTCGGTTCTAGTAATATTAGCGGGATATTTTCCATAAACGGGAACGGGGTGGAACTCCCTCACCTTTTTATCGAAAGAAAAATCTATTTGAATCCTGAAGGAGGTCACACAAGTTCGACAGAAAAAAGTGTTTCCGCTTGGCTGGACCAAACAACTTCCTCGCCTGCGAAGAATTCAAAAGAAGACGGAGGGCTCGCCGTACATAATTCAAGTCGGGCCGGCCAGCCACGTTGAAATTACTGCCGAAAAAGGGGTCTGGGAAAGGGTTTGTGCCGGGTGCCGCATGCCGCATGCCGCGTGCCGTGTATATTTCACGAGGGCCGGAAGGAGCTGCACTGCGGGTTCGGGGATTCATTAGCAGCTGCAGAACTCTCTCTCTCTCTTCCGTTTTCTTGGCAAGGAATGTGAGAACCTCGACGGCTATTGTGGCTCCCTCACCCACCCGCCTTTCTCATCCCGAACGCCGCTGTGGGGAAACCGAGGGCAAATTTAGTTGGACTTTGATTTGTAATTACAGATTCTTCGAAAACTAGAAGCTTTAAAAAAAATCGAAGTTTTCAAAACAAATTCCGATGAGAACCTGTTTTGTGGCAGTCCGAGAGGATTGTACGAGACGAATGTATATTTTATACACATGCAGGGTGTCCCACCAGACAAAGGTCCCCCTCTAACCATTAATTTCTATGGCAAAAACATTTTTTTTTTTTTTAATCTGCATGTTCTTACCCACGGATCTCAAATATGAGTGTGATTGACATGAACATTCACATTGGGAACCCCAATTCGACATGTCAAATGGGAACTCCCATTCTTTATTGAAGATTTGGATTTTGCGTGGAATATTATGATGAAATGACCCATCACACGATTTTTTAAGTGCGAGCAAATGGGCGTATTTCCGTTCCGTAAAAGTACGAAATTCCGTTCTAAAAGTGCAATAAATGTGAAATACTGAGTTTTAAAAAATGGATACTCAGGTGCCACATCTAATAAATGAATTTGGAGTATTTTTTCGTGTTGAACCTCGTAACGATGTTTCTTTATTGATATTTGCAACACCAACTTGGGAGAACACCGAAAATCATTCATTTTTGTCCGCTTTGTGCTTTCTGGAAATGTGTAAAAAATGTGCAACTCCAATCAATGTTTCCCAAGTTGGTGTAGCAAATATCAATAAATGAACATCATTACGAGGTTTAGCGCGAAAAAATACTGCATAATCATCTATTACATGTGGCAGTTGAGTATCTTTAAAAACTCAGTATTTCACATTTATTGCACTTTAACAGCGGAATTGCGCACATATGGAGCGGACTGGCACCCGTTTATGCGCACTTAAAAACGCTGCAACTTATTACGCAATGGTTTATTATTTCTGTGTTCCACCCCGTATGTAATTCAGAATCAGAACATGGCGCATTGTGCCTCCGAGAAGGGTTCACACTTTTACAGTTCCAAGACCCCGCTATTTTGCGCTTCACAGTAGAGATGTTTTTAAAAACGGGAAAATTATGCACAGAATGGAGTAATGATTTGAGAGAAATGAAATTGGTAGGGAACAATCTACAGTGTGAGCCACAGATTCCCAGAAAATGTAATCAAAATCTGATGAAAACTATACCTTATTCCTGGGAGTACACTTTCGCGCATGCGAAGGAGCTAATAATGATGCAATCATGTTGAAATTAACAAGGAATAATTAAACCATTGTCTCCCAACTATGTACCAAATTCGAGCGCGATTGGACGAATAGGGCAAAAAAAACTATGCTTGAAGGAACTTAGTTTGCGCAGACGCAAAATGAAGTAATAATTTGAGAAGTATTGAATTATTAGTGGATCATTTACAGCCTAACCCGCACATCCCCTAAAAGTTTCATCGAAATCAGATGAAAACTGTTGAGATTAGGCTCGTTTAAAAAAGAACAAATATTCGTGCATGCGCAGTATCTACTAATGATAGGATTATACTGAAATCGCTAGGAAATACTCAAATTAACCTCTTTCACCTATCCTCCAAATTTGAGCAAGATCTGCCATCAGGTACCTGAGAAAATTATGCTTGGTGGAATTTACGTTTACGCACGCGGCGTGTGAAGTATTGATTTGGGAACCACGAAACTCATAGGGAACCATTTATAGAGAGAGGAAAACACGGAACGAAAGTTGTTCGAATCATTGTAAAACATATGCGAGTGGAAATTTTACCCCTGTAAAAAAACAACAGCCGTTTGATTTTAATGCAGCTGATATTTATTTACAAGGCAATTATTATGTACTAGAGGCCTGTTAGGGCTTGGAAAGCCCTAATCCCGTCCGTATAACAGTAGTACCTAACAGGAACCCAGCACATTATAGTAACGATATAAGTCCTACCTATTTGCGGCTTTATGTGACCTGGTGCAAAGCTAAGGCGATGTTAATAAATTATTAAAAAAGAGGAAATAACGATCAAAATGTAAGTAATGTAATAAAATAAATACCACCAGTTGAGGTGGTCCTCGCACTCAGCTGATCAGAAAAGACCCCATCACTTCACTCGTCTCTTAATGTCCCAGAGAGTCTCCCTATCAAATTTCAACTTCCTACAGTGAACAGGAAAGAATTTAGCTCACTCAGCTGATCAGAAAAGACCCCATCACTACGTTTCTTACTTACCGACACTTTTGCAACAAACTGGGGTCGTGCTGATTCGGAATTATATATAAAGACCGTTCGGAATAATATATTTATAAAGTCTCAGAAATAACTCTCCTAGATATTAGTAACTACACTACGTTTCTTACTGACCGTGAATTGATGGCAACTATTGTTACCGCCACAGCCTAATAAACAGCTCTCGTTGATAAGGACCGCCTAGAACACGATCAAGGCGGGTATAGAGACGAACGGTGACACTTTTGCAACAAATTTGGGGCCGTGCTGATTCGAATGAGCAGTCTAACACTAAAATCGGACCGCGAAGTTCTTCACAATTTCAAAGACCGTTCGGAATTATATATAAAGATATTCCAGTATTTTCGATGGAATTCAAAGCTTGATCGTCTATTCAATAGATCTGTAAGCAGCACTTGATTTCTCTATCTTCTCGAGCTTAGCAACTCGAAGGTTTTTTTTTTCTTTCTCGATGTTCAAGCCCTTAGGGAAAGCGAACTACTAACGTACATTGTTGTGGGTGTTTTTCATCGATTCATTTTGATCAAATTTATCATTGGCAAGCAAAAAATTATTACTGTTACTTAGAAAGTTTTTGAGATTTCGATATTTTGCATGTTTAGCCCTTTAATACAACCCTTTAAGGTTGATAAAAATTGATGCTGAGCTTTTAGAGCCATCTAGACCCTAAATATGATTTTTAACACAAGTGAGAGAATTATTCAAAAATATTCCAACGATCACGTGTTCCCGAGCTCAAGTGACTTATCGGTTTATTTGGTAAATTTATATTGTGATTACCTACGTACATTTATGTTGGTGCACAACAGCACTAAGTGAGTTTTAGTAGATACGGATCAAGAGACTTACCTTGGATCATGAGTATAAATAACCAAGGAAGTACTCATCAGGGGCGTCGCTATAAAAAAATAGTGAGGAATGAATGTCATGAAATTCCCAACTGAACCAACAATTTTCCCAACCCCGAAAAAGGGTAATAAAAAGAAGAAATTTAAGTATACTTATGAATGATACCTGATACCTACAGTTAGTATGTATTGCTTATAAGTATCTATTACATACATGTAACACTTCAATGACGTAAAATGACAATTTTCACGTGCGTTGTTATCTGAAAATTTGGTAACTATCATTCGTAGTAGGTAATACCGCGGTAATAGTTTTGTATTAAGGCACTAATTATTTTCATTATTCGGAACTTGGACAATGTATGAATAATGGATATTGAAAGCACAAAGCGATTTCCTCATTAGTAAATCAGATTTTTATTTGTTGAATTGAAGCCATAATTACAACTAAGAAATCACAATAGGAAAAAATACAATTTAAAAACTTTTATTGGAAATTGATATGCCGATTTCTCAATTTTGCCCATGCTTGTACTACACATCTTGTATGTCATGATTCTCAACAAGTTCTTTTTCGCATTGTACTTGGAGCAATGGGCATAGGCACTCATCAGTTATTGTAGCTTTTAAAATATTTTTCATTTGTTTCGAACTACTGTATGTTCTCTTTGAACTATAGGGTGGATTAGGATGAGTGTGAAAAAATTGTTCGGGTGGAACTACGAGTAGACAAAAAACGGAGTAAACCGCCGTCAAGCGCTATTTTTTATCTTAATCAATTAACGAAGTATAACATAATCGGGAAATGCTGTGAAAATTTAGGAAAATTTGAACAAAAAAATGACAGTTCATACCCACAATGGGTATAACTCAAGTATTTTATAAATACTTGGTACCGACAGTTGGGAAAATCAAGATTTGATGAGGGTTAGGCTTCCAAACAGATCTCTTTGAATTACATAAGGGTATTATTGTCACCTCCGATATTTCCCCAACTTCTCCCAAGTCATTTAAAACTGATGGGGGAGGGGGGAGGCTCGCTGGAAGTACTTACAGTGGAATCTGGATAATTCGAACTTCTTTAATTCGAAATGTTCTTTAATTGGAATATTTCTCTTGGTCCCTAGCATTTTGTATTTAAACAATGCTAAAAAATCGTGGACAATTCGAATTTTATTTTGGATAATTCGAATTTTCGGCTTGCTAATTAAGGTATCAATGTTAAGCTGCGACTCAAAATAATTGTAAATTTATCGGGAAATACGTTTTAGTAACGATATTCGGCAAAAGGTTTGTTTAAGAACGAATGCATGCAAGTTAGTGCCATCGTACAGTCTGATAAGTCCCCTTCCCCTCCCGCTGGCCGACCATCCCGAAACAGGACCGGGCCAAGGCTGAGCAATTCGCCAAAGAATTGGGAAAGCAAAATTTCAAAGCTAGCACTGGGTGTATGAGACAAGTGTGCACTTTGAATGTAAGTAATTTATATTTCAACTCTTTGAATGCGTTGGAATCTTTTATAATGGCCGAGGGACTCAATTCAAGGAAACAGGCCAAAATATCATCCTCATTTGAAAAATAATAGATTATGTTTTATGGTTGCAGTTAAATACAGTACCATTCCAGGTGTCTTTATAGTTATTGTTCAATATTCTGTTGGCCAATACAGTATTCAGTGTTACTGTATGTACTTTACTTCGTACAGTAGTTTGCTAAAATATAATTTATTAAAATTTATTGAAAACTTCTTTAATTCGAATTTCGGTTAATTCGAAGTTTTTGACTGGTCCCCTGAGGTTCGAATTGTCCAAGTTTCTCTGTATATACTAAAATGAGACAGTATCGCACAAATAGCATACGAAGAGTCCCACAAAAAAGCGGTATTGTTTTTATTTATGAATATATAATTGTTCACCGTAAAAATAACTTCCACCTGAAATGTTATCTATCTACGGCATCTTAATTCGTTTTCCCTTTGTTGCAGGTGCGTTGCGTGCCACTCGTTTGTAGTGGGTAGATAAGGGATCTCATATACTCGCATCGGAGTGGAGGTAATCAACACGCATTTTCACTTATAAAGCTTGGCCTTGTTCTGTAATTACGTTTGCAATTACCATATTATTGTGGGTTAAAAGGCGTTGCTGACATCAGAGTTCACTTGCACACATAATTCTATTGGAGGATAACAGTACCCATTTTGGAGGCTCATTTAAGTTACTATTTAGGGATAAATTATTCAATTCGTGCATCGCTTATATTGTAGTCTTATAAGCTCATAGTCGATCCCTCTTGGGACGATCCTCAAAACCGTCTCTGGGCAAACCTAATGACTGCGTTTCAAAGTACCTTTTATTATTTTATTACATACCTTACAACTATACAGGGTGCCACAATATTTACCTATGCGCAAGCGGCTAATCTCCCTAAATCTACGAGTTTAAAAAACTTAAAATGGTATCCCCAATAATGTTTCCAACCATGATATTTTTGCGCACCGCACAATTGCGCAACTATATGCAATGAACACTAACTGAGCTTTGTTCAGTCTCTAGCAGACCAGGCGGGCTTTGTCCCGCCAAACATATTATTATTCATACAGTCATGGTTACGAATAACTATAATTTATTCATTAAAATAAATATTTCTTTCATATATACTTCATCTTAAATATATACTTATATTTAATTAAAGTGAAGAAAACGTTGAAAATAAATAATAAAGTAGTACGTATAACGGGTGAAAACGGGTATGTAAGGAGGCATTATAATTTTGATCCGTGATGGTGCAAATCAGTTTGTAAACGATACCTCCGAATGTTCCTCTGCTGTTCCTCTTGCTTTTAAGTTTCTTTCAATGAGCATTAGCCATGGGCGTGAAAAAGGTAATTCAACTATTTTTAAATGGAAGAATATTTTATCATAAGAATTTTGGCGTCAACTGCGCTCTCCTGCGATAAGTAGTTTTCTTCCTATGATTTTTCAAAGTTCCGCTCACTGGTGATGTCAAAGCTCCACTCCCACCTGGGCGAGACCCCCCTGCTTACCAGTGTGACGTCACCAGTGCAATCAGATAAATCAATGGAAGAAAACTAGTCAACGTAGGAGAGTACGGATGGTATCAAATTTATTAGAATGTGATCTATTTTCAATTAGAAATATAAAATGAATGCGTGGGTAACGCTCATTCCCTTTTAAGGCGTATTTGAATTTAGTTTCTGTTGATATATTGTCCTACCTTTTGGAGACGTTGAAAGATAAGTACGTCGGACGCTGTATGTGATGGTTCATAGTCTGGAGAGTTTAAAGTTACGACAGTAGATAAATTGACATTTAGAGTAATATCTCCTTTGAAATATGATATGGTGGTGTTCTCGAGTGACAATTCCGTTGATGTGAGGTCAGCTTGTGGCTATAGGAGGGGGGGATGGGAGGGGGAGCCTCCCCCTCACTTTTTCTGACTTGGGAAAAGTCGAGAAAAATAAGAGATGCAATAAAGCCCATAATTTGAAAATTCCTATCAATTCAGAAGTCTAAACTCAATCAAATCCTGATTTTCAAAACTTCATAAACACTTCATTATAATTTACGAGTGATTCTCAGTAGAAGGGCGAATTTCATTTCATACCACTATGATTTCAGTGCTGGAATGAATATATTTTTCCTCGGTCATCCTACATCATCTAGGCTTTAAGTACACTTTCTAAACCCTTGTAAAAATATGTTCCCGTGGGGGAATCCAGTTATGATTTATATACTCAACTTGGAAAACTTGGCCAAAAAACACAAATCGAGGGAAAAAATCCTTTGAACCCAGTTTTTGGATACGTCCATCCATTGTTTATATAGTTAGCATGTTTTTAAAAACGTTATTGTGTTACCTACTGTACAACGTTATAAACTTTGAAACCAGAAAAACATTTAGTACCGTGGATCTATAGACCTAATAACCCACAGTCTAGCGTTTTAGGAAATACGTACTTGTTTTGGTGCCGTTTCGTAGAGGCACTAATAGCGTACCAGGCTGCCGCATTTTTCGGAACAGTTTTTGCGCCTGTTCTCGTCCAACGGAAATCAAGTTCAGTAGTTCAGGGAGTGTTTTTATTCAGGTCAGTACCATGCTTCAATGTTTCTGTGATTGTGGTATGTATTAAAAAAATCGTATATTTGTGTTTGTTATAGCAGTTTTCATACTGATAACAAGGACGATTTACTTTATTTAGTTGGCTTAAGTAACTGATCGATAATTGGGTTAGAAGTTCATAAATACAGTCCCATGTCAGCATTATCAGTAATATGGATGTATCAAATTCGGATTTCACAATTTAGACTTGAAAATGAGTACCTACTGACCTCTAAAAACTATTCATCACTGATAGTTTTCATCTGAAGAACGTATATATACTTGAAAAAATAATTATTAAGCCCTCGCATTTTTCTGAAAACTGGAAGCTGAAAATTGCCCTTTTACTGAGAATTACACTTGCACTTTAAAATACAAGGTGATGTTCAATTTTTCTTGCTTAATTCGATGTGTTTTGAGGGCAAATCAAGGTAATTTACGTGTAGAACTCGGTTACAACGGATATTCCATTTATGGTCTCTTGACTGGGCCGGAGCCAACCTGGTATACCCACTCTCGGAATAGGTGATGGCGCAATTGTTTGATTGAAGTCAATTTAAAGTCTCTCCTAAACGGCATTCAATACCACGTGTTTTTTTCCAATGTCATCAAAGCTAATAATGGCCATTATATAACTGTGACGTTATCAAATTTAACCGAACGTTCAATATCATAACTACTCGTGTTTCCAGTGTAATAAAAGATGGAAAGGAACGTGTTCCTTTCATTGATTGAAAGCCCGAGCCATACGGTTTTTTCCCCCAAGAAAACATGTGGGAGTCAACGTTTATTCGATCGTACGAGTAGAGTATATTGTTTGAAGGGAACCTAGGTATATAAAGCGACAGGCTTTAACATGAAAAGGGAGTGGAGGGTGAAAAGGTGGGGAAGAATAGGGGAGGGGGGTGTGCCTGTTGTTCCACCCCGAATATCCGGTCGCGGTAAAGCGGGCGAGGCCACTCCCAACAAAGAGGGCTTTCCCCTGCGAGATTGACATCGCTTCAAGGCAAATATTTGGGCAATCGGCTAAGAGAAAGCTTCTCTATGTACTGTCAAACTTGCATCTTCTTGGGGGGCTTCTAAGGTGCCTTCATCTCCCGGGACTTTGAGAGGATCATTGGCTCAGGCCCTATGGCGGATTCCAGTTGTATTATAGGAAGTTATTTGCAAGACCTCATCCCTACAACATTCCAGGCATCAATATTATATATCAAACTCCTCTGTGTGGCCTGATGTGTAGTTTTATCTTTGGTTGTTACATCCCTGGGTCACTGAGACCCATATGACCCCTGCGTGAATTCAGTTTAAGTCCTTAGAACAGCCACGGATTGAAGGGCGTCTTCTTTTTGCTTCTACTACAATGTCAGTAACCATTTTATGGTATTTGCGTCTGATTAAAAAGCCCAAGGAGACCCATGTGTATCTCATCACTCCATTTTCTCTTCTTTCCCCACTTCTCTCTCTTCATATTTCCACTCCATTTAAGTTTAATTCGTATCTCTTTTTTATTTCATTCTTCCTTATGTTATTTACAGCCGCCGCACTCAAATCTTTTTGTAATTACCTTTATGTACATTATAAAAAGGTCCACCATATCTACAATGTATATTGCAAATACAATTATTTTGAATTTGAATTTATGCCAAGTGTATCCAGGAATCCCGGGTTTACTTGTCATAAGACTGCCGTTTCCTTAAATCAACGCGCCTTGAAACGTATAACAACAACTTTTTGTGGCGTGAGGAAGGGTGCGAAAAACTTTATTCTTGATCGAAAAGAAAAATATCTACTAGAAGTGTTCAAAATGCACCAGATTCAGTGTGCTTCAAGATCAATTTTCTAAAAAATGTATTTTGACGCAAATTTCATTTTTGAACTTTCACCTCATCTCAATTGTTTGAAGGAATCATGAGCATGAGGCGGTGGGGTGGGGGGAGGTTATGTCTTTTTCGTGAACAATAGAAGGCAAAATACGTCCATGTAGGTTGAATAAGATTTAATAATCATAATGAACCGAACAGTAGTGAAAAATCATGTATCACTCAACTACACAATAATATTTATCGGTCGATAAGGTGACCTGTGATTACTGACATCCAACTGGACACGCACCGAACAACGTGAATATAATGTGAAGCTAAATACTCTACACTCTCCCCCCCCTTAATGAATTCGTTCTACTTCTGAATGAAACTGGTTTTGAAAAATTCACGATATGCGCACAACATAGTCTTTTAAACGTTCTGGTTGACGGCGATGTCTTGCAGATCGTCGAACTAGATCTTGTGACTGTTCTGGTGACGGTTGAAGCTCTGGTGATAGTTGAGAAGATAAAGACTCGGAAGTAGGAGATGGAGCTGATGGGATAAGAATTGGTGGCAATGGATGAGGCTGAGTGTGTGGTGGTCGAGGCGCTAACGTTCCAAACTCTTGAGTGCCAGAAGGATTCTCTCGGGGTTCATCATTCAGAACCATTTCGGTTTTTCGTAGTTGATTTGCATGACGTTTGAGGCAGTAGCCATTGTCAAGTCTAACCATATAGTGCAACCTTCCCAGTTTTTGAATAATTTTGCCGAGCTTCCAACTGTCTTTGTTGTTTGTATACCAACGAGCCATAACATTGTCATCTATTTCAAAAATGCGAGCTGGGGGCAGGTTGAATGTCACCTTCTCCCTAAGTTCTGGTGTTGATGGTTTGAAGATGTCAAGTTGACATCGAATGTTGCGGTTCAGGTAAAGTTCTGCCGGAGTTTTGCCGTTCTGAAGTGGCGTTGCTCTATATCTGAATAGAATTTCTCTTACTTTATGGTGGAGGCTTCCAGGTTCTGTCATACAACTCAACTTAGATTTGAGAGTTTGAATGTAGCGTTCAGCTAACCCATTAGTTGCTGGATAGCCAGGGGCTGAGAACTTCTGCATGATTCCATTGTTTTGACAAAACCTCCTGAATATTTCACTGCGGAAAATGGTCGCATTATCAGAAACCATGACTTCTGGGAACCCATGTACGCAAAATATATCAAGGAGTATATCTATGGTTACTGCTGTAGTAGGGGCATCTCGGGTGATGCGGACTTCTGCCCATTTGGATTTTGAGTCCACTAGCACAAGGAAATGATGGTTAAGGAATGGTCCGGCATAATCAATGTGAACTCTCTCGAAATTGTGTTGAGGCTCGTCCCAAAGGTGAAGTGGGACTTTTGCAGGACTTTTTTGGACTAATGCGCACTCACGGCAAGTTCTTACCATCTTTTCAATATCCTTGTCGATGTTATTCCAAAAACAGTGTCGCCTAGCCAGTTGCTTCATTTTCACGATCCCTACGTGAGTACGGTGGAGTTCTTGTAAGACATTCTCCTTGAGTGATTCAGGAATGTAGACACGCTCGTTCTTGAAGATAATGCCATTAGACGTGGTAAATTGAGGGTCTCGAATCTTCCCTGAGAGGAGATTACGAAGTAATTCTGAAAGGCAGCTGTCTTTAGCAGTTTCCTCAGCAATAGTACTGCTGGTGATGGTGGTTGTAGAGATGTCATTAACGGCTTGGTCTTCAATCATCTGGACTTCAAGATTCAGGACAGAATCAATCGAGGTTACAGAGGAAAAAGTGGGGTCAGTAGCACGAGAGATACAGTCAACATGAGTATGGTCCACGGCTTTCCGATGTTCCACAGTGTAATCGAACTCTTGGAGGAATGTGGCATACCGAAGCAGTCGAGATGAGGTGAAGGAGGGAAGTTTTGAATCAGGATGAAAAATTCTTGTCAAGGGTTGGTTGTCTGTAATTAGTGTGAAATGTCGACCGAATAAGTACATGTACAGCCTAGAAACGCAGAAAACTATGGCCAGAGCTTCTCGGTCAAGTTGTGAGTAGTTCCGCTCGGCTTTGGTTAAAGACCGTGATATGAATGTCACTGGTCTTTCGACATTATTAACCACGTGCGAAAGTACTCCTGCGATACCTGTGGGGCTTGCGTCACAAGCCAAAGTAACTGGAAGAGATGGGTCAAAAGGCATAAGCACCCTATCACTTATTATTTCTTCTTTGATCCGTAGAAAAGCAGAGCGGCATTGAGCTGACCATACCCACTCAGTCCCTTCCTGGAGTAGCTGACGAAGCGGGTATGTGATTGTGGACAAGTTGGGTATAAATCTAGAATAATATGTGGCCATACCAAGAAATCTGTGAAGCTCATCTGGATTTTTTGGTTCTGGAATTTTAACAATGGCCTCAACTTTTTTTGGAGATTTTGAAATTTAATTGTAGCTCACACAATACCCTAGATATTGTACTTCTTTTTGGAAGAAAACACACTTAGATTTGTTCAGGTGCAAATCATATTGCTTAAGGCGCTCAAGGCAAGCAATCAGTCGGCATTTACATTCATCGAAGGTAGACCCATGGACAACTATGTCATCAAAATAAGACATGACCCCTTCTAGGTTTGAAAGAATTTGGTCCAAGATTCTGTTGAATTCGCTGGGAGCTGTTTTAATTCCAAACGATAATCTGTTAACAAGATAAGTCCCCCGATGCGTTGACATGGTTTGGATGACTTTACTTTGGTTGCAGACATTTATGTGTGAATAGGCTTTGAAAATATCAAGATGGCAAAAATATTTCGAATTTCGAAGGTTATTTAGGATGTCGTCAACTTTCCTAATAGGGTAATGAGCTGATTTTAGTTGTTTGTTTACAGCAATTTTATAGTCCACGCATAAACGCAAGGATCCATCTGGTTTTGGAATTATTACCAGGGGTGACCCCCAATCACTAGTCTCGATTTTTGAAATAATTCCAGATTTTTCAAGGGTGTCGAGTTCAACATTCACTTTGTCCAATAGGGCATAGAGGACTGGCCGTTCCTTGACGAAAACGGGTCTAGCATTGGGGCGTAGTTCGAGAGAGCAAGTGAACCCAGGTACACAACCTATTTTTGGCTCGAATAAATCTGCAAATTGAAAAAGTATACCTGAAACAACGTCGTCAACTAAATTGATGTTTGAAAAATCTTGTTCCTTTTGATCTATGTCTTCCAAGCGGATGTTGAGATGGCGAATCCAAGTTCTCCCTAGAAGTGGAGAGAAACGGTCGGGTACCACAAACAAAATCTCAGTGGAGGTCTGACCTTTGTATTGGACAGAAACTTCAGCCGCTCCTAATGGTTTGAAAAGCCCTGAAGTGTAAGAACGAAACTGAATGTGTGTAGGTTTAAGCTGGTTGTTATTGAGATTCAGTTTTTTGAAATCATTTTCAGGAAGAAGAGTCAACCCTGCTCCAGAGTCAACTTCAAATGTCTGAGGCTGGCCTTCAAGCAGAACGTCAACAAAATACTTATCAGAGTCAGACCGATCAGATTCAAAAACATCGATGATTTGATTAATTGAGTTCAATTCTCCTAGCGAAGTTATGTCAATGCAGTTTGCAGGATGGGAAGCAGGAGGAAATTTCTCTTGTCTCGAAAGGGTAGTGATGCAGACAGAATCGACATGTCCAGATTTTTTGCACGAGCCACAGTGGAGTTTGGAAAAATCAGAACGACAATTGCGAGTGGTATGGTTTGTACGAGAGCAACGAAGGCAGCAGTTTTCGATTCCCAGTTGTCGAAAAAATCGATGTCTATTGTTCGATCGTGAATCTTGAAACTGCTCTGGGCTAGAAGAACGGGTCGAGGCCCGCGAGTTCCGATAATCTAGAGAGCGATTAAATGGGCTGGAGTTAGGAGAACTTGTCTACTGAACGAGAAGACGAACGTGAGTGTCACCCAGATATTTTGTTGATTTCCCTCTCCGGGTCTGATGAAGATCCGAGGGATAGGGACGGAAACTGAGACGATATTTCTTTGCTATCAATTTTGGACGACTCTAGAGCAAGAGCTTTCTCTAAAATTCCTTCAAATGTTTGGTTTTCAGACTGAAGAAGTTGTTCCCAGATCAAACTGTCGTATAGGCCACGGATGAATTGAGCGCGCGAAAATATGTCAGCAATGTTCGCTTTGCAAGTTTGTTTTGGGCAGACAAAATCACAATCTACTAGGTCCCGGCGTAAACAAGCAACGTACTCGGCGATCGACTGCCCATTTTGCTGGTATAGAGAGATGAACCTATGTTGAGTGACAAGGACATTACGTTTGGGACATAGATGTTTCTCGAGCACGTCCATGAGATTTTGGTATGACTTGTCTGAAGGATTGTCTGGTGAAACCAAAGAAACAATAAGTTGGTAATATTTTGGGCCGACAGAATTTAGAAGCATTTGAGCGCAAAATGTCTTATCTTCAAACATGCCCTTTAACGTCAAATAGTTCTCAAAGCGTGCCTTATAATTTCTGAAATTTTCTTTCGTCGGATCAAAATTTTCAAATGGCATTATGAATGCCTGAGCATTTCGTGCTTGAACTCCTTAGGGATAGTCCCCAAAGAAGAGCTTCCTTGAACATTTAATCTTTCAATCAATTTTTCCTGTTGCTTACTGAATGCATCTAAAAGTGCTTGGAATTGTGCTTGATCCATTGTGGGTGAGTTAACACAAGTTAGCGAATCGTAGGAATGATATTAGGTACCTGATTTATGATGGAAAAGACTTGTGTTGATCTGCTGTTGACCAATTCTCGTCGCCAAAACTGTTATGTCTTTTTCGTGAACAATAGAAGGCAAAATACGTCCATGTAGGTTGAATAAGATTTATTAATAATCATAATGAACCGAACAGTAGTGAAAAATCATGTATCACTCAACTACACAATAATATTTATCGGTCGATAAGGTGACCTGTGATTACTGACATCCAACTGGACACGCACCGAACAACGTGAATATAATGTGAAGCTAAATACTCTACAGGGAGGATGCTGTTAATAGAAGCGATGTATTTATTTTCTTTCTTTTATTAGTTTAAGAAGTTATGAAAAGGGAGTTTACCAGGAAGTCCACATCTATCCGCACTGTCACCCCTCCGCGTCAGCGTTCCGTGTCCGCACCGTGCCGGACTAGTTTGGTTTAGTTTGGTTCACGGACGCGGAGACCTCGACAATGGATCCAGAACTATTAATTGAAGAGATTCAAAAGTTTCCAGTGCTCTACCGTTGAATGAATACCAATTATGCATATTAATAACTAAAAATATCAATCAATGAACAAAATAAATTTTATCGGTTTCAATATCTATACCTACTACAAATATTCACCAACTGCAACTGAAAAATTATTTTGGTCGGAGAACATTATTAAAATAATTTTAAATTCAATGCTACACATTTTTTGTCACAACAAACATTTTGTGATTTATTAACTAAAAAAAGGGTTTTAGTTCAAACAACAAATTTTTTTGATAAGCTTTTATTTTCACAATAGCTACTGCGAATTTAATTTAAATTTAAAATTTACACCTGTAAATTTTGAGGTGAAGGAGTGCAAACCGAATTGTGATAGACCCCCGTATGCACGGCGAACACTTGGAACCGTGTGGCCTCCCACCTCCGTCACCGACACTCGGACGTGTTGCGGAGAGGGTGCGGTGCGGACACGGCGCGGATATGTGTGTTCCGGCCTTTATGCGGCAGTGCGGCCTTATCCCAGATTAGCTCAGGTAATCTGTGGAACTTGGAATCGCTCCTCGGCTCATCAACGACGAAGTGGGGACACAAAGAATCTCGTGTTCCATTAGAACCGCAGTCCCGTCCCATGCGTCTCTCGCTCATCAGGTCCCTGCATCCTGTCCCAGCTATTTGGCGGATTTTATATCTATTTGGGTCCCAGCATCCCGAAATCTTTGTGCAGCTCTTTGCCCCACTCCTCGACCAACTTGGGTATCAAGAGGCAGTGCTACGTACTACACCCATACATATACGTATTTCCACATCTATATCATACCTCTCGCCTCGTGCCTGTCTGGCGAGCTGTGGACCGCCGCCCTCATTGCGGATCTCTACCAAACTGGCGCAGCAAAATCCAGCACCACCGAGTAGCACGTTCACGCGCATCGTGAGTTCGAATCCCAGCCAGGCTTGAACCTTTTTTATATTCAATTTTGATCTTTTATTTAACCCTAAGAGCGATTAAACATTTTAAAAGGCCTTTTAGGGAAGATTAATTTATTTTCATAATTTTCTTTCATTTAATTTTTCGATAAGCTATATTTTCAATTTACAAAATAAAACTTAATTTTCAAGACATTTTGTGAGTACGCTTCCACTTCTACTTTTTTTACCTGCTCACTGGTGCCTTGAACAGATGCACATTGTCTTCATGAAACAAATCTGGCAACACTGATCAGGACAGCTTCTAAGCATCGTAATTGAGCTTTCCAAATTATTCGGAGGTCCGTTGAGGCGTGAACCTGTTAGTTCGCTATCCCTGCCAGCTGGGTTCTCTTGTTCCGAAAGATCGGGGATGATGTTTGGTTCGTGTGGAGAAAGCCGATTCCGCGCCAGCGGTTCCCGCCTCGTTCCCGCCATTCAAACCGTCAAACCAGCCGCAGAAGGGGGAGAAGGAGAGGGGGAGGCCTTGTCAGCGGCGATAGTTGGGGTCGAGCGGTCAGCGGTCAGGCAAATGAGGGGAGGTCCCCCCCCCCCCCCCCCCCAACAAGGCAGTGATTGGACAAAGCGCTTGCGGCGGTTTGCGCGGATCATTCGCGGAAATGTGAATCTGTGGCAGCTCCCATCAGGAATAAGATATTTCATAGAATTCGCTGTTACCTACCTACCGGGTGTTGTCAAATTATCAGGATAAGGGTCAAAAAAGTTCCAGTCATGCAGTATGATCGTATGAGCGAATTTTCATAAATGGTCGTATTACATTTATGTTAAATTCTGTTGAAATTTGAGCACTTTGGGGACAAATAAAAATTTTATTATACATTTTATAGCAAATTTCTTTTTGTCAGTAATATTCCAATGAACAAACAATTTTGGGGATTTTTACAATTTTTTCAAGTGTTGCTATCGATTTTTAGCTTATTTTAATGAAATTTAAGTACATTTTTCATTACAATTTTGTGCTTAAATTTTTAAATGTCCTAGTTCATGTTCGATTAATTTTTTTCGAGTAGCATTCTACTAAAAAATAGAAATTTGTTAATTTTTAGCGGTTTTTTGCCTTTTTAAGTGATTTTTTAACTACATTTTTTGAAATTTGACCAATTTAATGTACTCAAAAAGTGTTGTCCAACGAACTCATCCTTCCTTTTGAAATGCTTGATTTTTTGGCGAAAGAACGAAGTTTTTATCTCAATTCTATCGAGAGTTATCGTCTGGAATGACACATACATATATATATATATATATATATATATATATATATATATATATATATATATATTAAAAAGCGTTAAAATCCAGGAATCATTTCAGAATGCCTCAAAACAGATTTAGATGAAGACAATTTTTGAAAATTTTTATTTTAAAATTTTTGGAGCCATTCCAATAGCTTTATTTTCTAAGAAAATTTGCTAAAACGAATAAAAGTCCTTATTGCCGAGCTTTCGGTTTATATAAAACCATCTTCAGGGCTCAAGGATCTTTCACGGTGTCAAAATATAGGACACGGTCATGGATTTCTGAAGTCGATTGTCATAACAAAAACAAGAAATGGTTGCAGTTGAGTCTGACATGGGTTGGCACATGAATAGGACTCAAAAAAACAAAAAAACTAGAGGCTACTACCTACCGGGTGGTCAAGTTCGATTCTCAATTCTTTTTAGTGGAAGTGATTGGGTTATTATCCACCATATAAGGTTCCCTGAGGGATCCGACCGTGTAATATAATCATGTACCTTAATAATCATGTTCACTTGGTACCTACCAGTGTTGGGCAAAAAGTAGTTACGAATACTAACTACAACTAAATAAGTTACTACAGTGGCGAACAATAACTACAACTAATCACGTATTAGTGATTGGATAAAGTGCTTGCAGCGGTTTGCGCGGATACCGGCTGGTCATTTATTTATTTAGAAAATACGGGACGAACCCAATTACAAGAGAAAAAAAAAGTGAACAGGTAGTACCTAAATTAATTATAATTATATGAAATGAGGAAACAACCAACGATGACCAGAGCACCACACTAGAGAGTCACACTGCTTCACCACAGACACAGTTAGGCAAAATGAGTTATTGAGGGGTATCCAAGCAGAGGTGACGGAAAAGTTGAGTTTTAACGGTTGAGATGGGCAAAGAAAGAATGTCGATGAAGGGAGGTGATGATGAGAGGAGGTTCGCTTGGCTAGTCAAGCTCGATTTTCAATTCTTTTTAGTGGAAGTGATTGGGTTATTATCCACCATACAGGGTTCCCTGAGGGATCCGACTTTGTATAATAGGTACGTTAATATTTATGTTCCCTTGGTACCTACCAATGTTGGGCAAACAGTAGTTACGAATACTAGTTGATACCAAATAAGACACTGTTGGGTCCCATCAACTCGGAAAACAAATTACGTATTAGTGATTGGACAAAGTGCTTGCAGCGGTTTGCGCGGATCATTCGCGGAAATGTGAATCGTGGCAGCTCCCGTCAAGAATTCGCTTATGTTACCTACCTACCGGGTGGTCAAGCTCGATTCTCGATTCTTTTTAGTGGAAGTGATTGGATTATTATCCACCATAAAAGGTCTATTTATTTATTTATTTATTCACGGCTTGAGCCGAAAAAAACCAATAATATATTACAGATATAGTTATATACACAATCATATAAAGATACAGATTAAGTTATTTGCGATAAACATATTTTACATTAAGACATATTTTACGATAAAGTATTAACAAAAATAATATGGGACATGAACTAGAATACATACAATATTGAAAATGAGAGAACGGAAATATTTGGCAATGAATTTAAGAAAGCCAAATTGTTGGGTGGTACATGGATTCAGGTGTAGAGCGAAAAGGGTGATAAATAGAATTTTAAAGAGGTCGGTTCCCAGAGGGATCCGACTTAGTGTAATAGGTACACGTTAATATTTATGTTCACTTGGTACCTATATGGCAAAAAGTAGTTGCGAATAATAACTACAACTAAATAAGTTACTATCGTAGCGAATAATAACTACAACTAATTACCTACTAGTTGTTATTTTCAGAGTAACTAATATACAGTTATTCGATTAGTTCAGAAAAATCAGTTGGAAAATTCCATTGAAGAGGTTATTCCATGTGGAATAAAGCAGGTTTCGGGGCTTGGTCCATGCTTGTTTTTGATTTACATCAATGATCTCATTTACATATCTGAAGACTCTGGAATCTTGTCTCTTTTTGTAGACGATATTTCTGCAGTGATAAACGACAAATCTCAACGAGAGCATGGAGACTAATTTATTCAGAATATCTTCCCTAATAACAGACTGGTGTTCCACATGTGCTTTCATGATACATACGGAGAAGACACAAAGTTTGTACTTTCAGTTTAATGGTCGACTGTCTCATTCGGTGAATATGCAGGGATCAGAGAGGTTGACAATCGACAGTCTTGGACGAGTCAGGGGGTTTGAACCTTTTTGGGTTTCGGCTTGGGTTCTCGGTCGGCCCGGGGCGGTCTCGCTTAGTGGTAGTGATTGATTTAATAACGTCTAGGTGTTCATCCAGAAATGGGTGAGAACCCTTGGGAGCCCGCCATGGTGGGTCGGGTCCGGGTTCAGCATTTTGGCTGGCTTTTTTTTTCCAATTCATTTTCTCTCATGCAAGAATTTGCAGTTTTTTCATTCTTTTTTTGTAGCTATCGAGTTCATATGTTTTATTTTTATTTTTTATTTTCCTCCCTTAGAATGTAAGTTGTGTTGACTATTCTCCTGCACAGTCATTTGCTTTGGCATATAAATAATTATGACTTATTGATACCACGATTACCTAACAACTAATTTGGTTACACAATTTAGTTACTCGTAACTAATGGCTGTTTAGTTGTTTCATTATTCACACGAATAATAACTAAATTTGGTTCCAAATTTACCTGTAAGTAAATTATGACATAGCTGTAACATGACTACATGAGCGAATTTTTAATTTTTCTCTTAAATGCGCAAAGACAATGAACATATTTGAATTTTTCGAATCAAAATACATGAAAACACTTATTATTATTTTTATTTTACATAACAACTAGCACATAAAATCATTTTGCACGAGAAAAAAAAAATTCCTGCTTACGTCTATATACTCGTAGTTATATTCAGATAATGTACTATCTAGATCAATGAATGGTTAATTAAAATAGACCAAAGATTTTCGAAGAGCGGCTATATGATACAGAATAATACACCTTTGTGTAATATTTTGCAGATTTTTCTGTTTTATTTATTATTAATAATATTTCAAAGTGTACAGATTTGTTTCTTTTCTTCTTTCCTTCGAAATTTTGGGTTCTACGATTCTTGAAACTTTAACCAACGAATTTGGTGAGGATATAAGTATTTCTATTTGTGTTGATTACGAATGCTATTTATTGAAAACAAACCATAAATGTTCATGTCCAACTACAGCAGGTAATGTTATTGTTAATTACTTGAATATGGGAATGGTGGAAAACGATGTAAAACCTTTCATTAGTTAGCCATTCATCAATAAACCCGATTTGTTTGTGTGGTACATAATGTCATTGGTGCAGTCGGATTAATAGCTTTATGTCTACTTCTACCAACCTACACATGAATCCTACATGAACTTTCACAGTTTCACTGTGAAAGTACTTCTCATCACCAACTCATGGTGCCGAGGAGGTTTTATTACAATCCCCGAACCAAAAAATTACCTTCCTTTGCAAAACGTTGTTTTTAAGTTCAAAGCTCCGTTCTCAGAATCCATTGACGCTCTGAAAAAATGTAAACTTGAGAAAATTAACTAGATTTCAAGTCGTTCTCAGACAGGAATGTCTACTTCCGATGTAGAATTGTATTGTTGCACAATCGTTTGTGGTGTGCATCGAGAAAAATTTACTATCGGCGTCCGTTTCTCGTATTGGATAAGTCCGAAGGGGATTTAGCGTATCGTGCAAGAAGAGATGGTCGATTTCGGGACCAGGGAAATTTAAGGTCACTGCAGTTTGGATTAGGATGAAAAGCTTTTTATTGACTAGCGTTAAACCGAAGACGGCAAAAAATAGTGAATGATGGAGAGAATAAAAGGGGTTTCGTGGATGTCCCAGTTGATTTGTGCTGTGGTGAAACTATCCGGGTAAGAGACATATGGACCCAACCTTCCGTCCCTTCCAACTTCTTTTCCGGGTGTTTCATCATCCTCTGCCTCCCACCCTCGAGCATCCCTTGGAAAAGCAAACATCCCAAGTAATTCCAAAGCGAGATTCTCACTTTTTTCGTCACGTCTCACAACGAGCCAAGAAGCTTTCGTTAGTAGAAGTTCGTATTTGCTAAGGTAATGAGGATGCGTATCGTAGATGATCATATGAAGCGGCCACATTGTATTGTGCTACTTTCAGGGGCCTGATTCATTAGTGTTTGAGTTTCTAAATTTCCGCCACTACAAACAAAAATACGTCACTTGAATTGCTTACTTACTCGATGTTGTTATCTGTTGATGGTTATGATTTGTTGTTTCATGTTGTTTGTTGTTGACTTTATTTATTCTACTCTTTCTCAAGTGTTATTGAAAACTGAACTGCACATTTGTTTCTCGTTAAAAATGTATTTGTAGAATTCGCCGATCATTGTTTAAAACTGTAATACTTATCACTGATAAGAGGGATGCGCTATCAAGCGTTCATGAATAAGTATTGCCAACCCCCTTTAAAACTTCCATTCACGCTTCATCTTCTACTTTCTGTATTTATTTTCTTCTTCTAGGGGGAGTAAATAATATTGCTATTTTGAATTAGGTGATGGGTTTACTGTATTTAATTTGCCTTTAGAAATAATCATCATGCGTAGTCTTCCACCTCTTTGGGATGTCTTATCGTCGTCGCAGCTCTTTGCCACACCTGGACTTCTGAGGCCTACGGAGTATTTGTGCAGATGATACCAGGGTCCTGGCACACTGCCCTCTGGACATAGATTTCGCCATTACTATTACTACCTTCTTCCATGCGCTTCTCCGATCGATCGTTTTTCCAACACCAGTTGAACATTTATTTTCTACAATTAAGAAGTGCACTTCTTTCTTTAGCACAGGCTCATTTTCTTAATTGAGAATTGTGTAGTTAAAACACCCTGCTGGGTGTCTACAGTTTTTCCTATTTATGGATGAAGTGCTGAATCGGCGATTGGAAAGCAGCCCTACCGCCTCTTTGTCCTGAACCGGCTATATCCTTCTCCTAAAACTTTGCTCCGTGATAGCCAGGAATCTCCGCAAGCCTCCTTCTGGAACCTTTTGGAGTAGAATTTAAGGTCAGATCTGCACCATTTATTCCTCTATGGCCATAGATTAGGGTAGGTAGGGGCATGGACAATTAATGAACTTTAAATACAGTGTACTCTTTCTATTTCTTATCTTTTTTTTCATATCTCCCTCTTCTTCTAACTCTGTATTTTCACTACTTTGCCCTCTATCATTTCAAAGCTATTTACTTACTATTCTATTCTATCTTAGTGGTCCTTCACCTTTAACTCCCTTGGTTATTACTCTGGGAGTGACTTTGGCACTTAATCACAGCTCTGGTCTCAATCACAAACAATTAGTAATTCAGCGTTTCCAAATAAATCAAGTGCTGAGTTTATCAGTTACAATAGGAAGAGCAAAGGCTTGTACGCGTGGGCCTGTACTCTTTCAAGCAAAAGACGACCTGCAAACTTCATAAAATGAACCAATGCCTGAAAATGAAAAATCTCAAATTAAACTTTAACAAAACAAATTATATAACGTTCGCATGGAAATCCTCAATGATTCCTGATTTAGGCCCAATTGCATGTCATCAATCTGAGATGTGCGAAACAAACTGAAGCTGAAATAAAACCGAGCTCGGGGTACACGTAACAAAATACATAGGGGTAGAAATAGATCAGTGCCTTGGGTGGGATGAACACATAAAAGATTTATCTACAAAAATAAGAAGGTTGCTACCAATACGTCGAAAAGTTCGTAACTTTATGACCCTGAAAATAAAGAAACAATTTTACCACGCAATGTGCCAGTCACTACTGATTTATGCCATGCCAGCCTGGGGTTCAGCTTTCAAAACTAAACTTCAGACTTTGTTTACGATTCAAAAAGCCCTGATCAAGGTCCTATTAAAAAACCCCATTAGGTTTGGGAAGAGGGATTTATTTAAAGAATTCCAAGTTCTAGACTTATTAGACTAATAGATAAATCTACTATAATTTACACTTACAAGCATGTTTCTAAAAGGTGGATTTGAAATAGTAAGTAATGTTGGCACAAGAAGTTCGAGCAAGATTACTGTAATTATTCCAAGATTTAATACTTCCGCTGCACAATGTTCTCATCTATATAGAGGGATCATCCTTTTCAACAACCTACCTTGCGAAATTATTTCATCCAGTGTATCGCTTAGAAAATTCAAAGAAGATCTGAAGAAGCACTATATGGCTTAACTGTCTCATTTTGTCTAATCATTCGTTACTTCAATTATTATTGACTCACATTTACATTTACTCCTTAAATTTTAAACGTTCTATTATTTATGTAAACCAATGGAAAATAGAGCTATATACATACATACTTTATCTTCAGAACTTGATGTTGAAAATCCTGTATTGTAATTAATTATTTAAATAGTCACTAACAAGGAGAGCTAAATATTAAACAGACGCTCCCATTCCCTGCACAAGATTCTTCTTATTGGGAATTGTAGCATTTTTGTACAAATCTGTTATATATTGTTTGTAAATCTTTTTTCTAAATAAAATGCATATTATCATTTTTTAAAAAAAGTTGATCCGATGGCGGCCTACCTCATGGGATCTTTTTTTTTTTTTTCAGGTCTTTTAAAAGAAAGTCCCAGTTTTCTTACATTTTTATTGGAGGAAATTCGGATTTCGGACAGGTCGAAGAATAATGGCGGGTCACATACAATTGTAGCATGTTGACTAATTTATGGCGTATTGCGGTACAGAAGCCGGGTGCATAACATGATATTATCGTCTCCATTACGACTAGTGTACACCGCCTGCGTGATTAATTCAGCAGCAGCGCAAAACTTAGTCGGTAAAGTCTGTATCGCATTACCTGCTCCATTAACCCACTCCAACTAGCGGCTAGGTGGTAAACTTGACTAATAACTTGATGCCGGCTCACCTCGGTGGAGAAACGCGAGTAAATGGCCTGACACTCTTGTCATTTTCCTGGACTTTCATCTTTAGAGGCACCCCTGGAGGGTAGCAACTTAGATGTTGAAAGTTTGAGAGAGTAAAGGCATCTTACCACGCATTTATTGTAGGTACTTTTAGAGCGAAATTGCGCACTTTTAAGTGGAATTGCGCCCGTTCGAGCGCACTTAAAAAATCGCGTGATTGGTCATTTCTTCATAGAATTTCACGTCGAATTCAAATCTGCAATAAAAATTGGGAGTTCCTTTTCAAAATAGGTAACCAAGTTGAAGTTAATTGCGCACGTTTGCGCGGTTTTGTCATTTTTGAGATCCTTACAACAAAATATTAAGTATGAAAAAATTATTAACGACTTTATTAGGGGAGGGGAGGGGAAGGTTCGGTGATACCCTGTACACCCTGTATTGGTTATTAGGGTTGTTTAACCTTTTAGGTGTGTTTGTATACTACCTATATTTGCCTCCGCAGTGAGTTGACGTTTTATCTGGACCAGACAAGGTAGAGTCCCTGTTGTCCTACCTGAGAGCTGCTGAGCTCTACTACGAACTGTGATATCTGATCTGCGATATATTTATGTACAGTCTAATCATAGTTTTATTTCACTTTGCTGATTATGTGTAGTGATATGTATTGAGTTAAGTATTAGCCTATTCTTGATCTAGTCTTAATTGTATCATCTTATTTTTGTGGTTTTTCATCCGCTTAAGGGGCTAAACAGTAGTCATCGCTGTACCTCTCATTTAACTCCCTCTAATTTGCCAGTGGAGTCCATGATGGCACTCCGTTTGGTGACGGAGGGTACCATGGCCCCCTTTAGAAGCGTGCCTCTAGCAATGTCCCCCTGGACACCCCTGGTTCAGTGCCGCTAATGAACTGTCAAAAACCAATAAATTAAAAAATAAATAAAAAATACATACTATATTTTAGTTTATCGTATTCAGCAATGGACCTTTGTAATTGACCCAGAAAAATTTAGTGTACCCCCTCTCAAAATTTGTGGGTTAACATTTCAAAATATTACGTAGATTCGTCTTGGGAAAAAAGCTCGTCCACTGTGGCGTGCAGTGGTGCCGAATGACCGGTTTGGGGACAAAACCATAAACCGTTCGACTGTATGCCTTCAAAGAAGAGAGAGAGATGAGAGATGTTTTCTGGCACGCTGAATCGACTCAGGTGGGTCCCAAACCGTTTTGACCAGACCCGTAGGTAGGAAGAAAGAAAATAAATCTGTAGTCAATACTGGACGCATCCTATACACAGTGTACGATACTAGAAAAGGAACATCCAACAGAATATCTTTGGGAGTACCCGCAGAAATTGTTATCATATTTTCGGATGAATGTTTCTACCTTTGACGAAATCATTGCTACAGTTGTGCCTCATGTGATAAGAATCCTAACCTGCCCTCATGGAGGAAACAGCATTCAGTAAGTTTATTTTGCACAACTATGTTAGTTTTTATCTCGTAGGTTACCGATAACAATTACTTCACGCATAATTTTTTCACGCCCTAGCAGTATAATCTCGCTCGAATCGCGTGCATACTTGGGGGACGATAGTTTAACTATCCCATATTATTTTAATAATGATTTTATCATTAGTAGCTCCTGCGTATGCGCAAAAATTTAATCCCAAGAACAAGGTTAATTTCTAGTTTTTATCAGATTTTGGCGACATTTTCTGGAAATGTGCGGGTTAGGTTGTAGATTATTCTCTACCCATTTCATTTTAACACAGAATGTGATATAGCCTTGGCATCACCGACCGAAAACGAAACGTTTATGTGTAAAGAGAATGTGTTGCAACAATTTCTGATGATTTCCGCATACAACCGAGTCGTTGATGGGGAAATGATACTTCATCATTTTTCATGCCACAAAATTCGTTGACTCAGATCAGCTTCGGAACCTCAGACGCTAATTTCTATGGTAATCGATTCACGGCGGATCAGCTGAGGGGTCTTTGAACCTATAGGTATTCTATCCTTAACTATCGATTTTTTAAAAATAATTACTGTAAAGCGTGAAATTGCGGGGTCCTGGAACTGTAACGGTGTGAACCCTTTCGGATGCACGATGCACCATGTTCTGATCGTACTCTATACTCTATACACGGGTTTTAATAATTATATACCAATGGTCTGCGTAGGAGGATATTACTATCTAACACAGAAATAATAAAGCTTTGTGTAATAATTTGCAGCGTTTTTTCCTTTGAGGCTGAATTTCGACAAAAATATACCTGAATACAAAATCCTACCAGAATTGGTATATTTGTTGTTCTTCACTTCCGTTATCGGATCCCACCCGATTAGTTCGATGTTACCACTTGGTCCTCTATTCTCCATGGAAGGAAGCAGGAATAATAGTTTATCGAAGTAGACGTATTTTCTTCGTTGTTTCGTACCACAGCCAGATTTTAATTGTTTTGAAACCACCCTTTTGTTTTCGTGTTATGGGACCAGTAAGTTCGCGTCACACAACTTGACTCCGTTGCCTCTTTTAGTTGTTTCTACATTCCGTGACGTGCTTTACATGCTGTACCGCCACCAATGATCAGCAATTCCCGTGAGGCGCAACTTCCTTTTAGCCATCGGCACACCTCACACATACAGTGTAGTCACAGTACTGATAAAAATTGTGATTTCCTGATTCCTTTGCCTCTCCATCCATCACTGGTAGGTATGTTATGCATACACAAGGTACTATTTCAGAGGCTTGACAATTTTGATTGGCTTGCGGCCGGAAAAGGCTATGCCCTAATGATTTGACCGTCATCATACAAGCGTGCTATGGGCGATAATTATTGAACGCATTTCGTGTGATCGTTTAAAATAAAAAAATAAAACTTTTTCAATAAATGGAAAAAATCAACAAGTTCTACCATACGGTACTAAGTACAGGAACTTTTCAATTTTGCAGAGCATCCTACTTCCATCAAAAAGTAGTTTCCCAGACCTTGATCTTCTCGGAAGCACGCCCTATGATTACATGGAATCCAATCGAACTCCGGCAATAATGTTTGATAGATTGATTCCATGATGAGAAAACTTTGCACAAAATTTCCAAATTATATTAATCAAATTTCATCTGGGGGGCGCTGTCGATGGCAAACTTTATTTCACGGTAGTCCGCTCACCCGAGCGAAAAGATCGAGGTCTCCTTGGACGAGACTTTTAATAAGTTGCTCCTATGAAAGTTACTTTTATGAAAGTGATGGTTCGTGAGTATGGTAGGAAAAGTTTGTGATGCTGGGGCGGTGCTTAATAAAATCTCGTCCGGCTAATCAGTGTCAGTGGTTGTGGGAAGTTGATGGATGTTTTAATCTAAACAGACGGGGGAGTCCACACCGGTTATCCGTCTTTCGCCACTCAAACTTCAGGCGGTCATAAATCCCAGGTCGTCTTGCCGCCTGAAAGACAGTGACTTACCGTCTTCATTGCCAATATATCGATATAGGCTTAGGGAATATTCACAATAAAGAAAGCAGTAATTTATCACAAAACTTGTTCAAACTTAACAGTACTCAAGAGCTACCATACGTCTTATTTATGTGGACATGTCCTCTCTCCAATGAATCCATGCTGCCTAAAGGAATAGTTGATGCCGTAGATCATCACTAAGCCCGTTGAAATGTACCTGTGATTGATGGAAATACATACCAATGGTTATTTATGATACCGAAAATGAAGGAAACTATGGATTTATTCAAGAATCGATTCGCATTACGCGTTAGCATTACGGAACGGGAGTCCTCTGCAAGGAATATTACACTCCTGTGAAGGTTGTGGCGAGGAAATGTCGATCACTCACTTATTAAGCTGTAAGAAAAGTGGTTATGTTGAATATGGAGACGATCAAGTGCGATGAGTGCGCTTATTTAGTAGGCTGGGCTTGGACAGGGGTTGTAGTTGAGCTCTATAAGAATATACACTGGAGCACATTACATATTCACAGCAGAACAACTGAAGACGCACGGTTGTGGGATAGTGAGTGGTTCTTTGATGTTCGCACAACACTACCATTACTCTTACATGGACGCGCGAATGAATTAGTACTAAACGCCGCTTACGTCAGACTCTGAAAGAATACCTTTTGTGTTACAGTAGGTGTCCTCCGTCGTGAGTTCAATCCATTTATACATGAATGGCTAACACTCTGACAGAAAAGTGTTCTAGGTCAATGTTCAAAGTAACTTTGTTGGTTGGGGTGAAAATTCAATTCGCCGTAATGAGAAAGAAGGTCCCAAAAGATAGTCAGGTGTCTGGGAATGGAAAATGAAGCTAAACTTCCACTCTGGCGTTGAAAAAAAAGAAGAACATTTCAAGAAGAAGAAACTCTTTGTTCTTTTTTCTGCAAAATAATAGAAATTTCATTATTTGTTTGATTATCTTCCCTATTCTACTGTACAGCCACCATATGTCTGTATTTATATGGAAATGTCCATCTTTCCAATGTTTCTTTGTCCCCTGAAGAGCAGTGTGAAGCGACTTATCATCTTTTTTCCCAATATATATAGGTACGGGTTTACTTTAAATTAACAATAGGTAATGCCGTTATTTTCAACTGAACTTGTTGAAACATAGCTGTACTGTAGGGCAGCTATATGACCCTATTTATTCGGATAGGTCTATAATTACAATGTGTCATTGATGCTTGAAGTAGCTAACTGTCTTCATTCCGATACTCAATATGAAATCATGGATTTTCACAATACAAATTTTTATAAATTTATCCAAATTTTTAACGTTTTAAGGTCATTGTAATAGCTTATGTTTCTTCAATAATCACTGAAAATCGTTAAAAATATTGTACATATTTGCTGCCCAGAATTTTCAGTAATTCTAAACGATCATACAGAAAAGTTGATTAAGATCTTTACATTTACTCGATAAATAAAATAGTCGAAACGGTCTGCTACTACAAACTTTTCACCCGTGGCCGAATGTGGGAAAGATTCTAAGCACGATTGCTCCCAGAGCATAAATTCCGACACCCGCTCCCCTCTCTTCCCGAACACCTCCACCTCTAACATTGTCGAAGGTTTATTAGCTTTTTCACGGGACCCTTTGACAATTTACGGGGCCCGAGTTTTAGGAGGCCCCTGAGAGGGGGATGAACTATGTGGGCATTGGCCGACTAATGAGGCGTGTATGAATTGCACCTACGCGGCTGTGCGTCAGAAGAGTAGCAGGGAACTGAGATTCGAACTATAGGAGAGAGCAGGGTAACTACGTACACCTGTGTTACATACCTACATTATCTTCATGGGTAATACCGCTGTGTTGGGTAATAAACCCAGTTATAAAAACTTTTCTTTACCGTTCACCTTTATTCCAACTTTTACTGGATCACGCTGCAGAATGTTAAGATTTACCGGATTCAAATGGTAAGAGCCCGAATTATACACGAGTGGAGGAGTGATTGGTGGAGTGAGGGAGTTGATTGGTTGAGGGAGTTGATCATCTACCAGCTGGAGATGACAAAGACGACTGAACGGGTGAACGGATCTTTGAAGTGAATGAACGGATCTTACACAACTCTATTATAGCAACTGGAGCGCTCGGAATGTCACGCGGTGGATAGTCGAACTAATGAGCGAGTCAGGGTCCCGAGTCTCGTGAATTATACGATCCTGGTTATACGAGTTCCTGGTTACCGCGAACAGTTCAAACGATACACCGGAACCATGATCAGCTCATCCGGCAAAAGCACAGCTGACAAATTTCTATGATCGTGATGAAGTGAACAAGAGACCACACGATTGACATCGCCAGATCGCCCTTAAATTTATAAACCCGAGAAAGGCTTTAGTTATAAGCGTGTTCTATAGGTAATTATATCAATGTATTTATATTCATCTTATTTTCACTCGAAGCAGTGCATTCATCGAGTGCTCGTGAACAACATGAATAACGAACGGAGGATTTCGGGTTGCCAAAAAAACGGATAATATGTAAACATATGAACATTTGAAAACCGGATATTTGGAGCTCAGAGCGACTTTGAATTTTCGTCCAGACAGCTTGGTGAAAAACCGGACTGTCCGGGCCAAAACCGGACACCTGGCAACCCTGCCCCGAATCCATAAATGAAGAGGCGCTTCGGATATATCTCACCTTCAACGCATTCCAGTCTTGCGGGTTTTGCCTATCCAAGGAAACTTCCCTTTGGGAGTTGTGTTGTGGGCTGTAGGTAGTTCGGCCTCTCAGGGCACTGGGGGAACTTCACTCTGACAACATTATCGCGTCGCGAAAGGGTTAGAAGTAGCGGTTGGAGGCTCTTGTTACTTTCGCGATCCCAAACACCGAGGGGGCGCGTAATGAGCCGCTACCAGCTGTTAAGCTTGATGTAATCGGGTGTACATCATGAGGATAACAGGGTGTTGTGCAGATAAATCGTTTGTCACCCGAACTTAGATGGAGGAAATGATCGGCTGTGATGTTTGTGGCATAGGTATTAGGTATTTCCTTTTTGTAGATTTTCGATATTAAGTAGTATTTAATTTTCTTGAATCCATTATACTATTTCACACCCAGCGCAGCGTGCTGGGCCCACAACCTTTTAGGAATTAATTAGTGCCAGGTTAATTTATATAGTACTCTACATACTAGTATTTCTTACTTAATTATAATTTTTAATGATTGTTCGATCAATTTCACGCTGTGACACAGAAAGAAGTGAAAGATTTATTGAGTGATGTTGTTTACATTGACGTCATCAAAATCACACATGAACAAGTGTGAGTGGAATGGACGCTTTAATGAAGTGAAGTCGGCCATTTCCAATATATTATTATAATCCGAATCAACAATAAAAAAACGGTTCAACAATAAAAAACGCTGCAAGTTATTACACAAAGATTTATTGACATTGTATGTCTTTACTTTGGCACATAGAATCGAAAAGTGTTACGTTACGTTACATTACCGAAAAGTGTTACTTACAATTTTCTTATCATTATCGCTTACAACCAAATCGTTGATACGGAACTGTATCTTAGGCATTTACCATCGTACAAAAATCGTTCGGCAGTCGTTGGAAAGCTCTAGATTTACCTAACCGTATTATGTGAACCACTGTACAGTGCGTGGCCAACAATCTGAGGTACGACCGTGGTTGTTTGAATAATTGTTTGCATACAAGTGATCCTTCTCAGTTAATTTTTCAAACATGATTGCAACCACTATAGACTGGGAAATGTTGACATAAAATATCTCAATGTTTTGAAGACTTTTATGCAAGATTTTTGGTATTTTTCTTAAAAAATCGTTTTCAATGCGCCATTTTATATTTATAATTGCTTAGCATTGTGTAAGGAAAGTAGTGTAGGAAACGTTTTATTTCTGTTGTTTACGCAGAACGTCTGATGCAAATGGATGGAAACGAAGTGAGGGCGCGAAGGGATAGTAAATTTTCTTGGCAAGGAGATCAGCACTACCTACTCCATGTGATGTATTAGTGATTATACAGATGAAGAAACCAAAGTTGAAAGTAGGTTGACTGTGGGTCATCTAAATTATGGAAAAGAGAATGGAATAGCCAGCGAGCGCTGTAGGTGAAGCACTATAGGGCGCTAGTGACGGGTAGCAATGACGTTACATACCTACATGACATAGAGCATCGCGGTACAATTGAAGGTTAAACACCCTAAATCTTGCCTTGCATGGAAAACAAACGCAAAATAATTCTCTTTAACACGAGAAAAAAACTCGGCGCTTTGCGCCTCGGCGGGGGGCTCCGCCCCCCTGCACCCCCCGGTTTATTTCTTTTTGCATACTCTGTATGAAATCATAGGAACACAGAATGTGTTTTTGCTTGGTTGCTTGGTTGCACGTGAATAATAACAATATTTGGCAATAATAAAATAAATAATTGTTAGACATTTAATTTTGTCTAAAACCCTATAAATATTATATAAATAAATATGTAACTACAAGAAAAATACTATATAAATTGAGAGCTTTCCAACGAATGGTGAACAATTTCTGTGCAATGAACACTGCGGGAGTTCTATTTCCTTACCAACGGCTTGGTTGTACGTGAAAATCATTATAAAAGGCGCATAACGGTTTTTTCTGTCGGTTTTTTGTGACGATTTTTTTTCGGTAGGTCATCGCAAAAACACATTCTGTGTTAATACTATTTCCAGTTATTTTTTCTCTCCATAACATTTTAATTTTGGTGTTGAATAAATACGAAAGCTCCACGGCGATTGGGCGTGAGGAACGAATAATTAGAGTGCAAAAGGGGTGGGTGGAGATGGAGTACAGCACAAAAAAAGGGTTTTTTTTAACGAGTAATCTCATATCACGGGGATCTCGGTTGAAGGGATCGATGGAGGATTTTTGTCCTCTTTTAGTTCCCTTGCATTTTTTTTCTCTCTTTTTTACGAGAGATTATAAGGCTAAGCGGGTTTGAGTGAGGAAAAAATTGAAAGACCTCGAAAAAGGCGATAATTTATATATTGCTGGCATTATTGGAGTTTCGAACCGTGAGAAGGGTGCCAACCCTTGATATTGGGTCTAAAAGGCTCTCGTTCGGATGCGAAAATCCACATTATTTCATTTAGGAATAAAGTGAACTTTTTAAAATTAGGTTTCCTTTTGATGACTGTGTTTGTACAGGCTTGGGTCAAATCGTTTACGTTATTGCCTGTTTGTGGTTAAGGCTTTCGGTTTATTTTGCTTTAACGAACATTTTTAAGTGACCATGAAATAATTTAACTACCCCTACCCATCTCATCCCCCTCGCTCTTTCACAATTCGTCCCAATATCGATTGCGATATACTGCAATTAAACTAATCAATAGTACATTTTGCGCGTGTGCAAACGTTAAAATCCATCATACATAATTTTTTGTTCTTTTAATCGACCGATCACGATCAACTTTAGATACAGCCGTTGAATCATCCCATAATATGACAATTGTATGTTATTACAGTTTATAATGCATAGTCCCATATTATCAAATACCTGATGTGATATATAGAATATTATGATATATCTGACCCATATATTAGTTCAACGATGATCGATCATTAGTAGCTGCGATAATGAAATCCTCGTAAAAAGCATTACCGTAATCACAGTTTTCATTCGATTTTGATAGAATCTTTGGGTTTGTCTAAAGATGGTCTCTTATAAATTTCATCACTCAATAATTATCATTTTCATTGCGCATGCGAAAACGTAAAATTCATCAATAATTGTAGTTTTGTCATTGACTATTTGTCTGATCTAGCTGCTATTCTAGTGGGTAGTTGGAAATTACGATTCGATTGCTCAACAAGATAGTATTATTAGCAGCTGCTGCGCATGCACGATCCTCTAATTCTTCTAATATTACTCGTTGATACCTCTTCCTGCGTCAAACGGGAACAGGGCAAAACATTATCAGGCAAACTACGATTTAATTTATTTGGGTCAGCAAACTCCCAATTGTAATGTATAATACAGTCATGACCATGATGTATTTTAGGTTCTCCAGCCTCTCCAATAATACAGACAATGATGTGTTGAGAACACGCAGAATATTTTTATCGAGAAACTTGATATATTAATGGGTAGAGATTGGTTCACAAGGTTACAGATCGATTGTGCGTTTTATTTCGGTATAATTAAGTAGAGGTTCTTAAGGCTCATGTACCTAACATACTTTGAGTGCTTCTGCAGGTTGGTACTCTTTAACGGGTCACAAACACTCCTACTACACTCGAAGTCAATTGGAATTGTTAATTCCTACATTTGAAAAATTATCCCTTTCTATCACGTTCCTCTTCGATCGATGTACCTATCACTCTTGGTTGTCGATCGGGTCTGCTAAGCACCTCCTACTTGAATAGTTCTTCTTGTCGCCACTAATTAGGTAAGGAATTCAGTAATTATTTATTAGTAGTTATTGATGGAGATATACGGTTGAATGCTACGTGATATACCAGCCCCAGATCACATCTTCTAGGTACCTACTTGTGAAGTCTACATAACTCATCCAATTTTGGTGGCATTTTCAAGGACAGAGTGTTTTATACATCAAAATTATTAAAAACATTACAATCATCTAGTCATTCATGTTAGAGATACGAGGAAACTACTACGAGTATGTGCCACACTCAACTTGGCATTGATGGAAATCGAGTTTATTATACTCAGAAAACGATGTACCATACACTGATTAGATTATGCGATCTGATTAGAAGGGTTGGGCAATTCAAAAATAGTAAAATCAGTAATAATTTGAAGTGTTCTATTACAATTAGGGCAACTCTCTGATACCAGGGGTTCGCTCCGTCTCTAATAAAAGATGCGGAAATCCTCGAGTTCCGCTCAAACCTGAAGATATTAAGAGGGATGAGAACCGACAATGAGGCAAACTTGTTGCTTTAATACGAAATTTGAGGAAAAAATCTTTATTATTCTCGCTGTATTCATTTTCTTAATGAATATCAAGTAAAAGTGGAGTGAACGAGCTTCATTAAAAGAACTCGAGACAGCGGTCGCAGGAAATTCAATTTTGACGTGATAACCCCCCTGCCCTCTCACTTACTCCTTCGTTAACCTCACCACTTATCCCCTCGCCATTCTAAACTCACCCCTCACCACCCTAAAATTCACCCCCTCACCACCCTTCCACTAACACCACAACTTTCCTCCCCTAACCCCACCACCCCTCCACTCGCCACTACAACACCACCACTCATCCCCTCTCCCTCTGAACTCATCTCCCTTCCCCTCCACTCATCCCTCAACCCTCTCCACTCAGCCCTTCATCGCTCTCTTTTCACCAATCCTCTTCACGTCGTTCTTTCTGAGTCACATTTCATCCTTTGAGCTAAGTAATTAATTGCTAACTCCTTCACGAAAGGATATGCAAACTTCCTCAGGAAGATTTATGTAGGTATATATTTTTCTCTCTTGTTACTCAGAAGAGAAGAGTGATGATATTTTCGTTGTAATACTATTATGTCACGACTAAACTCTAACAACTTTGATGCGTTTAATATATGTTACAACTTTTATTGAGGAAAATGAAGAATGAACGTGGGTCGTGATTGCTTTATTACTTATTCATTCATTTAATATTATTTTTGTAAACTTATTATTATTAATTTTTTTTAAACTTATTATCATTATTTTGTTGTTGTCTCAGCATTAAACTATTGCGTGCCTAATTTTACGTGTGAAGCTGGAGCCAATAAGTGAGAATCGTGTGGAGTAACAATCCCCTTCTGAAAGATGAAACTGAAAGAAGGTGGTATTTATTCATTTCTCATTTTTAGATTAGATTATTTAATCTCAAATCGATCCTATTCTTACTATATTTGTACTAAATATTATTAATTTGCATAAACTTACTGCCTAGTACATACACAGCCCTAGCCCTCCATAGGGTGGGAACTAGTGCTGTTCATGCCATGTGATATTTGATATTCAACCATGTAATCTTTTGTGCTATCCGCAGTAAAATTTCTAATTCGAAAAAAAAAAAAATTTGATAACTCAGCCTAAGACATGGTTAGAAAGAAAACGAGAAAAAAGAAAGTTTTCCGGACTCGGTTCCTCTAAGATCATGAACTATTTTACGCCCAACTACATAAAATGAGAATGATGGCTCATCATGCCCAAACTGTCAGAAAACAGATTATGATGGCGTCCTCACTTTCTTTTGATGCAAGCGATGAACTACCCAAAGGAGAAGGCTGTAGGAATCTCTGGAAGTGCCACCTCAAGATACCATATCGGAAATGATAGTATCCAAAACGTATTCATGAACGAGACCCACATAAGATTTCTGCAGATGTAATCGTTTGAAACATACTGCAGAAAATATCATTCTGGAACGGGTAAAATGGAGGCGGGATTATATGGACTGAGAGGGTTGAAGACATTTCACAAGGATTTGATGGTAGGTCGTTGGAGTGTTTTTATTATATTTAGCAATGAAATACGAAAATAACTGAGCCGAATTTTGGCTCACTTTACAAAAATAAGTTGGAATCACCAATCTTACAAAGATTCTATCTTAAACCAAGAAATTTCGAGGGGGGTTTCAAAACAAAATCTTTCTAGGTCGATAACTTAGGAGTTTTTTTGAGAATAATGAACCAAATTCACGACAGAGTAATCTTATCTTGAAAGATTCTGCTGGCCGTGATGGTTGCCGTTCGTTACTTTTCCTCGAGACTTTCTCCCGGTCACCTCTTCCAATCTTCTCCTACCTCCATTTCAATCAAATCTCCGCTTTGTGACCCGAACCTCCCCCCGTTGTGAAGTACCTCGTCAACAAAAAAGCCCCTCGTAAACACGTACAGGCTACCGGATAACGCAACGGTAACTCAGACTGGTAGAATCTAAATCTAATAGCGTCAGTCCCACCTTTATGACTTTTCTCCCGCAATAAAACTTTATTACTTCACGTTACCTTTGTAACAACGGCGGCGTCCTTCGTTTATTAGAGGACGGAGTTTGAAATAATGGCTTGATGCCAGGAAGTACAAGTTCTAAAACCTAGCACTTTTTACATCTTTCACATTACGAAGTTATTCGGATAGTTATTGAATACTGGATTTTAATAGAATAATATCAAACATGATGGATAACAATTCCTCCCTTCCATTTTCTTATGGTTTATTATTTTCATTAATAAACCCTCGTAAGATCGATCAAGAAAATTCAGCGTAGTAGGTCCATGAGGAGAGGAATGGGCACCCAAGCTCACTCAGCTTATCACATTGGGCCCTCGCTACACAGTAGGCCTGGATCAATTCCCAATTTCAACCTCCTATTACAAGTCTATTACAACTTTAAATCAAATCAGTTTTTTACTTGTTTTATTAAATTTTTAATTTCTCCCTTGATGGGTAGAAATTTACTTACCAATATTACTTTATAACTTAGCGTAATAAATCAGCCTTCCTTGACATTTCAATGACTTAGGGATCATGAGATGTTGTGATGAAATGAGAGCTATCCAAAAAGTGGTGAACGATTTTCCTGATATGAAAACTAAGGGAGTTACACTTCGTTAGTAACGCATTGGATGTGCGTTAATATCTATAGAAAATGAAGTTTTCAGTATACATTTTCGGGCTAAAAAATCTTCAAATACCCCGGCTAAAAAACATATCCATGTCAAAAAGTTAGTTTCGAACTAAATGTCTTGGACAGGTTGAAGAAAATCAATTATTCACACATTTCGGCCTTAAGACACACGGTATTGAGCCTAAGTTTTTTTTCAAATTGGTAAAATTTCAACTTTCCCTAAAACTTACGAGAGAAATTCATTTAATAATAAACTGAAGCAGGCACCGCTAGCATTTAAATAAGACAGTGTTTCATCATCTCATTGTAATGTTTGCAAAAGTTTTGTTTTTAGTTAGTGTTTTTCTTATCATGTGACATTGCTTCTGTGGACGCTGAATCGCACAGAAAAGCGATATAACTGAGAGCCTCCCTTTGTACCGTTGGTATAATCAATGGATCTGAACCGCATTCATCCGAGTATGATCTGGAAGAAAATGAAAAATCATCAGAGCAGCATATTTGCCTGGATCAGTTAGATAAATCATGGATAATATATGTGTGTCGTCTTTATAAACTAAACTAGTTATCGTCTGGAAGGACACATATATAAATACACACACACACGCACACTCACACAAACACACACACACACACACATATATATATATATATATATATGTGTGTATGTATCTGTGTGTGTGTGAGTGTGAAAAAGTGTTAAACTCTAGTATTCGTTTCTGAATGCTTCAAAACGGATTTCAATTGAGACATTTTTCAAAATTTTGATTTCAAAATTTTTTGTGCCATTGCAATAGCTTTATTTTATACGAAAATTCGCTAAAATCAATGTTAGTCACGAAACTGGAAAAGTGCTCACAAAATTATTTTGCCACGTTAATCTTCGTCGGAATCTAAAGTTCAATTTCCTAAACCAACGCGATAAGTGCTTATACAGTATACAGAAGCTAAACACAACCGGTTGTTTAAACCAAATTTCATAATTAAACGGTAATCAGCTGTTTCTGTCCAAACCTTGTCTTGTACCTTTATAGACAGGCAGACAATTCTAGGTATTTTTTCTATTTTATTTGAATAATTATCTTCCGGTGGTTGCCTAAGTTTATGAAATTATACATGCCATAGTAATGATGAACCATAGGCTCCGTCTGATAAGTAAACTTAAAGACCACTGATTCGCGTAAAAGAGCTATTTATTAGAGAAATGATAAACTTTTGTGGAACCTATTTTCAAATTTTTTCTATGGCTTTTGAGCCTATGAGAAAACTAAATTGGTTTAATTTGATTTATGAAACGTTCTATTACTTTTGCACTCAGGACAAAATTAGGTACTTAATAAATTTGTTTGGTTTTATTGATGTCTCAATATATTAGAGCGTGAGAATTAATAACAAATACCTACTCGTCACCCAATATTGACACAGCGTAAGTTTAGAAGGGACGAGTATTCCAAGTGAAATTCCACTGGCCCCCGTCAACTGAGTAAATATTGTCCTTAAAGCTGTTTGTTTTGCTGAAACTTCACAGTTCGACGAAACTGATCGGCTATCGATTGAATGTCAACTAAAGTTTACCAACCGTAATTTCCATTTCTGTCCCCCTCGAGTTGTCATTAGCTGGTACCTATTAGAATGAAGGTAAATATTCATATTCCTTCCCAATCAACATTAAAACCCACGTTTCGACCGAAGTTTGACGATCTCACCATTTCATTTCGTCTAAACGTATTATCTATATTGATATAGCTCCTTTGATAGCTCAGTAGGTAGAGCGGTGGACTGTAGATGGCGAAAGTTGAACGTATTATCTATATTGATAAAATCAAAGCCGTTTCTCTTTTCATCAATCAGAATATTGAAATTATGGTGTAATTTTCAGTTCCAAGAGATTTGAAGGTGATTGGCTTCATTAACTACATTTTGCCACACGTTTTAGGAAAATTACTTTTTATTGAATATCCAAGTTTATGAATTTCACATCATGATATATAACCCTCCTCCTTGCTTGGTTTTTTTATTTATTCTTTTTTTTTCGTGCAGTAGTGCACTAGTATAGTCCTGTACAGTAGTTAACAAATAAAATTTGATGGAATCCTAACTTCGGATTGTTATTCATTTTCGAAGAATAAAAGTTTCCTCAGCTACGTCATTCAGGTAACAGAATGAGGTCCCGGACCGGTTTTTTTATTTTTATTTATTATTATTATTATTATTATTTTTTTTTTTTTTATTTTTTTTTTTTTTTTTATTAGAATTTAAGCCGCGTCTCAACCGGAAGGGTCATTAGCGGCAATCAAGAAGGGGGTGTCAAAAGGACACTGCAACGGGCACGATTCTAAGGGGAGCCATGATGACCGTCCATCACTAAACGGACTGCCATCACGGACACCACTGGCAGATCGGAGGGGGAGAAATAATAATAATAATAATAACCCGCAAAACGAGGCATCGCTGCACTCTGCCTCAAGGGATACAGCGATGACCGCTTTGTAACCCCTACAGCGGATAAAATTACCCCGTAATAAGAACTAAACTACGACTAGATGATCCTTAAAAATACATAAATATTATCGATAAATATATAATGATAAATACTATGTATATATATTTATTAGTTGAATAAACATGTACATAAATAAATAAATATATCATAGATCAGAATATCACAGTTCGTTGTAAAGCTCAGTGGCTTTCAGGTACATCAACAGGGACTGGACCTTGTCTGGTCCTGACAGAACATCCACCCACTGAGGGTGTGAATGCTAGCCTCTGAGGTCCTTGAGGGCTGGGCAATCCTCCACAAAGTGGCGAATAGACAAATCACCCCCACATCTCCCACACACAACTTCACGAGCTACTGGATCTAGCAGGTGTCTGTGAGTAAGACGGGTATGGCCAGTGGCTACCCGATTGACCACTATTCGGTCCCTCCTTGGAAGTAGGGTTACGAAAGGATCAACCGGGCAAAGGTCCTGAAGGACTCCACGCAGACCAGTGACCTCGCCCTGCCATTGCTCGAGCCAGATGGAATTGGCTTTATGCTGCATGTAGGAGATTTGATCCTCAATGCGCATAGGCAGCATTTCGATGGAGTCATCACCAATGGCTCTCCTTGCTAGGGCATCAGCCCACTCATTGCCGTGAATACCTACATGGCTTGGCACCCACATGAAAGTTATGTTTGTGCCTAATGTTGTGGCTCGGTGTAGTGACACACGTAGGCTTTGTATTAGGGGATCATATGAATATGTATCCCTAATCGCCTCGATGGTACTCAGTGAGTCACTACAGATCACATAATTTCCAACTCCCGATAACTGGCAGTGTCGAACCGCCAGCATCACTGCCCACAGCTCTGCTGTGAACACAGACGCAACAGGTGGTAGGCGTCTAGTGACTTGGAAGTCGGTGCTCCAAAGAGCAAGGCCAACACCATCAGGCGTTTTTGAGCCATCAGTGAATAAGACAGTGTGTCCAGCATATCGCTGGATTGCCTCTGAGTAACGACATCTGAGGATATGAGGGGGTGTATTGCCCTTGACCCCAACCCTCAATCGAAAATCAATGCGCATCCCAGACAAGGTCCATGGAGGGACGGGGGGGACTTCAAAAGGGACCAGAGGGTATCTCTCAATGCAGTCCCACCTGGTGAGCTCCTGAACACGAATGCCCAATGGGCGAGTTCGAGTCTGGAGCCTGGAATATGTTACATCCAGGGGTGGTAGAGTTACCATGGTATGCAGAGGGTGCCCTGGGAAATAACGAAGGCGCTCTGCATAACGGAGTGTCAGCAGATTTCGCCTAATCTTTAGTGGCTGACTACGCCCAAGCACCTGAAGGGAGGCTGTCGGGGTAGTTCGAAAGGCCCCAGTGGCCAAACGAAGACCCTTGTTTAATATAGGTTCCAGCTTACGCAGCAAGGACTTTCTTGCTGATCCATAAACTGCAGACCCATAATCAATTCTTGATTGCACCACAGCATGGAAAATCCTTAAGAGGACTTCCTGCTGGGCGCCCCAACTATGGTTAGATAGGGCCTTGAGCAACTGTACACCCTGCATAGAAGCCTGGCGCAAGTACTCAATATGCTGGGTCCACCGCAGCTGGCGGTCAACTATGAGTCCAAGGAAATGTGTGTGTGTGGAGTAGTGAGTGGATACTCATCATGTGCTTTGCGCTTTCTGCAAAAATGGATGGAGGTAGTTTTAGCCGGTGAAAAACTAAAACCTCGCATCCGCGCTGTTTGATAGATGGTATCAATAGCACATTGCAATGTGTCACTCACATTTCTCAGATCATCGCCTTGCAGGAGGACAGTTAAGTCATCCACATACAGCAAGGGACGAATATCCTCTGAGATGTTATCAGCGAGGCCATTTATTATTATTATTATTATTATTATTATTATTATTATTATTATTATTATTATTATTATTAATGGAAGAGGGAAATTTAATTATGACAATTCACTTAGATTGTCACATGGTAGCAGTGGAACGTCCCTATTCCCCTTATCATTAAGCATCAAGATATTGAAGTAAGTTATGCGATTAGTCTACTTCTACTTTTGTACTATCATCATATCTATGTGTCGCTATTTAAATGAGTAAAATTTATCTATCTATCTATTTATTTATTATAGATGCTATGAATTAAAAAATTCATTGAGTTTGATTTGTGTTTCAGAGAGATTCTGGGGGAAATCATTAAGAGAAAAGAACGCGAAGCGTTGTGTTTGAGGTTTTTTGTAATTAGAAACCACCTCATTCAGAAATCTCTTCCATTAAAATCTTCTGTACTTTTGATCGCAATAAGAAATAAGTCGTTGAAAAAGTAAGGGGCGATTGATTCTGATCTATACAAAACAAAATTCTTATAGGAAAAAGTTAATTCGGAAAAAGACAAGATTTCTTTATAAATTTAATAGCTTAGTTTCTCTTCCTACCTAGGAAGATATTTCTAGGATTACTACATATCTGAAGAAAAAAAATCTAAGGATGAATTGAAGTTGGCTATGTTCCCGATTGATTTATAAAGTGTTGGTTTAGGAAAAAACCAATGAGACGTAATATGAAAGCCTGCGGAGCATTCACGTGTTCGTGGATGTTAACCAGACTCCAAAGTAACGAATGAATAGTTGACTAAGTTTCACATCTTTAATATTAAGGCTTTAATGTAAGGCTTTATAATATAAAGCCCCCAAAAATGTATAACCTTTAATATAATAGAAAACCCCTCAACATAATATATAAATTTATATGAATTAATTGATTTAATTTAATTTTCTATTTTCATTTGTATTTAATATAAAACCCCAAAAAAAAAAAAAAAAAAACTTTCCTCGGACAAAATGCCAAGCTACGAAATGCATCATATCATTCAATACGGGCCACGCAAATAGTCAGATCGCTGTCTCCTAGTACAGTGCATTGATCGTCTCACTCTTTTGACATGGATATGTCTTTGCTCTGGGGGGTCAACCAAAAATTTCTGTGACGCAAAATTTGTGTCACAATTTCAGTGTTTTTCACGTACGACCCAGCCGTTGCTAGGGGAATGGAACTTCCTCAGTTTTCATCGCACAGAAATCGTTCGCCACTCGTTGGAAAGCGCTTGATTTATGTGATAAATTTTCACATCTCAAGCTACCAATTTCCCCCTCCTTACGTACCTGGCTACATTCCAAAACTAAGTTGATTGGACTATAAACAATTTTAATAAGCCAGTTACAATATTCTTAACGTAAAGCAATAGCATCATATTTACTCCACTCCATAGGAAACATTTTCATCCTCTTGACAATAGTCAGCTGTTAACAACAACTCATTGTAGTGGCTTCTCTCCACAGTTATCAACATTTCTATGAGATTTGTTTACAACTCTCGAGGATAACCGTTATGAAATCCCCAATCAAAGACATATCCATGTAACATGGTATCTGCTTGTAAAGCAGATAGTGGAACTCGTTTACGAGTTTTAATTTAGGGTTTTTAGTTTATAATTTGTCGGTATTCCAATTATTTTTGACTTCGTTTGGGAGTAAGTCGCTTCTCTAAAGGCTTGGTCGATTTTTTTGATACCGGTAAGTGAGATGGTGGATTCATACATCTCACCGTGACTGAAAATATATTCCTGATGTGGAATAATAATATATTTCGTTATACGACTTGTCGCTTCTCATTCATAGCAGTGGCGGCTAGTCGGTCAATTAAGGAGTCTCGCTAGACATTTTTTCTTTGGATTCCCATAATTTATCACGCACTGGAAGACAGGCGTGGACAAGTCACGGTCGTTCTCATTTCCCTAACAATCTAAGAGTACCTCTGGGTTATAGGCCTAGAACGCTTCCACTGCCTAATATAAATAATGATCATGAGTGTATCGAAACATGTATAGGTATTTCCCAAAAGGTGTCAATCAATGTGGAAGTCAGAGAAAAACTTACAATGAGGAAGTTTGACTGCTCAGCCATCCTGGCGAACTTTATTATCATCATTAATATAATTATTTTATTTACTCATTTATTTATTTTATTTGTTATTATTTGTATTATTTGTTTTCACAAGTCCCTAGATCTTACTTTTTCCTGAGATTCTCGGCGATTCCTCTTTACTTCCCTTCTCTCACTTCTGGGGTGTATTTGAGAACATCCGCATCCGCAACCATCCAGGGTCTCTGGAGGAGGGATGACGCGCGCGGCCGTCGTGACACGTCAGGCTCAAGCATGGCGTCCACCATTTTCTTGCAATCATCGGAAGTTTTGGTCATCCCGATTTGCGACCACCTGTGGAATATGATTGTCAGAATTGTTGTACCTTGAATAATTTGAAATGGCCTCATGGCCCGTCGCTGACGAACTATGTAGGAAACATATATTTTTCTCTTACCAAATAAAACCAAAGATCTTGGCAATCCACCGTGTTAACACATTCAACGCGAGTCTGAAATGGGTGAACTCGCCCCACACAGGAACTCATGGAAAGGAACAAGGTCGGAACAGGGCCTACGTGATGAACTCTCAAAACAGTGATAGTATATCTGATTATCATGTAAACATAGTACATCAGTTTTCAAAAGAAAACTACATAAATAAAAAAGAAGAACTCACCAGGAAAGCAGAATTCGCGGAGAAGACACGCTTATCACTTTTATCAGTGCACTGACTGATTGAAGGTCAGTATCAGAAAACGGCGACCTCTGGTGGGTAGGTAGGTTCCTACTGAGTAAATCGTGCTGTCGAACGGCCTTATAAACCTTTCCTATCCACACACGAGGCCTTCGAAAGAGGCACTATCGTGCATATAGGCTCTGTGTCATATAACACAGCCCATGTGAGAGAAGAGGCGACCTGTGTCATATGACACATTCCGCGTTGAACGTGTTAATAATCCAATGGAACGCTAACGTGAGGGTATAAGAGACGCGTACTTCCAAAAGCCACTAAAACGAGTAAGGATAATTTTGAGAACATCAAAAAGAAACTGTAGTGACCGCATGAAACTGATAGGTATAAACAACTGGAACTAGTGGTTTCTCTGATTAAGGCCTACATTCAAATTTTCATATGTTAGCAGAGTGTGGTTCTGCGACCCGCCTTTCACCATAACCACTGTATTATTGACTGTCCTGGCCAACAACCCTCCCATAGCCAAAACGAGCAATATACTTCCATAATTCAAAAACATATATACTTGAACTCCCCCTTCGATACCCTGCTTTTTGAATGCCCCGGAATCGTGATGAATATGGGTACCTAGTAACCTCTTCTCATGTCTTGTAACTGCCAAATCTTTGGATAATTCCTAGGCGTTTCAGCTTATAGGACAACCTCTGGGTGTAGCAGGCTACTGGTCTACCTATTGGAGGGTAACTACTACATTTCCACCACCTTCTTGTCATACGTGGCTTATAACGATCTTCTACGGCTAGCTAACAAATGAAGGGTGAAAGATATTGAAAATCCACTTCATCAAGTCAATTAAACAGCCTTAGGGCAATTCACAATTGGTACTTTGGGTCGCTGTGATGAAGTAGTAAAACTCCGAACCGACTAGAATTCCCACTAAAATTAAGAGGGAAATAAAACATGGGCTTTAAATAAAATATGCATGCATCCTCTCAGTTCTGTGTATAGCTGACTTCTTCGAATAACAGTAGGTACAGATCACTTACTTGTACGCTTTCGCTTGCTGGGCCAGCAGCAACTGATGAGGAGCTTTCCTCTTGAACGGTTTTTCCAAATTGAACATGATAAACATGACGATTCCAGTCGACCATATGTCGACTTTCTTGGGGCAAAACGGTCGCCCTTCCAAAATTTCCGGAGCAGCGTACGAGAGAGAGCCACAATAGGTTTCACATAGCAGTTCTTTTCCCTCGTCCGTCACATATTTCCTGTAATCATCCGTAAGACATTTCTAATAAATTCTGATTTTTACTGGAGCTGATGTGCACCATTTTGATGTGCCACTCTAGGGAATACTTCAGCGAAATCATTGTAATAATTGTAACTTATCAGATTTGGACACTATGGGATAAAGGCTGTTTGGGGAGTCCAAAGAAGTAACATTATAATTAATTACTATTGCCATAGCATCAGTGGGTTTCAGTCTCTATGGTAAATTGTACTTAGACTAATAAGTCTGGCTGCAATAAGAAGTATTTAGATTTTCTACATATATACTAGACCGGATATTATATCAGGTATGGATACTACGACCATAGTTCGCTTTTTTGGTAATAAATGGTTGTACTGTGCACTACCTTTGTAAAAAGTGAGTATCAAGTAATGTCCTTTTGAATTTGTGTTTTATGCTGGCATACACTTGTATTACAAGTATATGCCAGATAGTTGGGAATATGTATTACATATTTCCAACTATCTGGCATTACCTACAACCGAACCAGAAACAATATGATGTTACCAATTTCACAAGCTACGTATACAGGATGTTCAAAATGCAATGGACCTAGGTCCATTAAATTTTAGACTCCCTTATTTTTAATTCAGGGTCCATGGGACCAAAGCCAGACACCCTCATATATGATCATTATTATTAATGCTACTTCACTACGTCAGGAGAGAAGCTTTGTGTTCGTGCAAGAAGTCGAAAAACTTGTTCCCCCCTGAACTCAAAATAGCCACTTGCTTCTTGTTTTTCAGAGCTTGCATATCAATTCTGGTTCCATATCTGTCTATCTCTGTCCGATAGCGATAGCTGTCGATTCATCCGTCTGCGTGTCTGAGCCAATTCCTTATAGAGCCCAAAACTACACTTGTTTAGAATACTACACGAATTCAGATTAAATTTTCATAGATTGCATGGGTTAGCCCTTTAAATTACCTCGCTATTGAGTCGATAGCATGTGCGCGAATGTGCATGATGTGGAAACTGAATTTCCTACAGCGTCGATTCCTTATGATACGTTTATATCGATCTGCTTTCGTTCAAACTCGAGGAAGTAGTTGAGTCTAGGTTTCAAGATCTTACCTTACGAATTTTATTGCATTGAGTTTGGTGAGAACGATTACTCATACACAAGAAGATTACAATTGGATAACGCAGGCGAAACACCGAGACCGAAGAACTGATTTTGATGGCATTTTCAGGCATTGTTTGGGATGCTTCCTAGAATAATCCTAATGAATTTCATCATCACTGGACGGGTAATATCTTGTGCGCATGATCAAACGAATTAGCTGCAATTGTATTATATATCATAGGGCCGATATTTGTCGGTAAAAGTCTCGGAATGGAATCCTACGAATTTCGTTGCGATTAGTCGCAGTCTGCGATATGCGGTCTTGAAATTCAGAGACAAATAATAGGAATGTGCCAGTTAGCTCTCATTCGCTCCTGACCGAATCCGCTAGATCAATAGTAGATGGACCTAATGGTCTTTTTTCCATTACCTAGCGAATCCGAAGTCAGCCAATTGTATGTTTAGATTGGCTGTAACGAGAATATTCTCGCATTTGATGTCCCTATGTGCGATTCCGTTCCTGTCTAAGTAGTCAACGGCCATGAGAAGCTGACGCATCCAGAGGCGGCCGTGATTTTCAGGAAGTGCCCCGTGTTTTGTGATGTACTCCAGCAGATCTCCATTCTCAGCGTATCTGTAAGATCCACAAAATACAATGAGAATTGAGTGGAAAATCCTGGAATTAACTTACTTTTTGTGCAAATGATAACAATTAATATATGGAAGATGGAATTCTTCACTTCACAGGTCTTATTTTTCTAGAGCCCTTAGAGTTTCTGGCAAATAACTGTAAACAAAATAAATCCAATATTGGGGTTTTCATAACGTCAGAGTCAAGTTTGTTTCTGGGTTCACTACATTTTTGAGAATTTAGTAGCCTGTGGAATGAGGAAAATGTAAGGGTTTTTAACATAAAAAGCAGATTTCTGTGAAAGTAAGTGAATAAATAGTAACAATAATACAAATAAATAAATAATATATACCTAATAATTAAGAGTTTGCCAACAGCTAAAACCTAGGTGGCCTGGAAGAGGAGCACACTCGAGAAACGATTATGCTTGGCTAGCATAAATTATAAAATGTCTTGAATGAAAAAATGGCTGGATGCAGATTGAAATCGTGTCGTACCAACAAAAGGCCTCCCAACCTTCAAAGGATCCCCAAAAGATTCCCAAAAGACCTTCGAACGCAATACAAAATGATATTATCGAAGTCTTTACTTGGTGAATTATTCGTTGGGCACTTTTTGTAATAACTTACCTACCTGCAGAGTACATTAAAAATTGAGTACATTGAAATTCATTTGTGGATCGTGGAGTTTTCTGCTCGTGCGTTATTTAAATGAACAACCCAAGGGTCCTCAAAACCTGAGTAAAGGTACCATCAACAAGATCACTAAAATATAATGATTTCGATGATTTGAAACATACAATCTGTCTTATCAAAAACACACTAAATCTGTGTGAGAGTATATTAGTATCCATGGAATGTACAAATGCTTTGAAACGTTCCGTATCATCATGCAATATAATTTTGTTCACATTGTCACATTTCCAAATGATGGGATGGTGGAAGTGGTGCATTGGAAGTCATGATTTCTAAATATAAATATGTTATCCGTTCATTGGTTGATTGATTTTGCCATAATGGCACTGTTGCATTTATTCTAAAAAAATAAATAAATAAATAAATCCGATCATCCCCTATCCATTTCCTTAACTGTTTTGTGAGGTTCTTCAGACAGTGCTTGTAATAGTTGAAACTGTTCACCAGCTTTTGTAAGTTACGAAGCATGAAGTTGTAGGCCCTGGTCCTGTGTCTCGTGTCTTTTTTGGGTTGAGTAGTTGTTCCATCAATTCAAACTACAGTAGTCATGTTGTGAATATATGTGTTCGCGCTGACTATCTAGCTACTGACAATCCTAACTAAGAGTTTTAATAGGGGTGAAGTGAGTACGTTGAAGGAACTGAGTAATGATCAGCCCAGGAAACCAATCACCGTAGAATGAGACGGGTGAGTGGGTAAAGTTCGTTGGAGTGATACCTTCGTCCATTATCGGAAAAACAAGGTCCGGTGAAGTAAAACCACCGTATGCATTGCAGAAGAGGTAACGAAATTGAGTTGGATGTGATTTTAGAGTGTGGCGACTTAATATCACCGTGTGCTATAGGTCGGAAAAGGAACTTAGGAGGTAGATAGGTACGAACTAAATCACTCGCGACGAAGTTGTCGAAACCCATTTTAAAACGGAAGTTTCTGAAAATGTTTTGTCTATTTCCACGAAAAATAAAGAGTTACATTGTTGAATCGATTTCGACGATTCAGAAATTGTTTGTTACTGATGATGTCCTAACCATAGAAATCGATTTAACATTGTTCTTAACTCTTTATTTTCCGTGGAAATAGTCAACGTTTTTTTCACTTACTTCCGTTTTGAAGTAGCTATTCTGAGGAAATATAGGCAAGAGTTGATTTGAACGAATAGCTGCCCGTCCAGGCACTGATCGTCCTTTTGTACCCTGGTAGATGCTTTGCGCGCATGCGCCATTCGTTGTCAGCCGGAGCGGACACCAAGGCTGAGCGTTGACGGGGATCAGTGTTAATTATGAGAACCACATTAAAAATATAACTTCCCAACAATATATTAAATTTTGGATTTTGTATCTTAAACATTTGTTCCTTCAGGAGGATTGGCTGAAAAATCCACCGTAATTATAATATTTGATTTTGAGTTTGAAATGTTATCCGTATGTTTACTTGTGTCAATAACGTAAACACATATTTATTTTTAAAGCATATCATTATTATTTTGATAAACATTTTTAAAATCTTTATACATTTCATAAGCAAGAGCGTAGTTACCATCCGTTATATTAAAGTTCTCCATTTCTTCAGGATAAACGTTTTCGTTTATCTTTAACGTTCATAGAGCCGAAAACCGAAGAATCCTGCAACTGAGGACCCGTTTCAGATTGGAAAGCTACCATCACGAATGTAGGATTTTGAATGTTTCTAAAAATGTTAGTTACATCAAATGTAAAAGTATTTCCGTTGATACTCGGTTTTTGGATACACTGCCAATTCCTGAAATGGAACGGTATATTTTTTAGATCAGCTAATTCCTTCACCAACCTGATTTTGCATAGGGGATCAAATTCAATTAGTGGTACTCGTATCAAAAACTCATTTATGATTACTTTTCCTTCTGCGGGTAGGTCAGTTACAGTACCATCTTGTTTCCTCACTTTTCCATCGGTAAATAACATTAGCATCTGTATCTCTGATAAAGGAAATTACGAATCCTCCTCCTTGTAAATTGGTATTTTAATATCTTCAAAAAACCCTAGACCTAAATGTGACAGATTCCCACATACGTAGAACGTATTTTTCTCCGCACTACATAGTGATGTAGAACCGTTATTTGAAAGAGCTTTAATTTCTGAGTTACTGTATGAAACAGTACTCTTAACTGTGCTAGTAACACCAGGGTATTCAACTTCATCAATCAAGTAATTGTGCTTTTTCACCTCGATTCTAGAAAACAAATATGGAACAAAGTTATCAACCAACTTCACCTTTGTATCGGCAGAATAATCAGTGCCATCAGCCTTCTTCAACGTACCAGAGATGAAATATTGGTACTTGGACATGGAAAATCCATCTCCGTAATCGATGTTAAATTCTGTCCGATACTGTTCGGGTAATAGTGTTTGTACTCGGAGCGAGTCATATATTTTTACGTTCCCCATTGTTTCGTTTACCAAAGATTTTCTCTCAGCTGTTTTCCCCTCTTATTATAAGTAAAAAAAAAAAAAAAAAAAAAAAAAAAAAAAAAAAAAAAAAAAAAAAAAAAAAAAAAAAAAAAAAAAAAAATTGAAAAGCAAAGCAGAGGTGGGTAAAAATTCTATTAAAACCAACTATCCCAAAAAAAGTTTTTGTAATATAGAGTTGAATGGAACGTTCATTTGCCAACAAGAACAAAACTACCAGACACAAGTGCCCACATATAGGCGGGTCGTGGTAATTTTGTATCCGGTCTTCATTGTAGAATAAACGATCCACCAAGATACGAAACTAATTCTTTCGGAGGGTTACATCACCATACGAATCAAAATAAAACTTATCCATTTTGTCTTTGTAAAAACAAGTCCAATGCGACCCTCTCGTTTTTGAATCACCAAGATTTATTATTCACTCGATTATGTTAGGAGTTTTTGGTAATGTATCTCGCATGAACACTCCTCTAAAATTATTTATCCCTAGCTTACTCGATGAAGCATAATAGTTGATGGAGTTACTCAAATTTTTTTTGTTCGCTTTTTCGTTTTTTAAATTTTTTGGATTGAGGACGGTGGTGGACATTTCCACCTGTTTTCTTGTTTTGATGTCTGATCGTTTCTTCCAAGCGTTTCTGCCTATCTTTATAATCAATCACAGAATTAGCAACTGCAGCACCTCCTCCCAACAACCCACTAAGAGCTCCCAAATCCTGCAAAAATGAGTGGTAAATACCCTCCCTTATAATTTTCTTGTAACTGTCTATTTGATAATACCAAGCGACACCCTTTCCCTTTTACTCGAGAGTTAGAAATTTCATTATGTTGCTTTTGTGTGAGACTAATTCTGTCTTTACCATTGTTTTTGTAACAATTGTTCTTTACTCAACTGTATGATAACCCCGTTTCCTTTTTTATGCCGCTCGGATCTTGGCTCGTTGACCAGAAGTCAATGAACAATTCATTGAATTCATGTTGCTGTTTCAATAGGTATTCGAAACGTCTTCTTATTATATGATTATTAAAATTTAAGTTGTGGTTCAATCCCCATCCCAAATGTTTGTTTTAGATTCATTGCAGTACCTGTCGCTAATGCCCAAACTCTCTCATTCAAATCAACTAATCGGCTCCATGCCTTATCCTCCAAAACTTTGTCAGCAAGGTGTCTGTCCTCGGTTTTAGGGTTATCTCTATAGAAAATATCATGCTCTTTCGCGGCTTCATCGAGTTTATTCACACCCACTTGTCCCTTCTGTAAACGAGAGTCCAAATTAGTCCCCGGCCCCAGAAAATTATATCCTAATGAAACGAAACGGATTAAATATTCTATACCTTTCGGAGAGTCTATAATCTCTTCGAGACGATCATTGAAGAAATTGAGGATGGCTACTTTCTCATTATGAAAGTTATTGTTCCCAGCCTTTTCCTGGCTGTATATGTAATGAAGTCGAACAATCAGCTCGTTCAAATTATCGATATATTTATATTCAATAGGATTTTCATTAAACTTTAACACCCCTGATCCAACATGTTCAGTTTTGTTTCTCATCATTGTATTTTTTCCATATATGCTTAACTAGACATGTCCATTTATCAGCTTTGCTAGACTTTGGTTTTTTGGATATTTGGTTATTTCCATGGAACATAGATTCTGTATCTATAAGTATTTTTTCGTAAATTTCTAAATCCTGCGGTGTGTAGTGCTGTTCGAATGGAGCCTTCTCATAAGTTAACAAACGCCAAAGACCTGAAGTGCCCATATACCCTTTTGGTCCCTACTATAATATCATTATTATCGAACACAACAGGTGTATTTCCAATCATGTACGAATTTGATCATTATAATAAAGACCAAATGATTTATCACTGGCTCTTGGTAGAAACTTTGTAGCGATTTTCCCCAACTCCATTTGTTTAGATGCTCTATCACTGGGTGTATCGTATATTTTACTCTCATCTACCTGAGGGTATTTTTCCTGCAGGATTTGGTTCAACCTCAATATTTGGTTTATTTGATATCATTTTTATACTGTGATGAGTATCCGGAGGAAATTTTATACGTTAGATTCCTCTACACTACTTTCCTCGTCATCCACTTGATCAATATCACCATATTGATTTTTAAAATGAGCTATTGATCTTTTACAAGCTGATAGATTCTCAATAGCGTTTGTAATAGGTTTATAATCATTAGCTGCCTCCTTTTCTATAAGATTCTCTATAGCACTTGTTATAGGTTTATATTCCTCTTTTCTGTAAATGTTGAGATCTTGATGTTTCTTCTGTGCGCGTTTAAACTTAGCAATTAACTCTTTTTTAAGGATATCCAAATTTTTGTTTATCCATCTTGATCTTTCTCTCTTATTATTATTCTATACTATTGAGTGAAGTACTAGGTACACTGAAAGAGAAATTGCACGTGAGTTTACCAGTCGTATCCGACTGCATACACCCATAAAAGTGAATTCCATACAACCTCGAATTTTACTACGAGTGGATCTATTGTCCTGGGAACGTGTTAAAATAACGTGATTTAGCGTTCTTTTGACGTTCGAGGGTCGTTCAGGGGTCGTTCTAGGAACGTTCATTTATCGTTAAAATAACGTGATTTAGCGTTCTTTTGACGTTCGAGGGTCGTTCAGGGGTCGTTCGAGGAACGTTCATTTATCGTTAAAATAACGTGATTTAGCGTTCTTTTGACGTTCGAGGGTCGTTCAGGGGTCGTTGGAGGAACGTTCATTTATCGTTAAAATAACGTGATTTAGCGTTCTTTTGACGTTCGAGGGTCGGTCAGGGGTCGTTGGAGGAACGTTCATTTATCGTTAAAATAACGTGATTTACTTTTGACGTTCGAGGGTCGTTCAGGGGGTCGTTGGAGGAACGTTCATTTATCGCGGTAATATTATTTCATTCAACTGACATTGGTATTTCCCACACTTCTTGTTCTTGGTTAAATCAATTGTTATAAATCCGTGGTCCTTCTCCCCAACACTGCGCACAAAGCTTAGAAAATTCGGTCATTGTCATGTCACCAACAACGAAGTCGTTATATATGTTTTTCAAGTAATATATGTTCTGCGGAAATATAAACACAATATTGACATTATTGCGTAACCTGCCTGTCAACCAAGTTGTAGCACTGAGCCAAATAAATACAGGATATATCTTTATGACGGCCCCTTGTGAAATAATTTTTAATTTCTATTTGTTTCTCAGACAATCATCAAAAACCACTAATGAATCAGGATGACATTCGTCGACTGAAATTATATCTTCGCAATTAGCAAAGGAAAAACAAATTTCCTGACCTACTTCATTTTCTACAGAACTATAGCGATCGAGCAATTCCTGATAAAGAGGTTGGTTGAGTGATTTGCTAAATATGTATAAATAAGTGTAATCGATCCAATTCTTGTATATGAAATTCATAAGCAATGTTGTTTTACCACAGTTACTGGAACCAATTATTATCGCCCTCATGATATCGGGAAATTTTTTATTGTTCTTCTGCGGTCGTGAACCAAAAGGAGTAACAACGTACTCGTTTTTTGTCTTTTGTGATTTTTTCATTGTAGCTTTGAGTTTAGTTGGTATATATTCTTATGTATTGTGAGCTGAAAAAAAAAATTTCCCAAGGGCCGACACAGGCGGCCCGGTGAGCGAAATCCCAGACAACCAACTGCTTGACCTGCGTCAAGTTTTAGCATGGAACATGCTTTATGCCGAGTTTCTCGTTCGTACTTCGGACAAACAAGTATGGATGGAAGGGAAAGCTATCGCTGATCGCTTGGTTACAGTGATCCAGCGACCACTTTATCGAATCACTTGAAAAATCAAACGTTCTTGGTCGGACCTCACTAAAGGTTCGAATTCGCGTTGTAGCTATTAGGTACTATCATAATAAAATGAAATAAGTACATTTTGTATCATAATTTTGGGCATGGATTTCTGAATGTCCTAGTTCACAGATAGGTAACATACTTTTTATGAGTAATAGTTTGCTAAAAAAAAGAATGGAATCGGTCGATTTTTAGCCAGGTGTTGTTAGTAATTATTTTTCGAATCATTTTTATAAATTCAAGAATTCACTGGTCTCAAAAATTGCTGTCGAACAAATACATCCTTCCTTTTAGACTGTTTGATTTTCCAGTTTTTTAAATCGCTAAAACATTACCTTTCCTCCATAATCCCAAAAAAATCGCGATACAGCGACATACTTACCAAAACCTATTTGCTGGTTTAGTTCATAGTTATTAATAGCATGGGACATACCTCATGAAAAAGTATGCTTTTTCGTTCATTTCCATCATGGCATACACAGTGACGACATACGGGTGGTCAACCTCGGACAAAATTTCAATTTCCCTTGGCAAAAACTTCTTAATGAAATTGTCCTCGACGACGTTTCTATCGACCACTTTGACCGCCATCTTGTACGAGCTGCTGAGGTCCGCGTCCTTCTCGGGAAGTTTGTATGTCATCATGAAGATTTGACCGCAGCTTCCAGACGACAGGGGTTTATCAACACGGAAGCCCTTCCTCTCGAGTTTCAGGAGGTCATATTCTGTTAGTATGACCTTTGGCTCTACCCTAACAAGCAAACGAATGCATTGATACCGACCATGAAGATAATTATGGTATTAATAAAATGTTGATTGACATTTGAAAGACTGGGAATGAATTAGTTCTCTGCTTCTGGACTGCAGTTCTTGTACTTACTCCCCACCTAACACTAATAATATGTTGATCGTTCTCATCAGTCGAATCTGATTGTCTAAGAAGTTCTTCCTTCTTGAGTCATAGTCATAATATTATCAATTATGACCAGTCATAAGAAACTGTGAGAGCCCTATAGGAATGTCCAATCCCAGTTCCTATAGTATTATAGCTCTGTTCTCTATTAGGGATAGAACATCGATAAGAAAACATGGAGGATGCTACCGTTGACCGCTACCGAATCTTCCATGTTCGTCCATGTACGATGTTTTTGAAATTACCTTACACCTAACCATCAACACTCCTCTTCTAGAAGAAGAGTCCACAAAGTTATTTTACAATAATATATGTACGCACATAGATTCCTGCAAGATGTACTACTAGAAAACATCAGTAAATTCCTTTTTACAAAAGCGAAAATTGGAATATATATTTGGTGTGTAGTTAAATGAAACGTTGGTTCTAAAGCTTTTATAGTGATACTAGATTCTGGATGATAGGTAGATAAATAGTTCATAAAAACACATATATACTTAGAATAAATACCTAAACTAAAGATACTTAGTCAAACATTCAGGTTCAACATTCAAATGAACAGCTACCTAAACATTCAAGAGACGACAATAGAAAATATTGAAAACTTCTCAGACTAATCAGGGAGTAAAGATGAGAACTGTTGGGAGCAGTTTTAATTGTTCCAACGGGAACTGTTTAGTTTTCATTGAGAACATCACTTCTCAAGCTACGTCGCCAGTCCTGACAGGCTTCTGATTGGCTCCGGAAGAACTGCAACCCACTGTTCTCGAATAACGGTGGCAATTACAGCTGACCGATATACAAAATCTACTGAACGAATGTTTTTTCCGTGTAAATACCAGTCCGAACAGCTCTCCTCAAAGAACAGTTCATATAGAGCGTTTCTAATTCAATCTGTTGTACACAAAACCTGTAGAGCTTTAAATAATGTCCAAAAAAAGTTTAAAGTTGGGTTTTGACGTTGATTATACTGGTGAAACCCATTTTATTTCTTATCAACAATAAAATCTTCTATTCAGAAAAACGGAGTTGGAGAGAAGAATATCTGACACCTAGTACTGCAGATGGAACATGGACTGAATTTGTTCAACACCTGTCTATCAGACATTCACAAATCAAGCGCTTGTAACAGAACATCTGTCTTACGGAAATGTCTCAAAATAATATGTTTTAGAAAGTACTCAATTTCCTATTGACAAGGAGTCAGGAATAGTTTTAAAAGTCCTGAATCTCTCCAAAGAAACATTTACTGCCTTGGCAGAACAGTTGATTTTGAGGTATACATCAATTTACCACTCCTACCGAATTATTATTTATGCCTAATAGAAATGCTGCCACCTTATGCGGGAAATATGTTAAACAGGCACGCAAATCATACATCACCTTTCTCACTAAACATAACGTAGGTTTGAGTTAATTCTAGTTCAATAAGGCTCATTCAGGTATTCGTAGTTCTTGGGAATGAGTAAGGCTCATCTTTTATCAATACCATGTGTCAACTGAGGAACTTTTGGCCTGACAGTCTCCTACGTGCACCTGTCTCCTATGTACTGATGACCTTGATCATCTGTTTCAAAGTGATACCTGTCTCCTATGTGCTGATTGGGGAATCTTGATCATCTGTTTCAAAGTGCCTTCACTCTAAAGATTGGGTATTTGAAGAACTTAGTCAGTTGTTTATGGGTAGTATCAGTTGGCTGTGTGTATACCCCATCGTTCCGCCCTAATTTGTGACACATGACCAACTCTTAATAGATCACTTTTCTAGCATGGGAATAAGAAAGTAGACAACTCCTACTCACTCTAGTGGCTGATTGGGGAACCTTTATCACCTATTGCAGAGTATCTCAACTGTAAAAAGGGAGTATTAGGAAGTGCTTAGAATCCAGGTGGTTGAGGGCAGTATTAGTGGTCTGTGTGTGTTAGAATGAGTTTTCAAGTTGGAGTTACACTCTACTAACACACAGAGAAGATCTAATCCAAATGTCAGCAACTCAAGTTGAATCAGAACTGAATGAGAGAAAGTGCTCCTCAGCTGATTAGAATGAGTTTTCAAGGTCGAGTTACAGTCTACCAACTTCCAGGGAAGATCTAATCCAAATTTCAGCAACTCAAGTCGAAAAGGAACAAAATTAGGTAGTATTAGTTGTCTGTCTGTGTGCCCCAACCATGGTGAGTGAGACCTGACAAACCTTTAATAGGTCAATTTGCTGGCATGAGTACAGGAGAGGTGTCAACTCTTACCCACTCTAGTGGCTGATTGGTGAACCTTGATCAGAGTGCCTCAACTGTAAAGACGGAGTACCTATTAGTAGAAGTCTGAGAGAGAAGTGTTCCGTCTGGTGTCAGAGTTGAACTTAGCACTGACTGAAACTAGCATTAGCACTGACTGAAACTAGCAACTTAGCACTAACTGAAAATAGTACTGACCTCTCTTCCGTGGTAGTGGCCCGTTGGTGCTTGTCCCGGGCCACCCGAGGGAATCTGGGGGACCTCACTCGGGGTGCGGCGCTCGACGACGGATTCGAATTCTTCTTGTTGTTCATCTCGCCAAGTGACGTCACATGAGAATCCAATCGCTAGAGATCAGGGCGGTCCCCAACCCCAGCACGGAAACCGCTGGCCGGCGTTTTTGACAATTTCTGAGAAAATATTTGTCTACTTAGTATGAAGACTAATGATTGACTCACATCCATCCGAAATTCCGGAAATGCGATCATTTTTTGCGGTTAGAAGTAGTGGTGAGGATTGCGGATTTACGGTTGGGTATCCACATCCGTATAGAAATGCAATATTTATTTATTTATACAAAATGGAATAAAAACCCAATAAAAAAAAAAAAAAAAAAAAAAAAAAGATAAATACATCTGTGAATAGAGAGAAAAAATAATAAAGTACATCTAATTACATAGAGTTGGAAAAATAATTCACTAATTTTCTTTTTAGAGAGTTCTCGCTATCAATATTAAAATCAAAATCTAATTCGGTATGAATGTAATCAATTAACCTCTGAATCCTAACTAATGGGTTATTAAATGAATAATTTCCCTAGTAACATGAGGGACAAATAACTCATTTGACTTAGTGGAATAGGAAGGTACCTTAAAATTCAAAAGCTCAAGTAGAGCTGGTGAATTTATGAACCAAAATGACTTCCTTGATCTTTCGACGATCAGCAAGTGAGGGTAACCCCTGAGATTCCATAGAGATTTTTCAGTAAACATATTCATTATCACAATTGTGTTTGACTTATTCGCATCTACAAACACCAAATCTGGGCTAATCTCCTTAAATTCATTCAATTTCGCGAGGTTCTTACTTATCTTTCTTTGCAACTGATTATTATATGCATTAGTCTTGTCAACAAGCCCCTCTCTAATTCATTCCGATCTAGCTCTTTTAATAATTGCGAAAAAACATTTTCTGAAGTTATTTTTCTCCTGCTCATGAATGTCCATATTCCGAAGAGCCAACTCTGTATCAAGAACTAAGTTTTCAAAGTTTTGCTCACTTGGCGGTAAATAAATATTGAACTTACTATATTGCTGCAGAACATAAAGAACTCAGGTATATCTCTTACATTCCCAACTCTGACCCATATTAATTTCTTAAAATACAATCCATTCAACTTCTTCCTATTTTCAAAAACATTAAACCCACTATTTCTCATCCTAAAATAATTCAAATAAATATCAATTTGATTGCTGGTCTCTTCATTTATATTATAATCACCAATCTTTTACCCCTAAGATTCACTAAATCAGCTTTTGCTTTACCTACCCTCTCCAACTGGAATTTAATCTGATGATTCAGTAGTCTCATTTTAAATTTCTCTATATCCTTAATTAGACACGGTTTACTTATGTACTTACTATCTACCACTAAATGTAGTTCCCTAGATGAGTTAAATATATGCTTCGGCACCAACCTATGAACCAAACAATCATTCAAGAAGTTTGCTGTTATATACAGGCAATATATTTCTGGAAGAGACAATGTAAGTGACTCATCGTTGACCACGGCATTCTTCTACCCCGATTCACTTAAAATTTTAATCAAAGACAAAAAAAAAAAAGGCAAGACGTAAGATCTGTCAAATTTTTAACCCTCCACCCCCACCCCTACGAGCAATAAGCGTAAAACTGATTTGACCAGCTTTGACCGTTGTTGACCACAGTGTTCTCCTACTCCGATTCACTTCAAATTTTAATCAAGACAAAAAAGGCAAGACGAATAATCTGTCAAATTTTCAACCCTCCACCTCCACCCACCAACAAGCAATAAGTGTAAAACAGTCTTGACCAGCTTTGATCACGGTATTCCCCTGCTCCGATTCACATCAAATTTTAACCAAAGTCACAAAGGGCAGTGGGTTATTATTCTAATTATGTAATTACGTTTTAAGGGTAAAATAGATATCCGGGCAACACACCTTCGCGATCTTCTTGGTAATGTCTTGTGTCGGTATCTTGAGTAGGTACTCTACTTCTCCATTCTGGAAGACTGGGTTAATGCGGGTTCAGTTGTTTTGTTGTTCGTGCCATTAGTGTTTTTCGAAGGTGGTTGGTGCTAGTGACTGTTTTAACCGTGTATAACCTGTATCCTAGTAGTGCCTGCAGGTGATTTTTGATATGGGGATTGCAAATAACTAATCATTATTATTACCAGTGATTGATATTGAACTATAATATTAAAAGAGAAGGTCTTCATGTTTGTGGGTACTCATACATCAATGAGGTGATGTGTCGCTCGGATCCGCAGAGTCAGCTCTGAAACTGTCGTGCTTCCAGTTCAGCTAACGCTGTCCGTATTTGAAAAGAAACCATTTTGGGAATACTGGGTGAAAACAAGTGAAAACAAGGTGTGGAACTGCCATGAAAACAGGTTGATTTTTAAAGTACGTGGGTAGGGAGAGGCGGTGCGACGCGATCATCACGGTGAGATCTGTGTCCTATTCAACCTACGCTGCTGGAATTTGAAATAAATTTCTTAGTAGTCGGCACTGTTGGGTTAAGAATTTCTCTAGAAATCTTGCAAAGGCTTGCAATGTACCTACAAGGGTGTGTTTTGATGACTGATAGGAATGACTAGATAGGTGCCTCCCGGATCAGCAGAGTGAGCTCTGAGGCAAACTTGGCCCTTTTCAATCCACGCGGCTAAAATGGTACCATTTGAGACTTGTGGGTAATAAAGAAAGTTCTAATCAGCTGATTAAGCAATTGGGCATTCCAATCATCTGCTGGGAAAGTTAACCCTCTAATGGAAACATAATTTTTTGCTGTTTACTGAAATATCTGCTTGAGAGACACATCTGTTACAAATGAAGGAGTGACACAGTAAGCCTATTGCACAAGTACCTACCTAATAACATCATGAGGATAAGATAGTAATTTTTAAAAAACCAACTATTCTGAACCCTATTGTACAAAAAGTTTCTTGCAGGAACTTCTAGGCCACATCTAGTGAACATGACAGGCAGCTAGTATTTGGTATTGAAAAGACTTGGAAAAACGTGGGAATGTCTCAGGGAGGGTAAGTTCCAGGTAAACGTTAGTTACCTGAAAATCAGAGATATAATAACGTAATTGTAGCCATCTTTACTGAGCCAGGATCCACACTGTTGCTGTCACTGTGTTTGGGGATATCAGGTCTGACATCAGGTTTCTTGGCTGCAAACAAAGCTATATCTGCCTGTTAGACAGATGGCCCCTCCAGTAGGTAAAAATATATCGGATATAGGAACCTGTTAGGCTGGTAGGAAATTCCACCCACTTTCTGCGAGTGCCAATTTACGAAAACTGCTTTATTATGAGCAAGTGAAGCGAAGTGGCGTTCAGCAGTAGTAATCGTACGTTAGATGGTAATGTTGTCGGTCGGCAAACCAAAACTTTTGGGGATGTTATGGACCAGGTTGCTGTGTTATTCTGTGAACATTAAGGGTTGAACTAGACAAAAAACTTTCAGGCTATGTACAATGGTCCCATCAATGCTGAGGTCCAAGAGGTATCGTTTATTGTGAGTGATTACCTTAGTAAGTATTTTACCTTAATGTCGATTCAGGATTCTTTCAAACTTGGAAATGAATGAACCTACAATACAATTTTTCACATTGGCAAAGTGATCGGAGTTCTTATGGAGTCACTTAAAATCACCTTCCAATCACAAGTATAATACTTGCCTGAAAACCCTTCGAACGATCTCGTTAATGCGGTCGCCGACTTTTTAATGAACTACGAAAATGATGTAGCTTATTCCTGTTGCCAGGATCTGCGGATTGACAGACCGGCAGAGAGAACGGAATGAAAATTGTCCATGAAAGCTTGCGACTAGAAACATAAATGGAAATTCTAACTTTGGAACAGAAAAATCGTTTGAACTCCACCAACAATGGCCTCCCTCCTTCGACAAAACCCATGGCCCCTTCGTACGAAATGAACATTATGCTACACAACATCTTTTTTCAATAAAATTGATCAAATATGATGCGTTAGTACCAATTAAATATTATGAATATTCACAACTAAAGCCACATAAAATGAAGCGTGAATAACAAACAATTGTTTACGTTCAAAACTTGGTTATTGTTGTGGAGGAGGAACCCGTTAGCTAGTGTTACCACACAAATTAGCGTGAAAAATTACGTATAAATGTGTGCATAGAGGATCATTTTAAAACAGGTTTGCTGAAAAACCTGCGATTTCTTTTCTATTTAAATAATAAACCTTTTTTTGTTGGCCAAATGAGGGTGAAATAGCTGAAAGTCTGAAAAAATTTCGCCTTCATTGGCATTGACTTTCCTCTAAAAAAAATAGGTGATAATCTTATGAGAACTAAGTTTAAAAACCCAAAAATATTGCCAGGTTTGATGTATACGAGTTTGAAAATATAGTTGGTAATCAACATTTAAAGACATTTAAGTGCTTTTCCAAGTGGGTTTTTCATTTTTTAAGCGGCACAATAAATTAAGAAAGTCGGAGAACATTTAGATAAGTGAGGATGAATACGTACACACACAAAAAATTTTCAAAGTAAAAAAACTAATGCTTTGAGCAGAGTTATGAAAAAATTAATAAATAACAATAGTAATATAAATATATAAATAAATAATAATATAATCAGATTATTGAGTATTAAAAACAAATTATGCAAATTAGTTAGTTGTACAATTGACACTTAAAGTTAGTTCTTATCTTCTCAATCACTCTGTATATAATTTCAAAAATACCTAGCGACTAATATAAAGTACAGTCAATTCAAAGTTTTTCAACTGACCTTCTGTGGTAAGCCATCTTATAAAATCTGATGGGTTGTAAACTATAACTGTTTATGCATAGATTTCATTTCTTTATTATGAATGACCGGCTAAAGTCCCCTCTCGCATTACTGGAAGCTTGAACTATCTCCCCCCCCCCCCCCCCCCCCCCCCACCATCATACCAGAACGCTGGAAGAGCTAGTTCAAATTAGTATTCGTTTGCCGCCCGTCCGAAAGTGCACTATCGAATCATTCAAATATTTTTGCTCCGTGCGGGGCCCCAATATAAAAGTTATTTCGGGATTTAACCCGCACCGAAATTGTGCAGCCACGAAGAGAGAAAGAAGGACCAGACAGACAGACCAGGGCGCCCTGAGGTGAAAAAAGAAGACCTAATGGGTGAGCGTTGGTGTTTTCCTTTGTCTAATTTAAAGCTTCTGGGATTCTCCCTCCTTTTGGTTTATTATTTCCAATAATAAGCCTATGTGATCGTGTAGCAAAAAATTTTTATAACCCCCCCTCAAACTTTGTCACTTTACGTTTCAAGGTGCGTAGAATCCAAATTTGAAATGTCCGTCCGCCGTTCGCCGTCCGGGCCATAAAAGGCCTAAGAATTTACTTAAAAAACACGTTCTTTCGCACATAGACTCCATTTGGGGTCTAGTTGGTCCTAACGTTTAACCATCCCGATCGCTTTACTCGCATAGATGCTATGGGCCAAAAACGGGCGAAAAAGTGTCTTTTTCAAGGTTTTGAGTGTTAGACTTACGCACGCACGCACGCCTGGCACGCTTGGCAGGGGGTCACGGTGGGTGGTGAGGGGTGGGTGAGCGGGAGGTGGAGTGAGAGGAGGCGCCGCGGCACCTTGTGGTGTCTGGGGTGACCAGGGACGTAGCAGAGGGGTGTAGGAGAATGGATATTTATTACTTTTACGTGTTATACCCATATAATACACCGCGGCACCATGAGGTGGGTACGGCGTTCCTTCGAGGCATGAATATGTGTTCTTTTCTAGGTCATATTTGTGTGGTAATACCAATGCTTTTAATACGCATAACTAATAACATATATCCTCTCGACTTTTCGTACGTTGGTACTTAGATAATGATATTATTAAGGCAATGTTTATTTGAATAGATAGGAGCTCAAATCGAGAAATATAAACATGCGTATATAATTATAGAAGTATAGGTTGTGGCAACTCGAAATAGGACACGCCCACGCCGAGGAGTCTGGACGGACCTTATGACGTACGCAAGCCAACTAAAACTACGATCATACTCAATTGAAAAAATAATAAACCTTTGTGAAATAATTTGCAGCGTTTTTGTTTCTATGATTTCGATTTTTACAAAATTCATTTCATACCTAGCTTGGGTTATAACAATAACACAAAACCTTTAGTTTACCACTTATATATATGTAAATGATTACTTGGCTAGTAGTATTACTTGAGTGATTATTTAAATATATAAGTGGTATACTAAAGGTTTTGTGTTATATTTTACTATCCATCAGATTTTATAAGGTACAGTCGTTATATATATAAATATAGTATATTTGACCGCGTTCGGTCAGGTTACCACCCGCGCAACAAGCAGCGAGTTTATTTTTCTTCTTTCTTTCTTTTTCTTCTTTTTTCCCCGTCCAACGTTACGGGGAATTTTTTTCACTCTCCGAGGCCGATCCGCAACGGATTTCCCTCGGGGGATCTGTCACGTTGAATGAAAACCGCCTTATATTTCTTCAGAGCGGTGGAGGAGGGAGGTGTCCAGAAAGAAATAACCGATATTCCACTCTGCGCCATTCAACCACAACTTCGACAGCGCGGACCGTATTTTTTCCTTTACTTGAATGTATTTTGATAGCTGAAGCAACACAGAGTGCATTAGCACAGTAGGATGGCGGACCGCAATGTAGGTAACAGGATATCCATTGCGAAAACGATATAGTTCAATGTTCTATTTGTTCAAACTGTGATCACTTTCAAAGAAATCACTATTTACCACGACGTTTTGTCACTTCACCTATCACGTTTATGTCGACTTTATTTCTGAAACATATAATCTACTCCCGTCGTTCAATTATATTCGGAGTTTTGCTTGTGTCAATCGATGTTAGTTTCGCGCATGCACAATGGTTATTAATCTTCCAAATAAAATTTATAGGGCATCTTTCTAAAACATATACCCAATTACCTACCAGTTTGAACGAAATCGGACAAACAGATGATGAGAAATAAACGTTATGAGAAATTCACGTTTGCGCATGCGCACCACAGACGGTATTGAAAGTTATAGGGGACTGTCTATAAGCCAACGACGAACAATTCCTGAAAATTTCTTCGGAATCGGATTGAAACTTGGTATAGTTTTGGGCGTAACAAGAATTTACCACAGACAGACAGACAGACGGACAGACATATATATATATACATCAGACAGACTGACGGACTGCCAAACAGACAGACAGACAGACACGGAACCAAAATTGATCAGTAAGCTCTGAAACGAAAAAACCAAGAATAATTTTTTACAGAAATTTTTTCAACTTCAACCACGATCACAAAGCTTCCCAACCTTCGGTAGTGAGGTAGCAAAAAAGGTTCAGGATGTTTTCACGATTTTAATACTACTAAAAACCGTATCCGAAACTTACTGATCATATCGCGAAAAACCGAATTCCAATCATTCCTGCCGTTTGAGCGTGTATGCGTCGTATTCGTGGTGTTCGTATGTATACGAACACCAATCAATATTCCCCGGTACGGAGCATTGAACAATGAAGCGGTACAAAACGATCAGTACACACCGAATTAACACGCTTTATCAACAATTCTGAATACTTAAGATAAAAATAAAGATGTATGTTTGAATGTGACCAAATAAATGGTAATTCATCGTAAGTAATATTGTCTGTAACAATGAGTTTAAAACAAGTAATTGTTAACATAAAGGAACAGATAACAAATTTAGTTCTAAGCACAAAATCTTGACAGAACATAGAACATGTTCCCAGGCAGAACAAGAGAGCATTTAGGTCACTCTGATGAATAGGAAAGATCCCATCATTTCAATCGTCTCTTAATGTCCCAGAGAGTCTCCCTATCAAATTTCAACTTACAAGTTTCTTTCCAATCCAATAGTGGTTGCCATCACATTTACAAAATTAAATGAGAAGGATCACCTCTATGTAAACAATTATTCAGACAACTACGATGCGATTGTTGGCCACGCACTGCGCAGTGGTTATCATAATAGGGCTAGGTCAGTCGAGAGCTTTTTAACGACTGGCGAACGATTTTTCTTCGATGATAAATGCCCAAAATACAAGTCTGTTGCAACGGTTTGTTTGTAAGTGATAATCATCAGAAAACAGGAGCGTAACGCACTAAATGTCACGCAACGGTAATCTTGTCTCATTTTTGGCCGGGTTATGATAGAAAAAACATGTTCCATGTTCACAAGTAAAAATAATAATTAATGATGCCACTGTCGAAACACCTCAAGAATCTCCTGGGATGAATACGTAGTTGATTGACCTAGCTTCAGTTTCAAATTCCGCTTGAGTGTACTCAGTGGCAGTTCCATCGTTACTATTTTCTTTTCTTTTGTGAAAGAGTTCCCGTCATAGAGGTCCCGTCGGGGTCTCAGAGAATGCGCTGTCGTCGCCCCGTTGGTGAACAACGGGCGTCGCCGCTGATACCCGTGTTTTCGAGAAGCTGAGTTTGGCGTTGGATGGGCTTTCCAGGTCTCTGGAAACCAATCTACTCCGAACATGGCTCATTAAAAGCTATTAGCAGGGGTGGTATCTCTCTGACGGTATACTGTCAACCTCCTCTACCTTTTCATCGAGGATGTAGGCCCCCATTGCACCTCGGGGGGGGGGGGGGGGGGGGGGGTACCTAAATGCTGATATGGTAGCAGAGCGTGGTTTGGATTATGCACGGCTGACGCCTAGTAGTCCAATCCACTATTTTTGGGGCGTTAATGTTTCAGAAGAAACATGGCCCGGGATTCCAGAAGGAATTCCCATTATCACCCTTTGGTATATAAATAATTTCATTGGTCTTTGACTTATAATTTCTCTTTTATTCCCCATTTATATTTTCAATTTTGTGAATTAGCCACCTGAGTGTTACCTCCTAGGTCAATTACCAGGTTAGTGCATAATTTAAGTCCCCAATGTTGGGCATAAGAATTTATATATATTTTGTTTTCCTTAAGGTATAAGTCTCCATAGTTGAGCCACCGTTTTGTCCCGATTGTTCCAATCTTTGATTGGGGGTTAATTACCTAATGAAGTCTTCCTATGAAGATTCATTGACAATCCATCCTGTTTTAATTTCTCTTTTCCCTTCCTAAATCGCCAATGCAGCTATTTATGAATGAGCATCAGTTCTCAGCTTGTAACTATTCCACCTAGTTAACATACTTGATCTTCAATCAAGTATGTCTTTAATTGGGGGAGTGTGACAGAGTTCCCGTCATAGAGGTCCCGTCGGGGTCTCAGAGAATGCGCTGTCGTCGCCCCGTTGGTGAACAACGGGCGTCGCCGCTGATACCCGTGTTTTCGAGAAGCTGAGTTTGGCGTTGGATGGGCGATCCAGATCCCTGGAAAACCAATCTACTCCGAACATGGCTCATTAAAAGCTATTTGTAGGAGTGGTATCTCTCTGAAGGGATACTGTCAACCTCCTCTACCTTTTTACCGAGGATTTAGGCCCCCATTGCACCTCTGGGGGGGGGGGGGGGTATCTGAATTCCTGATACTTTTCACTCTTTTAAAGCGAATTAGTTGAGTCAAGTTATTTCATGAATTTTCGTCTAAAATTGAGCTATTGAAATGGCGTAATAATTTTTCAAAATTCTTCTTCTAGAATTTTCAAATTTGTCGGTACAGCGTGGTAAAGCCAAGGCTTTGATGTGTACCGATCGTTAAGTATTGATAAAGCTGTAGGCTCCGCAGTCACACACTTCACTCAACATACACAATAAACAGGATTAATCGATTATATTCCATAGTAATCGAAATATCCAAACAATCTCCCACTTTGCGGTTGCTTTCAGAATCAAGTTGACGTTTGCTCCAAACGAAAACATCCCATTGGTGGATCCAACTAACCGAATCCAGTTACGTCCGCTCGATTTCCCTAAACCAGTCGTCCCCAGTCAGGATAAACCAGATTATGCCAATGCGGAGGACGCGAACACCTCGTTGGACCCTCGTGATTGAATCGTCACTATTATGGGACACCGAAAATAGGGAAACATCCTCGTAGCTTGACATTTCAAGAAATCGTGATTCTTTTCATTTTGCTTTATTCCTCTATGATAAACCGATCATTTATTTATTTTATATTTATTTCCATATAAATGACATAATATATTACATAGACATAAAGAAAAATACGCTTCTGGAAGCTTGCTTGCGAAATAATAATATCTATTGGAAATGAAATTCCTCATATGGGCACCAACCCGTGTTGGTGAATGAGTGAACTGAGCTCACATATTTAGTTGGCACACAAGTTATTTTAATAACAAATAAAATAAACTCACATCACTTAAATTAAATTACCAAAAGAAAAAAATAAAAATAAAAATGAAGTGAATAAAGTATACACAATGTGAAATCATTGAGATTTATGATAATTTTAACAAACAATAGGTGAAGTAATGTGTTCGCTTCAACATACTTAATTAACTGATTTTTATTTTACTTTTTTTTCTTCTTAAATTAATAATGTATTGTTATAAGCGAATTGAAATTGTAAAATGAAGCTATCAATGCGATGGTGTACAAGACTTTATAATGGAGATGTTTACGAAGAGGTTTCATTTTTTTCTAAAACGGATTCTAAATAATAACACTTTTAATGTTATACATTCATTTATTTGCAGATAACGTTAATATTTTTGCAAATAAAATAGGTCTTTTTGCAAATCATTCTTTATCGTTAATAATTTTTGCAAACTAATCGTTTTACAAATAAATTTAACCTTAATTTACCATTTGCTCAGACTTTCCGAATAACACAAATGTATGATGAGTGATTTATGATTTGTATCTGCAGTCTATACCCTGTGAAATGAAGTGTAAAGCAGCTAGTAATACAACAAATTTTATTGATATTATTAAAATACCTACCTATGTGTCAGATCAAATTATATAAGTTGTCGTCGTTATGTTAAAATAAAATCTTTCTGGTAATTAAATTTATTGTTCTGCCAACCGACTGACTATTTTTTTCTTTTTTTTCCAGGTTGGTTATACACTTCAGCTTTATTGCGTTGTTGTTCAACAGGACGATTGTCTTGTTCGTTTCCGTCTTCTTTGGATCCTCAGTAGGTGGGTTGCCCATTATAAATCAAGTTCGATTTAATTCTTATATTTCTCAAAAGTCTCCATCTTACAAAACGCAATGTTCTGTTGTTATTTATTACAATACGTAACTCACTTTCTCTCAACACGACGGCTAATAATGTTCTCACGCTAACGCTCGTCTCCGCACTACTATCATTCATTGCATTGGTTCTATTGACGTATTTCAATATAATCGAAGAGGTACATGTTCTACATTCAAGTTTAATAGCTAAGGATTTGGAAGATATTATTGTATGATTATGAAATAGTAACATAACTAGAAAAACCTTAAACTGTTATTTAAATAACTCATTTTTTTACTAGCAAAAACAGTTAAGAGGATTTTACAGCTGCACATGCGCATACGATGCCATTGAACCAACTTGACCTCACCCAACAACCCTGAAAATAGCTTAGACAGTCAAAATACCTTAGTCAGGAATAGCTTAGTCAGGAATAGGTTAGTCAGGAAGACTGCTCATAGGCTTTTCCATTTTTTTCCTACATGGACCTAGAAAATCAATCCATCTCTCTGTTTCGGACATATAATTTTTGTTTGTTTTGGTTGTGTCTTTATATGATACATTCACGGATAATTAAAGTACCATATAAGAAAAAATTATTATTTTTGGTAAAACAATATAATTTACAAACCATAAACCATAGAATTATTGTTCAATAAAGTGGAATCAAAAAGTACGTCAATTCTCCATACATAAATCAACTTTTAGGAAGTAGGTGGCTAAAATAAATAAATAAACAGAATAAAAGTAAATAAATAAGTAGTAGTTGATCGTAAATGAAATAAAAGGTTGAGCCAGAAAGGAAAGTTTTTATTCTATTTGTAAAGTGTAAATCAAGCATTTTAATTTCTCCCTTGATGGGAAAAACAAAAGATCATGGATATGTCTAGTACCTACTGCTTACCAGTAGGTACCTACTACTCAATTGTATAGCAACTATGTAGTGCCTTCTTTTCACAAGATTATTCCATTATGGTTACAAAACAATATTAGTTTTTAACTTAGAGTAATAAATCAGCATTCCTTGACACTACAATGGCTTATAGGTCATGAAATGTCGTGGTAAAATGAGAGCATTCCAAAAAGTGGCGAACGATTTTCCTACTTTGAAAACTATGGGAGTTACACTTCCCTAGTTACGCCTTGGTTGTACGTGGAAATCAATAGAAAATGTGCCGGTCGGGAAAAAAAGTGTCGGTCGAGAAAAAAAGTGTCGGTCGGGAAAAAAAAGTGTCGCAAAAAATTCCTTGACCCCCAGCCAAAAGACATATCCATGTCAAAATAAAAAGTTAATACTAACTTATAGTAACTATAAATGAAAAAACTTACATATCCTTCTTCTCGGACAGGCTTGAGCCTATACAGGGTGTTTCAGAAGTATTGGTCCACCCTCCCGCATTTCCTTATTTATTTGCGTAAAGGAAAAAGTTATTATGGGGAATTCAGAAAAAATACTTTTAAAAAAGCGAAGTATTTGTCCTGAATAAGAAAGTGTGGTGCGGTCTCAAAAACAGCCGCGACCGTTGAATGCTTGGACGATTTTGCCCTTTATAGGAATTCGCGGGCAGACAGACACGGAAACAAAATGTATTCGCAGCCTTCAAAACCATTAAAAGGTTTGAAACTAATGACTAAAAGCTAATCATTTCTGTGTAGAAGACGTATAATTTTTTTAGGTACGGCACCTACATTTTCGAAAAATATCACTTAAATTCCCGGATAATTTATGTTCACTTAGCAGGTGATATTCTTATTGAAAATTTAACGCTGAACACGCCTATACTACCACATATGGTGGATCTGAAATGCTTCCTTAACGTGTTTTTTGCATAATAACTGCCAAAAAACGTGGTTTTTCACCGATTTTTGACGATTTTCTACAGCATTTGAAATGTGTTTTTTTTTTGGATTATGTCGAAAAAAATAAGTTGTCAAAAAACTGACAAGAAACACGTTTTTCGGTTGTTGAAAAATAGCTAAAAATCAATTATTACACCTCCAGAGCTGGTGTTGGTCTCATTTGACTCAGAAACACTCCAAGTATTAACATGATTTTTTTCAAGTCGTATAATTTGTACAAAAACTATAGAAAAGACTTTGGACAAATCGGTCAAAAACCACGTTTTTTGCAGTTTTTAGGCCAAAAATATGTTAAAGAGACATTTTAAACTTTCATATATGCGGTATTGGCGTGTTCAGCGTTAAATTTCCAACAACAATATCAACAACATCACCAACAATTGATATTTCCAACAATATCACCTTTAAATTGATTCTAAATTATCCTGAAATTTAAGAGATTTTCCAAAAATGCAGAAGCCGTACTTCAAGCATTAGACTTTTACGTGAAAATTTGGCTTCGGATTCAGCACCCACGGAAACACCCAGGACCGGAGTAGGTACCAGTTTCGTGAGGGCACTTTGATTTTTTTTGTTGGGCAGCGTTATCTTGGCCTCAACTAATTGGATTTGTTGGGGTCTTGAGGTTCAGTCATAAATATGGTTAACACATTTAAAAAACATTATTTATCTATGGAAATCAAAGTATGTATATGGGAACTCAAACAACTAGAAGAAAACCGTAGGAGACTAATCACTGAATTTAGGGATACTGTAGATTTACACATCTTAGTGGAGTACATGAGTCAACAAAACAATGCATATGAACGAATTTTTAGGTAGGTTAAACAAACCCAGATTGAGAAGTATCGTGCTCTGATAGGTAAGTATACACATGTGGAAATATTAAATAGAGGATGGCTCACAATCCTTACTGATATCGAAGTTCCTGTGGATATTTCCGAATTCCTAACCTTAGGCCCAAACTTTGGCATAGAATACTCAAGCAAAGATCTTCCAATAATTCAAATGATTTGTGATCTTGAAGGAATATTATGACTTAACGTCAAGACCCCAACAAATCTTATTTTGAACAAAGCAGTCAAGAAACCAAACCTTATCTAAACAACTAATTGGTTAATCGATTAATTAATCATAACTCTTAATCGATGTTTCGTTATTTGAAATCCATTCTCCAGTCCAAGAGGCACCTCGACTCCCAGATGTGTGACCCTGCATGGCCTCTCGATGAACTCTTGACCCCTCAGCCTCAGCCCACGCGGTTTCTCCTTTGACCCCGCCGCGCCGCCCATCACCTCCCGTCCTCTTCATCCGAGGCATTTGCGTTAAACTGAATTATTGGACTCGAGTGGATTCAGTTGTTTATTTTCAATATTGAACTTTGTAATCGACCTACAGAAAAATTCGACCCCACTTATAATTGTAGGCGAATTTTCGTGGAAAATGAAGCTATTGCTAGGAAAATTTAAAACTTTTCTTCATTGAAATCCGTTGTGAGGCATTCTAAACCGAATCCTAGAGTTATACGCTTTTTCATATATATATTTATTGAACTAATTAATTATATATTAATGTGCCATTCCAGACGATAACTTTCCCGTCCTCTTCATCCGAGGCATTTGCGTTAAACTGAATTACTGGACTCGAGTGGATTCAGTTGTTTATTTGCAATATTGAACTTTGTAATCGACCTAGAGAAAAATGTAACCCCCCCCCCCCCCCTCCACTCATAATTTTTAGCGAATCTTCGTAGGAAATGAAGCTATTGCAATGGCTCGGAAAATTTGAAAATTTTCTTCGTTGAAATCCGTTTTGAGGCATTCTGAAACGAATCCTAGAGTTAAACGTTTTTAGCGAATTTTTGAAGAAAATGAAGCTATTGCTCTCGCCTCAAAATTTGTAGAATGTGAATTTTTGAAAAAATGTTATGCAGAAATCCGTTTCAGGCTATTCTGAATTATATTCTGAAGTTTAACGCATTTTTTTATGTATGTATGTATATATGTATGTATGTGTCATTCCAGACGATAACTGTCCATAGAGTTGTGCTAGAAACTTCAAACAAATTTTAAAATGTTAGGGACACAAAACGAAAGTTCAAGTTCGTTGACCAGCATGATCTGATTACTTCTTCAGGTTGAAATTTTCAAAAATGTAGTCAAACATTTCAAAATAGCCTGTTTTTTGCGATTTGTTGTGCGAACTAATTTTTTCAGCATGCTAACATGTGGTATATTCGGAATCAGCGTAAAATTTCCTATAAGAATATGTATCAAGTTTTCAAAAATTTCAAAGTTGAAAAATCAGTCAAAAATCGAAATAATGCCGTTCGCTAGTTGTAAAAATCGGTAATATTTGCATGAAACATTGTCCAAATTCAGATTGAAATTCAAAAATTCGCTCATGGGGTCATGCTGCTTGACTGGACTTTTTGGCAATATTGAATTTTGTAATTGACCTAGAAAAAAATGCGACCCCGGGACTCATAATTTTTAGCGGATTTTCGTAGAAAATGAAGCTATTGCAATCGATCGGAAAATATGAAAATTTTCTTCGTTGAAATCCGTTTTGAGGCATTCTGAAACGAATCCTAGAGTTTAACGTTTTTGGTTTATTATTTCCAATAATAAGCCTATGTGATCGTGTAGCAGAAAATTTTTGACATGGATATGTCTTTGCTCTAGGGGGTCAACCAAAAATTTCCGTGACGCAAAATTTGTGTCACAATTTCAGTGTTTTTTACGTACAACCCATCCTCTGCTAGGGGAATGGAACTTCCGCAATTTTCATCGCACAAAAATCGTTCGCCACTCGTTGGAAAGCGCTTGATTTATGTGATAAATGTTCACATCTCAAGCTACCAATTTCCCCCTCCTTACGTACCTGGCTACATTCCTAAACTAAGTTGATTGGACTATAAACAATTTCAATAAGCCGGTTACAATATTCTTAACGTAAAGCAATAGCATCATTTACTCCACTCCATAGGGAACATTTTGATCCTCTTGACAACAGTCGAGGACAACTCGAGGACAACCGTTATGAAATCCCCAATCAAATACATATCCATGTAACATGGTATCTGAATGTAAAGCGGATAGTGGAACTCGTTTACGAGTTTCTGACCAGCGTTTCTTTGACTTTATATAGGCAGTCGGTTTCTTATAACCCCCCCCCCCCCCCCCCTCAAACTTTGTCACTTTACGTTTCACGGTGCGTAGAATCCTAATTTGAAATGTCCGTCCGCCGTCCGCCGTTCGCCGTCCACCGTCCGGGCCATAAAAGGCCTAAGAATTTACTTTAAAAACCCGTTCTTTCGCACGTAGACTCCATTTGGGGTCTAGTTGGTCCTAACGTTTAACCATCCCGATCGCTTTACTCGCATAGATGCTATGGGCCAAAAACGGGCGGAAAAGTGTCTTTTTCGTGGTTTGAGTGTTAGACGTGTTAGAAGCACGCCTGGCACGCTTGGCAGGGGGTCACGGTGGGTGGTGAGGGGGGTGAGCGGGGGGTGGAGTGAGAGGAGGCGCCGCGGCATCTTGTGGTGGCTGGAGTGACCTGGGGCGTAGCAGAGGGGCGTAGGAGAATGGATATTCATTACTTTTACGTGTTATACCCATGACCACCCACCACCACCACGACCATGAGGTGGGTACGGCGTTCCTTCGAAGCATGAATATATGTTTTTTTCTAGGTCATATTTGTGTGTTAATACCAATGCTTTTCCTACGCACATTTAATAACATATACTCTCGACTTTTCGTACGTACTTAGATAATGATATTATTAAGGCAATAACTATTTGAATATATAGGAGCTCAAATCGAGAAATATAAACATGCGTATATAATTATAGAAGTATAGGTTGTGGCAACTCGAAATAGGACACGCCCACGCCGAGGAGTCTGGACGGGCCTTATGACGTACCCAAGCCAACTAAAACTACGATCAAACTCAATTGAAAAAATAATAAGCCTTTGTGAAATAATTTGCAGCGTTTTTCATATATATGTAGATATATTTCAATTTATTTATTTAATTATTTATTCATGTGTCATTCCAGACGATAACTCTCCTTAAGATTGAAATATAATTCCGTTCTTGCGCAAAAAAATCAAGCTTTCTAATCAAAAGGATGAGTTCGTTGGCCAGCACTTTTTGAACACATTAAATTGTACAAATTTCAAAAAATTTACTAAAAAAGTACAAAAAATGGCTAAAAACTGCTAACAATCGTTGAATTTATTTTGTTTGGCATAGTATTGCTCAAAGAAAATTTAAAAACTATCAAAAAGAAAATTCAAAAATTTATGAACTAAAATATGCTGAAATATGTACTTAAAATTCAATAAAATTTGCTGGAAAATCGATAAAAACTGAAAAAATCTAAAAATTCAAAACCTCTATTTGAATTGGAAACTAATACTTACCTAGGTTATTAACATACAAACGTGCTTTTCTCCCCCAATTAGCAAAGTCAAAGTAAAAGTGGCTAGACCATTCGAAAACTGACAATTTGAGGAATTTTTCTGGAAGAGCGCACACCGAAATAAACTCATACGCAATGCAAAAAACGGGGGAAAATGTCAATTTTGAGTTTTTTTCGAATTCCTTAATGTCACAAGGTACATAACACAAAAACAAAATAAAACAAGAAAAGGAAAAAAAAATTAGAGTCCAGTCATGTAGCATGACCCCATGAGCGAATTTTGAAGAAATCTGCGACATTTCAGTCGCTATTGATCGTGTAGAGAAATTTTAGTTTATGATTTTGATAGACAAACATGGAATCAAATTATTAAAAATAATTAGGAGGTACTCATACTTTATTATTATTAAACTAATCTTGTAGATTTAAAGAAAAATGTAGGTAAATATTCATAGATTTCGATGACCAATATGGTCAGTATTGAAGGCAGTTGAAATCTCAACAGTATCCTATCATAACATCATCAAATCTTGACATAAAATAAAATAACATACCGACGTCATATGAAAGAAACGTATTTCCACAGCCAATCGATGATGAGGCTTTATATTACGAGTGATATAAAGTCAGTTGAATTCGAATCTAGTATCCTACAGCAAGAAATTGACAGACAAACTGTAGTCTCTGTGCATCTATTGACAGCCTAAATTATGGGGAAGTGTCACTTGGCTTTCCCGTAGCAACAAGAAAGAAATTGAAAATATTTAATACTAGCATTAAATCCTACCTACGTTTTAAACAGTATGGTTCTAGGATTGGTTATACAGGGATACTTCCATAAGAGTAGTTCAATCTGAATTTGGACAATGTTTCATGCAAATATTACCGATTTTTACAACTAGCGAACGGCATTATTATTTCGATTTTTGACTGATTATTCAACTTTGACATTTTTGAAAACTTGATACATATTCTTATAGGAAATTTTACGCTGATTCCGAATAATATACCACATGTTAGTATGCTGAAAAAATTATTTCGCACAACAAATCGCTAAAAACAGGCTATTTTGAAATTGTTTACTACATTTTTGAAAATTTCAATCCGAAGATGTAATCCGATCATGCTGGCCAACGAACTTGAACTTTCGTTTTGTGTCCTTAACATTTTAAAATTTGTTTGAAGTTTCTAGCACAATTCTACGGATAGTTATCGTATGGAATGACACATACATATATACATACATATATACATACATCCATTAAAAAAATGCCTTAAACTTCAAAATATGATTCAGAATAGCCTGAAACGGATTTCTGCATAATAATTTTTCAAAAATTCACATTCTACAAACTTTGAGGCGAGAGCAATAGCTTAATTTTCTTCAAATATTCGCTAAAACTTGATAATGCGTTTAAAAAATCTCTGAGCGGAACTCGCAATAAGAAGTGAGCTATAAAATTGATCCCCAAAGTTTTGACTCATCACTCTCGGACACCCTGTATACAAAATATATAGGTGCAAATAAAATAATGTTTGAACCGAAAGAGCGATGTTGGGAGGGGGCTAAAGCGTGGCCGAAGTTCTACTTTGTTACTCATCCCTCGCGACACGTTCATTGGAGAAGGATTTTAAAGGGTTGGCAATACGAGGCTAGTTTTTCGCTAAATAATCTCTAGATACCTCTATTTTGCTATATCAGATCTAATAATAGTACAGCATGTTATATAATTTATTAGTACGTGCAGCACCTTATTGACATCAATTTCGCTTCACCACATGAACATTAGTTTTGCTACAACCAATTAATATTATTCGTGCTGGACCTCATCAATATTAATTGTACTGCATCATATCGACATAAGTTTAGCTGCATTCCATCGAAAAGGTTCCCTACATTGGGGCCTTCAGCTTGAATAGGAAGAAAGTGAATCCACCGTTTGTCACCGGTTTTCCCCCAGCTGTTGGCGGTAGACAAACGCATTCCCTTAATCCCGCTCCCGCTTGATACACGCGTAAAAGCTCCTCCCGCCATATCTTCCCCCCCGTGATAAAGAGAGAGAAAAAATCTGGCCTCCTACTATTTGTACTCTATAAATTATATTGGCTTCCACAACACACCGAGAAATCCCACATAAATCCGTGCAAACACAAAAAAGTGACGTCTCGAATTTCATCTCTATAAAAAAGGCCTTCTGTCCTTAAATTTGTCTTTTTTATTAAACTCCACCGTTTCTCCCCAGGAACTGTGGCTTTTTCAAGGAGATTAATATTCAAATGTGTAAAATATCTACTTAACTATAGTTTTATTTCATTTCATTTATTTTTTTTAAATATTTTTTTGTTTTTGTTAAAATCAAATTTAAAGTAATGAGTTTTTTCTATAATCAAATTTTCAAAAATTTGATTTACAAAAAAAAAAAAAAAAATTCAAAAACTCCTAACTTTAAATTTGATTTTTAACAAAATAAAATTTTGATTATTAACCGAAATACGAGTCCTACGCCTCCACTACTTGCACGTAATGTTCACTGAGCCCAAAAACATAAAATAATGGGATAAAAAGGGCTTCAGAGCGTTCAATTTTGATTTCGCAGCTACTGGTAAGTATAGAGCGGTTACCATTAAAAAAGCTAACTTGGCTCTTGAGCAGATATTTCCAAAAGGACAATATATTATAGGACGAAATCGGTCTTGTTACATTCGGAACAAGCCAGGAAACAAGGTCCGAAGCAGAAAAGACCCGCAAACAATTTTTTTCCCAGTCAAAACTAGGTAAAAACGGCAAAAAATGCCTTTTTTCCATCACTTATTTGGACTGATTTCTTGAATATCAAAAGAAATACAGCTTCTGCGCTTGCAATAATGGCGGAATCGTGTTCCGCGACACCGATAACATAGGAATAGAGTACAAAAAGTGTCCAGACGCATGGATCTTTCATGTCCTAACCGTTTTTTTTGTCCTAAGCGTCTAGTGTTCTAAAATCGATAATTCAATTACCAAAAAACGGGATTAGGAGACCTCAAGGGGTTATCGGTTCGGACTGAAATTTTCAGGAGTTGTTCTTAGCATCTGATGCAATCATCTGAGCTTTGAGCCCCTCAAAAATTCGAACTTTCGTTTTTTTCGTTGTCAGTCTAATGGACAGTGCATTGATATGAAACTATGTTCTTCTTTTGGTTTAATAGTTTTGAAATTCAAATACGTACTAGTGGTTATCGGAAAGAAGTTGAAGGATTGAGAAGTTGGTGATTGGTTTTGTAGGAAATGAGCAAGTTTCAACACCATTGTATGGATGTTGTAAGTGAAAAGTATTCGCAACTGTACCGTGTACCTAAGAGTGACTGAATTTCGTAACCGATTTGCGAAACACAATTTTGTGGTGGTCGAACTTTGACTTCGTCGTCAATATAACCAAACTGTAACTGATAATGTAGAACACTATCGCAAAATTGGAAAAAATCAGAGAATTTCACGCCAAATAAGAGAAAATTTGATATTCTGCACGAGGTCTATATAGTCGGAACGCATTCACACGCGCCGTCAGAGACCAGTCCTCAACTAGCCGAGTCACCTTGCTTTCCACCCCCTGCTTTCCACCATCCTTCCTCCATCTAACGAAATATACATAGTAATCCCGAGGATGGAGAGAGCTGGTAATGAGGTGGGGCTGAGAGCTCCCAAAGTTTCCTACATAAATTGTCCCACTGCGGTCCAAACCTATTTGCAACTTCCCGGGACTTCGAACAAGGAGGACATTTTCGCTTTAATTTTATCAACGGGAAACCGTCCTTCGTCCCCGCTCCGCCTGTATTAACTCGCGACTTCAAGTTCTGACCGCATGTTCCCAGTTCCACAAAGCTCACTTACCTTCTCCATGGCAAACCTCCACCGGTGCCATCTGAATCGTGGTGAGTACAAGTGAGTGAACTCCTGTTGAACCGTTGTCTTGACAACCCGAGTGATCACGCTTTTACTGGGACCTGAAAATGTGTCACGAATGAAGCTGAGTGTGCTACATTCACTCCTGTTTACCATAGGAAGTTATAATTTGGTGGGGAGACTCTCTCTAACATTAAGAGTCAAATAAGTAAGTCAGAATGGTAAGTTTCATCCTGATTAGCTAAGTCAGCTAAATTCTATCTTTCTCACCCTATGAATTTGAAATTTGGTAAGGAGGCTCTCTGGCACATCAAAGATACAATTTATTAAGGTAATCTCCAAAAGGAAGGCTCAAAGGAAAAAAGGAAAGGAAAGGAAAGGCTCTTTTCAAATCAGTTTACTAAGGAAAGTTTCTCCAGTTCACCCTAGGAACTTTATATTTGATAGGAAGACTCTCTGGAATATTCAGAGACGAATGAAATTACGGGCTGCTTCCTGATCAGCTGAGCTAGCTGAATTCTCTCCTCTTCACCGGAGGAAGGTGACATTTGATAATAAGACTCTCTGAGACATGAGATTCGAATGAAATGAATGGCAAATCATCACCAGCGCCATTTGAATAGTGGTAGGTACAAGTGAGTGAACTCCTGTAGAACCGCCATCTTAAAAACCCGGTAGTCGTGATCACGCTTTTACCGGTACCTATTGCTGAAGAATACGATATCAATATAAGTGCCTCCTATTGCTGAAGAATACGATATCAATATAAGTGCCTCAAGAAGCGGAGTGTACTAAATATTCACTCCTTTTAACCGTAGGAAGTTATAATTTGATGGAGATTGAGTGAGCTAAATTCTATTTTTTTACCCTACGATTTGAAATTTGGTGGGGTGCCTCTCTGAATCATCGAGAGAAAAATACGTACATGAGCTCTTTCCAAATCAGCTTGATGAGCACATCTTCTCTTGTTCGCCCTAAGAAGTTAAAAGGCACTCTGGAACATTCATATTAAATGAAGGCTCGATCCTTATCAGCTGAGTTAGATGAATTCTCTTTTGTTCACTCTACGGAGTTAAAATTTGATACGCCTCTCTGGCACGCGAGAGTCGAGTGAAATGATGGACCCCATCCTGATTAGAAGCGTGAACTAAATTCTTTCCTTTTCATCCTAAAGTGATGTTGAAATTTGGTAGAGAGCCTCTATTATTATGATTATTATTTATTTTAATTAAATAATAAATGGACCACTGTACTGTACCATTTTAACCAAACCATTTACCTCCGTACCATATACTAAATGTATCATTTGAATTTCACTGCGTACCTTCATATATTTATCTTATCTATTAATACCATTACTGCCGGGAAATAGGATCTGCTATAGATCATACCCACATACCCACATGAAGAGAGGGAGTCCATTCCAAACTTCAGAATTTTCAGCTGAATAGGAATAAAATGAGCTGCAAAACTCACTTAGATTGCTAGAATCGTTCCTCATGTTGCAATTATAGTCTACCTGCGATTTTATAATTTGTTCATTCAACAACTTTTAGTAACGAGCATTTAGCACCAAATTTATTTAAGTACCTACCAACATTTCAATAACATAACACAATTATACGTCACGTGAAAAATTGTTTACACGTGTTGTCAAGAGTTGCCAGTTAGAATTAACGAAACTGAGAGAGTGGAAAGTTTAAAATTTGTGAAAGTAAATATAGGAGAAAGAAGAGAAAATCAAATTCTTATTTTTCTGTGCAACGATATACAACAGCTACAAGGATGTTCCGTTCCAAATTTCAGCATCTTAAGTTGAATGTGAACAAAATAGCTGTAGTGTTCACTCATCTGTTTTTAGTGGTTCCCTCAGTTGCCTAACACACTACCATACCCTGAGGGGCCCTGTTCAGTATTTCTTCGTAATTAGGATCTAAATGTAATCATGGCAGCTTAAATTGCATTCAACGGTATTTTATAGTAAAAGCTGTGTACTCGCCCTCCACTACGGTGGCTTCGTACCTTGTTAGTTTTACACAGCAGCCCCAAAAAGGATTCAGTTCAATTTTCAGTAATCAAGTTTCAACTTGTACCTAATCATTAGTTTTTCAACCGAAAGTTCCCTCAATATAGCTAACTCAGTGATAAAACGTTAGAACTAGACTTCAAAACTATTCCCAACTAACATTACCTACTGCAGTCATCAATACGGCGTTTAGAATATAAATCTTTAAAGATATACCTTTAAGAATGAAAACCGCTCGGGTCAGTCGACCGAAATTGGTTTGGTTATCGAAATTTCATTACACGTGAGCCCACTCCATTCACACCTGACGTGAAAATTCCGAAGCAAGACTTCTTTTATCTGGGCGATGTCGTCAGGGAATGCCGAGTTCAACGATTAGGAGTATGTGTAGGGAAGATCCCGATTTCCTTCGATCGCTCCAGTGCACGCTTTAAATACGAGAGACAGAGAGTGAGTGAGAGAGAGAGAGAGAGAGAGAGAGAGAGAGAGAGAGAGAGAGAGAGAGAGAGAGAGAGAGAGAGAGAGAGAGAGAGAGAGAGAGAGAGAGAGAGAGAGAGAAAGAGAGAGAGAGAGACTTGTACGCCAACGGATTTATAATTTCTGACTCTAGGTACTTTAACGATTTTCTACTGCATTGTTGGATGTCACTTTAAACTGGGGCTTTCCCAATTCAATTAGCTCTAGTTCCGGTCACTGTTTTTGCGAAAAATTGAACCTCATACTGAGTACTTTCGACTAAAAATAAAGGCTCAACCTCACCGAATGTAGCTGATAGTTGAAACTTTATCAGACTAAAAATAACCGCTAGAATTGAGCCTTCTTTGAAATATGTCCGAATCGTTTTCCCTCGCCTGATTAATATTTTCACATTCCATTTGGGCGTAATTCCATCGTACGAAAATGGAATAACCAAGAAAAAATTATGTTAGTGTCAACGTATGATTTGAAAACGGCCCTTAGTTTCACGTTTAACAACTAGGTATCAACTTTCATTGGGAGCCCCGCGGATATACTAGTTTTGTGTGGTAAACGGCTTTACTGTTAGATACTATGAGGAAAAATATATAGTAAACTTAAAAATTTTTACTTTCGTAATATTGATTTTTCCCCTCGTTTTACCCACTGCATGGCGTAGTGCGTATTTATATGTACAGAATATTTTGTATCGCATAAAATGTGGTATGGCAGGTCCAGGTCTCGACCTCAAGACCGTGGGAACATTCCGAATTACTAGAATCAGCAGCATCGGGTCGGGTAGTTCGGAAAGCTTTTCGCTGTTTTCACCCCCTCAGCCAGGGGAAGGCGAACCGGATCGATTATTTACCGGAGTTTAGCCGGGAGTTAACCCTGCCCAAATACACCCCCCCTTACCTCTCTTTTCCTCTCCGATTTTCTCATTGGGTTTAGAGAATCTAGGGGAAGGCGAAGTCTTCGTTCACCCGTACAACGGTACAACGTATTTCCGTCCTTTCTGTTGAGAATCGCATTGGGACGGGATTACACCGTAAACACCTACTGCTCTACGCATGTAAAGGACCCGAATCTCAGTTTGGTCCTCTGATCCCGCTCTAGTAATGGCGAAGCAATAGAAAGTATTTGGTGCAACACTTTACATAGGTATCCCAATATGCTAGGATACAAAATAAAACTATTGAATGAAACAACATAACGTTGTGTTTTGACATGTTAGGACGTCCCTCTGAAGCTAGAGCGTGTATATAACGCTTCTTAAAATAGATGGACGGCATGTTAGAATTGATCTATGGTGGAGGGAGGTAGGCAACCCGTCGTAGCATTCGATTCCATGACCGAATCCTCGGTAAAAAAAAGAAGCAAAACAATTCATCGTCCGTAACATCACATCATTTATACCTACTCAATGCAACTTTTTTAAAGTTTTTTTTTTTTTTTTTTTTTTTTAATGAAAATTAGTCAACTTTATTGTAATAATTTCCTACATTGTAGTTGTGTATAAATATGTAACAATATAGGGATTATCCCATTAAGTAACGTGTTGTGGGCTATTGTCCACTGACAGCCCTCACTAATAAACAAGAACACGAGAAATATAATTATAGTAATTCATGTGCATGAGTAATAACATAAGTATAGTAAAAATTATTGATTAACAATTTAATAAATAGAATAAACGTTTAGGAACAAATATAATCAAGTTACGAGTAGGTAAGTATAAATTGCGTCTTTGGTATGTTGATTTCACAGTAAGTCTGGTGGCCTTTTGCGTTTCAGTCGGCGATCCGGCCTTGGTGGTGGGGGGTCGTTCGCGATATTTGAGATCAGATCGTTTGGGTGAGTGACCATGGTTGAGTGGAGTTTCCAGTATGTAGCACTCAAGACGTCAGCGACTTCAGGTATTTGCAGGTCTCTGTGCAGAAGAGAGTTTCGAACAAACCACGGTGCATCTGTAATTGTTCGGAGGACTCTGTTCCGGAACGTTTGAATGCGTTTTATTTGAAAGTTTGACGCAGAGCCCCATATCTGGCAGTCATAGAGCCATATAGTTCTCAAGACTGTCAGATAGATGAGTCGTTTAGTGTTCAATGGTAATGGGGAGTTCTTATGGAGAAGGAAGTATAATTGCCGGTAACGGTGTCTCAATCGCTTAACTGTATCAGTGATGTGGTCATTCCACGTTAGTTTTGTGTCCAGATTCAGGCCCAGGTATCTTACTACCTGCTTGTGGGGTATTGATATGTTGTTCGGCTTAAGAGAAGGAGTTATCGTTTTCCTTTTATACGTAAATTGCATTCGGCTAGATTTTTGAGCGTTTAATTTTGTTCTCCAGCGACAGCACCACATTCTAATTTGGTCCACAAAACTCTGCAACTCCATAAGGGACTCTTCATCCGGTATAGAGGAGAGTATTGCCTGGTCATCGGCAAACTGTGCAATAGTGAGCGAGGAAGACTCGGGGTCTTTTTGAAGTGATAAACGTAATTCTGATTCGTCAGAATTGAGAGAATCTTCAAAATTGTAAAAATCCTATTTAAATAAGAATCTTCTCAGTATATTTCCAATTTTTTTACGTCTAAACTTTTTAAGGATAATGGATGAGTATAAAATGACTTTATTTTTCATTAATTGATTGCATTACTGGTAATTTTTAATTTGTTTCCTCTGGTTGGTAAAATTTCTACATTCCTTGTGTGACAGTCATGTACCTGGGATCTAACATGATAAACATCCAGGTCTTACCTTATATAGACTAAGTATACTATTCGGTTGATTCCAAATTTAAAGGTATTTAAATAACAATTTCACTAATAAAGTTACGACACAGTAAGACAAGGATACGGTGCCCTTTCAAGCTTTGCCCACATCCCAAAACTCCTTTCAAGTTCTCATCGAAGCACACCAAATACCACATTTAAAGGTATTTAATTAACAATTTCACTAATAAGGTCACGACACGGTGTAAGACAGGGATACGGTGCCCTGTAAATATACGCCCACACCCCAAAACCCCTTTCAAGCTCTCATCGGAGCACACCAAATAAGAAATTTACAGGTATTTAATTAACAATTTCACTAATAAGGTTACGACACAGTAAGACGGGATACGGTGCCCTGTCAAGCTACGCCCACATCCCAAAACCCCTTTCAAGTTATCATCGGAGCACACCAAATACCGAATTTAAAGGTATTTAATTAACAATTTCACTAATAAGGTTACGACACAGTAAGACGGGATACGGTGCCCTGTCAAGCTACGCCCACATCCCAAAACCCCTTTCAAGTTATCATCGGAGCACACCAAATACCAAATTTAAAGGTATTTAATTAACAATTTCACTAATAAGGTTACGACACGGTAAGACAGGGATGCGGTGCCCTGTAAAGCTACGCCCACATCCCTAAACCCCTTTCAAGTTCTCATCGGAGCCTCTCCGAGGGATGACTCACCTTCAAAAGTCCTTGAGAAGTTGCTGATTGAGGGGACAGTCCATCAATTTTCACACCCCAGCCACCTCTGTAATTGAGTCAAGTACTACTTGCTCCGGCGTCTCAAGGAACTAAACTCGACCGCCCTAGAAACCCCCGGCCTTCATTACCAATTAGAACCTCCTCCTTCGCCTTTGGCCCCGATTCCCTACGGTCTTAGAAACGTATTAATTGCATCCAAGGCGGTTTTAGCCCCCTTTTCCAACTGTCAACATCCAATTTAAATTGCCGGGGTCCCCTCCTTCATCGCATTCTCGCTCAAACGCCATGAACCGGATTTATTGGGTATGACAGGGTTTGAGAGACCTTTCAATTACCCGCGGTCGTTGTTTCGAATTAAAGGCTTTTGTTACTAACAAGTTAAGGATAGTTGAGGCGGAACCCGCAGACAATCGCGTCTGTGGCTATAACTGCCAACGACCGAAGGGCAATATTGTGGCTAAGAGGTTCCCCTTCAACTGATAGGTCTTTAAACTGAATTTGACATTAATTTGTTTCAGAACAAGTTGAAGAGCTCACAGAAACATATTGTTATATAATGCGTGCATTATTGAGACGTCTGTATGAATGGATTCTATATAATTTTGGTAACATTAAAATTAGTTAAAAAACGTCATGACTTCCCGAAAATACCTCCCCCCCTCCCCCACCACAAACCGCCTCCACCGACAGTAAATCTCCTTTCAGACAATAACTCTCCTCAGGAATGAAGTAAAAATTCCGTTCTTGCGCCAAGAAATCAAGCTTTCAAAACGAAAGAAATGGTTCGTTGGCCAGCATTTTTTTTAGCACATTAATTTGGTGATGGAGCCCATTGATTTTCCAAAACTGTGCTTAAAAAAATCACTAATATATGGATAAAAACAGTAAAATAAATTAAATTCATTTTATTGCAGAATTTTAGTCAAATTAAGCTTATTAACGATGAACTAGAACATTAAAAAGTGTATGCAGAAATGTATGCTAAAAAATGTACTAAAATTTCATTATTATTTGCTGAAAAATAGATAAAACCGCAAAAAGTGGCTAAAAACCCAAAATATATTATTAGGTAGGTTGAATATAAGGGTGAAAATTTGACAGACTTCTCTTTGTGTTTTTTATTTGCTTAGCACTTTCGTCTACAAGGCCTCATCAGAGCTCTTGGATTTTCCCCCCTGGATGATGTGCTCCACCCACCAAAATTTTCATTTTTCTCAATCTAAAACTAAAATTTACTATAGCAAGACATTTTTCTCAATTTTGGACATCCACTCCTATCCAACATTCAGTTCGTGAATGTCGGAAATTGTTTGGCAAGGGTGTGGTAGGAGGTGCGTGAAGATAGGGTTGGGGAAGGATTTTGGGAATTACAGTCCTACGGGTCAAATTTTGAAAAATGTACACGAAAAAACACAATTCCCCTGAAAACCCCTTCGAAAAATAATATCTAGAGTACGGATTAAGATAAAAATTTGCGGTTGGCGGCATTTTACTACATTTTTATGCAGACCAACACAAAAAAATGTTTGTCACGTATCCGGTTCCACCTGTGTATACCCCAACATTTGAGCATTGTGAACCCCACACCACACAAACTATTTCCTCGTCCCTCTTTGTGCTAAGCTTTGACCGGAACGCTGTGGATGAAAAAGTCAAGAAGATCAAGAATTAAAAGCGGTTGCTAGCTCGTTAACTGAATGATAGGTTCTGTGAAGCCTGGCAGAGGGAATGATGAGTATTCAACTTTGCTCCTTAAAATCCTCTTGGTGCCCTAATGATGACTTCCAGCCCTTTAGGACTGCCTCTTCAAGTACAAATCTTTTTATTTAACTGCCAGAGTAATCAAGTTGAACCGACACCTATGCAATGTGTAGGCATTTCAAAAACTCACATTAGAACCAGGAAGAAACTAATATGACTATACGATAACTACATTATCGATAACGGAGGTAGGTACTTGTCGGCAATGGCTTGTTCTTCCATCACTACCACTCTTAACGTACCTATATTTGTGCAAGAAGTAAAAGAAACTCGGCCCTTCGGGCCTCGCAAGGGGCTCCGCCCCTGGACCCCCCCGGATGTTATTACTTTGAGCCTTACTGCTAAAATGTAAAAAACATGGAATCATGTTTTAGCTCCTCGCTCTCACTTTATTAAAGAAATGATCACGACGATTGAGCTCTTGTGAGATGATGATCTCCTAATAGAAACTCGCGAGTAAACATTCACTTTATTATTGAAATAGGCTAAAGAGGCTACATACGAAATTACAGCTTCCTATAGTGTAAAGTATAGAAATTACCTATTAAAATGATTTAACCACCGCTTCACAAATCAAACCGTTCTCGCAATATTCGGATCACCTGCTATGAATCACATAATCGAAACACCAGCTCAATGAAATCATCAGAAATTAACAAGCGGTTGCAATCATGTTCACAATATCAATAATTGAGAATGATCACCTGTGTGTAAACAATTATTCATATAACCATGCTCATAACTCAGCTTGTTGGCCACGCACTTCGCAGTAGTTAATATAGTATGGTTGGATAAATCGAGAGCTTTCGAACGAATGGTCAACGAATTTTGTGGGATGAAAAACGACGAAGTATCATATCCCTAGCAACGACTAGGTTGTAGGCGGAAATCATCACAATTATTGGCGCTACTTTCATCTCACTTTTCGGCGGGGGATCCATCGCTGAAACATGATTCCATGTTAAAACGCTGCAAATGATTGCAAAATGGTTTATTATTTCTGTTATAGATAAGATCATAACATGGCGCATCGAACCTCCCAAAAGGGTTGAGACTTTTACAGTTCCAAGACCCCGTAATATTAGGCTTCACAGTAAATGTCAAAAAAATTCCAGTCATGCAGCATGACCCCATGAGCGAATTTTTGAAGAAATCTTCGACATTTCAGTCGCTACTGATCGTGTAGAGAAATTTTAGTTTATGATTTTGATAGACAAACATGGAATCAAATTATTAAAAATAATTAAGAGGTACTCATACTTTATTATTATTAAACTAATTCATTCATCTCACAGAGTAAACTCATCAGTTGTGATTACAATTTTTTTTTTTTTTTTTTTTTTTTTTTTTTTTTTTTTTTTTTACAAGCACCTACTACCTACGTTTTAAACAGCATGGTTCTAGGATTGGTTATACAGGGATACTTCCATAAGAGTAGTTCAATAAGAGAAATTTTAGTTTATGATTTTGATTGACAAACGTGGAATCAAATTATTAAAAATAATAAGGTGGTACTCCTACTTTATTATTATTAAACTAATCTTGTAGATCGTAAAACATTAAAGAGAGCGACCGAGAGAATCGGAGGACGGAATATTTCACAAAGTAAACTCATCAGTTGTGATTACATTTTTTTTTTTTTTTTTTTTTTTTTTTAACAAGCACCTACTACCTACGTTTTAAACAGCATGGTTCTAGGATTGGTTATACAGGGATACTTCCATAAGAGTAGTTCAATCTGAATTTGGACAATGTTTCATGCAAATATTACCGACTTTTACAACTACCTAGCGAACGGCATTATTTCGATTTTTGACTGATTCTTCAACTTTGAAATTTTTGAAAACTTGATACATATTCTTATAGGAAATTTTACGCTGATTCCGAATATACTACATGTTAGTATGCTGAAAAAATTATTTCGCACAACAAATCGCCAAAAACAGGCTATTTTGAAATTTTTGACTACATTTTTGAACATTTCAACCCGAAGATGTAATCCGATCATGCTGGCCAACGAACTTGAACTTTCGTTTTGTGTCCTTAACATTTTAAAATTTGTTTAAAGTTTCTAGCGCAATTCTACGGACAGTTATCGTCTGGAATGACACATACATACATACATACATACATATATACATACATAAAAAAATGCATTAAACTTCAGAATATGATTCAGAATAGCCTGAAACGGATTTCTGCATAAAAATTTTTCAAAAATCACATTCTACAAATTTTGAGGCGAGAGCAATAGCTTAATTTTCTTCAAAAATTCGCTAAAAGTCGATAGTTAAGGAAAGAGTATAGGTTCAGAGGCCGCTTTGCTGATCAGTGCGCCTCCATACCTCGTAATTGTTTCCAAAGAGACCCAAAGGAGCTCCATCTAAATAACAGAACCAAGAGTCGATTAGAAAGAAATTAGCCTCAGAGGTTCCGAAGCTGATCTGAGTCCCTCCATACATTGTCATTGTATTCCAGATCTCCAAAATGGAGCAGCATTTCATGTTTCAGTATCATAAGCCGATAAAAAACAATTTAGGCTGAAGGGCCCCGCAGCTTATCAGCACTGATATTAACCCTGGAATGTCCCGGCTACATTGTTAACACTTAACTCCCCGGTGGGGTGTGTCAAACCCCAACTTTGAAAATTGTTTGAAAATTCAAGAATAACTTACACTTGAATCAAATTTTATTTTTATTCTTTTATCAAGAGTGTAAAGAAACATATAGTAGGTACCTAAACTCATGACGAAAAAAGTAATTAGGCAAACCTCACGCTCTGAAGAAAAAAATAACAGTAGAAAGTTACCTCATTGTAACAAAATTTCAATATAAAATTAGCACATTTTCATTTAAAATCAAAAATAAATAAATAAATAAAATCTATAAAACAATTTCCTGAGATTAGTTTGATACCACTTATAAAACCCAAGAACTAGAATGAAAAGGTAACATACAATTGGCACCAAGCAATAGGATCAACATTCTCAACACTTTGAAGATCTATGATGTTCACAGAAGGAACATCGAACTAGTTTATCCAAAACTGTCACTTTTGACACTTCTTGTAACTCGGCATTATCTTCCGTGTTTGAATTTTCTCTTCCAAAATATACATCTTCTTCCTCCAACTGTTCCAACATGAATCTAATGACTTCAGGATCCGAAAACTTGCGCTTTTCAGCCATTTCTAACGATAAGCCAATAACAAAACTGTGGGAACGCCCGCAAAAATAACACTTGCTACAGAGAAAATCACTAGCGGTTAACTCCCCGGTGGGGTTTGTCAAACACCAGGCACAAGAAAGTACTTCACTACACAGAAGTCTTGAACGTACTAAACTGGACTTAGGGAAGAAGTGGGGGGTGATATAGAAGGGGGCGAGAAGAGCCAGACTTGCGGGATTCAACATGATAAACTGACTTCAAATCGCGATTGGGGTTTGACAACCCCCACGGGGCATTACAGGGTTAAATTTTTGGTATTACAAAGGAGTTTCATTTCAAATTGCAGATCATTAGGTTTACATCAATATGCCTGCATGGATATGGGCACCTGCAGAGGGAAAATAAATGCAACTTATTAAAACATCTACAATTCACTAGTCCCCCTGTTCTCAGTATAGCGATATTTATGTAGTAACCTACCAACTGAAAATAACATAAATGTATAGATCATTGAAATGGTTTTAATAATAACGAAAACTCAATAGCAGAATATACTTGAGGCGAGTAGTTTCAAAACCGGCTCAATCTATACGTGAAAATTTTTCAGGAAACACAAAAAACGTTTCCCTGTACAGCACTCCATTTTAACCACGTTAGTTCCATTTCATTGCTTAAACTGGAGGCCCTGGAGTGTTTTATCACAAATTTTGACTTTGAAAATGGTCTGGGTTCCTCAAAAGTCAAAATCAAAGGTTGGATTGAGCCAGTTTTGATGAAATTCGGGTAGTTTGACTTAGCTCTGTTTCCATATTCCTAAGAATATCCTCTAAAATTCTATTATTCATGTTGGAAATCACATTTTTTCGTTATTTATATGTTAGAAAGCTTGTAGGTTGCAAAAAAGACGACTGCATAGCAACAGCCTATGTAGAAATCAGGCTTGTAGAAACATTTGAGAACTTCTTTATTTTACAAAACCCCGAAAAATGATAGAATGATAGAAAAAACTTCATAGCGGGAAAATGGGTGAAACTGTATAGGTACACCAGAACAAAAACGTTTCTTAGATGAAAGCTGACTCGGATGCATCAATATTTTCGCACCTCTCTTCTTCATCCCCTGAGTCGTCTGTGGTGGGATTGTTCATTACGTCTCTGTGGAATTCCAAACAGTACTTGTCAAACAAAGAACGTACCTGTGAAGTTTCTCCTTTGAAACCCTCCAGTTTTGGGGATTTTTTTTTTTTTTTTTTCATTTTGCAAGGAGTCGGTTTCCGAAGGATACTCTTCTATGGTAACACAAATCAAACCATGAATCACAAACACAATCAAACAATCAAAACTAGTACAAAACAAATCGGAAACGAGCCTGTGATGAACTGCAATGTGTAACCTCCCAAGCGCTCCTTGTCCAACGCCGAAGGCAGGCACGCTCCTAGGAGCTCAACTGAGAAGCATGGATTCAGTCAGTTTTGACAGAAAACCACCACTTCATTGGGGTTTTTCTATTGGATTGAACCGGATTCGGTCCGTAAGACTTCATAAGGGTGATAGAGTGCATCGTGAACTGGAAGAAATTGGAAAAAAGTGTATTTCGAAAAAATGTGGATTGAGCCGTTTATGAAACAACTTGCCTCACTTAGTCTGTCAAGATGTAGATAACGTAAAACTTCGAAATCTGTAATTTAGGAAACGGGGAAAATGATGCTTGAAGTAATTTACGTTAGCGCAAACGCAGAAAGGAGTAATGATTTGATAAAAATGAAATTGGTAGTGGACAATCTACAGCCTAACCCACACATTCCCAGACAATTTTATAGAAATCTGATAAGACAAATATTCTGAAAATATTCTTGTTCCTGGAATTTCACTTTCGCGCATGCGCAGGAGCTACTAATGATGCGATAATATTAAAATTAATATGGAGTAATCAAACCATTGTTCCCCAACTATGCACCAAACTCGAGCGAGAATCGACTAGGGCGTGAAAAAATTATGCATGATGAAATTTACGTTACGTTACGTAAGTATGTAAATTCCCACCATTGATGGATCCCATCATGCGGCTAGTTGTGGCGAGAACAAAATATTGTATAATATAGGAGGAATAAGTTAGTTTTGCTAATAGTTTAACGTTATACACTTTATTACGTATTTCATAATTTGAAGAAGACGTTTAAATATTGTTAGGGTGAAATGGCTTAAAACAATTAAAATTTGATTTGGAATAGTAATAATGCACGGTGTTTGATGAGAATTTAATGTAAACCCTGAAATGCCCCGTGGGGTTTGTCAAACCCAATCGCGATTTGAAGTCAGTTAATCATGTTGAATCCCGCAAGTCTGGCTCTTCTCGCCCCCTTCTATATCACCCCCCACTTCTACCATAAAGGCTTCAGCCTTTTTACAGTTTAGTACGTTTAAGACTTCTGTGTAGTGTAGTTCTTTATTGTGCCTGGTGTTTGACAAACCCCACCATGGAGTTAACCGCTAGTGATTTTCTCTATAGCAAGTGTTATTTTTGTGGGCGTTCCCACAGTTTTGTTATTGGCTCATCGTTAGAAATGGCTGAAAACGCAAGTTTTCGGATCCTGAAGACATTAGATCCATGTTGGAACAGTTGGAGGAAGAAGACGTATATTTTGGCGGAGAAAATTCAACACGGAAGATAATGTCAAGTTATAAAAAGTTGCCTCCGATGAAGAAGCGTCAAAAGTGACAGTTTTGGAGAAACTAGTTCGATGTTCCTTCTGTGAACATCACAGATCTTCAAAGTGTTGAAAATGTTGATCCTATTGCTTGGTACCAATTCTAGTTCTTGGGTTTTGTAAGTGGTATCAAACTTATCTCAGAAAATCGTTTTGTAGATTTTATTTATTTATTTATTTTTGTTTTAAATGAAAATGTGCTAATTTTATATTGAAATTTTGTTACAATGAGGTACCTTTCTGCTATTATTTTTTTCTTCAGAGCGTGAGGTTTTTCTTACTATTACTTTTTTCTTCGTGAGTTTAGGTACTTACTTCTTGTTTCTTTACACTCATGATAATAGAATAAAAATAAAATTTGATTCAAGTGTAAGTTATTTTTGAATTTTCTAACATTTTTCTAAGTTGGGGTTTGACACACCCCACCGGGGAGTTAAGTGTTGGAAATTTAGCCGGGACATTCCCGGGTTAAAAGACAACGGAGGGGAATGTGATTTTGCCAAGAAGTTTATGAAGAAACTTTTGCTCGAACAGTATTTGACCTGAAGTAGGAAGGAGGGGAAAAGGCCACTTGAAGGTCGGAAAAAAGCTTTTGAGCTTCTGTGGTGAAGTCACTAGCTTTACAACTCAGAGTGGCCCTGTGACCGATTCTTGACAACCCTCCGGCGAAACTTTGGTTTGGGGCTTAGAAACTTTATGTTGAGGTTTCCAGTAGCGTTTCGTGGGTTGATGAATATGACGAGTAATTAGGGTGCTGAATGGGGTCCTCATTGGGAAGGGAGACAGTTGACTTGTTCTAGGGGCGATAGCAGGTTGAGCATTGTGTTGTCTGTTTGGTATGTGCCGACATTTGAAAAGTTCAACCCCTCAAAGGCCTCTAAGGCAAATTACGAGTGGAACGAATTTGATCGAAGACAGAAAGACAAGAGACTAGACGGCGAGATTGATCGGGATTCATGTTGTAAATCTAAAAAATAAAGTTCTAAAATGTTCACATTTCGCTCTTCAGTAAGCTGGAATACGTCAAATCATTCACAAAGTTTTGGACCACCTATTAGGGAATCAGGTTTCTAAATAATCTCTCATTACCTTGAAAGTAAATTGTTTGATCACAATATAGGAAGGCCTCTGTGAGGTCCCTAAGAAGATTATGATATTAGGCAGGCAGTAATGAACGGAATTTCAGTATGGTGTTAGACCTTGTGACAGAAGTACTTCCGGCAATTTCTACGGTGGCAGGAGCTTCATTCAGGTGGTCTGCGGCAAGACAGAACTAAATATTGGCCTTTCTCTGCCATCAACCCTACGCCTTTCATCGCAATATAATACATTCACTGCGTCCGATAACTTTTGTTCCATTTACCCTGACTTTCTCCAAACTCAATTCATTACAATTTAGACACCTGGTTTTGTTATTATTCTTTTTTACCGAATTTTTTTGAAAAATGAAGCTGTTGAAATGGGAAGAAGATGAAATTTTAAAAACAGATCTCAAAACATTTGAGGTAAGAGTAAGGTTTGACCAAGCTAGCTCTGTTTATTGGTTGCGTTAGGACCCATTAACACAATCAATCCGAATCATGGTCTTCATGTGTTCACAGCAGTCGAGAAAACCAAATACAAAAAATTAGCCAATTCAAAAAAAAAGTAATTTTTCGTAAAATTTTGAAATTTTTGTTAATAAAGGGACCTATCAATTGCAATGGCTCCGAAATTTTCTTCATGGAAATCCACTTGAGAAATTCTGAAACAATTCCTGGATTATAACGCATTTTTGAATGTCTATGTACTCGTATATATATATGTGTCTATCGAAACGATAAATCTCCGTGGAATTGAGATTAAAAAAATCTATTCTTTCGCCAAAACGTGAAACATTCCAAAAGAAAGGACAAGTTCGTTGGTCACCTCCTCTCGAGTACGATAAATTGTTCAAATTTCAAAATACTTTTGAAAAAATCACAAAAATGGCAAAAAACTTCTCAGTCGAAGTTAATTATTTATGAACTGAAACTACAACAAAAGTTTGTGAAAAATCGTCCGGAAAAGTGTACTTACATTTTATTAAAATGTACTAAAAATCAATTAAAAAAACTGCAAAAAATTGTAAATTTCTAAGAATTTGTTTTTATAGCAGATTATTGTAGAGAACGGGTTTTCGTTCCATTGAAAATATCTGTGCAAATTAATAATTGCTCAAGTTTCCAAATTCCACTCAGAAATTTAAGACGATATAATACGAAAATTTGCTCATGACTGGGGATTTATAATTAAAATTTTGACATCCAACTTGATTAGCGAATGACGGACGGTCGATGATTCTGACTAGCCGAATTAGCTGGCCGCTTGAATCTGGGCGGATTGAACCGGATTCGAATAGTGTGAAGGCGGAAACTGATGTCGGGTGAGTTTAAGGCGTTTGAGATGACGGGGGTGGGGGGCTGTTGCCGAATCTTGGGGAATCAAGTTCACCATGAAGTAACTAAGTAAGTAAGCAACCATTGCAGGTTGGTGCTTTCGTCCTCGGGCGTTGCGGACGCCATCAGCTGTCCTCCAGATGGAGAATCAGAATTCGTTCTGATGATTTCGCTTAAACTACTCATTGCCTCGCCCCCTTGAGTGGAAAGGGGTTCACCATACAGAAGCGGGGAAATTACTTGGACGTGTGATCCTTACCTGGGAGGTCACCCATCCAAGTACTCACCAGGCTTTGCCATGATTCTGATTGATTGAGATTTATTGGGGTTAGCTCAGTGTGAATATGGCCTAACGGGTTTTCGGTTTTCGTTATGTGACGATTTTCGAGGTTAAGTAATAAAGCAATGCATGAAATTGTCAAAAAAGAGCTGGGGCAAATAGGAACAAGAGAAGTAATATTGCCGATTATGTCGATTAAAACCAGAATTATGGTTTTAGTCCAGCTCAACTGACAGCTTTTCCTCACTGTGCGACACAATAAACAGCAGTGCCTAACGAGCTAACCACTAAACTTGCAGAACGTGGAACTTGCTTGTACCTATGGTGTTTGTTGTTCGATCACCTGATTTTAGCTCATCCAGCAGATCGGAATGAAACCCATAATTCACTCTTCAGCAAGGGTGTGAAGCAGATTCACATGGGGCGGAACGAGTGTGGAAAGCGGATGGACTGAAAAACCAGTAGAGGGGATGGTGGAGTCAGGAAGAGTGTTCACATGAAGCGGTCTCCATCGTGGACGGAATCATAACCTTACTACTGAAAGCCTCTCTGATCTGCAACCTCTATTTGCAGTTATGAACATTCCTGCCCACTGTGCTTGCGCAGAGCGCGACAGAACGTGGAAATGGTATGCAAATTTCTAGCACCGACTGCTGTCCGCCCCTTCCGACAACATGGCGGCCATCCTCCTCAACTGTCGTCCTAACAGCGAATCAGATGGTGTTCCGTCCTTCCGCTTTCCGCGCTCATTCCGCTCCATGTGAATCCAGTTTGACAGATAGGAGTAGTTCCTCCTTCTCGATTCTTGGAAACGCTGTAGCAGGATAATATATTCCCGAAGTTTGGGTGTAGCAGGTTAATCGCTTCTCCCCGTTGAAGGAATAACTACTCCACTTCCACCACTCCCTTGTCAAAAGGTAGCAGAGCGTGGTATTGACCCCCCCCCCCCCACCTAATCAATCCCTTGAATATCGACTCTCCTGGCGCCCCTATTCCCCTCCCCCTCACCTATCCATAGGCAAAATGGGCTATAAACCTAAAACGTATACCCTTAAAAATGTAAACACTTATGCCTATTTGGAGTCCTCTCTTCCAAACTGCCCCCCCCCCCCCCCCCCGCGGGAGTGTGATGGATAGGAGTAGTTCCTCCTTCTCGATTCTTGAAAAACGCTGCAGCTAAAGATATTCCTGAGGTTTATTCAACCTTAAGAATATCCTCTGAGTGTAGCAGGTCAATCGCATCTTCCCTTTGAAGGAGTAAATACACCACTTCCATCACTCCCTTGTCATATCAAATTTCAACTTTTTAGGGTGAGTAGGAGAGATTCAAACTCATTCAGCTGACCAGGATAGGCCCCTTATTTCATTCGACTCCTTTTTTCCCGTAGCATAAAGGCTCCATGTCAAATTTTAATTTCCTAAAGTGAACGAGTGAGTCGAAAGGGAGGCGCAATAATAAACAGGAGTCGGTGGCTATATATTCTGAGGACTTGCGATCGATGCTCGTTGAGAAATACCAAGCTTGTCAGTTCTGAGCCCCATTTCCCGGTATTTGCGCTGATAGCAGCCATAAGCTGAATGGCAACTCCCCATTTTTTATTCATACAGCCCGACTTATCAAGTATTCGCGGTCGACCGAGCTCAAACACGAGGATGGCTAACGATACGCGACAGGAGCATCGTATTCCGACTACAATCCCCACTAACAGGTGCGGCGATATGGGTGGGAATTCACCTCGTTTCCCGTTAGTGGTGGACTCGTGTTTATCGGAAACCGATGATACGCGGAAGGAAACGAAGCGCTGCATAGAACTCGGGGACCTGACTTTCCACATCACGGGAACGAGGATTCGCCCATTCACACTGATCGGTACAGAGATATGATAGGTACGACCGTGTTGTCTTTTTCTATTGAAATCAAAAGTAGTAGGTTGATACTCAACGGCACAAATAGGGAAGTAATTTTCTAACGTTCATGGTGCTTAACAATATTGATAGTAATTGATTAGTAGTATCAGAAAATGCGAAACGCTGTACGCAGTCCGCCGTACGCCTTCAGAAGCTTTTTCCCGGAACTGCTGGTCCAAACTTCATGAACTTGCCTAAAAAAAATCATACATTGGTTAGGGATGTGTGATTGTCGGAATCGCTTTCGAACAGCCCTTAAGTGCATGCTGCCCTATCTCTAGCGATCGGCTTTTCGAGGTAGTAACTCCTTCCCCTCCACTTCGAAAGGTGATTGACCATCTCAGAGGCAGTTTTCTTGTATACTCGAAAGGCCAATTGCAAGAGGTTGCTCTAACTTAGAGAATTAAAAAAAAAAGAAGTTCCAGTCATGCAGCATGATCGTATGAACGATTTTTCGTATATCAACGTATTATCTAATATTATATTGTTTTGGAATTTGAGCTTTTTGAGTGCAAGTAAATTGTTAACTATTGATTTTATTGCCAAAAACGTATTCTAAATAATAATCTCCAGTTCAAATAGAGGTTTTAAATCAGCAGTTTTCATCGATTTTTTAGCAAATTTTAATGAATTTCAAGTACATTTGACAGCATAATTGTTTACATAAATTTTTGAATGTTCTATTTCATAGTTAAGGCTAAAGGGGACGACAGTTGTGTGAGAGAGAGGGAAGATACAAATAGTTTATCTTGATTATCTCCTCACCAGTCAATCAATTTTCAAATCTAAATATATATTTGAGTTTGTCTCATCCTAGGCTATCGAGCGAACATAACAAAGTTTCCAAAAAAAAATTTTGTTGTTGAAATTTTGACTTTAAATTTTAATTGCTAATTTAATTTTTTTTAAATTAAAAAAATCGCTAATATCCCGTGTTTGGAAACAATTCAAGTGTATGTTGGCATAGGCATGAAATTTTGATTCTGAAAATTAGTGGCCGCATGTGAGAATTGGGAGCGAAAAACGTGGTTCCAGGAAGACGAGTGTATTTGAGGGGCGCGTGCCTTGGCGACGCCCAGCAACTGATCTCATACCGCAGTACGAACCCGCTTACCGAGCCGTCTCTCGAATTTTTGTACTTACTGCTTCTTCCACTTTTATCAAAATATACTTTATCAAAGTGTTAGGTGGGGTTTTATTTTCATTTGTTATAGGAACGTCCATGATAATAATTAGTTTTTATAGTTGGAACCTTTGTATTCGTGTGAAAACAACTGGAGGAGTTTGACGCACTGAACGTATTATTCATTAGGTAGGTATCTACCAACCTCGTACCTACCTACCTACAATCAGAGATGAGCAAACACATATCCGAAAATACAAATATGTATTTATCCTTTATTTTTTATTATTTATAGTTGAATTTCTTTGTAGGTACCTATATGAATAAATTTTTATTCATATTTTGGCTACGAATATTCAAAATGCATACTCGAAACTATGAATATAGGAATTGTATTCAAAGAATATGAATATTTCAGTACTTATAGAAGTGCATATTATTATTCAATTATTTTTGAATATGAAATAATAATATTCACGTATTCAATCAATATTAATATCTCGATAGGTAGGGTACCTATTCAAATTTATATTCATCATTCAATTTCACAAAACCTAATTTTTGTCGACTTGCTGCACTATTACAAAGATGAGTGAGGGAGCAAAATTGCATTCTAGTTATTTTTGGTGTTTACCACATAAGTGAAGGGAGTAGATCTCAAAATTCAACGTAGAATACCGAGAATTTGAGTAAACTTGCCTTTATTGGAATATCGCCTATCAGGCATCATAAATAGAATGGAAAGAAAAACGAACCAAAAACACACACGAATCTGGGCGCTAAGAAAAATTTAGTTTTTCAGTTTTTTTGTATTTTGTTCAAAAATATTATATTGAACAATTTTTTCCTGGAAAACGCTAACATCCCATATTTTTACATATCTCAACTACCTAAGTACTAGAATTATCCTCAAAAATAATTGTAGCGGGAATCAGACCTAGAGTAAGAATGAAGGTGTAAAAACGCAGTGCAAAATTGATGGTGATAGTGTCCTCTAGAAACTGTAATAGGTAATGCTTGTTGCTAGGCGTTGCTATGCGTTTGCCGGACGCGTCGGTTACGAGGGGGGTTTGCTACCACTGCAGAAAGGCGTGGAGCGGGGGGTTTCGCATTCGGGTTTATTTAGCTTCTTGACTTCTTGTTTATATTTTTTACCCGCAGACCAACGCTCTCTTCTTGCCTATCGCGGTTAGGTACCGGCGCCCAGATTCGTTTGTGATTTTGGTTCGTTTTTCATTCCATTCTATTTATGATGATGAATGAGTAATTGATGATAGTCAATAATGAATTTTGTTATGATTTATTGTTTGAATTATGTGAATTATTTATTGTTGAATTTGTAAATGATATTCATAATATTTACCTGTTATTGTGCAATACTTTACCTGAAAGCAGAATTTCGATGTATTTTGAAATGTAGTTCATTTACCTATCTTGTAAAACAGATACTCACTCAAATTCAAGGATCTTTAGGGTGAATTTCATCATCTTATTTTGGAAATACAATCATTAAAAAAAAAAAAAAAAAAAAAAATACGGGTTTCAGGGCTGGATTCGGCTGATTTGTGACAGATTTTTAAATGTAGTCCATTATCCTACTTTAAAATTATCATATATTACTCAAATTCTTGGTAGTCTACGTTGAATTTTGAGATCTAGTCCCTTCACTTATGTGGTAAACACCAAAAATAACTAGAATTCAATTTTGCTCCCTCACTCATCTTTGTATTCGTGCAGCAAGTAGACAAAAATTAGGTTTTGTGAAATTGAATGATGAATGCAAATTTGAATAGGTATTAATATTGTAATAATATTAATTAGTAATATTGTAATATTGTAATAGGTATATTTGAATACCTATCGAGGTATTAATATTGATTGAATACGTGAATATTATTATTGCATATTCAAAAATAATTGAATAATAATATGTACTTCTATAAGTATTGAAATATTCATATTCTTTGAATATAATTCCTATATTCTTAGTTTCGAGTATAAATTTTGAATATTCGTAGCCAAAATATGAATACAAATTTATTACTATAGGTAGGTAGGTAACTACAAAGAAATTTAACTCTAAATAATAAAATATAAGGGATAAATACACTGCCAAGGAAATGGCACATGAGCTTCCTCGTGACCTTCACAGTACGGCACCATTAAATTCCAGAAAACTAGAAACGACCGGTTCTGGCATCAGGGAATTAATAAGGTGGGAAATTGGAAGCTGAATGGTACATATAATAAATGTTGAGAAGATCAATCAAAGGTGACACACATACGTATGGCACCTCATGGGACTCTACCGGGATCATCTCTGAAAATTTGAACAAAATCCGATAAAATTAACTAAGCTGTGACCGTGACAAAAACATCACTTTTGCGCATGCGCCCAGCGTACCGCTGCTGATGATCGCGAAGAATGTGATACGGGACCTCAAGAAACCTTGCCCGCATCATCCCTGAAAATCTGACCGAAATCCGTTCACAATTGCCTGAGTTATGACCGAAACAAGAAAATTTTGTTTACGCCTGCGTAGAGGCTACCGTTGATTCGATCATGACGGAACTGATAGGGGACCATGTAGAGCTATACCCGCGCGATCCCAAAAAATTTGAAGAAAATCGCATCAAAATTGTGGAAATTACGGCTGTTGCAAGGACCGTAACAAGAATATTTCGTTCACGCATGCGCAGAGCGTACCGCTAATGCAATTATGATGATTGTTATGGGACCTTAAGGGACCTTACCCACATCATCCCTGAAAATCTGACCGAAATCCGCTCAACATTGACCGAGTTATGACCGTCACAAGGAATTCACGTTAGAGCCTGCGCAGAAGCTACCGTTGATTCGATCATGATGAAGTTGATAGGGGACCATCTAGAGCTTAACCCGCACGATCCCTGAAAATTTGGTTAAAATCGGATCAAAATTGTGGAAGTTATGGCTGTTACAAGGAAATGTGGACGGACAGACAGACAGACACGGAACCAAATTTGTTCAGGAGGCTCTGAAACGCAAAATGCGAATGGAAATTTTGATTTTGGAGCAAAAAATTTTTTTTCATTTCGAAAGTGAAAACAAAGCCTCCGCTGCCTTGCAGTCTCGGAAGCGAAAAATGTTCGAGAGACGGCTCGGTAAGCGGGTTTGCACGCGCGTGCGGATGAGGTCAGTTGCTGGGCGTCGGCGTCGCCAAGGCACGCACCCCTCAAATACACTCTATTTTTCCTGGAACCACGTTTTTCGCTCCCAATTCTCACATGCGGCCACTAATTTTCAGAATCAAAATTTCATGTCTATGCCAACATACACTTGAATTGTTTCCAAACACGGGATATTAGCGATTTTTTTAATTAAAAAAAATGAAATTAACAATTAAAATTTCAAGTCAAAATTTCAACAACAACATTTTTTTTTTTAAACAATGTTATATGATCGCTCGATAGGTTTACTCGTCCTGATAATGATTCTGAAGCCAGATTTAAAAAAAATGTGTACTCAAGTGGAGATTTTCCCGATAAAGTTTCATCCGACGCTAGCGCCATCCGCTATCTGAGAATCACACTAAACACCCGTGACCTTTAGCCTTAATATTTATACTTTATTTGAGCAATATTCTATCAGCAAATATGAATTAAACGATTATTAGCCGTTTTTAGCTATTTTTAGTGATTTTTTTAGCACATTTTTTGAAATTTGACCAATTTAATGTGCTCAAAAAGTGTTGTCCAACGAACTCATCCTTTCATTTGAAAAGCTTGATTTTTTGGTGAAACAACGAAGTTTTCATCTCAATTCTATCGAGAGTTATCGTCTGGAATGACACACACACACACACACACACACACATATATATAATATATATATATATAAATAAATATATATATATATATATATATATATATATTTATATACCTATATATATGTATACAATAAATATATTAGTATATATTTATTATATATATATATATATATATATATATATATATATATATAAATATATATATTATATATTATATATATTTATAATATAATATATTTATATTATAATATATTTAATTTATATTTATAATATATAGGTAGTTATATATACATATATATATAAAAGCGTTAAAATCCAGGAATCATTTCAGATGCCTCAAAACAGATTTCGATGAAGAAAATTTTTATTTTAAAATTGGAGCCATTGCAATAGCTTTATTTTCTAAGAAAATTCGCTTAAACAAAAAAAAAACAAAAAAAAAAAAAAAAATCTGGGAAATGGGTGCATTTCTTAAGGGGTTATGATGTCGGGAAAGTAATGTTGAGCTGAAATATTAATAAATCGATAACAGACCTACCACGTGACTAGTAAGGTGTTGGTATATTTTTTTGAGTGGACGGTTTCATGAAGTTGATATTGTTGAACGTAGCGAATGGGATTACCACAATATTCAATCTTTTGACGATTATGAAGGTTAGTGATTATTGCAGGGTATATCACTATCGGCCCAAGATGCTTATTGGGCGAACCTGAAACGTGACACTGGACGGTTCGTGACGTCACATCAATCCCTCGCATTAATCCTTCATAATGTAGGTTTATCCACAAAAACCTTCCCCTTGCATCCCTCACGGTAATAATATAGGGCTTAACAGGCAGCTCACGCCCTATATTCTCACCCTTTCCCTGAGGGCGGTAATAAACCCTGAGAAAGCAGGCTGTTATGGCGACAGGTTATTAAGATCTCAACCCCCATGATGCCCGCCTATCAATTCCCGTGCATTCCACGCGTGGTTTTGAAGCAATAACCTTGGACTATGCGTTGTGCGATGAACTGGTTCGCAAGTTGCCGATAATTTGATGAAGCATATTTAAAATCCCAACTTAAAAGTTTTATTAATAATTTTATTTTCAGTTTCGATAGATAGAAAAAAACGGACGGTAGACCTACCGTTCTACAGTCAAATCACTTAATAATGATTAATTTCACACATTATTAGTTGATTATGGTTACTTAGCAATATTAGTTTATAACTTAGCGTAATAAGTCCGCTTCCCTTGACACTACAGAGCCTTAAGGATGCTGAGATGTTGTGATAAAACGAGAGCATACCAAAAACGCCGCAAATTATTTCACAAAGGTTTATTATTTTTTCAATTGAGTTTGATCGTAGGTTTAGTTGGCTTGCGTACGTCATAAGGCCCGTCCTGACTCCTCGGCGTGTCCTATTTCGAGTTGCCACAACCTATACTTCTATAATTATATACGCATGTTTATACTTCTCGATTTGAGCTCCTATCTATTCAAATAATCATTGCCTTAATAATATCATAATCTAAGTACGTACGAAAAGTCGAGAGGATATGTTATTAAATATGCATAGGAAAAGCATTGGTATTAACACACAATTATGGCTTAGAAAAAAACATATATTCATGCCTCGAAGGAACGCTGTACCCACCACAAGGTGCCGCGGCGCCTCCTCACCCCCCCCCCCCCCCCCCCCCCCCCCCCCCCCCCCGCTCACCCCCCCGCACCCACCGTGACCCCCCGCCAAGCGTTCCAGGCGTGCATCTAACACGTCTAACACTAAAAGCCTCGAAAAAAAAGACACTTTTTCGCCCGTTTTTGGCCCATAGCATCTGTGCGAGTAAAGCGATCGGGATGGTTAAACGTTAGGACCAACTAGACCCCAAATGGAGTCTATGTGCGAAAGAACGGGTTTTTTAAGTAAATTCTTAGGCCTTTTATGGCCCGGACGGCGAACGTTGGACGGCGGACGGCGAACGGCGAACGCCGAACGGCGGACGGACATTTCAAATTTGGATTCTACATACGCACCTTGAAACGTAAAGTGACAAAGTTTGAGGGGGGGTTATAAAAATTTTTTGCTACACGATCACATAGGCTTATTATTGGAAATAATATACCAAAAGTGGCGAACGATTTTCTTGCTATGAAAATTAAGGGAGTTACACTTCCCTAGTAACGCATTGGTTGTAAGTGAAAATCGATAGAAAAACCCCACCGTGATGTGACGCTCGTGACGTGACGAAAACAAATGGAAACGTCCTGTTAATCATTATTAAATTATAAAAACTTTTCCTTAGTTTACGTTTTAAACAATTCTGAACAACTATAATTTTTTGTATTTGCCTGTGTGTCCTCAAATCCTTGTAACACTTTAAATTCCATCAGTTCCATCAGCTATTGATGAAATTTTCAGAGAATTACGAGTTAGAGTGAGGAGGGACTCAGATAATTGTTATTACTCAACAGTTTTCACATCATTCAGTCAACGTGAAATCCAGCGTCAAACCAATCAAGCGTCATTTTCTCGTGGTATATTTGCCTGATCTCGTTCAAATTCGGAGAATAGTCGGGAAATGATAATTTGATCTCTTTATGTAACTTTCATCATGATCGTGTCCTTAGTAGTTGCTACGCTTTTCTGATTGATAAATTCTGATAACATGCAATAATTCTGCAGTTTTCTTACTGATAGAAATTTCAAGCAAGGTTTGTGATAGACTGAGAGTGATGACCTCAATCCTAAGTAGAGTCCGTCTGGTTTGAACCTGTAACTCAAGGTCAAGGCCACACGCGCGAGCACAGAGAGAGAGAGAGAGAGAGAGAGAGAGAGAGAGAGAGAGAGATATGTACATATATATTCGGATTTAGGTTCTTGAGGGTTGGTCTATAGATTTAACAACTCAACTAGGCCGACGTCTTTTGGACAGAATGACTTATGATTTGTACAATATTATACACATATAAGTAGGTAGGTAATTTACACCCTTATTTGTTATATTATGAAAAACTGAAAATGTTTGTGGTAAATAGCTGTGACATAATGATTGACTTTGATGAGACAGTGATAGGGTCGTTGTTGTCACTTCAGTATGCTGTGCATTAATGCTAAACAGGATGGATGAATCATTATCGTCTTATAGTATCTAGTACAAGCTTATTTTCTAAAAAATAGCAAGTGAATATATTGATATATTACCTCTATTGATCTATGGACCGTGCTTGTATAGCAACGACTCAAGTTAGCAGTATCAGCTCTTTTGTTGCAGGTATTGCGTGTTCTGAGAATATGGATCATCTCTTTCACATTTCTTTTGTTACCATTCTATTCCATATCTAGAATCCTACTCTGATTAAAATCAAATGCATGACTGAATGTGATGGCTTGGTTTGTTAGCATACATTAGTCCTCAAAGAGTCGTATATCTGATTTATGTTGTGATATGCGATTAGTCAAATACTGGATTGTTTGGCCAACATAATGAATGTTGCAATCTATTCAAGGAACACAATAAACTATATTGCTTTTATTTTCCTTGGAAATTTAGGATTTTAAACGGATGAATACCAGGGAATTTAAAGAATTTTTGTTGTATGCTATCTTGCAGTTGATTTTTGAAAAAATCTATTTCCCTAACTGTTCTGATAAACCACTGACATTAATCAAACTACAGTATCTGAGTGGTGATATTGGTTGTTGAGGAGTTGTTATTAGTGAGGTCATAACATGAGGGTTGTCAGAGGTGTCAATAGAGGTGGATGATGGAGCAACTATTCCTTGCAAGTCAGAGAGGTATCAGAAATGGTGGTGGTGGGAGTGACGTTTCTGGGATTTAGAGAATTATGAATTATATCATTTGTCAATGATTTTGGAAAACCTTTCCTGTTTAATATGTTTTGGACTATTTTCGTATTCTTTTTATGGAATTGGGGGTCACTCAAATTAAAAATATTGACTTGTTGTTTTTAGAAACTAAGCTTGTACTGGGTACTATAGGACGATAATGATTCATTCATCCTGTTTAGCATCCATGCACAGCATATTACAGTGACAACAACAACCTTATCATTATCTCATCTAAGTCAATCATTATGTCACTGCTGTTTACCACAAGTTATTAAATTTCATTCAACTTTATAAGCAGAACGGATGATTTATCACTATTATTATTATTATAAGTTCAAAAATCAGTTAGAAGTTAGTAGGTAGTGAGTTTAATAGCTGAAGTTATCCTGTACCTACTGAAGAACGGATGCTATGTAGCCAACATGCAATAATAATGCAATCATCATCTAAGGTAACCTGTTCAAATATCTTAAAATTTTCATAATATAGCGAATAAGGGTGTAAATTACCTACCTACTTATATGTGTATAATATTGTACAAATCATGTCATTCTGCCCATGAGTCTCCACTTGCAGTTGATAGGTACATGAGTTGTCAAATGAAGCCAACTAAGGTAATTTTTCTAATACTAGAGCCCTAAAGAAGGTTTACAAATAAATCGAAACGTCGGGCTAGTTGAGTTGTTCAATCTATCGACCAACCCTCAAGAACCTAAATCCGAAAATTTAATACTGAATGGTCAAGTATTGGTCATTATATATATATATATATATATATATATATATATATATAAACGAAATTTAAATATAGAAAACATAAACTCACAGGGTTTTTGTCGACGTTTCGCGTGATCGCGTTATCAAAGACTGATGGTTGGTGAGTGCGTCCACGGGTTGTTGTTGTTCAGCTCTTTTTCAGTGGCTCCGGTCCGGTTGATTGGCGGAGCATGATCAACCGTTCGTCTGGTTGTTGAGCACCCAGTGGGAAACACTACCGGGGATAATGGGGTAATGAGCCTCCTTCTCTTCATTATCCTAATGGATGACGTCATTAAGAGCTGCAAAATAAGATCAGGACGATACAACGCAGGGTACTTCAAACTGTCCCCAGTGAAGGTCGAAGAGCTGGCTTTTGCGGACGATGTGGCCCTGGTGGCGGATTCGGCGGTTTGCAGCATAATCTTGATGTGTGGATGGAGAAGCTAGAGGAGAGGGAAATGAAGATGAGAAAACTAAAACAATGATTGTATCTCGAACGAAGGAAAACCATCGAACTAGCGAGGGAGGCAAGCTGTTCTATACCCTAAACCGACATTTTATCAGTAATATATAAATTCCCAAAAAGCAAAGATGATTGTTTATAAAAACACGTATCTCCCCTTCTCTATGGTAGTGAAACGTGGCTCCTCATCTGGAAACATGTCAGCTCAAAACAGGCTGAAGAAATGAGTTTCCTTCGAAAAGTGGAAGGGAAAACTAAGCTTTCAGGACAATCCTTGATTTGCAACCTGTAATGGACTTAGAATGCCCCAGAGGTGCAATGGGGGCCTAAATCCACACTCATAGAGAGAGAGGAGGGTGTGACAGTACCATAAGAGAGACAACTCGTATTTAGCATATGAGCTATATTCGGAGAAGATTATTTTCCGGTTCCCGGATCATCATCTATCGCCAACAATAGCCTTTCAAGAACGTGAGAATTAACGCCTGGCGCCGAAACGACGGACACACAGCGCGGATCTCGCGGGAATCGTCACAAACCGCAAGCGAAAAGAATAAAATCAACCAAATTGAGATGGGCAGGCCATGTCTGGCTGATGGAGTAGGATCGACTTACAAGGAAAGTTTTTGAAGTTATGCCCCAAGGAAGGAGACCTAGGGGAAGAAGATGGCGGGCCTGGTGAATGTGGAAGAGTCGCTGCTGACTAAAGGTCTCACGATAGAGAAAGTGAAAATAACAACCCAGAACAGACCCAGCTGGCGACGTCTTTGTGCAACCTCTACACCCTAAAAGCAAGAAAGAGGACAAATCAATCCGGATGGATCTCAACGAAGAAAACTTCGAAAATGTTGATTTTACAATTTTTGGAGCCATTGCAAAACATCAACAAAATGTTTAATGTTCACAAGCGGTTGCAATCATGTTCACAATATCAATTATTGAGAATGATCACCTGAGTGTACACAATTATTCAAATAACCATGCTCATAACTCAGCTTGTTGGCCACGCACTTCGCAGTAGTTAACATAATATGGTTGGATAAATCGAGAGCTTTCGAACGAATGGTCAACGAATTTTGTGGGATGAAAAACGACGAAGTACCATTTCCCTAGCAACGACTCGGTTGTAAGCGGAAATCATCAGAAAATTAACAAGCGGTTGCAATCATGTTCACAATATCAATAATTGAGAATGATCACCTGTGTGTAAACAATTATTCAAATAACCATGCTCATAACTCAGCTTGTTGGCCACGCACTTCGCAGTAGTTAACATAATATGGTTGGATAAATCGAGAGCTTTCGAACGAATGGTCAACGAATTTTGTGGGATGAAAAACGACGAAGTACCATTTCCCTAGCAACGACTCGGTTGTAAGCGGAAATCATCAGAAAAAAACGTTGCACATTTGCGTGTCGTGTCGGAATTCACAGAATGACCCCCAGCCCTAAAACATTAAACATGTTAAAAAGTCTGAGTGTTAGAAAAAGTGCCGCAAAATCAATTTCCATGAAGGAAGATGAAAAATTAAATTTTCTTAATTCAAGGACCCCTTTCAATAGCTTCATTCATTTCCTTCGAAAACTCGATAAAAAAATAACTACCTTGCTATATATTTCAAACACTAAACTTTCAATAATCCTCGTTGACCGATCGTAACTTAAACATTATACTAATTACCCTAAAGACCATCAAGTTCAGAGATAATTGCCCTAATATTTTTCATTCATAATTTACTTCATTCATGACACGGTATAAAAAAAATACGCGACTTTTATCGAGAGAGCTACGGACTGGGATTATTTCGTCTTTCACGGTCGTTTGTTCTCGTTAGAGCTGGGGAAAAAAAAACGAGCTTGTAAAGTGAAAAATGGAGGCACCCTTGCTTGTAAAGTGACCGTATAAAACGTGGTAAAACGTTCACGAATTCAGTCTTAGTTTCCATATACGCGAGTGAAAGGGGAGGGGAAGTTTAAAAAATATAAAAAATACGCGCTAATTGTAAAAAATGAAGTAATGAAAGGTTGCTTTTTTAAAGGTGCCCGAAAAACCCCTGTCTGGGAAGTTCCCAGCCTTGGCATCATTTATCATCCGCCTTCGCTAGAGCCTTTTTCGCTTGCTAGACCCCCGGCTGATTACTTTATGAAAAATGGAAGCTTCCATCCCCCTCGCTCTGTACGCCGTCCGTTTTCAGAGGGCAAAGTCCGAAGGGTGTCCTCTCTTCGGTTTAATAACGGCTTTCTTCCTACCGTCAAGAGATGGAACCAATAGCGAACAAGGGCGATTAATTCGTGGAAGGATGAGATTGTGATGAGAAATTAATAATTTTGCTCCTCTCGCCCCCTTTGTTATACGTTTCGATTGTGATTTCCGGAACGGAATTAGCGTTTTAGAATCTTACCGGTGTTGTAAGTAATTTTTCAATTTCATCGTCAGTTTCCGATAACAGACAGCCTGATTACAAATGATGCTGATGGTTTATTCAAAAATCCTTTTAATCTCAAACTCATGTAAGATCGAAATTTTCAATCTTGAAGCAGTTGGTAATCTCTACGTAGACTACCGAACTCTCTCTCTCTCTCTCTCTCTCTCTCTCTCTCTCTCTCTCTCTCTCTCTCTCTCTCTCTCTCTCTCTCTCTCTCTCTCTCTCTCTCTCTCTCTCTCTCTCTCTCTCTCTCTCTCTCGCCATACTATGTTTAAAATCAGTGGCTAAAGATAAAGGAATGGCGTGTTTTTTCGAATCGGAATAATGCAGTTCAAAATCTTGAAGTGAAAATCCGAAATATCTGTTTGACAAATTAAAATTTATGTAACTAGTACAAAGAATCAAAACTCTTGATGCTAATAATATGATTCAAATTCCAATGTATACCTCGAACAGAAAAGCTTGGCAAATCCTTCCTGATGCAGAATATTAGATTATTTAATTCGAATCCAGTAGTCTTTGACACATCCACAACAATTTATTGTTAATTTCAAAAAACGTTTGAAGAACGCACTGCTACAACTGCATAAAAATAATAATTATTAGACTTAATTGATAGATATATGGATATAATTGGTGAAAGATATATTTTAGTCATCCATGTTAATTCAACTACAAGACTACAAACATGACGAAACAAGAAGGTACTTCCTTTTATTTCATGTAATACGCAGAGAATTTATGTTGATTTCAAAATATTGCCGTCTTAATTACACTTTTACGTACTTGTTAAAGGTTGACCTCGGATTGGGGATGGTTAGAGATGGTTAAGGATGGTTAGAGATACATCCTCTAAATTCAGGTGACGCAACTTCCTGCGGCTTCCTCGCAAGCGTAGGGATACTGCCCAAACGATAGAAAATCGAATTTTTACTCTCACCCAATTCAATACTTGACTGTACGGCTTTGCCCACTTTTCACTGAGCCGATCTACCAGTCTGTTAAGGAAAGCACTAAGTATATGTAAGGCTCTATCACAAGAACAGATTAATGGAGTAAAAGATCGGTCTTTCTGTGATTCTGTCTTCTCCTGCAACATCATGTTTTGCATGCTTATCCAAAATGTGCTCTTGCAGTTGCGTCCCATTCTGGATGAAGGTAAGAGGGGGCGTCGGTAATGTGGTTTCTAAAAACACTTTCCTCTCACCTTCCCACAATCCTTTCACTACGATATCGGCGATGAGCGCTGGCCTCTCGCTTTCTGCTTCACGTAAAACTGGCTCCATTCCTACACTTCCCCAGGCTGAACAAGCGAGTTTAGCGCAATCATCCCTATGGTTGTCGTCGCCATGCATGACAAGGCCCCCTTTTTTACAATGGAGCGCATGTGACAAACTCATGTGCTCTTCGCAGCCATCACAACGTTGTTTTTCTTGTTAAATTTTACGAACTATAAACTTAGCTTATACGTGCCATAGGCAGTCGTATTGTGGGACATTGTTAGGTGGGACCAAGTCGGACACTTTTCAGGGTTTTCTAACAAGGAACAATCAAAAGTGAGGTGTAAATTTGAAGGGTGCAAAGGGAAGACAGACGTTTTCTGTGAAAAATGTCGAGTACATCTTTGCCAAGTGCGAGGGCGGAATATTTTTATGACTTCCACAACCCCTAGAGTAGAGTTCTCCTCACGAGGTTCTCATTTTGACGTTGTTAAGTTTTTTTAAACAATTCCGCCTCATTGCCTGGCAAAAACAAAATGTGAATACATGTACGCTTCATTTATAAATCTAAAAGTTATAATTTTAAAATAATATTATTGATTGATTAATGGTAATAAAATTATTATTCATTTCAAAAGTCGGTTTTTATTTCCAATTCCTGCTCCGCAATTTTCAAGATCATGATGAGAAATTCAATCAGATATTTTAGATAAAAATAATGTTTACTAATTTTGAAAGGCAAATATGAACGGAAAAGCCAAAAATTGGATACATGCACTAATTTTTCTGAGGTTGGTGGTTGTCAAACGCAGCTCAACCAAGAACCAATGTCCACTATAGGGGACATTGCATAACTCTTGAATGGGTGGACCAAATTGGACCAAATTTGAACCTCGTCACCCTTGGACTAGTAGAAAGTCATGTGCCAAGTTTTAATTTTTTTGGCCCAGTAGAAAAAAATCGGTTCCGAAGGGGTTAATCATATTAATTGAATCTTCGTCTGTGGTGCCAAACAATAGTAATACTTCCGAGACTCACGAAAATCGTGTATAAACTGCTTAAATGATCCATACAACAACTACAACAAAAGTCAATTGGCTCACATGACTTCTCTTTTACTTCCCAAAAGGAAGGAACCATTTGTAAGTACCGAGGGGAGGATTGTCGTTAGTCAACGTCAATATTTAAAGGCCTCAGGGTTTCCACCAGCCCATTGTGGCCCTAATAGCGCTCATCGTTTCTCTTGTCAACTTTGTTGGAGTATTTCTGCCAACACGCAACGACGTGGTACGTGGCTCTGCGTTCTATTCAACTCACAAATAACTAATCAAACAGATCCCACGTCTATTTTTGAAGATATACTACGTAGTTTATGGTTCCCCGGCATGTCATTGCCTTAATAGAGAGTTTCTGGATCCTACGGTGTTCTAATACGGTGTACGTAGATCTAGGGAAAATCCTAATTTCGCTAACATGCTGGCAGTTACTACGGTGCTCGCTCGGTGTTTCACGCTTCTTCACACGTCGTCTCTTATCAAATATTTAGTAACCAGATACCGTCTTCTTGTATTTCTCTGACTAGTTTTTCTCCATCTTGATTTCTCACTTTCCATCACCCATCATCGCGTTATTTGATTGTTTTGTTTTCAATTTGTAGTGATATTTGCAAATGGAACCTTTGTAATCGTCCAAGGAATTTTTTAACCCTCCTCTCGAAATTTTTTGGTGACTTTTCAAGATCCCCTCGAAGAATTCAAAAATCGAATCAGTCCATCGGTCCGTCCGCCGTTTTATTTGTGCAACGAAACGTATGTAGTAAGTAGTAAGTGGCGAGACGTATGCTTTGCAGGCTTACATATCACGCTACTTTATTGAGCAAAGACGAGCGCGACGATGTGCTCCAGGTTTATCTTGAAGACACATCCGTTAGGAACACTGGTGATCGATTCAAGTAAGTTCTTGCTCAACTTTGTTAGTAGTAATATTGGTGTACGTAGAGATGGAGGTTGGTATGAGTATATACAGATTTTAGGCATTTTGTGGAGAGACTTTCTGCCCTTGAATTGGTTTTTCAATTAAACTCTAACGTTTCTCCCCGGGAACGCTTCTTCTATTATTATATTCTGCACAAACGTAAAGAATTTTAAATTTGATTTTCAAAAAAACTCATAACTTCAAATTCGATTTTTAACAAAAAAGAAAACTATAAGTAAGTAGATATTTTACACTTTTGAATGTTAATCTCCCTGAAGAAGTCCCAGTTCCAATTAAAAAACCAATGTAAGGACGGCAGGCCTTTTTTATAAAGCTAGTTATAATCTGAACTGTCCGAATAAAAAATCGTTATTTGTAGAAAGACTCAGTAAAATAATAAATGTTTATATCTTGGAAAAGGTAGATATGGTCGAAATGAAAAGATTTTACCTGCTTTTTGGCAACCCTTTCTCTTTTGTTTTGTTGACTAAGTTGTTTTTGGGCGCTCCATGAATGGACTGCTTCGAGTGAAAATAAGATGAATATAAATACATTTTCATAAGTAAATTTAAATGTAAATAGGTATGAACTGAATACGTTTATCACTGAAATCTTCCTCGGAATAATAGATTTACGGGCGTGGCGTTGAAGACGTGGTAACGAGGACGTGCTAAGACTCGATCATGCGTTATCAATCAAGCGGTATCCTATTCACGTTGCGCGATTGTATTAATTCGTCAGCTGTCGGTTGTCACCAAATCAGCTGATCATGCTTCACACGCACCATGTGAGCTGTAACCGCAGTAACCAGGAACCCTCTAATGGAATTACCGTCATCGGTAACTACATCCTACAGGTCTAGACAATCCAGCTATAGAAAAGTTTTGTGACAGTTCCCACTATACCCAGGTGCAACTATACTCGCGATCTATTGCGAAGTTGCAGATTTCACGCGCCTTTGGGATTCGATATTTTTGGTTTTTTTCAACCTCGGATAACCTAAAATAATAACTCTAGATAGCTGCGTGAAATATACACTATTAAACTATTATCGCAGCTATTTCTGCCCACTATCGCCCATCTGCCGCTTTACATTCATAAATATAAAGCAGAAATTTCATGAGGTTTTTATTTTTCATTTTCAATAACGACTATTTTTAATCGACCCCCCCCCCCCCCTCCCTAAACATTTTTTGATTTACGTTTCAAGATGCATGAAATATAAAAATCGAATTAAAAAAATAAAAAATCCTTCCGTCTACCGTAATCCGTCCAGAGCTTGTGCTTTTCTAAAAAGCTTATTTTTAGAAATCGAAAAACTACCTATCATTCCGATCCCATGAAGAGCATGCGGAAACCATCTAAAAATGTGGATAAATATGTTTGATTTACCTTACAATGTATAAAACGAAGATCCCTCACACCCTCATACACCAAATTTTGTTACCGCTGATACGTGCTCATTTCATTTGCTGATAATGACCGAAAATCGGGCCACTAACATTAAACATGTTTGCGCGTGTGTACTACTCTTTCCCTCAGTCTTTGAGGGTTCGGGAATCGATTTTCTTGTTCATCAGATACTCTTATACAAGTATATTTTGTCCGGAATTTTCCATTGCAACTTTAGTTTTTATATTTTCTTTCCCCTAAATTACTTAGATTATTCACTGTGTGTCGACCGGGCGAGGGGAACCTCAGCGCTGTCAACCTATGACAACAACATTTTGTTTGAAAAATGTTTGTTTATTTTACTGTTTATTCTAACAGTATTTTGTCTAAACCACTTATTTTTAAGCTAAAAAATTCCTAGTTTTCAGCTACGTAGAATCCGATTTTGAGGTCAAAAGATAAACAAATAGATTAGTGCTCACGAAGTGAGTCACATGATAGCGCATTTTCTTGTAAGGAGATCCGCGTGAAAAAGACGTTTTCTGCGTTCGAATAGGAGACAAAATGGCTTTGGAGCTTTATCAGCTGATCGATGACCTCGCAGTTGTCTTCAGCATTCTCCCTTGAGCCACCCTCTTAAATTTCACCTTCCTGCGTCTAATAGGAGAATAAATGACTTTGGAGCACAATCAGCTGATCAATGACCTCTCATGCGCAAGCAGCCTCTGATATATCTTTATCTTCGCCATGTTACAGCTTACATCCATACAAAGTTTCATCAAAATCGGACGTTGGGAAGTGGCATTTAAAACGATTTTATGCAACGGCAACAGGCAAAGTGAACGTAATACACTCAGGTGCAAAAAATTTGGCCCACTCTCCAAAATGGAAGATTTTATGAAGTTGCGACTAATATTCTCTTTTTTTCGACTGGGTTACTGTGTGAATTCATTCAGAGGCATTGTTTGTTGTTTTTCAGCCAGGCGGATGAAATTTTTTTTATCTCTCAACGATAGGGAATATTGTCGAGACGTGATCATGTTTCATTGCCTCCTACTTTCACGTTATCTTCCAAACTGCGATTACGTTGTTCACCTCTTCCACAGTAGTCCTCAGCCAAGGGGCGAGTGTTTTCCTGTACATTGAGTGCATTTCTCCCAAAATAATCGCTTTAAGAGAAAAAAAAAGTCTTTCCCACCGGAAATGGTCGCGCGAACTGTAGCTCTCTTTAATGATGCTGTCACTCAGATATGCCGCTCGAATGCTTGGACAGCGGGCCCTCTTCCAGTCATTGTGGTAGGAACAAACCTTTCTCCAGGCCTTCTCCACTCTCTTCCACGACCATCTAGGCCCAGCAGGCTGAACCTAGTCTCATCGCTGAAAATGACATCCCTCCACTCTTCAAGTTCCCAAGCACTGTGATTTCGAGCAAACTGAAGGCGCAACATCCTATGCTGAAGGGTTAAACTTGGAATGCGATCGGGTCTTCTGGCAGACAAAGTCCGATCCCACCATCGTCTCCGAACTGTCCTAACACCTAAATCCACTCCCGTTGCATTTTCAAGTGAGACACGACCTTGGGAAGCAGTTAATCGTCGATTTCTTAAAGCTAAGGTGTACAAGTACCTGACTTGAGCGGCTGTTTTTCATGGGCGGCGAGAACCCTGCCTTCTAGAGTACGATCCCATCTTTCGAAAACGTCTAACAGGGGCATGGACGGTTTCATAAGACCGTCTTAGCATTTGAGCGGCATATCTCAGTGCCTTCCATAATTAATGAGAGCTACAGCTTCCGCGACCATTTCCGGTGAAAAAGACATTCTTTTCTCTTAAATTGATTTTTTTTTTTTTTGGAATACACTCAACGTAAAGGAAAACACTCGCTCCTCAGCTGAAGACTAGATGAACAGCATAATCGCAGTGTGGAAGAGATGAACAACATAATCGCAGTGTGGAAGATAACGTGAAAGTAGGAGGCAATGAAACATGATCACGTTTCGATACTATTCCCTATCGTTGAGAGATCAAATCCATCATCCGTATGGCTAGGAAACAACAAATAATGCCTCTGAATGAGATCAGACAGTAAACCAGTCGAAAATAAGAGAATATTAGTCGCAACTTCATTAAATCGTCCATTTTAGATAGTGGGCCAAATTTTTTGCACCTGAGTGTAGTTCATTTTTACTGTTTTTAAAAGAAAATGCACTAAAAATAGAAACTTGAGCCCACGGATGTTCTCTATTATCTCCTTTAGCCCCCTCCCCCTCTCTAATCAAGATAATCTATGTATACGTAAATATACACGTAATCCTAACTCGGAGGAATATTTTTCAGGACGAGATCACGTGCTTGATAGATGACGGGGAAAATGGACGCCCATGCCATATCTTCGTACTAATGAAATATGTTTGTAGCCCCCTCTTTTCCACTACAATGCGACGATATCTTCATAAAAAGCTCGCCAGATATGAAAGCTCCCAGGCCCGGGATGGCCCGAACGGTCATTATTCAGGGGCAGATCCCGCTATGATGAATGCCCCTGGTCAACGTCAGTGTTGACCGTTTGGTGGGGGGTGCAGGGAGAGAGCTGTTTTGTATTCATCCCGTTCAATTCTCTTGCATGACAGGATCAGGATCTCCCCCACTCCGCCCAAGAGGTTTTGCCCCGCTGCCCTAAATTGATTCGGAATTACGAGAATTATTCGGGGGGGATAACGGTATTTATAAAAGAGGGTGGTGGTGGAAGGAATTTGGGATCGACAATAGTCACTTTTAGAGATGCGAGTGCAGAGCAGACACATTCCCGTTCGGAAAATTGAATATTATGATTTAACCTAGATCCTTTATATTCTTCACCATTCTATCAAAAGTTTGTAATGTTAAAATTTTTAGCCCATCACCTTTTAAAAAGGACATATATGAGCTACTGTGTTCACTTTGTCCGTTGATGTATATATGTATGTATGTACGCCCTCTTGAAATAGTTTTAAATGCCATTTCCCGACTTCCGATTTTGATGAAACTTGGTATGGACGTAGTTTGTAACATGGTGAGGATAAAGATATATCAGATGCCACTGACGCAAGATTAGCTGTGTTCCAAAGGCTTTTTCGTCTCCAATTTAACGCAGAAAGCTGAAATTTGAAAGGGAGGCTCAAGGGATAATGCTGAAGACGACTGAGAGGGCATTGATCAGCTGCGTGAGCATCAAAGCCATTTTGTATCCTAGTCAACGCAGGAAGCTGAAATTTGAGAGAGAGGCTGAAGAGAAAATGCTGAAGACGACTGAGAAGTCATTGATTAGCTGATTTAGCTCCTAGGCTATTTAATCTCCTATTCGACACAGAAAGTTGAAATTTGAGAGTGAGGCACAAGGGAGAATACTGAAGACGCATGAAAGTAGAGGGAAAATGTTCCTTTTGGCACAGGGGCCAGAACGGCGCAGAATACTAACCCGCACGACCATTCCAAGGTTTTATCCTCGCATCGCTTTCGTTTTATTTTAGCGACTGCGTCTTTGATTCGTGTAGAAGGTGTAATCTCTGGAAGGGGGTGGGAGGGGGAGGAGGTTTATAGGAACGCCCAAAAGATCAAGTATTTTATTTCACCTTTTTTGATCTTTTTTCATAGTTGCAGTAGGCAGAATCGAAATAAAATGCTCGCGCGTTGGGGAATTGAATCAATTACAAAGATAGTGATGAGATATTTTACCTACCTATACGAACGGATATGGCTACCAAGGTGAGTTTAGGAAGAACTGCAACATTATCGTGAATAATAATAAAGCCCTGTTTTCTTATTTCCACTTTTCAGACGTTAGTAATATAATGTGAAGATTGCGCAATCAAGCACAATAACGTTATTTTATCCTTTTTTGACCTTTTTTCATAGTTGCATTAGGCAGAATCGAAATAAATGCTCGTGCGTCGGGAATCGTATCAACCACCCACACACCACTTTTGCTATCAGCTCTCAGTAGCTATATGGATAGTTGATACGAATCCCGCTCACGAATTTATAATTTTTAATTTTCGCGGATACTTGATCTTTTGGACGTTCCTTTAAACCTCCTCCCCCTCCCACCCCCTTCCAGAGATTACACGTTCTACACCAATCAAAGTCGCAGTCGCTAAAATAAAACGAAAGCGATGCGAGGCCAAAACCTTGGAATGTGTCGTGCGGGTTAGTATTCTGCGCCGTTATGGCCCATGTGCCAAAAGGAACTTTTTCCCTCTACATCTGCTTAATGAGCTCCAAAGACATTTTGCCTCCTATTCAACGCAGGAAGCGTCTATTTCACGAGGATCTCCTTATAAGGAAATGCGCTACCATGTGACTCATTTTGTGAGCACTGATCTACTTGTTTCAAACAATATGCTCAATGAAAGGTTTTTGTGTGTAGCCTCATATGACACTCGGTAAACACCCTTCACAGCTACTCCCGCCAATTCAGAGTGGGAGGGGGGGGGGGGGGGGGCGAATTATGGCGGCCAGGTGACGGGACAAAAGAGGAAATCCAAATAAACAACCCCTCCCCTCCCTACCGAACGGACAGACCTAACCTTCCCTCACACAGATCCGATTGTCTGACTGTGCACTAACCTCCTGACAAGGACTTCAGAATTCGATGGATAACGGTGAAGTCTATGCACCCAGCGTTGACTGTACGCCCCACTCTCCCTCTCTTTAGTAATCATGTATTTATTTGAAATTAAACGGGTGAGCCCAGTGATGCTAACGGCTTACTTTAGTATGATACTAAACATACCTACAGCTAGTACAGATGGGTCACACCAAGGGGATAAATACGCCTCGTTCGGTTTTAGCGTACTGTTATGGAGACACTCATGGGTATATTTGGTCCGAAAAGAGAATGCCTAATTAACCACCACGCTCGTCGCTGTCAGACTGGAGCTGGAACTACCACTCAAGCGTACCCATTGACACACACGCAAATACTACACGCATACTCACAGGCCTTTATTAAGAGCTTCATGCAAATATAATAATTATTTTGTTCAATAAAATGTTGTTATTTTCGTTTTTCTAATTATATTTGATCACAAAATAGGTCAGAACTATGAAACTAGATGAAGATTCTATTGTATAATGACACATAAATACTATTTTTTCTGAATTTTGGCGATTATAGCGTATTTTCATGATTGAAGTATCAATTAAACATTTAAAAACTGAATAAAAATAAAAACAATAAAAATAAAAAAACGGCTCAATGCTTGATTTCAGTTTTTGCTGAATTATAATCCTAACTAGAGATGAGTCGATACCAAAATTTATCGATTCCCGAAACCGATACCGATACCTAAAAAATCGATTCCCGATTCTCGATACCGATACCATCGGCTCATAATACCTAACTTACCTGTAGGTAAAAAACAAAAATTCCTCTTGAACTAGTAATATATTCGAATTTTTATTCTCTCAAATTCAGATTAATTCTTATTACTAATTCTAAATTTCAGATTTATATTGTCATTCAAGGCTTTAGTTAATTTGATTTGTGCAATAATTTGATTTTTTTTTTGTTATATATCAAGTATCAATTAATAGGCAACTTTTATTGCCTAGGATTGATTTCTTTCTGAATAAAACAAGTTAAGCAGACTGACTTGGTTTTTTAGTTTTTCGTCGGTAACTTTAAGGTATTTCCAAATAATACTGGCTCTAGGCTTTTATACTTGGAAAACATAGCTTTGTCTAATGCTTCTGTTGTCACAAACAAAATAACACAAGCCTACTTGTAAACAAAGTTATAATTGTAAGTTGTGTTTTGGACAATTCATGTTTTGCAACTGCTAACTTCACACAACCGTTGCGCGGTACAACCATCTTTGTTGTTAGACGGTTGCAATAGTACCGTAGTGTAATAAAACGCCCATCACCGGGCGGTATCGGTATCGGCTTTAGGCGATCGATTCTCGATACCGATACCAATGCCTAAGAATCGGTGGTATCGAGAATCGGTATCGGGAATCGACTCATCCCTAATCCTAACATATTCCCAAATCATATTTCGAAAGAAAATTTGAAGGCCAAGCACTTTGAGGTCAAATCCGATCGAGGACCACCGTGGCAGATGACTGGTTAATGAGGGGCAGTTGGCGGTGAGGGGTAGTGGAGGGGGCATTTCCAGCACCAGTCTGTCTTCGATGGGCACTGTGGTCAATTAGACATTCTCTTTTCGGACCAACTATGTCCAAGACGGTGCGTGGCGGGTCGTGGCAGCGAGGAGAGGATTGAAGTATCGCGTGCTAGGCGTGTTTGTCTGTCAACCCTCAACAACCCGTCGGACCCATCCGCCCCGGCAGCTGCGTGCGATATCCAGCCGGGTTATACTTCGTCAGTGCACAGGGAAAAAAATCCATAGCGGCCGAAACACTGAGCGCAGGTGAATATTATGAACTATTTTTCCGATAAGTATATCGGATTTACCGGTGATCCTAAATCAATCAATAACTATAGACCGATCTCGTTGCTATCAAATATTGCAAAAATTATAGAAATAGCGTTGAAAATTTACCTTTTGGAATTTATGAAAAATCAAAAAATTATTCATGAAAATCAGTTTGGATTTCAAGCGGGTAAGAGTACTCTTGATGCAATCATGTGCCTAGTAGAAAAAATTACGTTAGCTCTAGACGCGGGAGAAAAAGTATTAGTCGTATTCAAGGACATGACGAAAGCTTTTGACACTGTACCCCACACAAATCTAGTTCAGACGCTAATATCACAGAATTTTCACGCAAATTTTATAAGATGGGTGCAGAGCTATCTTTCGAATCGTGAGCAAAGAGTTGAAATTGATGATTATATTAGTGATCCGTGTTCATTTCAATATGCTGTCCCTCAAGGCAAAGTCCTTGCCCCATTACTATACATTATATATTGTAATGGTGTATTTACGAGGAACATAGACGGGGAAGTGATTTGTTTTGCTGATGACTCGGCGATGATAGTTAGAGGAAAATCATGGGAAGATGTTAAAGAGAAAGCAGCAAGAAATATCACTGAACTGAATAAACGGTTGACACTGAAGAATCTAAAGCTTAATTACGCTAAAACACACTTTATGTTGTTCAGCATCCATCCCAAACTTAGGAATTATTATATGTCATGCAGATCACGGCTGTAAAGAAAATTGTAAATGTCCAGCTATAGAACAAGTAAGAGAAACTAAGTATCTTGGAGTGGTAATAGATCAGCGTCTAACTTGGTAGAAGCATATAAAAATTTTATCAACAAAGCTTAGACAGTTAATACCAGTTTTTAGAGGAGTAAACTTCATGGGCATGAAATTTAAAAGGCAATTTTACTACGCTATTGTTCAGTCTCTACTTATTTATGCTTTGACGGTGTGGGGTTCAGCCTATAAAACCAAAATCCAACCAGTTTCAATTATACAAAAAACTCTAATAAAAATTTTACTAAAAAAAAGAGAACCTTTCCTACTAATTTATTATTTCGAGAATTTAAAGTTATTGACATTTTTAATCTAATAGAGAAAACCACTTTGATTTATACTCATAAAAAATGTATAGAAAATAAATTAGAGAATGTTGAGGTTGGCACACGGTTGGAAAATTGTAATGTGACGTTTTTCATGTATTATTATGTAATTATGGCTGTATAAGTTATTAGTGCTAAGTAAAATAAAATCCTTGTTAGTAATAGATGCTATAATTAAGAACCAAAAAGCTTAGAGTGGAAAGTAGATAGAACAATCCTTATAATTAGTAGTTAACGGAATAAAGCAGTTTTGTGCTGTTTCTATGCAGATATTATTTGTTCAGATAATTCAACAGTTTAGGCAGGGAAGAGCAGATTACTGCTTCAGTTGATATATCAGTTCAGTAAACAGAACAGGTTAGTGGGGACAGTAGGTATCTGTTGCAGTGTAGATATTTATTCAGAGAACCAAATGGTTCAGTGGGAAGGTTAAATAGCTGTTTCTATGAAGTATCTGTTAAAGGAACCAAACAGTTTAAAGGAGAGATTTGATTGCTATTTCTTTATAGATATCAGTTCAGGGAGCCAATCATTTCATTGGGGAAAGTGGTTTAGCGTGAGGAGTTGGGTTTCTTTGTTGATAGCAGTTCAGGGAACGAAACAGGTAGTGGGGAGAGAAGGCAGTTGTTGCTAAGGAAGTAAAAGTTTAGTAAACCAAGCAGCTTAGTGGAGAGAGTGAATGGTTATAATGGTTATTTTTGTGTGGATATCTGCTCAGAGAACGAAACAGTTTGGTAGGGAGGGAAGGTAGCTGTTTCTATATTGATAGCAGTTCAGAAACCCTGCAGTTTCATGAGGAGTGTGTAGCTGCTGAAGTGTAAATATCAGTTCAGGAAACCAATCAATTTAGTGGGAAGAGTAGGTGGCTATTTTTGAGTAGATATCAATTCACAGAATCTGGAAATACTAGGCAGCTGCTTCAAAGTAGACATCAGTTCATGGGACTACGGAACCTAACAGTTTATAGGGGTGAGTAGATAATTAGTTGTTTCTGTGTAGATATCACTTATGGGAACCACACACAGGGAACAGTGTAGTAGGAAGAGTAGGTAGCCGTTTCTGAAATGAACAGTTTAGTGAAGATAGCCGATAACTGGTGCTAAACCGACATATTATCACCTGCCGATAATGGCCCTAGGGCAAACTAAACCAAACCTCGTAGAAAATTCTCAAATTTCTGTTATTGTCGTAACCGTTGTAAAAGCACAGTAAACATCAGATAAGTAGTGTTCACCATGTTTAGTGATATGTTTAATTTCCCTGAGGTGCTCAGACGACCTGCATTGCATTGTCTCTGAAATGAACATATAGTGTTCCTCAGCTGCTATGTTGAACTTTTAATCCTGTTTGATTTGAAAATTTTGCATTACTATCATTATGATACACGAAATATTTCAGCAGATTAGTTTCATTGTGTAACTAAATAATCTTTGTTTTTGGAAAATTATTCCACGTATCTCTTTGAGGAAAGCTGGGTGATACCTCGAGGTAGATGTTGGGAGATGTGTGAAGTTAGAACCTTTGGCGCACCTCAGCCCAGGGCGGGTGACAGTTATTTGTGAGCCACTTGCGGTGGTCCTCGACGCCCATCGACCCGCCCCGCGAAATTTTCCCCGCTATCGCCGGCACTTTAGCTCCCTCCCACGTTCGATGTAAATCCAAGTCCGGGACTCCCGGGATTCCGATGTCGTGCCGAAGGCGGCAGAAGGATAGTTGAAGGGGGAAGGGGGGGATTGGCATTTAACCATCGAGGGCTGAGGGCGGAGATGATCACCAAGATCGCCTCGTCCACATGTAGCGATGGCGTGGCAGGGGGATTGGAATCTCCTTTGGCCCATTGACGGCCGGTGACGACGATTTGTGAAAGGCGCGTGGGTTGATTGGCATTCTACCCATTCACACTAATGACTAATTTAGCGAATTTTCGTAGAAAATGAAGCTTTTGCAATGGCTCGGAAAATTTAAAAATCAAAATTTTTGAAAATTTTCTTCATTGAAATTGGTTTTGAGGCATTCTGATATGATGCCTATTGAGGCATTAGGCCGACCCCCAATATTTTTTTTAAATGTCCACTTTTTTTGTGTAACGTTTTTTGTCCCGAGATGGGAAGCGAGAGGTCGTATTCGAATCCCGGCCAGGTGAAAATTTTTTTTTTTTTTTTTTTTTTTTTTTTTCCTCGTGAGACGAAGGTTGTGGGTTCGAATCCCGGCCAGGCCTGAAAAAATTTTTTTTTTTTTTTCTCGTGAGACGAAGGTTGTGGGTTCGAATCCCGGCCAGGCCTGAAAAAAAATTTTTTTTTTTTCTCGTGAGACGAATTGCATAGCAAATTATCCTCGTTTTCTACACAGTAGAAAAGAGAAAAGATCCGGCGAGGCGCGAAGCGCCGAGTATAGATTAGGGGGGTCCAGGGGGGCAAATGACGGGGTAGCCCCTTGCGAGGCCCGAAGGGCCGATATATATATATATATATATGTGTGTGTGTGTGTGTGTGTGTGTGTGTGTGTGTGTGTGTGTGTGTGTGTGTGTGTGTGTGTGCGCGCGCTCGTAATTGTGTGTGTGTCATTCCATAACGCTTCTTAAGATTGAGATAAAAACTCCGTTCTTGCGCAAAAAAATCAACCATTCCAAACGAAAGGATGAGTTCGTTGGCCAGTACTTTTTGACCACATTAAATTGTTCAAACTTTAAAAAAAAGTGCTCAGAAAATCATTAAAAATGGCTTAAAGAGGTACGACTCGTCTAATGGGACGATTTCGAAGAAATTTTCAGGGATTGTGCGGCATAGCTTATGGACGGTCTCCTATAACGTCACATAAATTGTAGTCTCTGCGCATGCGCAAACGCTTATTTACTATAACGTTGATTTATCATCATCATTGCTCCGATTTCAAACTCAGGGAGTAGATGGGTAGGTATATGTTCTAGGAAAATTCCCTATGAATTATATCGTGATTGGTGGAGTCATAACTATAGCGCATGCGCAAAAGTAAAATTGATGGACACAGACAAAACTCTGAGACTAATGGACGGATTTTCATGAAATTTTGAAGGACCCTCCTACGTCCTCCTAGTCGTCCCCTATAAATTTCATTGCCGTTCGATTAATAGTAGTAGTCTGTATGCTTGCGCAAGCGTTAATTTTTTATAACGTCCACTTATCAATCATTTTCAGTTGTACTTTGTTCTTCAACTAATTTTATACGTCCATGTTACAATATGTGAGGAAGCTATACTGCCTACCCAACTTGATAGAAGTTTTTATATTTTCAGTATCTACTGATAATCAATAATATTATATCTTTTTGTCGGCGTCGAAGATTTTGTCTAAATGTTATGCACCAATATGATTACACCCGCACTCCATTGGAACGATCAATGGACTACTTCAATAAAATGATTTGATTTGATATGACGTAAAGCTCGTTCAACAGCTCCACATTTCAACGCATCACGGTATTTCACGGAGAACGGCTCGAGAAACGGTTTCCCCAAAGGATAAATAGGGAAACCCGAAGATGCTGTTGATGGATCACAAGTGCTCTGCGGAGTCTATCCCATTCAACCTGAAATCCAGCTCAAAGGAATGAAGGATGATGGGCGGTGAACAAGGCTGGAAAGGCAACAACTACCCAGATGGGTGGGGCCCTGGCAACGGAGCCTTACGCTCTCGTTGGGATGAGGGATACAGAGTGGGATAGGAAGAGTAAGAGAGAGTGGGAGAAAGGGAAAGAGAAAGTGGGAGAAAGGGAAAGAGTGAGTGGGAGAAAGAGACAGTGGGAGAAAGAGAGCGAGAGAGAGAGAGATTCTTGATTAATACAAATGGATCGTCTCCCTCTGAAGTGAAACTCAGCGTTCATCTGTCGCGTTTGAAACCAAAGCCGGGGAAAATACCTCGGCAATTAACTCTCCGTGAAAATTGAAGGCGAAAAAGGCTAAAATAGAAACGATTTTCAGATTAATTTTCGCGTTCCGTCATTTGATGGGACAATCATTCGAAAGTAATAGGCGTTGTTTGGTAGTAATTTGTGAAAGTGATTATTTTTCTCTGAGAGCAGTTGAACCAATCCAGTGGTATGACCTTATGACCGAGTTAAAATGCGTATTTACTAATTCACATTTTCATGACAGCTGTGGCACACAATCTCGAAAAGCGTTACTTTAAAACCGACAGATTTAGTGGGTGACACAATTTTCTTCTAGTTCTTGCATACAACAAAATCATTAAGAGACTGCTTCCATGCCATTTTTCATAGTACTAAAATCGTTCCAAGTCGTTTGAAAGCACTTGATTTATCAAATACAACATCACATCTCACGCTACCGATTTCCTCCCCCATACATCATACCATATATGCACTGGTGTCGTGCTTCGTGTGATTTCAAAACTAGTTTGATGTTATGTTCGGGCTTAGTTACCTATTAGGCATCCGAATTATCATCCTCTCTGTTGAGGCACAAACGAGGTGCTACATATGTAATAAGGGTAATATATTTCTATACTAATCGACCTAAGGTGCTAAAATGTTGAATGGAGCACCTTTGGGATTCTTACAATATGAACACAAGGTATTTCGGGGCACTCATCTGCGGAGGTATCCCAGGGGCTAATTTATTTTCTAATAATCGACTTACGGTGCTCAAATTAAGAATGTAGTGCCTTTGGGATTTTTGTAGAATACGATAGCAAGGTATGAAGGACCACTGATTAGCTGAGGATACCTCTGAGGTTAATTTCTCTCACATTCGACCTACGATTCTCAAATCGGGAATGGAGTCTCTTTGGGTCTTCTAGAATACGACTACAAGGTAATTTTGGGCACTTATTCATCAGCTGAGGATTCCCAGAGGCTAATTTTGTTCCTAATAACGACCTACGGTGCTCAAATTAGGAATGGATAGCTTTAGTGTCTTCTAGAATACGATTGCACGGTATGGAGGCCCACTGTTCAGTTGGGAACTCCCTGAGGTTAATTTCTTCCATAATTGACCTACGCTTCTCAATACCGGAATGGAGCGTGTTTCCAGCTATGTGATTCTAGCTAATATGAAAACATGAGAACGAGTTGATCGTGTTGATCCTTGAATTATAAACCCTTTTAAGCTTAAATACGGACTGAATTTGAACACGAAGAGGAAGGAGAGGAATTACCAAAAATATCGAGGAACCTAATGGGTACCGTCCTATTAGGAAAAAAGCTGGGAACCATATGGGTACCGTCCGATTAATATGAAGTCACGGCATTTGATGGGTACAACCCGATTAACATAATTTATCGGAATCTGATGAGTACCATCTGTCAAGGATCCAAAATTGATGCTAAAGCTAGATATCGTAGTCTTAACCCTCCCAGGTCACACATCTTTTTTTGTGAAACGGTAGACACTCTGGGGTCAAAATTGACCCCAAATGTATTATAATTTATATATTTTACTCAATAAATAGTTTTCCAATAACTAACTATTTAAAAAAATCAAAAATTAACCTACCTACTCATAGAAAAAATAGATAGAATACATTAAGTTAGAATTGAATATTTTATTCGTGGTTTTTTGGAACCAATCTTAGTAAAATTTTCAAAAATCAAAATTTTGGGCATATGAATATTAAAAATTCAGTTCTGAAGATACAAAATACTCGTAATTAATAACAAATTATCAAAGCTGACTATCTGTCAAATAGTCCGAAAAAACTGTAACTTTGTAAGTTAAATAGTAAAGTTTTCACGATACCTTGAACTTACCCCATTTTTCACATCTCTTCCTTTTTTCTAACCTAAACTGATATACTGTTTTTATTCCGCATTCAATTTTTTATCATCTCATTTTATTAATTTTTTATGACGAAATAATTGAAGGTAATTGCAGGATTATATTTAAGCAATAGGCACACATAAAAAACGAAATATGAATGTATTTTTAAAAGTTGTTTTTAAAAACACGATGGAATTATTAGGTAGGTAGTATTATTATTTGTTATAAGTAACTGCATTCTTCACACGTCGTTGCGGTATGAACACACGAGACGGTTGCACTCTGTGCACGACCGAGTCGTCTTTTTATCGTTAGATCTTGGGCAAATGTAGCATCGCCCACGTACAACATTTTCAGCAGGTCTCTAGGAAGCTGGCTCTTCAGGGTATCAAAGCATTCCTACAACAGGAGAGTTAGTTACAACCTTAGTCAGGAAAAACCCATCTGAGTACATAAAATGCAAAACCCAACCCATTTTTTGAACCAAAATGAACCCTGACCTATGATAGCCCATCAACTAGACACATTTACCCAGTTGAGAATCTTCACCTGAGGCACCTAGTAGGAGTGGTCTAGAAAAAGAAATACCTACTGACTACCAGATTATAAAAATACTTATTTTCTATGAGAAAATGAAGTGAATTATGATATTATCTGACTTACCTTGTGAGGAAATCCAAAATACACACTGGGGTCAATGGCTACCCCAACAGATCAAAATTAGGAACGCAGAAGACACACTGGGGTCAAAAGTGTCCCACAAGAGATTCACAACCCTCTGGCTCGAGGTCACAACGTATACTGCCAGATGTTATCACTTCCTCGCCTAGCCAATGCAACTAACCAAATTTACAAAATATCCCTTTTGGCTAAAAAAAAATTGTAAAGCCCAAAAATCATACAAAATATATTCGATGGGGTCAATTTTGACCCCAGAGTGTCCTCGAAGGGTTAAAAAGGATAGGGATAGGCTAGAAGATACTAAAGATGAGGCCTAGCAAGTATCTGAAGGATACCACCGCCCAGCTGATGTGGTACGCTACTTAGGAGTTCACCTCCAGCAACGTCTCACATTTGATACGCACATAAGGATACTGGTGAATAGACTTCGCTCCCGCATCCACCTACTCAAACCTCTACTCAGTCAAACTTCATCACTATCGTTGGACAATAAACGTCTGCTCTACTTGACCATGGTACGTCCAATCTGGCAGTATGGTTGTTCCATTTGGGGACTAGCCAGCAACACGCAGATCAAGAGGATCCAAACCCAGCAAAATAGAGCTCTGCGATTAATGACGAATGCTCCATGGTACGTGCGAAATTCAGTTACCCACAGAGATCTAAATATACCATTAGTGACAGAAGTGATAAAATTAACGATGAGCCGCATTCACGCAACCATAACTTCCCACCATTCCTCAGCGTTCACAAACCTCCTCAACTCATGGGCCTACTCCACCCCCGGCGCCTGAAAAGAAAAAGAACGGTCGACCTGATGGATACACTAGAATAGAAAGCCAGACCATAACATCCCTGACTGTGATAAATAATTAATATATATCTATTTTTCTACAATAATATACTTTAATTACTTTCGAATTTGTTATATCGTTATACATTTATATTGTTATTATTATTATACATTATTCATATTGAGAGGGCCTGTTAAAGAACAGCTACGTTCACATACGTTTCATTGTACTTCTGTACTATATTAAGAAAATAGATTAACAAAACAAAAAGTATTGTATACAAAAAGTTACCAAATAAATATTAAAAAAAAAAAAAAAAAAAAAAAACCACCGCCCAGGAAAGGTTGGATGTAGGAGGAATGAACGAGTCAACGTTTCAAGCTATAGTTTCCTCTTTGTTCCAGTTGTTTGTTTTCTGTAATTGATTTTGATTTCGTACCTGATCTATGATTGTATATATCAGATTTATTATAGTTAAAAAATTTGATTTTTTTTTTCTTCTTATGTTGCTTTGGTTTTTGTGTAACTCTCCTAATCATCCAATTTCATTTAAATTGTTTTAACCCTGGAATGCCCCGGGGGTTTGTCAAACCCCAATCGCGATTTGAAGTCAGTTTATCATGTTGAATCCCGCACGTCTGGCTCTTCTCGCCCCCTTCTATATCACCCCCCACTTCTTCCCTAAGGGTTTTCAGCCTTTTTGCAGTTTATTATGTTCAAGACTTCTGTGTAGTGAAGTACTTTCTTGTGCCTGGGGTTTGACAAACCCCACCGGGGAGTTAACCGCTTGTGATTTTCTCTATAGCAAGTGTTATTTTTGTGGGCTTTCCCACAGTTTTCTTATTGGCTCATTGTTAGAAATGGCTGAAAAACGCAAGTTTTCGGATCCTGAAGACATTAGATCCATTTTGGAACAGTTGGAGGAAGAAGATGTATATTTTGACGGAGAAAATTCAAATATTGGAGATAATGTCGAGTTACTAGAAGTTGCCTCCGATGAAGAAGCGTCGAAAGTGACAGTTTTGGAGAACTAGTTCGATGTTCCTTCTGTGAACATCATACCTAGATCTTCAAAGTGTTGAGAATGTTGATCCTATGGCTTGGTGCCAATTTTATGTTACCTTTTCATTCTAGTTCTTGGGTTTTGTAAGTGGTATCAAACTAATCTCAGAAAATTGTTTTGTAGATTTTATTTATTTATTTATTTTTGTTTTTATATGAAAATATGCTAATCTTATATTGAAATTTTGTTACAATGAGGTACCTTTCTGCTATTATTTTTTTCTTCAGAGCGTTAGGTTTGCCTTACTATTACTTTTTTCTTCATGAGCTTAGGTACCTACTTCATGTTTCTTCACACTCTTTGAATGGACCTACTGTGCCGTTTAGTTAGCGTCCAAAACAACAATGAAAGGGTCGGACTGTATGGTATGATGATATGGTGATGGTATGGTATGAGTTTAGATATTACTCAAAGTACCACCTCGTTTTGAGGAAATATGATACCAATAATCAGGTATGTAGTGCTAAGTATGAACTTAACTAGAGATTTGATCTTTGATAATAGTTGATGAAATTAGGAAGTACTCAAAATGATAAGTGCGTTGTTAGAAGATGAAACATCAACGTAAATTGAGTTTATTATAGATAGGATGTATAATGGTATATGGTGCTTATTTGCCTACCTATCTCAGTCCTAATAGTGGCCACTGGAGAGGAGAGACAATTATGTACCTAAGAGCTTGAACTGATCAATGAGTTTCTAGTTATGTACTAAATAGATTGGTTTTCAAGTACAAAACTAATATAATGGTTAGAAAGGCTTATCTGAAGTCCAGTTGATGAATGCAAGGCTCCAAGGGTATTCTCATAGGTCCAGCTCCACGGCAAACGCATCTAGCATCGATCCTGCTCTGGTAGGGATCCTCATAAGTCCAGTTCCAGCGCCGAGTGTTGAACGTGAAGGAGACACGGCCAACAACCAAGTCTTCAGTAACAGGCGAGAACTTATTACAGAAAGGAAACGTAGAGGTAGATAGGTAGGCCTCCACTTCACTCCCTTCTCGAAGGCAAATCGCCACGAAATCCAACGAGGATTGGGCGGATGAATGTCGGGCGCAATGTTAGGACGCTTAACCGTACATTCAGCAATTAGTTTGAAAGGGAGGAAACTGATTTGGGAGCAGAATGGTAAAAGAAAATTGGTGAAGAAAACGTGCTTGATGCAGAACAAAGGAAGATGGTAAGTAAGATGGCGAAAGATGATCATTCCAATGAAGAATTGGCGGAGATCAGCTGGAAACTTGCAGGTTGGCCTACCAAAATTAAGTATAGAAAACTACCCTACAATCGATGGCAAAATGCATATAAAAATATTGTAACATTTATTGGATTAGATATAAGAACAAACAAATTAGTTATGTGAATTAACAGATGAAATAAATATGATGCTCGCAGCATGGATACTAAATATAACTTAAAACTATGATCCATGAATAAGCAATGACGGCTCATCAATAACTACTCAAGAACCACCCAACATTGAACTTGTAGGTTGCAAGCAGGTTGCGGGAATTATGAAGGTTATCTATCAAAATGTGTTGTTAAGTTGTTTGGTATATTTTACGGAGTTTCGTCGAAAATAAAGGTAAGCGCAAACACTCTTGATAAGAGAATAAAAATAAAATTTGATTCAAGTGTTACTTATTTTTGATTTTCTAACATTTTTCAAAGTTGGGGTTTGACACACCCCGCCGGGGAGTTAAGTGTTGGAAATTTATCCGTGACATTCCAGGATTAAAAGACCATGATTAATAAAAAATTACGAATAAAAAAAATGCGATACTGAGTACTGCACGCGTGTACTGATGTTACTTTCTAAGGCGTGTGTAGCTTAGGGTTAATATACTTCCAGTACAATACGTAGCAGTAACGGTGAGAGACCAGGGAAATACAAACTCGTCACTTGAGCACCGCAGAAGCTCGAGCAGAACATGTTTGCAATATTCAAACGCGAGAAGCGCACGAATGGGGCGACTCCTTCATCCTTCTGTCTTTCCTTCGGGAAAGCAACGTTTTCCCACAACCCCCTCTCACCCGGAGCTCGGGGAACCGATGCAAATTTAACCGAGTCGCGATTTAGGGGTAGCCTCCCTTGGAATTCCGCCTACTTACCCTCCTCCTTCCCCTTGGCATTATAATGCCATGGCATCAAGAGTTTAAGTGAACTCGGAGGCTCCACTACATTACAGCCGCATACCTGAGGCACCGTCTGAAAATTCAATTGAAGGCGTCTCGCGTTAATATTTCCATACGGACGAGTTACGAGTTGGGAGCCTTTACCCGTTTCGGTGGGGAAAATGTTAAGGATTCAGCGTCTTCCGAAACGGAGCAAACTGTGACGGGTTGTGGTGAATTCATGAAACAAGGATCATCTCGCTTAGGAGCAAACAGGAAACATAACTCGAACAATTTCATTTGGCCCTGCACGTTGAAATGTTGTTATTTCAGTTTTGTTGAACACGGAGACGGTAAACATAAAATTACTATTGATTTGTTTGTTTATCTATTCATAAGAACGGCAGAAAAGCAATACAGAGAAAAAACCTTCTGCCAAATTAGATGTGACACATAGCTTTCTCGAAACCGTAACTTAAATATATATGGATTATTGAAATGTTTCAATTTTCGAATCAAAATGTAGCGTAAAACGTCAAAATCGGTGAATGAGGAAATGATACTGGAAGTAATTTATTTTTGCGCATGAGCAGAATGAAGGAATGATTTAGGATCAATGAAATTGATATAGGATGATATAAAGCCTGTCCCGCACATTCCCTGAAAATGTGATTAAATTCGAATGAAAATTTTGGAAATTTAGCTCGTTAAAAGAATCACAACTTCATGCATGTTCAGCAGCTACAAATGATACAATTGTTTTGAAATTCATATGGGTTGACCAAATCGTTTTCTCCCAATTATCTTTCTAATTTCAGTGAGATCGGACGACGAGGGCATGAAAATTATGCTTTATTGAATTTACGTTTGCGTGTCCGCAGAAAGTAGTATTGCAGTGGGAACAATCAAACTGATAGGGAACTATCTACTGTCTAATTCTCACATTCTCCGAAAATTTCATCAAAATCAGATGTTAACTTTGGAAATTAAGTTTGTTACAAAGAACTCAAAATTGTACAGCCTGCTACTATTTATACGATCATGTAGAAATTGATATGGGTTGATAACATCGTTCTCTCTCAACTATCCACCAAATTTGACTTGACTAGATCGTGAGAAAATGATGCATGATAGAATTTACGTTTGGGTACATGCGCCATGTGATGTAGTAATTTGGGAACATGTAAACTGATAGGGTACCATCGACACCCAGGTCGCTGATTCTCTGAAAATTTGATCAAGATTGGCAGAAAATTGTGGAAATTTAGCATGTTACAAGGTTTTGCAGACTCTCGATAGACACACGCACAGACATACTTACACAAACGAAAGTAGTTCAGAATGGTCCAAAACGTTGAAGCGAGTGGAAATTTTGATTTCGGTAACAAAAAATTGTTCAACTCCCGAAAGTTAAAATAATGCTTCCGTTTTATATATAGACACGAAGCAATAGTATACAAAGCGAGTTATTGCAGTAGTACAAGATCCAATAATTAATAGCGAATTATTACATAATGAAGTACTGCATAAAGATGTATATTCTACAACGTAAGAAATAGACTAAAAACAAAACGAACTTAAAGAGATTCACATCAAATTAAACTAGCAATAGGGAACAAGAGGAACAAAAAACAAACATAGGTTATTATTGGGGAATTTTCGCTAGACAGTGAAAAAGTAACAATCAGTTGCCTCCAAGAACGAATTCATTTCTCGAGGCAGATGAAATATTTAAAGTCCGATGCACATGGTAAATGTAAGCAGCAAAAGACATGTGAAACAAGGTGTTAGTCAGTAGTGGAGAAAATCGATGAAACTAACGACGATTATTACAATGAGTTCACGTTCCAAATTTATAAAGATAAGAACAGAATTTGGAAGGAAAAATAATGTAAAATATAGTGAATGAAAGTAATGATAAACTTTTTAGTGCCATAATTATCATATGTAATAAATGATGGAGTGAACTTCTAATCGTGCTTGTATTTATCTTCATTTCTATGTTCATCCAGTTGAAATAACAATAATTAAAGTAAAAATAAAAATTAATAATAATGATAAAAATAACTCATGATCAAAATTCCTTTCACATACAATATGCATCAGACAATAGGGGATGGAAGGAGAGTGACACACTGGTGATGGATAGGATGGGAAGGCACAAAGCTGCTAGAGTAGCCGGCGGGGGCCAGAGTGCCTCGACCGGCCCGGACCCAACCACCATGGGGGCTCCCGGGGCTACCTGCCCATTACTGAATAGGCAGACCTAACGAGTGAGGATCACTGAACCAGGAGTACCGCGTACACCACCATACCACACACCAGATACCATACACCACATTGTCACCATATGAACATATGATTGTCACCATATGAACATATGATTGACATCAGTTCAACATTTGTTCACTCGCTAATTCAATAGCATGAGAAGAAAATAATTAAATAGATGTCAACTTCCAGCAACTAGAGGAAATGATTTTCGTAACAAAGAGAGGCGTTTTCGAACTTTGGAACACCTATAAGAAAAAAGGCATTTTTACTTTAATGTTTCGTAATAAACGTGAAATCCATAGACAATATTGACGTTAAATCATTTCGTGCGTCCTTTCTGTTGCTGATGGGATTGTATACAGCAGCACCTCATCATATCACATTCCTGGTCCCAATAGTCGGCTGTGTCTTCTCTGTCCACCGAGGATCACTTTAGTGCAAAGCATTCGCATCAATCAGATCCAACTGACCACCTGTAGGGCGCCGGGAAGAGCCGATCCGCTTCCTAGATAAAGATAAAGCCGGTGGCAACTGGTTCGATTTCTGAGCACAGCTACTAGCAAAAGATGACAACTGGAGAATTTAATAATCTTGAAATATGAAAGCGAGGCATAATTTTTACGAACAGTTGCATAGTAGGTATCTTGAAAACTAAGGAATGTTCGGCCAAACTGCAAATTGAATATTATGGGATCAAACACTGTTCATACCTAACGCAACTCAAGAGCTTCGGGTAAATACAAATTCCTGAAAATTTGCAGAGAATTGAAATTTTTTATCGTGAATCGGAAGCTCTACCCCGAATACACAATGAGCCAAAAACAATAAAGGCAGGAGCTTATGAGCAGCTATATGCCAATTTTACTCCACTGACATTTCGTAACACAGATGTCATATATAAAAGTTTTGGCTTGGAGACTTGATGGCAAATAGTTTCACCCTAGCTAGCTTCACCCCTCACGTTCACCCTAGGAAGTTGAAATTTAGTAGCGATACTTTCCAAGACATCAAGATACGAATAAATTTAGGGGCTCTATCCTGATCTGCTGAGTTAGCTAAATACTCTTCTTTTCACCATAGGAATGTGAAATTTGATACTGCCCTGAAGTTGTATGCATATTCAAAATCGAAACTTTGCCCCATTGCTACGAGCTGTGATATCGAGATAGAGAAAAATTCTTAACAGATTCACATTCAGAACGCAACCCTTAAGAAGGGACCGAATTTAGATTTTTGAAATTTCAATTTAAAATTTCATCAAAATTCAACATTTTGCCCCTTTACCACAGGCTTGGAGAAGAGAATATGACATGGGTTTTAACGGCGATACATTCCTTGAGGGATAGTCTAGGAGGGACCTGAGCCGGATTTTCAAAATTCGAAATTTGAATTTTCATGAAAATTTAGAAATTTGCCCTGTTGTTGATGGAAGACGTGAAAAACGTTTTTTCTATGCAGAATGATAAAGATAAACTAAAATTATATAAATTTAAAGGGACCAATCACGATTTTATCGATTAGGGGAAAAGAAAATTGCGGGTAAATGCGGGGGGATAACGCGAAAACAACATTATTTTCAACTTTGCCCAGTGAATACGTAAATATAGAAGGCCGTATTTTGTAAAATGTTTATGGATTCTGATTCAGCAGAATGTCCTCTAGGAGGGACCGTAGCTCGTTTTTCAAACTTTTCAAAATGGCGGCTACTGAAAATCACAATGTGTACCCCCGGCGTAATGTAAAAATTTGACAATTTCGACTTTGTCCCACAAATACGATAGGAAGGGATGACATTTTTATAAATATTGTGGTCTCTTTAGATTGGTGAACTGAATAGCTAGGAAGGACCTTTAAAGGAATTTTTAAATTCGTAAAATTCACGGAATCACAAGTCCTAATGTTATGAAAATCATGGATTTTCAATTTTGCCTCTTTGCCACGGGTTGAGAGATGCAAATATGAGATGGGCTTTAACGGGAGCCTCTCTAGGACTCTTAGAGATGAACAAAATAACGAGTTCCATCTAGATGAGCTAAGTGAGCTTAATTCTCTCCTTTTCACCAAGAAAAATTAAATTTGACAAAGAGCATTTTATGTCGGACATCAAAAGTCGAATGAAACGACTGTCTCAATCCTATGCATCCTATACATTCCAACCTTTTCCTCCTAAACCTTAACCAGCCTAAACCACCAAAAATGTGTGGTATTCCCCCGAAAAGACGCTTCTCGTACAAAAGATGCCAAGCCAAAAATGCATGATACCATCCTTAATTGGCCCGATCCAATAGTTTGATCGCTTTCTCCTAGTACAGTGCATTCATTCTCTCACTCTTTTTGACTGCGTTTGGGAGTGAGACATATACTTCTTACTAATGCAGAGCTGAAGTAAAAGAGTGCAGTACTAATCGACAGTAACAATAAAGGGTCATGTCATAATTTAATACATAAACGTAATATAATATTATTCAACATTAGGAAAGTATTTTCAGTCTCGGTGAGATGTGTGAATCCACCATCACACTTACCAGTACGGCTAAGCCGTTGATGAAGCGTCTCATTCTAAAATGTAGTCAAAAAGAAGAGAAAAAATGAATCCATTTTACTAAGAAGCGGCGATCCAACTAATGGCCCAAATTGGATGATATGCATGTTGTGGTTTGGCATAATTAGTACGCGGATTGCCTTTTTTGGAAGGATCTGATTTACAAAAATGAAAAAAAGAAAAAAACTGTTTCGGATATTAATAAGGTGACCTGAAGTATAAAATTATCTCAGCGGAGATCAAAGTCTATCAAAAAGTCCGGATAACTTCAGGGGATTTTTCTTCTTTCATCTTTTACGAACACGATGTATTATTTATACCGCTTGCATAAAAGTGTAACATTAACGTCAGCGTAAAGGTATCGCTTTCATAAAAAGCCCGGCCCGCTATAAAAAAAGTTTAGGGGCCCTGGATTAGATCATCACTGCCCCGAATCAAAAGATGGGGTCTGTTAGAAGATTCCTTTATTGAATTTTAGCAGAAAATGAAGCTATTTGTATGGCTCCAAATTTTCTGGATTGAAATCCTTTTGAGACATTCTGAATCGAATCCTGGAGTTTAACAGTTTTTCATATATATATTTCAAGAATTGACTAATAGATCAGGAGTAAGGATGAAATAAAGTAAAACTTGTTTAAGAAATGAAAAGAAAGTTTTAATATATATATATATATATATATATATATATATATATATATGTGTGTGTGTGTGTGTGTGTGTGTGTGTGTGTGTGTGTGTGTGTGTGTGTGTGTGTGTGTGTGTGTGTGTGTGTGTGTGTGTGTGTCAGACGATAACTCTCCTTAGAATTGAGATAAAAATTCCGTTCTTGCGCCAAAAATCAAGCTTACCAAACGAAACGACGAGTACTTTGGCCACCATTCTTTGAGCACATTAAAGTGGTCAAATATCAAAAACAGTGCTAAAGAAGACGCTAAAAATAGCAAAAACCGGATAAAAATCGTTAAATTTATATAGTTTAGTAGAATATTGATCAGATAAAGTTTAATAGCTACTATGCTGAAAAACGTTTTAGGTTCCATTTAAATTTGTTTAAAAGTTTCAGTCATGCAGCATGATCGTATGAGCGAATTTTCGTAAATAACCGTATTATATTATGTGACAAAACGTTTGGTTTTAGGATACATTGTTTTGAAATTCGTTGAACTGTTTTGAAATTCAAGCATTTTGAGTGAATATAACATAGCATACTATAGTAAACTACTAATTTTATGGCAGCAAAACTCTTTAAAAATAATATTCTACATTCAAAGATGATTCGGAAACTTTAGCTCTTTCTGAGAGTTTTTTCAGATTTCCCAGCAAATAATAATGAAATTTGAGCATGATTTCCTGCATAATTTTGTGCGTAAATTTTATAGTGTTCAATTTCGTGACTTTTTTTGGCTAAAATTCTGCTAGCAAATATAAATTTGACAATTTTTGGCCGTTCTTATCTATTGCTAGTGATTTTTTTTAGTAAATTTTTGAAATGTAACCAATTAATTGTGCTCAAAAAGTGTTGGTCAACAAACTTATTCTATTGTTTGGAAAGCTTGATTTTTAGGCCCAAGAACATAATTTTCATCTCAATTCTAAGGAGAGTTATTGTCTGGAATGACTCACACACACTCGCATGTATATATGTATATATATACAGATATGGAAAAGCGTTAAACTCTGGAATTCGTTTCAGAATGTCACAAAACGGATTTCAATGAAGACAATTTTTGAACATTTTGATTTTAAAATTTTTGGACCCATTGCAATAGCTTCATTTTCTACGAAAATTTGCTAAAAGTCGATAAAAACTGCAAAAAAGGCAAAAAGTTAAAAAGTCTAAAATTTCTTCTTGAATCGCAAAATATTATTTAGAACGAGCTTTTAGCGAATTTTTGAAGAAAATTAAGCTATTGCTCTCGCCTCAAAATTTGTAGAATGTGAATTTTTGAAAACATTTTATGCAGAAATCCGTTTCAGGCTATTCTGAATCATATTCTGAAGTTTAACGCATTTTTTTTAATGTATGTATGTATATATGTATGTATACATGTATGTGTCATTCCAGACGATAACTGTCCGTAGAACAGTGCTAGAAACTTCAAACAAATTTTAAAATGTTAAGGACACAAAACGAAAGTTCAAGTTCGTTGGCCAGCATGATCGGATTACCTACATCTTCGGGTTGACATTTTCAAAAATGTAGTAAAAAATTTCAAAATAGCCTGTTTTTTGCGATTTGTTGAGCGAAATAATTTTTTCAGCATACTAACATGTGGTATATTCGGAATCAGCGTAACATTTCCTATAAGAATATGTATCAAGTTTTCAAAAATTTCAAAGTTTATAAATCAGTCAAAAATCGAAATAATGCCGTTCGCTAGTAGTAAAAATCGGTAATATTTGCATGAAACATTGTCCAAATTCAGATTGAACTACTCTTATGGAAGTATCCCTGTATACCCAATCCTAGAACCATGCTGTTTAAAACGTAGGTAGTAGGTGCTTGTTAAAAAAAGAAAAAAATGTAATCACAACTGGTGAGTTTACTCTGTGAAATATTCCGTCCTCCGATTCTCTCGGTCGCTCTCTTTAATGTTTTACGCTCAACTGTTTTAGGAGTTGATGTAGCTTTAATACTGACTGTTGCTTAGAAAATATCAGCAATGAAATTATGAAGAAGTTCTATTTATGTATGTACTAGCACGCAGAACCAAGGCCTCGCTCCGCTCGAAATGTCAAAGATTTCTTCGAAAATTCGCTCATGGGGATGCTGCATGACTGGACTTCTTTTTGCCATACAATTTGTAGTTAACAATTTTTTTTCTCAGTTTTCAAAACAATGTAACAAAGTATATAGTACGAAAATTTACGAAAATTCGCTCATACGATCATGCTGCATGACTGATTCTTTTGTATTCGCGGACGAGCTTTAAGCTTGATCTCAAAAGTCCGGAGCGTATGGCCTTTCTATGGAGATGAGGTGTACCCAATTAGGTATGAGAAAAGGGTTTTTGCGGGAGTGAGTAACTGAGTTGATTGGAGGGAGGTTTCGAGGGTGGCACCTGGTCCCGCTTTGCATAGCTATCACTTCCTGTTTACCATATTGCTCTCTCCGCCCGTCGAACCCGCTTTCGAAGGCTCTTCTGCCTCTCCTCTTTTCACTCCATCATCGCTTACCGCCATTATCCTTTCTTTTATCGGTAACGCTAACGCGACGCTGACGTTAACGTGACTGAATCGCGTTTTGGATAGTCCCGCCTGAGTGACAGTTCCGTACTTCATCCCCCTAAAGGTTAAAATCTGATTCACGATGAGTTGTTTTCTATTTACCTCACCTTGTAATGATGTTTTTCTATTTTTTGTTCTATTACATACCTATCCCGTCCCCATTAAACATGTTGTATACCTTTTTTCAACATAAATAAATAGTAAATAAATTAAGCATTTTTTTCTATCTTGCCCTGCCCAATAATTGACCGATTTCGGTAACGCTCAAGGAAATCTGTTCGTTTCAGTACTTTCTATTTTATTCATTCTATTTCAATTTATCATTCGTTTTTCTTTGTTGTTAGTTATTCATGTCTATGCTTATACATACTCATCCCGTCCCCATTAAACATTTTGAATAACTTTTTTAAACCTAAATGAATAGTAAATACTGCCCAATAATTGACCAATTTCGGTAATGCTCAAGGAAATCTGTTAGTTTCAGTACTTTCTATTTTATTATTAACTATCCGCCCCGGCTCGCTTCGCTCGCCTCCACGTCCTCCGGACGCCCCATTAAGTTACTCGCTTCGCTCGCAAGGTGTGGCTATGTACATACGATGTATTACAATTGAAACATGTAGGGGATGTTGTACTACCATTATCCTTTCTTTTATCGGTAACGCTAACGCGACGCTGACGTTAACGTGACTGAATCGCGTTTTTGGATATTGGAGTGACAGTTCCGTACTTCATCACCCTAAATGTTAAAATCTCATTCACGATGAGTTGTTTTCTATTTACCTCAACTTGTAAAGATGTGCTTCTATTTTTTCTACTATTAGATACCTATCCCGTCCCCATTAAACATTTTTTACAACTTTTTTTAACCTAAATAAATAGCAATTTTTTTTAAATCTTTCCCTGCCCAATAATTGACCGATTTCGGTAACGCTCAAGGAAATCTGTTCGTTTCAGTACTTTCTATTTTATTCATTCTATTTGAATTTATCATTCGTTTTTCTTTGTTGTTAGTTATTCATGTCTATGCTTATACATACTCATCCCGTCCCCATTAAACATTTTGAATAACTTTTTTTTAACCTAAATGAATAGTAAATACTGCCCAATAATAGACCGATTTTGGTAATGCTCAAGGAAATCTGTTAGTTTCAGTACTTTCTATTTTATTATTAACTAGCCACTCCGGCTTGCTTCGCTCGCCTCCACGTCCAGCCGGGGGGCAAGCCCCCCGGACCCCCCATTAAGTTACTCGCTTCGCTCGCAAGGTTTGGCTGTGTACATGCGATGTATTGAAACATGTAGGGGATGTTGTACCACCATTATCCTTTCTGTTATCGGTAACGCTAACGCGATGCTGACGTTAACGTGACTCAATCGCGTTTTCGGATAGTCCCGCCTGAGTGACAGTTCCGTACTTCATCCCCCTGTTACTTAAAATCTCATTCACGATGAGTTGTTTTCTGTTTACCTCACCTTGTAAAGATGTATTTCTATTTTTTCTACAATTACATACCCATCCCGTCCCCATTAACAATTTTGTATACATTTTTTAACATAAATAAATAAATCTTTTTTTTTTTTTTTTTTAATCTTGACCTGCCCAATAAATGACCAATTTTGATGATTCTCCAGGAAATCTGTTCGTTTCAGTACTTTCTATTTTATTAATAATTTATCATTCATTTTTCTTTGTTGACATTTCTATGCTTATTGAATGTATGTATCTAGGATATGAATGTAATTTATTGTTATGTGACGTGTCTGTGGTTTTTCGTCTTGCATGCCCTGGGCGACGGCCCCCAATCGGAGCCCCATTTTCTATGCACTGCATGTTTGTGCATTTCATTTTGGATGTGCACTGTGTTGCGTTTTCGGACGGACATCGAATGGTGAAGGCAACGTCCGTTTCCACTAGCCGTTTCTATCATTAGTTGCCTGATCCTGGAAGCCGCCAAGGTGGGTGGGGCCTGGTGCCTTTCGGAGTGGCTACCAGTCAACGCGGGGGTTTCACATATTTATGCCCCATTCGACTCCAGATATGAGAGTCGAAGCGCTTTATTATAATTCAATACATGATTTGGGTTAGTTAACAACATTTTTCTTTTATTAACACGTTATTTACAAGTGTACCTAATAGTTGCAATGTCGTTTGAATGAGTGAGTTTATTTTATTTATATTCTAGTAAGTTTTGCTGTATAGCTATTCTATGACTTAATAATATTTATGTATCTTATCTTAATTTAATAGTATTTTAATTTTCAATAATTTTACGAATAACAATCTGCTACTTACTTATGTCGTCAAGTTCATTAAAATATTATCAACTATATGTGTGTATCTAAGTTTTTCGCTGCGCTTATACTGCTGGTTGATCTGACCGTCGCAGGGGTTGTCGGCTCATTGTGATTTTCCAATAAACACCCTAATGACTTTGTTCGTTCGCCCTTGATTCAAGAGTATCGTTCAACGTTTTCCCGTATTACTTTATAATAATACTAAACATCATCATAGACTACATCGTATCTTCATTCTAATCATAGTTAAACTCCTCGATCAAGAACGTTCTATATTTAGTGGACTCTCTAATGTATTTCACAAAATTGCTTAAATTCCCAGTTTTCCCATTCAGAATATCAATTATCTCCAATTCTGACAGTCTTGCCTTCCCCAAGTGCCCCATCCTAAATTCATTTAGCACTGGGCACACCGTCATAAAATGTAGTGGAGTTTCTTCTGCTTGAAGGTTACACATACTGCACCTATTAACCTGTCCCTCTCTCCACCACCGGTAGTTAACCGTCAACATTTCCGTTCTTGCTCTTCATACTATTCTGATTTTCGACAGATCACTCAAGCCAAGGTACCGCAAACCACCCTCTCGTGTCCTGTCCAGTTTAGCGTACAGCCGATGGTGTGCCGAATCTGCAACTTCTCTGTTTATGTCACACAACCATTTCTGTCCCCACTTCTCAATCAGACTTCTCATTCCCCTCTTCCAATCTTCTCTTCTTAATGTACTGCCTAACTCATCTGCCAACTTATTGCCCTCCTCCCACCATGCTACATTTTCCTCTATCACCAGATCGGCCACGATTCTCGCATACCTACACTGAGGGTAATTCATGACTTTAGCCACATAATCGGCCTGCATTTTCAATGTGTACATGTATATAGGCTGCAGTCCACTTTCCGCGTATACTATATAATTGGGAGTGTTTTGTGGCAATGCTAATATTTTTTTAATATGATATCTTAATAGTTTTTCCAGTTGTTCATATTTTTTGTACCCCCACACCTGTGCCCCGTAACAAACTAGTGATCTTGTTGTGGCCCGAAATATCTCGTGCTTGACCTCTAATGGGACCCTTCTTTTCCGAATCATCGTTCCCCACACCACCCCCATTCCATGCTTTACCTCACTCACCTTGTTTGCGAAATGCTCTCCCAGCTGGAGGGAAGGGGTAATTGTTATCCCTAGGTATTTGTACGCCTTCGCAACTTCCAGCGGCCAAGGTGGGTGGGGCCTGGTGCCTTTCGGAGTGACGACCAGTCAACGCGGGGGTTTCACATATGCCCCATTCGACTCCAGATATGAGTATATTAGAGAGCTTTTGTTCTTCCCGTAATTTTCTACCCGTGTACGTGAAAAGACTGAAATACCAACTGCGCATGCGCGAATCTTCACGTCAACGTGTAGAACTTCGCGTGTACGGGAAAAAGGCCTATCTACACGTGCACGGGAAAATGCATTCGTTGGAATTTCGGCCTACGGGTAGTCATCATAGCCTGACGCAAAGGTAACAACAGTTGCCGGTAATCAGTGTGACCAAGGTAACCGCAGTTACGCAGTTATCAGCAAAGGTAACTGTTGGATTTGCAAGCCTCCATGAGATCCATCCGAACATATAATCCGGAGAGGTGGCAGGACTGCGTCTGCCACAAAAGCCAAGCGGGGGAATCTCGTCTGGCGGCCATTCTCGTTCCTGCTCTCAAATTCGACGGCCGTTGCTGTACGCTTTAACCATCCAGCTAATCCTAGCTAAATATCAAGCCATCTCTAACCATCTCTAATAATTACGAAGGTACTTAAATCTCTCTCATACTTAATTTTTCTAACGCCTCACATGTATACATGGCGGAGCAATTGGGGTTTGCTCACTTGTTGGGCTGTGCATAGGTTAAATTCTCGTTTTTCGGAATCAGTAATTTGTGACTTATTACTGAGGGTAATCGAACAGTTATTTTCTCTGGATATGGAATTTCAGAAAGTTACGATGAAAAAGTCATAATCCGGAGAAGTCACATAAAACGGAAATACGATTTTAAACGAGGTTATGAAGTTATTGAACTTGACATAATCGAAATTTTTGGGTTGACTTTTTCGTGAATTACGGAATTCAGTAAGGCTCGAGCATGAAAATACGGCTGTGTAAAATCCCAAAGTACGGAATAACGGTTTTGAATAAATATTACGATGAGTACGGATGTTCGAAACGAGAAAAATTATTTTCGAAGGAAATTACGGAATTTTTCGATTTTTAATACGGCGCCATGTTGTTTATATCGTGACGAGGCGACAATTCGAAACTCAAGCCATATTGAATGTCAAACCAAAGCTGTCTCAAACCATTGACTCCCCAACTACATCATGGTGGAAATTCTCGAGTGTGGATAAGTTTATTTATAAGTTTATTTTAAGTTTAATTCTAAGCTTTTAAACTAATGTAGAATTATGACGGTGTTGTCCACACTCAGAGTAAAATTACGATGCCAGATTGATGTGTTGGAGATGTCAATGTTTGACAGTCAGTGGTGCCAACTACGTTGGTTGAAATACGGAGGACACACGAAGTTTTGTTGGTAGATTACCATGTCTACGGATTTTTTGTTTTTCGTTAGAATTCGAAGTTACCATGGTTTCCGTTAGCTCCGAATACGATTCGAAAATGTAGTTACTCAACATTACGATTTGATTTCGATATTTTATACTATTGATTGAACTAATACGAAAAGTTGAGTATGTATCTTAGAAACAAGAAACATGAATCGGACGAGAAATTGGAGATATCAGTACTACTTACTGTGATCACTAATATATCTAGTTTTTACTAGTGTTAACATAATTTAAGCATAGTAGTAATCCTACTTATAATTAAGTTTATATTAATTCTGGTCGCAGTGGTGGACTGTTTCCTTTTTCTCCTTCGTTGTGTTGAATGTTTGTATTGATAATTCTTGCAAACGAACGTTATAATATCTTGTAAAGTCAAAAGATCGATGAAAATTCAGGTGAGCTGAACGGAGCATGGATGTTTATTCGGCTGCAAAATAAATTCATTGTTGCTTGCGAATTGTACCTAATATGAATACGATTGTAAAATGTACGAAACATAAACAACATGAGCAAAACAGAACGGAGTTAAAATTGTTTTAATACGCTATGCACACCCCAACATGACAAGCCAAGGCTGAAATATAGTGGAAACACTCATAAGAATAAAGAAGTACGAAAGTTAGCTAGAACTTTGTGCGAATGAGCGAATTATTAATTTACGATTTACAGTTCGAGAATGAAATACGATTTAATAGTACGGCAGTGGTGAGCGGATTTGCAGCGGGATAGTCTTCTTGTAAGCGTGTCGCTGGGAGATTAGATGGTCGAAGGCTCTGTTACCTACGCACAGCGCACATGTCTCGGAGAGACAGTACCTTCTCTAAGGAAGCGAAATCGACAGACAGGTAGCGGGGCATATGTGATAACCCCAAGACCGCACTCCAATTTATGCGTGGCATTCGAGGCGCATTCAAATCCTAACACCATGTTGATAGAACGTTATGAGTGATTCCACTAAGGCTTAAATAAATCCGGAAATGAGATGTGTTTATAGAACGGAGTACATAAATCCGGATGATACGAAGTTTAGAGATGTGTTTGTAGAACGGAGTACATAAATCCGGATGATACTAGGATTAGGGATGTGTTTATAAAACGAAGGTCGTGAATTCGGAGTAACCCTTCTCTTGTTCTAATTACAGAGAACAATGAACACGGAAGAGATCAAGAGATTTATAAACGAGGAAGTCGAGAGGAGGGAAGTTGCGATCAGGGCTCGGCTTGAGACTGAGTACGCTCAAAGGTATGAGATGATGCAAAATCAGATCAAACAGTTTGCGGAGGAGTCTGTTCTGAAATTCGCGGCTCTGGCTTCGATGACCATGGGTCCACCTCCAACATCGAGGTCAGAGATGGTGGTGGAAGAGCAGGGCTCTGGTAGATCTGAGGATGCTCCTCGCACACTTGAGGTTCCCCTAGATAATCCGGTTGTAAACACAACGGCGAGTGGATCTGACTCGGTGGGCACTTGTGCCTGTAAGATCCACAAAGAACCCGGAGTGGCCGCAAGGTCAATTACGAATTTAAAGTACGGAGGCAATCCACTGAAGGAAGGGTCGATCACCGTGTGGAAACGAAGGGTAATGTTGGATTTGGCGAGTGGTGACTATCAATTTCTCGTCGATCCCAACATAAAACCGGCAGTAAACTACACGGAGAGAGAGCTTCATCAGTTGAAGTGTATCGTACTCTCGTACATAATTTCCAATATTGATCACGGTTTGCAATCGATGATCAAAGATGTGAACGAGCCATCAATTGCATTGAGCATGATTGAGAAGGCGGTCGATCCGCCTACTCAGGCGAAGGAACATGCAATGCAAATCGAATTTATGAATACTCGATTTAACCCGGCGCTGGAAACAGTACTCGAGTTTCAAAATCGATTTGAGGGTCTTGTGGAGGGTATTCGGAGGTTCCCTGAGGCTGAGCTGACAGATAGGTCAATCCGGAGGAATTTAATTAATGCTATCTCGGAAGCATGCCCCAGGATAGCTGAAGATGCACTCCAGGAGAACTCTAAAATGAGGGTTCGGGACATCTTTGATCGGATGTTCGCAATGTACGATATGATGTCGGAAAATAGTAGGAGAGAGCAGGCTGTAGGAAAAGCCTTCCTTAGCAGGGGGCCTTCCTTCAGCAAACGGCGGAAAAATTCGACCCAATCCGGAGGGGGAAGTGGGGTCAAAAAGGCGAAATTGGTCTGCTATCAGTGTGGCATATTAGGACACACAAAGGCAGAATGTCGAAACGATAGCAAGATGTGCTATAACTGTGGACGGTTTGGACATCTGTCCATTGAATGTCGGCGTCCACAGACTGCGAGTACGAAGATGGCCCGGAGAAATAGTCGAACGAGTGACCCCATCCCCATAATAAAACGAAAAGAACGAGCTCTCTCAGCTACTAGGGATAGGTCGAAGCCGGGGGCTGGTCGTAGCAACCCTCAAAAACGGAGCCACACGCCAGCGCAAAACCGGTTGACGACGGCGCAAAACCGGTTGACAAAGGCTGTGGCTCGTAGTAAGAGAGGCGCAACTCCTCCCAGGGTGCAATTTGCGGATGTGGAGTCGGACAGTTCGGTGGCGGCGATAGCGACTCCAAGGGCTCAGGCAATCGAAAAGCCAGCTGCATTACACTCCTGGGGATCGGAGGTGTCTCTGGCGTCCCTAATAGACGGTAAAAACTTTAAGTTAAAATTCATTTTGGATACTGGTGCTACTGAGCATATTGTTAATGATATAAATGTATTTACGACGATAACGGACTTGATCACACCAACACGGATTTCATGTGCTAACAATGCTAGGGACGCAGACTTGATAATAAAACAATCCGGAGATATTATATATTACAACGAAGAAAAACGGAAATTCGGTGTTTTAAAAGGAGTATTGTACGCACAAGACTTAATAGAAAATTTATTTTCTATTAGAAAACAAATAGCGAAAGGTTTATCGGCCTTATTGACGGATAAGGGAGTGATAATAAGTGATCCAATTTCGAATGAAATACTTAAAACGGGTTCATTTGATGGACGGTTTTGGTGGCTCAATTTCTCTCTCCCCTTGTCAAAACTTAGTACGGGGGAAAAACGGAAATTGTTGAAATTAGGTCACGGTGGATCGTTAATGACTAATCCAGAGAAACAACTAAAGGGAATTAAACGTAAACAAGATACGAATTTTGACGAAATTACAGATACTTGTTTAAGGGGGAGAATCACTGATCAACCCGGTGAAAAATCCATCAAAATTTCGGATACTAGTTTAGAGGGGAGAACTGACACTGATCACGGAGAAAACCCGGCTGAAACTTTACAATTACGGAATGACATAGGATTGGCATGGCATTACAGGCTTAACCATGCCTCAAAGAAATATCTCGAAATAGCTGGTAAAGTTCTCCCTGAATTAAAAAATGTAAAATTCGGTGTAAACATTCTCGATTGTCCTGACTGTAAGATGGCGAAAGCAAAAAGAAAGCCATGTTCGGAAGTCAGACATAGGGCCGAAATACCATTTCAGAGACTGCACTCTGATTTAATGGGACCTTTAAAACCAGGAGCATTTAGGTCTCAGGCCAAATATATTGTCACATTTACGGATGACGCGAGTAGATATGCATTTGCTTACGAACTCGGAAGTAAAATGGGAGTCAATATGGCTTTGCTCTCATGTCTAAAAGAAATTAGAAGATTGACGGGGGAAACCACTAAGGTGTCAGAAATACGGACGGACGGAGGTTTAGAATTTAGAACGGAAGAAATGAAATTTTTGTTACATAGGGAAAATATATCCTTGACGGTTTGTGAACCATATACTCCTCAATTGAATGGAACGGCTGAAAGATTCAATTTAGAATTAGAGGAGAAAATCCGGGTTAACTTGATTTCATCAGGAATTCCTACTCATTTTTGGGCATATGCCATGAGACATGTCGTGCATATACACAATAGGACGCCCAACAAATCGTTGGAATTCAAGACCCCGTTTGAACTGGCACTAAAACGGCTTCCGTCACTAAAATATATAAAACGGTTTGGCTGCGAATGTTATATTTTAGACACCCAAAGCACGTCAAAGTTCGCTCCTAGAGCTAATTTGGGTTTCTTATTAGAATGCGGTGAAACAGGTTACAATTTACTGCATTTCCAAAATAAAACGGTAGTGAGATCAAAACATGTAGATTTTGTAGAAAGTAGGACTTACGCGGATTATTTGAGAGACAGGTCAATTGTTAAATTGCCACTTGATCAAGTTGAATTTTCATTAGAGAATTCATTTAAATCCGGCTTTGAACAAGTGCAGGATGTCTCTGTTGAATCCGGACGAGAAACAGAAAAGACATCAAACCCGGTTTTAATTCACGAAAATGATGAATGCGAATTTTACGAAGAATTCGATAATGCAGAAAATCTGGCGTGTTTCCTACAAAATTCTGCAGACGAATTAGGGGAGGACCCAATTACCTATTCACAAGCACTGGCTTCGCCAGACGCAGATGCTTGGTTAGAAGCAATTGAAACGGAGTTTCAGTCTTTGGAAAATTGCAACACCTGGAAAATCATTCCTCGAAATACGGTACCGAAAGGTGTGAGGGTAATGAAAACTAGGTGGGTTCACAAAAAGAAAACGGAGGCAGACGGTTCAATAAGATATAGGAGCAGACTTGTAGTAAAAGGCTTTGCCGATAATAATAAGTATGATATATCTGAAATCTACGCTCCAGTAGCAAGATTACCAGATGTCAAATTTTTATTAATACTTGCAGCCAAATTCGATTTAGATCTTGCTCAGTACGATGTAAAAACGGCTTTTCTAAACGGTTCCTTAGACAAACTCGTATATATAGAAATTCCCGATGGGTATGCAGAATACTTACAAACCGGTGATGATATAAAGAGTCATAGTGTATGTGAAGTACACAGAGCTCTTTACGGTCTTAAAGTGTCTCCAAGGAGATGGTTCATAAGATTCCAGGAGGCTGTGGAAAGAATGGATTTTAAACCCTATCCTTTCCAACCCTGCCTGTTTGTTTGGAAATCCGGAGATCAAATTGCTATAATGTTGCTATATGTCGATGATATTTTACTAGCAACAAATAGTAATCAAAAACGCAAACAAGTAAAATCTATATTAGAAAAGGAATTCTCGATAACTGATCTGGGAGAACCAAGAAAATTCCTAGGATTAGAAATCATACGAAACCGGAGGAACAAAACTATCGGTCTTACTCAGAGGTCTCACATAGAATCGATGTTAAAGAAATTTGACCCTCATTGTGATAGAACGGTGTCTACACCAATGATTGTTGATAGGAATGGAGTCAATGAAAAATTGAAACAACCCGGTGACTTGAATTCGATTCCTTACCGACAAGCTATTGGATCATTATTGTACATACAAGGGGGAGTCAGACCAGATATTTCATATGCTACTAATATTCTGAGTAGACGACAGTCAAATTTTACGATGGAGGACTGGCAAGCAGTAATACGGATAATGAGATATTTAAGAGGTACGAAAGATTTTGGACTTATGTTCTCCGATAAGGGGGATGGAATAGATTGTTACGTGGATGCATCCCTAGGACTCTCGGCCGAAGGGGGTTTCTCCACGACTGGTTACATAATCTACCTTTTCGGTAATCCGGTAGCTTGGAGAACTAAGCGTCAGAATCACATAGCTCTCTCCTCAGCAGAGAGCGAATTCGTTGCAATGAGTACGGCGTGCAGAGAATTAGCCTCAATACGTACAATGTGTTCAGAGTTAGCGGGGATCAAAATAATACCGACAATCCATGAGGATTCTAAACCGGCAATCCGCTTAGCGGAAGTAGATGATTCGTCTACTCTGAAACATTTGGTTAGGCTATCTTATCTTTACGTACGACAGGAACACCGTAAAGGAAATATCACAATCCGGTGGATATCTACTGATGACCAAATTGCAGACACACTGACGAAGTCACTGCACAAATCAAAATTTATTAAATTTAGAAATTTGATGTTATTCCAGCACTAATCGGAATGTGTGTATGTGAACTGTACTGTTGCAGATCGAATTGAATGAGAAGGTTCTTCTCATTCATTCTCTCAATCCTTACGTAATCCGGCGAAATTAAATACGGAGCTGCCTGGATGGAAGCTTGGAGGGGAGTGTTGGATTTGCAAGCCTCCATGAGATCCATCCGAACATATAATCCGGAGAGGTGGCAGGACTGCGTCTGCCACAAAAGCCAAGCGGGGGAATCTCGTCTGGCGGCCATTCTCGTTCCTGCTCTCAAATTCGACGGCCGTTGCTGTACGCTTTAACCATCCAGCTAATCCTAGCTAAATATCAAGCCATCTCTAACCATCTCTAATAATTACGAAGGTACTTAAATCTCTCTCATACTTAATTTTTCTAACGCCTCACAGTAACTACAGTGTGGTTGCCAACTACACGTTGGTTGGTCAAGAAGTCGAGAGGTTATAGTCAAGTGCTCCTCCGCTACAAAATTCAGCCATTTAAGGTACCTAAGCAATAAATGTATTTATAATTATGTATTTATAAATAATTATAAAGCAATTAATTATTTAAATAAGAATAGGTTGTACGAAAAGAATACGAAACAGCTTCTGAAACACTTATAGAGACGTTAACGTGACGTTAGCGTTTGGTTTTTCACGTATACGTGTAGAAATACGCGTAAAAATCACGTGAAGAGCTAGCATCTCCAGCTGCTTGCTCTAGACGCTGCTCTACACGTCAACGGGAGAAAATCTTACGGGAAGAACAAAAACTCTCTATTATTGAAAAATTCAAGCGCTGTGTCATTCAATCCCGAACAATGTACTGACCATTGTTACGTGCAGACTGTATGCAACGTGAAGTAAAGAATTGAACTGAACTTCAATGTTCACGTGTAAGTAGCTTGTTTATTACTGCCCACTTCTTCTGCACTGTAAATTTGTAAACTCCCAAAAAAACTCGGTGCACAACTCTAATGAAAACAACGATGAAAACGAAAAATGTACGTAAACACCATATTTCCATTGGAAACCGGCGTCGCCTCGTATTAATGTTCGGCTCTTGTAGTCCATTTGTTCCCGTCCGCTAGCGCGAAAAACCTCGTCTAGTTGCTCGCTGGAATTATTTACGGCTACTTTATCCATTTACTAGAGGGAATGAATCCAGCCGAATATTGGCCCAGGGTCATTATACAGCTTCCAGAGAAGAAATAAACGAGATTTATCGTGATCCCAGACTTTTTTCGGCAGGGTTCCGAAATAGTAGCATTTCATACCGCAATGGCTGGGGAACGCTGAGGATCCGAAAAACTCGCTCTTATTCGAGACTTTCATCATAGTGAAACGATAAAAGTGAAAATCGACTGATTATTCGGATACTGGTACCATTCGCTTCTTGTCCGATTGACAGTTTATTGGTCCGATTTTGAATTAACGATCGAAATAGGTAATCTGTTTCTTCGTAACTGAGAGCGAGGAGAAAGACCCGTCGACTAAGACATTTTCAATGTCAAAAAAACCTAACTTCCGCAACCCAGAGTTTTTCCCGGATTTACTGGACTATTAAAAAATCAAGATTTCGAGAACGAGAGTAATTTTTTTCGGGAGTGATCTATAGATATCATCCCAAAAAAAATGTACTTAAATTTCATTAAAATTTGCAAAGAAATCGATAGAAACTGCAAAACGATTAACTGACATAAAATGTTGTGTTATGGAAAGGGATGTGTGTGGTGACTTGAAATGTTTTGTTATGGTCGTACGTATGTGGACTTAGAAAAAAACTTCTGGTTGAGGTGCGGTGAAATTCTATTTGTTAAGTGTAAATCAAGCATTTTAATTTCTCCCTTGATGGGAAAAACAAAAGATCATGGATATGTCTAGTACCTACTGCTAACCAGTTGGTACCTACTACTCAATTGTATACCAACGATGTAGTGCCTTCTTTTCATAAGATTGTTCCATTATGGTTACAAAACAATATTAGTTTTTAACTTAGAGTAATAAATCAGCATTCCTTGACACTACAATGGCTTAGACGTCATGAAATGTCGTGGTAAAATGAGAGCAATCCAAAAAGTGGCGAACGATTTTCCTACTATGGAAACTATGGGAGTTACTTTTCCCTAGTAACGCCTTGGTTGTACGTGAAAATCAATAGAAAATGTGCCGGTCGGGAAAAAAAGTGTCGGTCGGGAAAAAAAAGTGTCGCGAAAAATTCCTTGACCCCCAGCCAAAAGACATATCCATGTCAAAAGCTTTTTGAATGCAATATATACGTATATGGTAGATAATGTTATTGACTTGGACATGATGTTTGGATCGGTTGTCATAGTTGGTAAACTGCATTACCGAGAATTTATTGTAATTAAGAGTATTGGCAGATTTCTAGTCCTTGCTCTGATTAGGAACCTACTCATGATAAACTGCACATGAGCAGTGTACGACAACTTCGTTACACACAGTTATAAACCAGTACATCAACAACTGTGATAAATAAAACAGCTCCCCTAACTGAGATATTGTCACCTTAGACAACGTTGCTAGTCGTTTCCCGATTCAGGATTTTACGACATATTTAGAATTTCAAAACGGCTATAAAAAACCATGTCAAGAACTTGTTGGTTTTTTTGTTTAAAACCTCATTCAAAATAGTCCAGCCATTTGAACGTGTATTCAATGGATAAATCTCGTTATTCAATGCGTCTCATGATGTTTCAGAAAAGTCCCTATTAACTTTAAACTTCCTATGGTGAACAACAGGGAATTACTGGCATACTTTTAGTTCACCATTTACAATTTATTATAGCTTCGCAATGTGAAGCAAATTCGTTAATTACGTTTGTGGAAAAACAACAGCTTGGTGTTCTGTAATCACACGACATTGTTAGGTTCACCCGATTTGTGGTGTTACTAGAGCCTTAAGAGGATGTAAATACGGCTAAAAACTATCTCAAAAACTTGCTGATGATATTGCAAAAATTGACATTTAAATCTGTCCAGCCGTTTTGAGAGTGGTCGAGTATACCATATAAATACATACACATACTTATAGCTCCGGACCAATATTAATATAGATTTGAACTTTTTACCCACATTTTCTTAGAAAAGGGGGTATTACAGCCTTCGGCACGGCCTCGGCTGGACTTGGGGGTAGGCATGCATTTTCGCATTTCAGAGTGTGTAGCACATTTACAATAGAAATTCATTTCTCGATTTCTTTATATATTTATTTATATGATTATATTATACTGATTTATATTTATGGGCAACATGTTATGCACACTGCTCCTCCAAAACTGCTTGTCCGATTTGGACAAATTTTGATATGATTAATCTCCACGTCGGAATTCGTGCCTCGCTGATCTTGGTGGGGATCAGCTGACCACGAGCCAAAATATCAATCATAATTATGGCAAAATCGAGCTCAAATCTCTTTTATTCAACGTTAGACGTCGGAATTATGGCAAAATCGAGCTCAAATCTCTTTTATTCAACGTTAGACGTCGGAATTCGATTGGGAGCCTCTCTGGGACAACAAGAGACGAGGAAAGTGAGGAACGCCATCCTGATCAGATGAGTGAGCTAAAATCTCTCCTGTTCACCTTAGAACGTTGAAAATTGATAGGGAGCCTCTGTGGAATAACAAGAGACGAATCACCTTACAGGCCCCATCGTTATCAGCTAAGTGTGTTAAAAGTTATGTCGTCTGATTGATTACAACTAAATTTGATAGGGAGCCTCTCTAGGACATCAAAGAACGAATGAAATGACGGGCCAGAGCTCCATCAGCTGACCGATTCGAAAAGTTGGTTCTGCTTACGCTAACTGGTTTTTTTATTTTTGTTATATAGATATTTTTTACATTAATATGGCTTAGGGCTGGGTCGGTGTAGACTTCTACACACAAAACAGCGATGTTTTCTGATGGCTGAGATGATGAGGATAATTACTTTTCTATTTGAAAAACGATGTTGAAACTCCAGGTAGAGCCCCAGGGGTGAGAAGATTAGAGCTACATATTGGGAATTTACCCTGATTCACTGATTTATCATTGAAGATAATTCGTGGCCTAATCGCTTGAAGATTCTGACCCCTCCCCCTTCGCGCCTCTCTGCTGACCTCGCTTCTGTTTGTATTTGAAACAGAACCTCTCTACGACACGTACAATTGAACTATCCTGATCAGCAGACTAAGTTGTGATGTAAGTAAATTTTTCTCTACAACGCCCCACGATGCTGAAATGTGAAACAGAGCCTCTCTATTTCACATAGATTAAAATTACGCCATGGGGTTAACCATTTTTGCATCTATAATAGCATTTTACATCTCTGCCGTTGGACACATCAAAGCCATTTTAATCCCAAAAGGGGAAATATTTCAATTTGTGGACTGTATTCCATAAATGCCATATTATGATGGATATTTAGTCATTTACTATTCGAAAAATTATTTTGTTTTATGTTGAAGGTTGAAGATTTGTCAGTTTCCTAAAATCGATATATTCCTTTCTTGCCTGTATGCACGTCCTAAGATATTTACATGAGAATTTATTTCATGACCGAATTTCTCTCAATACTGATAAGACGTCCAGAAATTGTGTTATTTAGATCTTGTAAGATCTTTTGAAAGTAACAATTTGGACGATTCGTGCATGGAGTTTGAGTATGTCAAATGTAAATCTCCTCCAAGACTTGTATACTACCGTAAGACCATGTAAAATCCGTAAGAAACATGTTAATGGCCCCATTTCACTTTGAATAATCACTAGATTTAGGCTTTTGAAAATGACTTATCAATAACATGACATATTTTGCAAACAAAAAATCCGTTGTACAAAGCAGAACACCGAATATGTTCTTCCAATTTTGATGAGAAGGACACTAATCAGAGTATTATCTTTTGAAACGTCATCTATGTAGATTGCACGGCCTTCATACAATTAGTACTGTCATATGATTGAAAATACGTCACAGTTACAATTACGTAACCAATATATAGTATTCGTACTATGGTACAGTTTCATAATCTAGTCACTAACTAATTTAATTTATCTCCAAGTTAAAGTAAGTGAGGAACCCTAAATTTACATTGATTTTTGTTTATTATTTTCAATATAATTACCTTTTCAATAATTACCTATCCAGCAAAACTATTATCTCTTGTGTGAAGCTTGATATTGATTCCATGACAAAATGACAGTTTTTCTCCGATCTATCAGACATTTGTCTAAAAATTGCTGTCCTTGGCTCCCACGATATCCTAACAGCTGAGGACCCTCAAAATTTGAAATCGATCCTACCGCCACTAATCGAAAAACTCTACAACCATTTTTGGTGCCATGACATCAATCTGGTTTACAGTGCCAGATTTAATATGATCTATAGGAGGATAGCGGACTATTCAGGTAGGCAGAAGTACTCGTACTTGGGACTCATTCAAAATGTCCAGATTGAGAGGGTGTTGTGCCAGTTGCGTCTGTCTTCAAAGTTTTTCGTAACTGTTTATTATAGAGGTACTTCTCATAGTTTAGAAGCGAGAGCTTATGCAATATATGCAACATGAAAGAAGCTGACACCATCTGCCACTTTTGTCTACGTTGCCCGATCTTAGAACCGTACCGAAGGCAATTCATTGCGAAATACATCTGTGGGCTCCCAGTGGTTGAGGATGAGGATCGTCTGGCTAATTTGCTCGATTTTGGTGATGATAGGGAGAAAATATTAAATTTATTTCATTTTGTTACTAGTGCAATAACACTTCGATCAATTGCGCTCACCGAATAGGTGTCTGATATGTACAGCATTAGCATTGTATAGTGTACAACAGGATAGGCTTGTTGTGGATATTGTACGAGTACCACAGGAATAGCGTGGATGTTATGGATTCATAACGGACTATTATTCTTTATATTAATTTCATATCGATGACCTCGTTTATTTTGCATGTACTTCATTAAGCTGTAATGCCCTGTTAACTAGATTAGGAAGAAGATATTTGACTTATTTCTTATCTATTAAATATTTTTGTAATGACGATGTGTAAGTGGACCTGAACTCTTTGTAATAATCATTGATTTAATATAATAAACAACTTACTACTACTACTACTACTACTACTACTACTACTACTACTACTACTACTACATTTGTCTAAAAGGCGTCATCTGGAATAATGGCAAAAATTTGCTGAAATTGACAATCGATCGAATCTCTGATCCACATCATCATGTAAAAGGTAGAAAAGTGTAACGATCCCGCTAAAACCACCTGCATTGTGTCCGGCTGTCGAAGTTTCCTTTTATAGCTATTCGAGGTTGAGGTATGCCCAACCGCTGCTTCTAAAAGACGCGAGAATAATCACTCGACTACGCGGTAGTATACGAAGTAGGAGATTCATCACATAGATCCACACATTAGTGCCAGTTTGTTCCTATTCCCGTTTATTTAAAAATCCGAGATAGCTTTACACTCCTTAAAATCCGACACAAACTCAATGTTAATGGATGTTGATGATAGGGTTCTGATCGGAGTTTAGTGAGTACTGAAACAATACGGTTCACAGAGTGATCCCTCTCGCACGCAAAAAACCGTCACAAGGTCTTTTTCGAAGAGAAAAAAACCGTTCATCGATCGACGATCTCTCATTGGCTAAACAAAGGGAAGAAGAGGCGAATTTCCAATTAATGCTTATTGTGAATGCCTTCAGGCTTTCTCTCACCAACTTGGAATCTCTCTCTCTCTCTCTCTCCCTCCCTCTCTCTCACTCCTAATCATCTCCCTCCCGTTCGGTCCAAGCCAAGTTCCGCCCACCATTGTTACAGCGGTGATAGGAGTTGTTTCGGGGGAAGAGGACAGGCACGGAGGTGGCTGAATAATGGAGAGTCCCTCCGCAACGTCCATCAAGAATTTAGGGGAAGACGACAGAGGAAAGAAACAAACTGGAGAGTTATTTGGTGACACTTGTTCGGAGAAAACCGTGAATTAACGTTGATGTACATCAAGTAACAAGACGCCCGTGGGAGTTATGGAACCAAAAAGCTGATCTACCTAACTCTTAAAATACCAACATGACAATGTATTCGCTCATTATGGGGATCAGCATGTAAATAAGTTGTGAAAACAATAAAATGTTTGAATATTGGAACAAATAGAATGTTTGGAAACATTCGAAAACAATAAACCCGAGTCCTGCGTCTTATCTCTTTATGGTTTGTTGGCATCAGTGTCATCCACCGAGACTTAGATGTTGACGATGTAAAAACTGTCATAAAATCTACCTTTCAATGAATCCATAGCACAATGTAAGTCATACCAATCTTTCCTTCAAGATATGAACGTAATTTTTATTCTTTCAACTTCAAAAAAATAAGATAACTCCAAGAAAGAACGCAAAACACCAAATGACAACTTGAAATAATCGAAGTTGGCTTTAACCCTAAGGCGATTCGTGATTAAATGAGAACGGATTGTAACCATACTTCAAAATCGCCTATTCATTACATAATTACCTTGTACACTGTAATTCTATTATATCTTATTTATGGTAGAATACAGTGAATGGAAGTGTTATATTAGGGTTTTTTTCTTTCAACTTCAAAAAAGGAAGAAAACCGTAAGAACACAAAACACCAAATGACAACATGAAATAATCGAAGTTGGCTTTAACCCTAAGGCGATTCGTGATTAAATGAGAACGGATTGTAACCATACTTCAAAATCGCCTATTAATTACATAATTACCTTGTACACTGTAATTCTATTATATCTTATTTATGGTAGAATACAGTGAATGGAAGTGTTATATTAGGAAATCGCGTCTTTTCATTTTTCTCATCGTACTTCAGTGACAGTTTTTTTCAGTTCGATCCGAATTTTAGTTCAGTTATACCAGCAATAAACCTAGAAAGTTTCAAATTTACTATTGGTGGAGGGGGTAAATGGAAGGGTCATTCCGATAAGTCATTACATTCCGTTTTATATCATATATATATATATATATATATATATATATATATATATATATATATATATATATATATATATATACTCGCCCCTTCGGGCCTCGCAAGGGGCTCCGCCCCTTGACCCCGCCAGGGGGGCTTCGCCCCCCAGGACCCCCCTAATCTATACTCGGCGCTTCGCGCCTCGCCGGATCTTTTCTCTTTTCTACTGTGTAGAAAACGAGGATAATTTGCTATGCAATTCGTCTCACGAGAAAAAAAAAAAAAAAAAAATTTCAAGCCTGGCCGGGATTCGAACCCACAACCTCCGTCTCACGAGAAAAAAAAAAAAAATGTTCAGGCCTGGCCGGGATTTGAACCCACGACCTCTCGCTTCCCATCTCGGGACAAAAAACGTTACACAAAAAGTGGACATTTAAAAAATTATTGGGGGTCGGCCTAAGAATTGCATAGCAATTAATATAATGTATATGCAATATATATATCCTTCTAGTGCGAGGAGGTGTGATGGATGGTCAATGAAGTATTTATTTTCGCTACTTTCAACCGATATTGGTAACTCACGATGTTGGGAGGATGATGGAAGGCAATACAAAGACATTGTGTAATTTTCAACCAATTTTTGTAAAAATTGTTCATACTGTATTATGATATTGTTGGTAACATATACATGTTAGGTTATACGGAAGGGGGTACATTTTGTAAAATCGCGATGTATTCACCATTCTCATCAAAATTACGCACCTCAAAAGAATTAAGGAATCACTTTTCCTGCCTACGTGAAAGAGCCCTGATCAATCGAACAAAGTTCATGTTATATGTCATGATGGAGATCGGATACGCCCTGTTCTTTTTGTTTTATCTCAAACACTGAGAAAGACCAGCGGTGTCAAGCTCATACTTGAACAACAATGAAATCTGAGCATTTTTCTCAAAAGAAGTATCCCCTCTTCCCTAATTTTTCCCCACAATTTTTGAGGTATCGAACTGAAACTTGGAGAGCGTTTATTGGGTGCCTGATGATAAGTTTTAAGCAAATAAAAATCCGAAAAAATCCAAATGTTTTTTTGGACTACTCAAGTGAGGTTATTGGGTACTTAGAAATCAATTTTTCAATTTCTCATCAAGTGACGCCTCATTTCAAAGATTGTTTTGGCTGAACACCATGGTGAAGCCAGAATTGCGTTATCTTATTCAGTTTTCGGGTTACAGCTGATAACCGTGAAGAAGCGCGATTCATTCTGTTTTGGTTCAAGTCGGAGCTTGATATCGCTAGCCATTTTCCAGGTTTGGGATAAAACCAAAAAGTCCAGCTATGCAGCATGACCCCATGAGCGAATTTTTGAAGAAATCTTCGACATTTCGAGCGGAGCGAGGCCTTGGGTCTGCGTGCTAGTACGTACATAAATAGAACTTCTTCATAATTTCTTGGCTGATATTTTCTAAGCCACAGTCAGTATTAAAGCTACATCAAGTCCTAAAACAGTTGAGCGTAAAACATTAAAGAGAGCGACCGAGAGAATAGGAGGACGGAATATTTCACTGAGTAAACTCATCAGTAGTGATTACATTTTTTTTTTTTTTTTTTTTTTTTTTTAATTTTAACAAGCACCTACTACCTACGTTTTAAACCGCATGGTTCTAGGATTGGTTATACAGGGATACTTCCATAATAGTAGTTCAATCTGAATTTGGACAATGTTTCATGCAAATATTACCGATTTTTACAACTAGCGAACGGCATTATTTCGATTTTTGACTAATTTTTCCACTTTGAAATTTTTGAAAACTTTATACATATTCTTATAGGAAATTTTACGCTGATTCCAAATGTATCACATGTTAGTATGCTGAAAAAAATATTTGGCACAACAAATCGCAAAAAACAGGCTATTTTGAAATTGTTGACTACATTTTTGAAAATTTCAACCCGAAGATGTAATCCGATCATGCTGGCCAACGAACTTAAACTTTCGTTTTGTGTCCTTAACATTTTAAAATTTGTTTGAAGTTTCTAGCACAATTCTACGGACAGTTATCATCTGCAATGACACACACATACATACATATATACATACATACATAAACATACGTACATAAAAAAATGCGTTAAACTTCAGAATATGATTCAGAATAGCCTGAAACGGATTTCTGCATAAAATGTTTTCAAAAATTCACATTCTACAAATTTTGAGGCGAGAGCAATAGCCTAATTTTCTTCAAAAATTCGCTAAAAGAACAGGGCGCATCCCATCTCCGTTTGGTACCTTATCATGAGATATAATGTGAACTTTGTGCGATTGATCTGGGGTCTTTGATGTCAACAAGGAAAAGTAATCCCTTAATTCTTTTGAGGTGTGTACATACAATCCATTTATAGGGACATCTATGTAATGCATGCATTATTTACTTATGTTTTTGTACTAAGAGTTGTCTATAATTTATTTAGAAAAAAACTACTGAAGTGGACCACATTGTGATATAACTATCATGAGGCTGGTTGCTCATATCTGTGAAGACAAAATTGTTTAAAGAACAATAATAACATCTCCTTAATAAGTACTGTTCTATGATATGGAGTTACGAATAGCTTTCAAATCCAAAGGGCATCTGATTGAAGAAGGTTTAGTATCCATCTTTTAGTATACGATTGGACCACTCACATCGTTTCAATGTTTGAGATATTATTTCCAGGTCCTTAGCATCATCCGGTCTCTTCTCCTTCGAGTACTTTCTATGAACCCACGTATCGTCGGTAGATCCCCCCTCAGCTTTCCGAGCCCTTTGAAACCTTCACGCTCCGCCCGGCCGAAAGCGATCGGTATCTCTTATGATCGATCTAAATCCTCTTCGAGATCCGTCCATCGGACGATTTACCCGCTTGTGAGACGGAAAGGCGGGCGAAGGGGAGGCACCTACTTGTCGTTGCTGTCAAGGGATACCAGAGTTTAGTCCAGTCGACTGACTGGGGGGTCACGTTCTCGCGTCCTTCTTAAGAATTCGCAGTTCGATGGGCTCCGTTTCTGCTTGAATGGGCTCTTTGGATGCGGTAATACGGGTTACCCGTAGGTTTAAGGCTTTAACGAATCTTCGGGAACAAACAGTTTTTGCGAGTTCTGACTAGTGGGATGGAAAATTAAAAACCTATGAACCACAAACATAGGTGACGACCTAATGGCCGGAGTTGGGAACATTGTAGTTACAGAGATAGTACAGAGATAGTTACTAACAGGTTCAAGTAACTATATCCGCTCACACAGTTGCAAGCCCTGGAGTTGCTTTTTTTTCGGTCGGATACCTTTACGGATACTGTAACTGTATCCGAAATCCGCGGATACAGATACTTGCCGAGTGAAACTAACAGATATAGTTACTTGTATCTGTAACATCTAGTCGCAGTTTTAGAGTACACTGAGTATGAAACGGAATAGTAACGAATTCAAGTCATGCAGCATGGCTACAGAGTGCATTTTCAAAGAAATGCGGTTTTTGGATTTTTAGTTCCGCAAATACGCAAAGAATAGATAAAAGCGAAAACTGAGGTGAGTGAAAATAATGAAGCTCAATTCTAACGACTGCTCTTTAAAACTGAAATAGATCAGGATACACACATTGAATTTTAACGGGGCATCACAATGGCAAAGGTAGCACAGACCATTCAATGCTGGTTTCTTATTGACTAGTTAGAGTTACGTATTTGAGTATAAAAGATGAAATTGGTTATTTATTCTGCTACAACCTCAGAGAACATAACTTTACAAATGTACCGACCAGTACAAAAATATTCTCTCACTCAAACTTGTATGTTGCATGATGCGAAGTGAAAGGTTTAGTCGTCCTGCCAAATGGGAGAGAAATTTGCAGCAAAAAACACTATCTGAGTCTCCAAGAAGAGTTTCCAAAAGAGTCTTTTTGGTGGATGGTATCCACAAAACCGTTATTGTCTTCGCATAACCCCCTTCAACCAAGAGGATGAAGAATCTTACATACTAGCAAGGCGGACCTAAAGCACTATAGCCTTAGAGTCAAAACTATACCAAAACCACAATAAGACCTCCCCTTCATTCTCCTTTGTTACGCTCACTCACAGAAATCAACCTTCTACGTTGCATGAGACGATGTGGAAGTTTAAGCCATTCTGGGCTGGATGGGATACATATGCTGCTCCCTCCAGAAGAGGTGTGCAATAACAAACACTGTCTGAAAGAATTTTGGTCTGATTTGGTGTGGATGGTACCTCTTAACATTGGAACCTGTAAGCATAGTGAAGCTCAGTAAAAACAACTGCTAAAACCAACACCGATCTGGAAACGGACAGTATTGAGAGAATTAGAACAGGTAGACAACGGTAAAAGTGACACAGCCAACTCAATTCATCCTTCTTTTTCTGATTTCTTATTGATCTCTTCCACTGACCACTCAAATTACTGATAAAATATGAAGAGGTTCTATTTATTTTCCGATATCTATAGATAATGAAATTATCCAGATATACCAGATAATAAATAACCTACCTTCAGTTATCTTACTTAGAAACGAACTTTGTATGCCGCAGGATAGCAGTGTTGAACTAGCAGAAGGTCATGCCTCCCATTCCAGGAATCGGGAACAAACAGTTGGTATATTTAAGTGAATTTCGGTGGATGATAACCTCCCCCCCCCCCCCCCCCCCCTCCATCGCAACATTTGTCTCTGCGGAAAGTCCCTTCAACCAATATCATCAAGAATCCCACTAATTAGCAGCGAAAGTCCGAAACCTCTGTCACCATAAAGGCATTTCAAAATTGGCTGTAAAATATGCTCGAAGGATCAAAGTAAGAAGTGGAAATTCTGTCTATTCGACTGACCTTTTGAGGACTTCGGGAAGCGTTTGGAAATTCCACCCTTAATTAAACATCGGACATTGGACCCGGCTGAGTGTATTTATTTTAAACGTGTTGGAAATTCGTTCCTCAATCTTTACATTACAATAACACGAACTAAAACGATCAAAGACGAAGTTGTAGAAACTCGTCTAAATGAAAAGTACGGAATATGGATGTTATTGAAGAACGTTGTATATTTCCCATTGGTGCAAAAAAAGTTCTTTAACCATTTTTAAATTAAAGAAGTTTCTCTCCAAAAATGTTTGGCATCAGCCGCAATCTACGACGATAAGTCGTTTCCTTCTTATGATTTTTGAAGATTCACACCCTGGTGACGTCAGAACACCCTTCCCGCTTTTGGGCGACAACCCCTGCCAAGTGTGACGTGCAGGAAACTGAAAAATCATAGAAAAGAAACTACTCATCGACTCATCGTAGAGAAGCGTGGGCAGTGTCAAATTTCTTTGAATGGAATCTTGATTTAAGAACGGAAAATACTAATTACACTATTCCGAGAATTACAATGTTAATTATATTTCGAGGGTTAGATCATCACCAGTAACAAGAAATAAATCCAATAATTGATAGATTAGTAGTTTTTTGTCATTGATGACGACGAAATCAATTTAACATTGTATCTATTAATTTGTTTGAGGAAATACACATCGTTGTTCTTCGCCAACTTCTGTTTTCTTCTACACAAACAGTTTACCGGAAAAAATTGATGAACGTATTTCGTCAATATATTTATCTGATTCTAAAATATTCTGATGAAATTACACCTTATTCTCCACAAAATCATTTTCTCTAGCCTTCTCTATAAGAGCAGAAATTCTATGGAAATGTTGAGTACTATCATTAGAACAACCACTTCAGAGTTGGTTCTGGGGACCAGATCTTACCTCAATGGATTGACTAGAGTAACGTTATAGAGTCACAGTTCGATGGCCTCGTTTTCCATTGAACTACAGCAGCTCTTTGATAATGAAACCGTCGGTTCGGTCGGGGCTTTGATAAATCATCATCGCAAACAATAATCATTCACTCCACGAGTTCAAAGACAAAGGGAAACACTGTGAACAACATTAGTAGGACGATGGGTTGATAATATTCCTTAACTGATTTTCCCAACTTGACAACAAAGAAAAGTGGAGATTCACCTCGTCTTGCTTTTTCACTACCGAAGGTAGGAAGCTTTGTGTTCGAGAAGTCCGAAAAATGTCTTCCAAAATCAAAATTTCAACTTGGTCTTTGCTTTCAATTTCGGTTCCTCGTCTCTCTGATGTCTGACTGTCTGTGGTTAATTCTCATCGTGCCAAAAATTATACCATGTTTTAGTCCAATTTTTATGAAATTCCCAGGGATTATGTGGGTTAGCTCCTACATGATGCCCTTTAAATTTAGTTCTGTTGACCCAAAATTGATTTTAAACAATTTCGTTCTACTGAAATTGCTCAAATTCCAATACAAATTAACGCATATACGATAGATAGTTTATGAAAATTCTTTCATACGATCATGCTGCATGACTGGAACTTTTTGTTTTAATGCGATTGCAATAGCTTAGCTTTCTTCGAAAATTCGTCCTTTGAAACCGCCCTTGGATATTGAAGCATTGCACAGACGTGAATCCTCAATCTACCAAGGTAGTCATCTGGGATTCGTCCCCGGGTTTTTTGTTTTGAACAGAGCTCACGTCCGTTAAGACTGCAGAATATATCGGTATTATAACGAGCGTCTAACGATCTGTCTTTTTTGTCCATAGGTGGTTGGGATGAGTACATTGGGATGAGGCAATGCGGCAGCCGTGGCAGTTGTACCGGTCCTCAACAGCCAACGAACGCGTGCAAAGAAGTTCGTTATCCCTTCGGCGTTCAAAACGATCTCGGTCATGTGCAGATACCACCGCAGAAGAACAAGGTATGTGACGTAACCAAATCTTGTCGTCATCTTATATTGCAACCAATAGTATAGGGTGATGCACTATGCCTTCATTTTTTAGTACTTCAGTCCCAATTAACACTACGCAAACCTCCGTAAACCTCATATTATGAAGGCGATGAAATGTTACCATTCATCCAATTACTCGTACAATTAAACGGTGGTAAGTTGTACGCAACCAAGCGTTGGCAGGATTTGCGATGAAACAGGGTATGCTAACCTGCACGACACAACTGTGTTGAAGGCGGGGTATAATTTTTCGCCGTATTATTGCTAGTTACGGTAAATTAAAATCCAGCCCGTTCAACCCGGCTATAATACGTCCCAAGGAGTGTCTAACCTGGTAGGACAAATTCTGTCCCAGCAACAGATTACCTACTGTTTCGATTGCTGTTATTCATGTGTAATTTTTGGCTTCCCCAACCTCCAAAAAGGTTACAAAAAGAGGAAGTAATGTAACTGGCCTGAAATTTGAAAATGTTGAAAATTGAATGAAGATTTTTTCAAACTCTCCCCACGAAGGTATCTGGACCAATGTATTAATTGCGTGTGGGCGGAAATAATCGTTGAAGGCTGAAAGAGGAGAAAGCGCAGTTTCAAGGAGGTTTCATCCAATCTGGAGAATAAATCAATAAAATAGTCCCTAATTACTGGGAACCTCTGAAAATTTCACAGAATAAAATTACACCTAATTTCACCCAAGAATATTGGGTTGATGGGGGCAATCCCTACGATATTTTTGAAAAGTGTGACCAACAAAGAGTAGATTTCCTCGGAATTCTCCTAGTAAGTAAGCTGTCCCAACTTTGCGAGCTATTTCTCATTTAAAGTGAGGTTAAAATCCCTTCCAATATAAGATGGGAATATATGGGAACCTTGACGGAACCTCCAAGACTATTGCTGTCGATCTTCGGAGTCCTTAAAATGGAATCCGCTCCGGGTGGTGATATAAATGTTATAACAAACAGCATTGACTGTTAAATCACCTACATGCCTACACAAGCAGGAGAGTAGTTTAATAAAGTCACCTTCCAAACTTTTGTAACATGGTCCATGTTTTTACCATCATAACACAGCCAAAAATCGAAATATAGAAAATATGTTTCGAAAATTTCAGGAAAAGTGGAAAATCCTTTCAATTTAAGAAACACTTTTATTAACCCGGAATTCTGATGCGTGGGACGAAATAGATGAACTTATGAATTATAACAATGTAGTTTTTAAGGAAGATACAAGAAATGATTCATGTTAAATATTTACATATATAGTTATGTTATGAATGATTGCTAAGAGATATTATTGTTAAGAAAAATGAGTGGGAGCTTAGATAAAATATTATCAATTTTAGGAAACTGAATATTTATATTATCTTTACTTCAAGCAATTAAATACCGTAGCACTTATATATAACACACTATGACATAACCAATGTAATTATATGGCTGTATGTTTTAGTAAAACCATGCAAAAAATTTAAAACGTTTTGCAAATCTCTGTGATAAATGCAAACCATGTATTCGTAAAAAACAAAATTGCAGTGCAGTAGTTGCAAGAGGAATTTCCATGTTAGGTGTGTCCCTAACTTCCACAAGGACCACATTCCTGACGAGGAGGACTTCCAGAAGGAAGTGACGAAGAGGATTATATTTTGGAAACGTCATCTGATAGTGACACAAGTAACAATATGATTTCTATGGCAGACCTTTTGAATGCCTGTTATTCAACGATGAAAAGTTAGAGTACAATGAGAAGATGGGAAGGTTTTATACTTTATGTATTCAAATATTGTACCAACGTCTATATTGGGATTTTAGATCAATTTTTTATTCAGGCTTCATGCTCAGTTTTATTTGTAAATAAAATATTTTTTCCATTATCAGAGACCTTATTTATGTTCTGTTATAAGTAGGTTGATAGAACATAACAGTGCTGGAACATTCTTTTTCTACTCAAAGGTGCCTTATTTCGAGGTTTCTCATAATTGAATCGAAATGTCTCATAATGGAATGGTGTGTCCCATTACTATGTTTTTCGACTTTTTACAGGGATATGTAGATATGACGTATACGACATGCTGGAAATGAAAAAAATCATAGTTGATTGTTTAGAGGAGATCCAGGGGAATATTTTAGAATATACAGAACCCTTAAAAAGTTGAAAACAACTTACGAAATGAATTTGAGAAATATGAAAGTCCTTAACCGGTCCATTACTGTATGGTTTACCCTAATTTTCTGTTAATTGGCTGACCCAATTCAAGCTGATGGGGATGACAACTGCGGACCAAACTCGTGCTCTACCCCGCCTCATTGAATTTTCTCGGACCCAACTCGGGTTTATCCGATAATATTGTCCAGCTTAACCCCGCCATCCCTTTGTTTTTGGTGAAGCCCATTATACCTAGTAAAATTTCAAAGTTTTCTTGTAATTAGGGGTGCACCTATTGTATTCCCCTCCAGATTGATTGAAATCATCGTCGAACTCAAACCCCTCCTGCGCCTTCCCTCAACAGTCGACTTTTCGCAAATACGCCTTTTCCTCACTCCGACGAAATAACTCGGGCGTAGTCAGCCCCGGTAATTGGAAGAAGGAAATCCACTGTATAGGCACTTCTCAGATCCCCCGGCATCCCCGAACTGAGTAAAACGGCTCGGAAAACCTCATTCGGTGTCGACTCCCATTAGCGGAGATCTAATATCCCTGAATCTCAATAGCGTCAGCCTAGCAGCCTCGAACAAATATTTGCTCGAGCAAAACACACATTTATTAGCGAGAAGGGTTGTTTGTTCCCGGGACGGGGGAGTGAGGATAAAACGACAGCGACGAGCATCATAATGGCTCCCTCCCACAATACTTCCTTTTAACACGTCCACTTTCCTGAGATGAGCTCAATAAATAAAGTTCGGTCTTGGGGAAATGACTAATCCTCCATAAACGCTCTAGCGCAGTCTTCTGAACGGTTAAAGTAAATATATCATGACAGAATATGTATTTGGTGTAATCCTTTAAGACTGTTTTAACTGCTCAAGTAAAGCAGCAAAGCCCGCCTCATCACTTTACAGAGTTTCCGACTAGGTTGAACCAAGAATCCGTTTAACCCGTCTGCTCGGTTACTCCAAAATTGCCGAGTTGACAATGCGCGTCAGTATTGGGGGCCAGCTTTTATAGAATTTTCCTAGAAAATTGAGCTATTTCAATGGTTCCATAATATTTAAATTACATTTATGCAAACTTTTCTTTATAAAACTCCGTTTCGTGTAATTCTAAGACTATTGCTGAGGTTTGCGCTTTTACGTGTGTGTGTGTGTGTGTGTTTATCTGTGTGTGTACGACATTATCAGACAGCAGTTGTTGTGGTGTGGTCGTGCAACATCAACTACTCCAAGACCCAGCTCATCTGCTGAGTTGGCTGCTAAGCAGCATTAGTCAGTAGATGGTAAAGAACTCCGACAGTGCTCAGATTCACCCATTTCTTCCCAGTGGGTGGAATGGGCTTCAGAGGGCATTGGGGCCCGCGACTATCGCAATTTTCATGCCGTCCGGGTGGCTACACTAGCCACCTCGGTGATATGTTCGAGGAGTAGTCGCGGGACGCCCTTTGCCGTGCCTGTCGGGGTAAAAATGAGAATCTATATCATGTGGTGCAGCAGCGTCCTCGTACTCACGGTGGCCGCATTCTACGTCACGATGCGGTCGCCAAGCAGATAGCAGGCCCTTTGTCATCCAGCGGTTGGGATGTCGAAAGGGAGCAAGGTTGGGATGCCAAGTGACCGGGGCAAGAATCCGGGTATCGTTGCCGTCAAGTCCGATGGGTCTGCAATAATCCTGGATGTCCAGGTTGTCAGTGGCAGCGATGACATGGAGCAGACCTGGCGGGCGAAAATGAATAAGTATGATAGAAATGATCTGCGGCAAGTGATTTCTGAGCTAAAAGGAGTGACGACCAATAACATCAAGGTCATGGCTGTGACCGTGTCATAGCCCGGGGCGTGTTGCGGGAAAAGCGCCACAGAGTTACTCGAGTTGTTCATCTCGGCGGGAGTGCTCCGTGGTATCACCACCAGCGTCCTGAGGGTTCGTACGGTCATTCTATAGGGGCACTTCCTTTCATCCCATTCTTCTTCTTCATCCTTCTGCGACGTCCCTCATCTCTAGAGCCGGCGTCGGGTAAACCTGGGCGTCCTCCCCACTTTTTCATTTATTTATTTATTTTCTCAATATAATGGTGTGTCCCCTCCGCATTTGAGGGTGGTTTTGTAAAAAAAAAAAAAAAGATGTGTGTGTGTGTGTGTGTGATTCAAAACGATATCTCTTCTCAAAAGTGAGATAAAAAATCCAAAAAAATCTAGCATTCCTACGAAAAAACTTGATGCTGCGCTGATCCTACTGGGAAGACCCTCGACTAAACATAGAAGGAATGTATGACACGCTCCATTTTAAATTTCAGCTTGATCGGTTGAATAGCAAAGCATTCAGAGATTGATTGGCAAATCAATGGACTCGCTAGCAGCGCATGATTTATCTTTGGTCTCGCGCTTAAAAATCCAAAGGTGTGTTATCAAAGTTCTAGCCCTCAGGGAAAACAAAACATTCAACGTACAGCGTTGCGAATGGTTTTAATCGATTCTTAGGGATTATGTTTATCATTGACAAGCAAAAAATCATTACTATTACCTCGTAAATTTTTGAGATCTCGATTTTCGAATGTTCAGCTCGTTAATACTACCCATCAAGGCTGATAAAAATTGATGCCAAGCTTCTAGGATCTATACCCCGCAAATTATTTTTAACCCAAGTTTCATAAAGTTTGGTACAGTCATTTTGGAAAAAAACTATAAACAACAAACGGAGGAAGGACGAATTTTTTTAATCGGTTTAGGATTTTTCGCATCTTGAAACGTAAACCCACAATTTTTTGGAGAGGAGGCTTAAAAATTTTTGGGTCGATTACAAAGGTTCATTATTGAAAATTATAAACAAAAAGGTTTCGTTTAATACCACTTTTTGAGCATATTAAATCGGTCACGTTTCACAAATGTGAAGAAAAAATCACTAAGATAGCGAAAACGGTCTAAACTTGATAAATTTATAATTTTAACGGAATATTACTCAAACATATGTTATTAACTATATAAACAAGAAAAAAAAAAAAAAAAAGCCACAGTTCCTTTGAGCCTGACGGCTAAAATTAAAAAACATGAATATGCTTCAGCCGTACACGACTCACTCCTCGTCGATTCTCTGAACCCGACCCCCCATCGGCCTCTGAACTCTGTTTATCATTCAAAACAAAAAAATGTTTTAGCTCCTCGCTCTCACTTTATTATAGAAATGATCACGACCATTGAGCTCTTGTGAGATGATGATCTCCTAATAGAAACTCGCGAGTAAACATTCACTTTATTATAGAAATGATCACGACGATTGAGCTCTTGTGAGATGATGATCTCCTAATAGAAACTCGCGAGTAAACATTCACTTTATTATAGAAAGAGGCTAAAGAGGCTACATACGAAATTACAGCTTCCTATAGGGTAAAGTATAGAAATTACCTATTAAAATAATTTAACCACCGCTTCACAAATCTAACCGTTCTCGCAATATTCGGATCACCTGCTATGAATCACATAATCGAAACACCAGCTCAATGAAATCATCAGAAATTAACAAGCGGTTGCAATCATGTTCACAATATCAATAATTGAGAATGATCACCTGTGTGTAAACAATTATTCATATAACCATGCTCATAACTCAGCTTGTTGGCCACGCACTTCGCAGTAGTTAATATAGTATGGTTGGATAAATCGAGAGCTTTCGAACGAATGGTCAACGAATTTTGTGGGATGAAAAACGACGAAGTATCATATCCCTAGCAACGACTCGGTTGTAAGCGGAAATCATCACAATTATTGGCGCTACTTTCGTTGCACTCTCGTGGGACATTTTTCGGTAGTTAGGTCACGGCTAAAGCATATTCATGCTAAAATCTACGCTCGAAATCAAGCTGAAAAAATGTTCTTAAAGTGAAGCGCCGAGAGGGGAACTGCTAAAAAAAGCTCAATTTCCAAAATAAGTTGTATGTCATACAGTTTTTATTTAATAACTTCATTCTGCTTGGAGTCCTCATATTTCAAAACAGTTTAATATAAATGTAGTACAATAAATTACAAAACTCATATAATCATCCTACATGAATGGAACTTTTTTGTATTTGCTCATTAGCACTCCGCTTGGTGTAGTAAATAATCTGCAGACCAAAGGAATGGAGTCGATTTATCACCAATTTGTGGTCGTAGTCGTAAAACATGTTACAAAATATGAGTAACAATTTAGCTCCGTCCATATTGTTTTCGTGCATTTTGAAGCTGTTCACACCGCCACTGGAAGTTACCAATAAAGTCCATGGACAATTTCCGTTATCGTCCCGCCACCCTATGATACTACTGTATAAGTCCAACTAATCTAAGAGACTGAATGCTTGATGTTATGTATTTTAGAGATGCGAGAGTAGCGAGCATCCAGATCACTTTGCTAAGCAAAAAACTATCTGTGCGAAATCTCTATAAGGCCGGGTATTTAGAACGGGTGACAAGGGTTACCCCAGCGTTGTTGATAATAAGGCGTTAATAGAACAGAGGTTATCCCTCAAAATCTGGGTACCCCTGACCCACCTGTGAATGGAGGTAAGCTGATTGCCGAGGTAAGCTTTGTTATTGGCTAGAGTCATTGGAAAATCAAGGCTCACGAGAATACAATTGTTCGGCGGTTTAGGTAATGCTAGCGTAATTGCGTACTATACTAAAATGAAAACGTTGCCACCCTCCCAATCAGTTTTCTGCCCGCTAATAAATTACGAAATTTTACCTGGAAAACGTGTCACTGTTCGCTAATACCAGGGGCAAGCTGTCTTAATCCTGTCTAGTGATTCAGTCACGCTTCGTAGATACCCTCTACCTGCCACTATGGTTATCTATGTTTCTCGAAACCGGGTCTTTGAGTGGTTGTAGACAAGTTTTGACTAGTTAAAACAATATAGTTTAATTGGACTAATAGGTCAGAATGATAGGTATAATTTTTGTCTGGTTGCTCGCAAGCTCGCATCTCAAAAATACTTAACATCAAGTACCCAATCCCTTAGTAAAAATTCAGATTAGTTAGATATATAGATTACTATCATAGGGTGGTGGAACGATCGCGGAATAGGTCCGAGTCTACTTTGAGATCGTACTTTTCGTTTTCAGATACCGTGAAAGGATTTTGCGTATTCAGTCACGTTTTCGGGATTCTGATCATGGCCAAAGCATGGTCCATGCTGAGAACACTGGACTTTTTTCCTGTTCACCTAGAGGCTTGACGTTTCCCTCTTATTTCTATTCCGATCTGGACAAAACGTCTCTCCGGTGCCTCGGGAAAGGACATTCCGAGAGGTACAGGGTTGGAAAATTAAATGAACCGGCCACCCTCTTCCCCAACCCCTACTGCTCTTCTTCCATCAACTTCCCCTTAGCCTCGGCTTCCTTAGCTTCACAGCCCGGACAAGGCATCTAACCGTGAAACGAGGAAGACACCGATTGCCCTTTCGGGACCCTCCAGCGGTAGAAAAAAAGAACGGAGTGCATGCGGCTCACGTTCTTTCCTGTTTCACACTGTTACCCCCCCCCCCCCCCCCTCCCCTCCCCCGCCACACCTCCCTACACACCATTTTCTACTCTTGTTCTAAACCATCCAAGTCAACGATCTCTCCAAAAGTTCTTGGAAATTGTTTAACAACGCTTGACAGGATCGAGTTATTCGAACGGAACGTAGTATCATTGGGCTCTACACGGAGTCCGTTTTGATGAGTTGACTCAGATAAGTCTTAAGGGCAGAGGTCAAAGTTTAAGCTGAAACAATGCCAAACATCGTTTACTTTTGAAACTTGGTTTAATCTACTCATCGCTTTTGGCGAGTGTGCAAGCCCTTCAATCACTTTGGTTTAGGAAACTAGAGTTTAAACGTCAAAGAAAGAGAAGACGAATACAAAAAGGCAGCATAAGCCCATGGAACTGCAAAGAAAGTTATAGTTCCATGTTGCGAACCACTGATTTCGGACATCGTTTGTTTATTACCTCGTGAAAGGGGAAGTGAATGTGTTCGTTTTTGATGTCATGCTGAGTTCAGACTAGTTCAGCAGATCAGCTTTTTCCAAATTTTTTGAGTGTTTCTTGCAACGATCATTTGTCTCATTCAACTGAATTATTCATATACTTTATATTATCGGTTTGTCCTATCGTTTGATGACTTGCAGGAAAAGGAAGAGTCGCAAATTTCAGTGAATCTGATGGAAGTATTTTATTGCAATTTATTAAAATTATTCTAATATAATATATAACGAAAAAGCGAATGCTTATAGCAAGGAAGAAAAGTCGAAGAAATGAGAACTAATAGTTGCAGAATCTATAACAGTTCTTTAAAGACTTTACAATAAAGGCCTTTCTGTTCTTAAATTGGTTTTTTTTATTAAACTCCAACGTTTCTCCCCAAGTCTGCGGAAATGAAAATTCAAAAGTGTAAAATATCTACTTTCTTATAGTTTTCTTTTTGTGGTAAAAGAAAAAAAAGATTTTTAGGACAAAAAGGCCTTTTCTGTAGTCTGTTTTTGTGCCTTGTTTGATAATCTGAACTTTCCAAATAAACAAACGTTACAAAACGTTCTATAACTGCTCCTCTTCAATCCATTTTCGAAATGATTTGGGCCTTCCTGGAAGATACGTGGCTGCCTTGAAAACACCTCCATCGATTCCAAAATACATTCACCATCAGAAATATCTTCTGGTATGTACCGCCTTTCCTCAATAATATAACTCGCCAGAGAAATTCTCCACTAAAAACCCATAGAAATGATTTTTAATGGCACTCGACGACCGCTCAACTTTAAGCAGAGCAAAGCAACTACGAACTCCGTTTAAGAATCTGGGATAAACTACATTCTCCGTTTAGACAGCAGTTTAAGCTTTGAGTGAGGTTTAAACTGGTGGTTCACCCCCGGCCCTTAGGCCGGGGCTGCTTGAGTTTCAGTCAAAACTGTTTACATTCAAATTGAATGGAAGGGCTTCATTGTCTAGAGACATTCCTTCTCTTGATTACACACCATAAAGAAAGGTTGGTGGGCGATACAGAAAACAAAGTAATGCAGTTATTTGCGAATGATTTTCACTTAGAACGGATCCGTTCCTGATTCCTGAACAATTAACATGAATTTAATACGATAATTTACGAAAATTAGCTCATACGATCATGCTGCATCACTGGAAATTTTTTAATGTCAACTATAGACAAGGAACACTGGGTTCGTACATTTACTGATCACTGAACCAGAAGTAATTCTTTGAAGAAGTTTATTTCTGAACTGAGGAGTTTTAAAGACGAGTTTAAAATATTTCAAATGGAATGACAATGCATTTATGTATCATCAGGATCTAAACCAACACTGACCGCTACCGCAGATTTTTCCCTGTAATTACAGTCATAGTAAATTTTTTTCTGTGATTACAGGCATTATCTTAGTTTTTTCTGTGATTAATGCAGTACATACCTAATCATAGTTTTTCCTGTGAATGCAATCGTACACATACCCCACGTCCTTCTTGTGGGGGGAGTTCGGTGACCTTCGTCCCCCCCTGTAAATACGCGCCTGGCGGGGGCGTAGCCTTATATAGCAATTACAGATTTAATTCAACCTTTTACAGATTTATTTCAACCTTTTACTAATTCATTTAAACCTTTTACAAAATCAATTCAACCTTTTACAAATTCAATTCAACCTTTTACCAATTCAATTCAACTTTTTACAAATTCAATTCACTTTTCTACAAATTCAATTCAAATTTTTACAAATTTAACTCATTTCAACCCTTCAATTGATCTCATGAGAAAAAAACATCTTTCCCATTACCCTACGGATGGTATGGAATTGTCCGAATCAGAATCACTTTCTATCACAAGTCTCCTACGTCTTCCTCTAACAACAAAAGAGTCTGAATCGGAATTGCTAACACTCATAATTACTTCAGGTTATGGAGGGAAAAAACATCGTAAACAGCGATACAGAGCGACTAATGTAAAAGTTATTGTTTTCAAGGGCAGGCAAACATAAGTGATTGTCAGCATTTCAAACAGAAGCAATTCTGACCATACAGTAGACATTGGCAAGGCGCTGAGGTCACGTAGGTAGGTAGCATGTACGTAGCTACCCACTTACCCACCTCATGTAGCTACTTTCCATATCCACCCCTTCCGGTGGAGAGTTGAAATGAATTTGTAAAAGGTTGAAATAAATCTGTAAAAGGTTGAATTAAATCTGTAAATGCTATATTAAACTCATGGGGATACCTTTTTTGGAATAACTCGCCTTGGCTACCAGTTTTTTTCCATCAACTTCCGAGGTCATCTGCCTCATTGTGAGTCGGTCAATACAAAAGTCAATAACGCAGTTAATGAGGTTAGAGCATCCATTTTCCCGACCATAGCTACGAAAGTAGAAGATACGAAACCACGAATAACGAGGGAGAACTGTACTAACTTCTAATATTTTCGACATAAATATCTCATAGACGAAAATACTTGTTAACCCCCTGTTTCTCACCCAATCTTCTCTTTCACTTCCCATTAATCCTCACCGTGTTTCTTTGCAGTAATTGGCCGAACGACGTATTGGACCGCCTTAGGCGTAAAAATTCGAGGAGAATTTGCCCCCTCCATTACCCGCAATTTTATTGTCCCTCCTTCCGACGTCCCACGGGGAGCGAAATTTATGAGCGTCTTCGGATATATTGTTTTCTGGGTAATGGAATTTATGGACGCCTAAATGAAATTGCACGGCCCTCACCTCAAGAACTGCCGGTCCCTCTTCCAAAACCCTTTCAAGATAAATAAAACGTGATACTCCCCCAATAACTTACTCTAATGAACCTATATAAATTACTGAACGTTCCCGAAACACGGAACAGGGATTCCGTCCTCACCGTTCATACTTCTGCATCCGTGACAAACGAGGTCGGGATTGAAATAATACGTTTTTATTTTATAATTATTTATTTCATATTCTTCAAAGGATTACCTCAGTTCCCTCTTATTATTAGTGCATCATCCACAATAGCATTGAATTCAATGAACTAATTTATTTAACTACTCTAGTGTAATAATTCACAACAAGAAGTATGATCGAAAACATTATTTGCAACTTATTCTTATTTGGAATGTTTAAATTTGTTAAAATTTGCAAGAAATGGGCCACTCTGCCTCAGCGATTTTTGTAGAAAATGAAGCGATATTGCAATGGCTCCAAATATTTTAAATCCAAAATTTTCAAAAACTTACTACATTGAAATCCATTTTGAGACATTCTAAAACGAATCCTAGAGTAACGTCTTTTCATGTAGGTAGGTATATATATGAAAAATCGAAAACTATGACAATTGAATTTCATGTGAATGGTTTTCATTCACTCCTGACGGCAATTTCCCGATTTTCGAGGATTGTTGCGCAACTACGACTAAAATTGGGATCAAACCAAATAAGAATAACTAAAATCGGTAGAAAATTGCAGGCTGGGCAGTGTCGAAAAAAATTTTTGCACACACCCACACGCACTCATTCTCAGGGACAGATGGGACGGATAAAGGCGAGGAGGGAGGGATAAGGAGAAAGAATGAATGAATGAATGACTTCGTTTATTATCAATCTGTACATTATTAGGGCCTATTGGCCCTCTCTTCCATAACTCACAGAAAAAAAAATTACATAATCAACATAAAAATAAATGTCAGGATCCCCTATCTAAAATAAATACATTACTACTTGAGTGCGACTCTCTAGGTTTAGATACAAAAATGATAAAACTTAAAGTAATGTTACAATTCAGCAAAATCTCAGTAGGTAAATTCATGATTTATATCTAGATAATAATAACTTGTACAAGTTGTTTTTAAAAGCTCTTACGCTCAGTGATAGATCATATAGATCTGAATTTTCATTAAAAAACTTTGAACCTCTAACAATGAAAGATTTTCCGTAAAAATAAGTATTGTGGCTTGGAATTTCTAAAGTGGAGGCGGTAGAATGAAGATTCCGGTTTGAAATGTCACTTCTTTTCATAATACATTTTGACAGATATGTCGGCTGGTTAAATTTCAACAATTTAAATATCATCGCACCGATTGAAAGATCGAGGCGCTCGTTTACTTTTAACCACCAGAGCTTTACATAATACTTGGTACTATGTTCGTCTGGTTTTAAATTATAAATAAATCGGATAGTGGCAATCTGAGCACGCTGAAGGACTTCCATTTTTGCTACTGTCAAATGGCAATACGTCAAACTGGCATAATCGATTATTGGAAACAGTAAGGTTCTAACTAACTGCGCCCTAACATGTGTTGGAAAACCCTTGCACAGAACTCTCAGTTGGCGCAATCCACCATACACTTTGCTGCACACTTTAGATACTTGTGATTCCCAGCTCAAATGATCATCAATATAAATCCCTAAACACTTGACACATATTTCATAAGGTATGCGGTGGGACCCCAAACCGATTTGATCTAAATATGACTTTACTGCATTAAGCTGTGCCAACCGTCTACCTTCTCGCTACTCGAGCCTATTACAATTGAAGAGCGAGAGAGAGAGAGAGAGAGAGAGAGAGAGAGAGAGAGACTGACCTTTTTTGGTCATTTAACAGATTTGGTCTAAGACTGGATAAAACGGGGTTTGATTCGGTTATTTTATTTTATTTTTTGTTCTTTGGCTTGGTTTGCCTTGCACCCAGTCAGGACCGATTCTCTCATTCGCGAAACCGTGCCTACATAAGAGCTAGCTTCAGAGCGACGTCCTTAAAACAGCTTTTATGTACGCCTACACTTCTTGTGAGTCAAGTTACTTTTGCATGTTTATCAGTTTCTTCCGTCCAAAAATTGAATTTCCATTAGCGAGTTGAAAATCAATCCCCGTTGGTTACACCGGTTTTTATGTTCGAACACATTAGAAAGTCGTGTGTCAAGGAGTTTTCTTCAAGACCGGGTCCTCCAGCTGACCCATGAAAATCGTATTAGCAGACTGGATACCGAAAGGGGCTCGATAAAAACTGTCGTTGATACTCGTTTTCGCTGGTATGAGAAAAAAAAAGTTGTACTTCTGATTCCCTGAAAATGTGGAAAGTTAATTCATATTAGATCATGATGCTGTGGAGGTAGTAAGCATGCACTGCCTCATTCCATAGCTTGTACAATACGAATACTATCAATTCCATACATTTTTACAGGTTACCCATGTAAATGTTCTGTATTGTGTATTCATGTTGAAATAGGTATTTTTATTTCTTCTGATTCTAAAGAGTAGTGGACGCATGTTCGGTTTATTATTTTCAATAATGAACCTTTATAATCGTCCAAGAAAAAAAAGTTTGTTGGTTTACGTTTCAAGATACATAGAGGCTAAAAATCAAATTTAAAAAAGCCGTCTGTCCACCGAACACTGTCCAGAGATTTTCTGTGAAACTACTGGACCAAAGTTCATGAAATTTGGATGAACACATGTCTGGTATGTGACAGTAACAGCGACGTCAATTTTGATCAATCCTGAAGGGTAGTAATTAAGGGCTGAAATAGTGAAAAATCGAGATCACGAAAACTTTCAAGGTATCAGTAATGTATTTTTGTTTGTCATTTATATCTTTTTTCCCAAAAAATCGAACGAAATCGTCAGGAAAGCCGAGCGATTTTCTGTTCCCTCACTACAAGTCATAGTGGAGCAGCGAACCTTTGATTTTTTGGGGGAACTAACAAAGTTTAATCAAACACTGCTAGATAGTGCTAGGAAGGCTTGCAGGAAGCTAGTGGCATTACATGACATACGCGCCGCTACCGCGGTTTTATACTTTTTACTTCGATTATGATATGTTATGTTGTGTATTTTTGGGATGCGAGCTTTCGAGCATCCAGACCACCAAAGTATACACATCATCCTGACCTACATGTCCAACTAATCTGTATTTTTAGTAAGGGATTGACTACTTGATGTTAAGTAATTTTAAGATGCGAGCTTGCGAGCATCCAGATCACCAACCTATACACAGCATTCTGATCTATTTGAGCGAATTCATGTGCTTTCAACTAGTGCGAATTCGTGTGGAGACAATCAAACCACAACCACGCTAATTTGTGTCAATAAATCCTCACCGATATCGGTAACTTCTGAAAACACGGTAATTCTTTTTTCCTTTTTTTTCTTTTGAATAATATAATTTCTTCCCACAGCTTCAAATTGTCACCAACTCTACGTAAATATGTAATCTAAGTAAGAAGGAATGTCTAAAAACATCGGGCGGACGTGTTGAAGACAAATTGACTTGGGGGGGGGGGGGGGGGGGGGGGGGGGGGGGGGGTATAACGGAAAAGTATCCAATCAGATACTTTTCATCCGTCTCACAACAGAAAACTAATGCTGGAAACTTCATTTTCTGAATTCATACACCAGAATCGTCCATTGCAAGATGTCAGGTCGGGTGCCCTTGCAAATAGAAGCGAAAACTTTCTCGGACTGTGTTCGGTTGAAAACTTCACTTCCAACCCCAACAAAACAAACGGCCTAGCGGCGAACCCCCACCGGGAACAACCGCACTCTATTAGACTGCCCCTAACCCCGCTCCACGACACGTCCGTCTGGTTTATAAACTAAATAGGCGTCTAACATTTAGCCGGTTGGCTAAATTGAATTGAGGAATTAGCGACCCCAAACCCCTCGCGGTGACCTCCGGGAACTAATTCGACACCGCATTCAGAGCGGGTCCCCATCGGCGGTCATTTATATAATAGCGTTGATAAACATCATGGGGATTAAGTGAGCGAGGTCAGGAACGTGCTGCGTGAACACAACAATATTATTCCATTAGAATAGTGAAGTTGAGCTATATTCTCATTCATTGAACTGTGTCCACACGGCTTTCTGTTCACTCCCGCTTAGTGATATTTTTGATTGTTTAGTAGTGTGTTTTAACGCATCAGAACTTCTTTTAACACAGAATGTGTTTTTACGGAGGGTTATTTGGTTTGAAGGCGTCCGTCCCGTAAGATCCCCCCCCCCCCCCCCCCCCCCGAAACCACCCCTCTCCGTACGAGCTGCTACCCCCACCGCGCGTCCTTCATTCTTTTCTTTGGGGGCTTGGGCTTCCTTTTTTTCCTTGGCTAGAAAAACGATATCCATAATATAATATTCATATGATATAATACATAGTGGCAAGCATCATTATAACATTATTATAAATATTATAAATAAGCCGGTAGGTAAGAAAGACCGGTACGTACTGCTCCCATTTCATTGACAGTTAGTAATCAGACGATAGTTGGATTGCTTGTAATCTTTATGATTATTTGACTAATTCATCAGGAAGTGGGTGTTTTAATTAAAGACACAATTGAACGGAATTTGTAAGTATAATTGCAAAACACAACTTTCGCGAGGGCGTCCTGTACGTTAATGTTCCAACTCTAACTGGCCAGAGGGTTTTCCCCCCCGAATTAGTAAACAGACGATAGTTGGATTGTTTAACGACTTACCTGAGCCTCCATGCTTCTATTTGTCTTTGGAACTCATAAGTTCACACCATATTTGGTCACAGCGTTGCCACCTTATAAAACGTTAATATCCCCGGGAAGGGTCTACGTCACGTTGGTCTACAATCCAAGGCGCTGGATTCCAAGAACGCAGAATGAACTTCGGCCGAACTTACCAGAATGCCACCAGCCCTCCGGGGAATCCCCAAAATACACATTCTGTGTTTCATTGTTTTGATCCTTGATCCTAACATTAACAATCCGGGGGTCTGGGGGTGTCCCCCAGATTTCATTTTACAATAAATGTACCATCATGAACACAAACCACTAGCGGCTATACACCCCCAACGGCAACGTTTTTTTTAAATTCCTTCATTTTGGTTCAGATAATAAAATCCATCTTGCCAGGGGTGATTTACATTTTTCACAATTTTTGGTTAATTATCAAATATAATATGCATTTCATATCTGCCATTTTCATATAGTTCAGAATGGTTTAATAGTTTTTCTTGTCACAATTGTTTAGATGGTTCACATGTTTCACATGGGGGTGAGAGCGAGAGCACGGGGCACAGTGGTCTGAAATGACGGAAAAGCAGAAAAATCATATTCCTCCTCAATATATGGGTGAAACTTGGTAGACTCAAGTTTGTTTGGGACGTCGAATCTAAATCCAGAATTATTGGAAAACTGTTGGGAATCAAATTTTGGCGATAAAGTAGGTACTTAAAACGCGTTTCGGCGAAATTTTTTGGAACATGAAGCTAATGCAACAGCTCCAAAAATTTTAAAATAAAAATATTTCATAACTTCCTTGTTTTGACCAATCAAATATTGTAATCCTAGCTATGGGTCAACTAAATTTGAAAATGAAATTTTCCTAAACTTTCTTGAATGACAAAAGTCTAGTCATGCAGCATGACCCCATGAGCGAATTTTTGAAGAAATCTTTGATTATTTCGATTTTTGACTGATTTTTGAAAACTTGATACATATTCTAATAGGAAATTTTACGCTGATTCCGAATATACCACATGTTGGTATGCTGCAAAAATTATTTCGCACAACAAATCGCAAAAAATAGGCTATTTTGAAATTTTTGACTACATTTTTGAAAATTTCAACCCGAAGATAGAACCTGATCATGCTGGCCAACGAACTTGAACTTTCGTTTTGTATCCTTAACATTTTAAAGTTTATTTGAAGTTCCCAGCACAAATCTACGGACAGTTATCGTCTGGAATGACACATACATACATATATACATACATATATATATACATACATACATATATATATATACATACATACATACATAAAAAAATGCGTTAAACTTCAGAATATGATTCAAAATAGCCTGAAACGGATTTCTGCATAAAATTTTTTCAAAAAATCACATTCTACAAATTTTGAGGCGAGAGCAATAGCTTAATTTTCTTCAAAAATTCGCTAAAAGTGAAGTTATTGCAATAGGTACCTTAAAAAAAAAAAAAAAAAAAAAAAAAAAGTTTTGAAATTTCTTTGTTTTGACCAAAATAATCTTGCCATCATAGCTATGGGTCAACAAATTGTGAAAATGAAATTTCCCTAAACTTTCTTTGTGGAAATCCGTTTTGATTTATTGAGTTTAACGTTTTGTATATACGTTTGCACCACCGACTGAAAACTAATGAGATGAAATAAAACTAGCACCATTACTCCATTCTCCAAAAGTCTAACTGTAAGTGAAAAAAGTTATTATAAACTCGATTTCATATCAAAAATTCCATTGGAATTATATCAGCTGCTACAGTCGTTCCACAGTTCATAACTTTTGTCACCCACATTTCGAACCAGTGAATTGTAGGTAGGTACTTTATTTCATCCCATTAATTTTATTTCAGTAGGCATTTTCTTCGTCCAAATTGTTGTATAAGTATATAGGCCGCTACACACGTTCCTTCCCTTCCTTCCTCCCTCCTAACCTCCTCAAAGAGGAAGTTTCCTACAGACGCTCCTTCATTTTTCCTCCTTCCTCCTACTGCTACGCTTGCTGTCCCTCCCACCCTTTCCCTTCCTACCCACGGTCATTCAGTGTGACCCATCGCGGGGAATTTCCCTTTTTGCATGGAAATTCCCGGTTCTTTGGTCAACGGCACTGGCGGGCATCAATATATTATCACGTTGCCAGTTCTGGGCGCCTTTTAGCGAATTTTTGAAGAAAATTAAGCTATTGCTCTCGCCTCAAAATTTGTAGAATGTGAATTTTTGAAAACATTTTATGCAGAAATCCGTTTCAGGCTATTCTGAATCATGTTCTGAAGTTTAACGCATTTTTTTATGTATGTATGTATGTATATATGTATGTATATATGTATGTATGTATGTGTCATTCCAGACGATAACTGTCCGTAGAATTGTGCTAGAAACTTCAAACAAATTTTAAAATGTTAAAGACACAAAACGAAAGTTCAAGTTCGTTGGCCAGCATGATCGGATTACATCTTCGGGTTGAAATTTTCAAAAATGTAGTCAAAAATTTCAAAATAGCCTGTTTTTTGCGATTTGTTGTGCGAAATAATTTTTTCAGCATACTAACATGTGGTATATTCGGAATCAGCGTAAAATTTCCTATAAGAATATGTATCAAGTTTTCAAAAATTTCAAAGTTGAAAAATCAGTCAAAAATCGCAATAATGCCGTTCGCTAGTTGTAAAAATCGGTAATATTTACATGAAACATTGTCCAAATACACATTGAACTAATCTTATGGAAGTATCCCTGTATAACCAATCCTAGAACCATGCTGTTTAAAACGTAGGTAGTAGATGCTTTAAAAAAAACAAAAAAAAAAAGTAATCACAACTGATGAGTTTATTCTGTGCATGTGTTAATAATTTGATTCCATGCTTGTCTATCAAAATCATAAACTTAAATTTCTCAACACGATCAATAGCGACTGAAATGTCGAAGATTTCTTCAAAAATTCGCTCATGGGGTCATGCTGCATGACTGGACTTTTTTTATAACGATTCAGCCTCAATTTTATTTTTGCTATCTATATTTTTCCCACGATGTCTCCTGACAATTTACCTCAAACTGTCATTGCATTCGCGGTAGTAGGTACTACACAGAAACCTAGGAAAAACTGGAGGTTGTGGTCCAAAGCTTTATATTTGCAAAGGACCACATTCAGCCACCAAAACCTCTTAAATCAGATTATCGACCTTTTTTTTATATCTTTGAGGGTGGCGGTTGGCAGGGGTTGCCGGTACATGGACAAAAGCTCGTTTTTTTTCCCTTATCCTTATAGAGTTCATGGCTTTGATCCCACAAGTGAGGTAACTGGTTAGGCATTTCAATAATTTCACTCAACACTGCTTTTTCATCGGACATTTCAATCAATTGACAGGGAAACAAACAAACAAACGAATGATGAACTTCAAGACACCTTTCGAGACACCGGATGATTGGTAACACATGATAAAAGGAGTTGGTACAAATGGAGGGGGAAACCAGGGAAAAGTAGGAAGGAAGGAAAGCAAAAATGCCTCCACACGCTCCTCTGTGGAGGTTAAAAGAGTGGGGGAAGCTCCTTCGTAGGAAGGTAGGACGGGCTGGACCTTCCTTTCTTCCTACGTAGGAGCTTCCTACTTTCCTCCCTCCTTCATGGCTACACACGTTCCTTCACCACCTCCTTCGTGGGCGAGGCTCCTTTTTGAGGTGGTAGGAAAGGAACGTGTGTAGCGGCCTTATAGTGCACCTTAGACAACGCTCAATAACTATAGACCGGTGGTCTGCATAAAGGGTCTATGAATCGTATCTAATACAGAAATAATAAACCTTTGTGTAGGTACTAATTCGACGCAGATAAACATGAAACATCTCCTGTCATTATGGATTTCTACCTCTGCAATTCCAGAAAACGAAATATGAAAACCAGGTAACTGCAATTCCCATGTTTCGAAGTGTTTTCCTTCGATGATTAGAAACTCCATGCAACTCTCTGAGATTTTAATGAGCTAATCAAAACTCACCGTTTTAACCGGTTTTGATTTCAATTCAAAAGCAGTGGATAAAACGAATAGAAATTTAATGAGGTTTTACGTGAAATGATCTACCGGTACACAGTTTGGGAATCTCACATGATGATGTTTGAGGATTTGATTTATATTCTGTTTCGTAATCTGATGCATGCTGCGTTATGTCAGGTGAGTGGTAGATGATTCTAGAATGTAGGTACAGCGAAATGCCACATTTTCTTATTCCCAACAAAATCGGATTAAACATTTATAAACGCTGTCAAATTTGGAATTCACTCCACTTTTGATTGGTGCGACCACATAATGTGGCAGTTTTACATGATTGGCAGGGCAACGGACTTGTACTAAAGTCAAAGGCTGCCGATTTGGTTAGCTCGCGTGCGGACCTCTTCAGGAAACCAAGTGACCTCAGAGACTTGGCACATATTGCATCAATGATGTCCGTACAGTTGAGCTAAGAATCGATCAGTATTTATATTTATGAATTCATCACAACCAGAGCCCTGGATAGTTTAAGTTCTGCAATCGTCGGCATAGACATGAGTTTGCTGTGACCGTAGATCTAAATACCAATACGGTATACAGATACCTATATGGCAGCGATATTTAGATATTCAGGGTGAGCATTGAAAGTAGGGTGGAGCGGGTGGCACTATATATGTGAGATTACAGATTTCACCGAACATCTTCAAATCGTTAGCAAGAAAAGTATACACCTGTCCGCACATCACCATTGAAATAACAGTTCAATTAAATAACTAATGTGTGAAAGTTACCATTGTAAAATATTCTAATGTTCTTTCATTTCTTGAAAAACAGTCATAAAAACTTTTAAAAAATCGGATGTGGAAAAACTTCACTGCGTGCTCCCGATCTTTTCAAAAAACGAATCTTTCGATTGTTAATTTTAGCGATTAATCAATCGATATAATGAGGACGATACACCTGAACTGCCCAGACTGGTAGAACAACTTCTCCTAACAAGAGATTCAATCAAGTAAATTGCTTAAAATACGCAAGAATGGAAACGGGATTGGTGTGGTTTCCAAGTCTTGAACTCCAACGAACTACTTAAAAACCCCAACAAGAGATGTAATCGTTTAACTTTTCCAGCTTTCCTATTGTAAAGAGTCAAATTTCTTAAGTAAGTTCCAAAGTTCTTGTGCTTGTTTTTGGATGGCTGAAACAATAGAAGGCATTGGGATATAGTTGGGAGATAGTTATTCTCCCAATTACTTATATTACTAGTTAAATTACGGGCAAAGCCCAATTACAGCAATGATATTCATAACACCTACGTATAACTAGCTTTCAATGGGTTCACGTATAACTGAGGTTCACACCGTCTCTCAGTCGGGTTACTGATTTTCGTCATTTTTCTCCCTGATTGTTACACGTTTTTTCATCAATACCAAAGAAATATATATCTCAGAATAATACTGTTTCATAAATGTAAATAAACTGGGGATTAGAGAAGTTGGGCCAGAGAGATGAAAGGAAGTGCTCCTATAGAGCGAATACCGGTTGAGGATAGAGCCCTGAGAGACTCGAGTGGTGATACCACGAAGCCCTTCTTCCGAAATTCCAAATTCGAGTAACTCCAAAGCACTTTTTCCAAACCAGACTATGGTCGTGACCGAAATTTTAATGTTATTTTTTGTTGTCACTCTCTTTAGCTCTGATATTTTTCACTGGTCATTACCGTAATCTTTATCTATCTTAGCCCGCCACTTCTGCTCCATGCCAACGCTGCCACTGACATCCTGGGCATTATTGTTGAAGCATCTGGTTTGATGGCTACGCTATGCGGCTTTTTGCCTGTTTCCTAGATCATGAAGCCGAACAACGTCAATTTGTTGTCGCACGCATTCGTACAACAGTTGATTCCTGAGTTATAAATAAAGCACAGTTTTGCCAATGCTTTCGCGATAGAAGTTTTCTAGTGTTTTGATCCCCTTGATCAGCAGCTGTACTACTTACAGACATCTCCGAAAAGCGGAATGTCGAGAATAGCTGTTGCCCTTGTCTTTCCCCTCCCAGAAAAAAACCTTCTTTGAAGAACGAGAGTCCTTAGGCCTTTTGTTTCTCTTGTCAAGAAGTATCGAAGGAAATAGAGGGAGCTGTATTATTTTCGAAATTATCGAGCTTATATTCGAAATTATCAATGATAACGGCCCCTATAGAGCGAGTACCAGTTGAGGATAGAACCCTGAAAGACTCGAGTGAAGATGCCACGAAGCCCTTCTGCCGATATTCCAAATTCGAGTAACTCCAAGGCACTTTTTCCAAACCACACCATGGTCGTGACCGAAATCTTGATGTTATTTTCTGTTGTCACACTATTTAGCTTGGATATTGCTCTCTGGCCTTTACCGTAATGCTTATCTATCTTAGCCCACCACGTCTGCTCCATGCCAACGCTGCCACTGACAACCTTGACATCCTGGGCATTATTGCTGAACCATCTGGTTTGATGGCTACGATATGCGGCTATTTGCCTGTTTCCTAGATCATTCAGCTCAACACCATCAATTCGGTGTCGCACGTATTTGTACAACAACAGTTGATTCCTGAGTTATAAATCAGACACCCTTTTGCCAATGCTTTCGCGATAGAAGTTTTCTAGTGTTTTGAACCCCTTGATCAGCAGCTGTACCTACTACTTACAGACATCTCCGAAAAGCGAAATGTCAGGAAAAGCTGTTGCCCTTGTCTTTCCCCTCCAAAAAAAAAAAAAACCTTTGAAGAACGAGGGGCCTTAGGCCTTTTGTTTCTCTTGTCAACAAGTCTCGAAGAAAATAGAGGGAGCTCTTAAAGAGCGATTTACTTCGTTTGGAGGGAGAAGGTGTGCAAGAAAGAGACGGAGCAACGTGGATGTCTTAGCGAGGGGGAGGGAGACAGAAGCAATTACTCCAGTTGGTTTCCAAGGAACGAGAGAAGAGAGAAATCCCCCCGAGGCCGTTCAGCACCGTACGTTTGAACAGGATATCGAATAGATTGCTCAACATTAGCCCCTTCATCGAGCGGGAGACGGTCAAAGAGGTGCGGGTTTTTTCCTCTTTCTCTCAATAATTGTCTGTAATGTCGTCGATAACGTGTGCAACCAATGGTAAAGGTACTCTGCGAAGTCTTCCACTATCAATCACTATCGCAATATCCTTCGTATCACTTGCTACTAGTTGGTGCCGTGCTTTCTTTCATTTCCCTCAGTAATCAGGTATGATCCACAAGCCAATAGAGAGTTTTTGTTCTTCCCATATTGGACTGCCCGTGTACCTACGTAAAAAGACTAAAATACCAATTGCGCATGCGAGAATTTTCGCGTTAACGCATAGAACTACGTGTGTATGGGATAGAGGACTACTTACTTATACGCGTACGCAGAAAAAATAATTTCGTTGGAATCCCGTCCTTTTGTTTTCTCTCTGTGCCCTGTCGATAATGCGATCATATTTGCATATACTCATTCTATACTACTTTTTGTACCTAACTAAGCTCGACCCCAAACTACATCCATAGTATTGGATGGGAATGGAAAGGGATGAAGGGGTGACGGAGGAAAGGTCGGAGAGAGGGGAGGGACCTAGCTACTTGTGGTGATAAAGTCCTGTGGATGGGCAAGGAACTGCTATAAGGGGAGTATGGGAGGCAGTTCAACAAACATACAGTTATTTACTTGTAATTTGTAGGTAACCACCTACTTACAACAATTCATATCCAGGTTAAGTATGTTTTCAATTAAACCAATTCGCTTCAACTCGCGACATGCCCATCAGGCCAGAATTTGATCTACCCTTAGGCTTTTCTTTTTCCTCTCTTTTTGTGCCCTTCAGGCTTTTTCATAATTACTTTACAAATACGTACTTTGTTCTAATGTTCATTACTTCTAATCTCTTACTGGCATGTGAGGTGGGACTCCTACTCCTGTCATATATGTCAATAAAGATAGTTAATATTATTATTATCCTATGCGTAGTCATCAAAACCTGACGCAATGTGACCAGAGTTTTAAGAGTATTTTTTCTCCCTCTGACTGCCGTCATAACTCTCTACTGAGCTGTTGGGATGCAAGTACTTACCATACTTGCAGACCCGTTGCCTTGTTTTGATTTTCAAGATTTTAAATCCTGATAACTTCTGCCTCCCTTCATATATGAAGAATTTTCTTTCATTCGGACCATCAACTCGATTGCGAACAGTGCGTTTGGGAAGAGCCAACAATCTCTCCTTTAAAAATTCATTTCGTGTTGCGGATGGAAAGTTGTGGAACTCTTTCCCAATGAGAAAGGGTTCTTTAGCACACTTAGCATTAGCACACTTCAGTAGCCAGACTTCATAATTGAATGTGTGTAGTTATACGCAAGTGTATATTATTCTTCTATATTTCCCCCTCTTCTTTTTCTTTCCTCATCCCTTTCTTTTTCTTAATTCCCTTGAATTCCTACATTTTCACTATTTCATTGAGCACTCATTAGGTTTTATAAAAAAAAAAAAAAAACACACTTCTGTTTTTCTTGTTTCCTTCTGAAACATTTTTAAATTTATTTTGTAAAACAAAAACTTTTTCTATCGTAATACTTGTACTATATGAGGGACAACCATGTTCTATGTACAATAAGGAATATTATAATTATTAATATTTATTCCCATTTTCACAATTAGTCGAAAAAAGTTAAATCCTATGATAAAATATAATAATTGTACCTACACTTGAATCAAAGTCCGATCACGTAAACAAAGTAAGAACTGTGGTTGCCGCGCTAGTGTTCCTAGTTTCTGAAAGTGCCGTAGCCCCGTAATGTGGTGCTGCCTAGCGGCGGCTTATATAGTCAGTCAGTCTGTGAAGATCCGTGTTACAGTAGTGCGATTCGGTTTTTGATCAGGACGAGGACAAATTTTGGTATGTTCATCTTTTTCATTATAATGCGTGTTTTAATGTTCGGCATGTATACCTGCGTTTTTATTCACTATCCCAGTTCTACTAAAAGTGGTCAGTTCCCCACTTACAACCTGAGCTTCGAATGGACCACGCAGGTCCTCGTTCAAGGATATTTTCAGTTGACTTCATTATCCTCCCGCAACCTATCGCATCTTCTTCATTTTCGATCATATTTCCTCGTTCCACAGCTGTCCGAAGCAAAAACCTAACAGTTAACGTCAGTACAGGTACGTAGATTCATCAGTTTTCATTTTGAGTTTGGAAGTAAGCGGAAGTTTCTACATGGTTGTAACTTGTGAGCCATATTGCATTAGCCGCCTAGTTGATGAAATTACTACGCATGCGTCAGACTTGAACTTATTGCGTTCCAACCGAAATTCCGCATCATTGACGTCATCAAACTTCCGCTACGTCCCGTTCGAGATCGCCATCAATTCACTCTCACCTAGGGTTGTCAGATTTTTTCGGATCAATTAAAGTATATCCTGGCTGCAACCAAGGAAAAGTAAAGTATTTCAATGAAAGTTAAAGTATACATTAAAGTTAACGTTCTCGACTTACACACTAAGGTATTTTTCATTCATCATCTGCACACAAGGTGTATGATCTACCTAGGTACGTCTACCTACAAGTACCGATGACACAGCTAAAAAAGAAGAGCTACTAAAAAAAAACCGAGTCTTTCTTTTTGGAGTCATTTTCCACTAGTTTAAGCAAACAACACCGTATATAGTCACCTACTCATTAAAAATATCCAAAATAGCTGAAGGAATCCTCATCACATAGATATCACATACAGAACAGACCGTGGGTATCACATTATCATGACAGATGACATCCAAAAAGTAAACAGAATCATTGAACTGTTCGTTGGTGTTGTTGTGGTGTATGTTATGGGGTTGAGCGCCCGGCGGGAGATGGTCAGCCTTCTCAACTCCTCGAGTATACGAGAGCCACCCTAGACCAATTTTTGTGCAGGTAGGTAGTTCTGGTGTAGGTAGGTATGGGAAACCTTGTCCTTGACTAGTAAGTTGGTGCGGGGTTGAACTTATCTTCTTCGTTTCAAATATAAAGTATTTTGGTCTACTTTAAACTTTTTATAAAGTATACAGTATTTTGAACAAAAATAAAGTAGGATACTTTAAATTAAAGTAGATCTGGCAACCCTACTCTCACCTTCAGTAGAGTCGCGCGTTGTTTCGTCATCCCGCCTTGCAGTTTTACCCACATCCCACATCGCTCAGCTGTTGCGCTCCGCCCCACCAACTGTTTCATCCGTTTCTCCCTCAACGTCTCGCCCTCCGCCTGCCGTCGATTCCACCCTTCCCTTCCGATCACTAATCCAACTACCTAATTTCCCACGCATTCTTTATTCTGTCATTTGTAATTAGCTGTGTACATTACTATAATAATATTTGCACGTTTTTATTATTATAAAAATAATTTATTGTGTCACATCACTATTTCATAAATAAGGCATTAATTGCACGTGGAGGGGCGATAAAATCTCTTGCAACTTGTTTTGGAAATTTTCTCAATTCAGAATTTACCTAATTGAAGTAAAATTATGGTTACGAAAATTCCAACCAATGATTAGTGAGTTTGAACTAATTCAAACAGATATTGAAAACGCTCAGGGTTTGGAAGATAGTGTTGAAAACGAGCGTGAACCCTTTGAAAAAAACTCTTTTCACTCATAGCTACTGCTACTTCCATGTTTCCTCACGACAGCCCTACTCCGTCCAACCATTCGAGTTCTTCCAAAAATGGTTTTAACCCGTTAATTGTGCAGCAATCTTCTTCTCCAATCAAGGTGCTAAAATTACCACAAATTCAATTGCTCATATTTCATGGGGATTACAGTCAATTCAGATCGTTTCGTGATTGTTTCAATCACTCATTGGTAAACGTGATGATTTAGACTACGTTCGGAAACTCCACTATTTGAAGTAGTATCTGCGTGGCGACGCATTACAAATACAGCCCTAGAAGTGACTGAACGGAATTATAATTGCATGGGATTTACGCAATCAGCGTTTTAGTTATCAAAGACTTGTTGTCAGTGGCATTTAAAGGCACTTTTTAAAGTGGAAATTGAAAGGGAATCTTCAGTCAATTTGCGTAATCTTGTTGTCGAGTCCTTGAAACACATTCGAGCACTTGAATCCATGGACCTCCCAGTTAACCAATAGAATGTTCCACTAGTGCACATCCTTTCTCAAATATTTAGATCTGAAAACCCTGGGGGCGTGGGAATCCCTGTGCGACAAGGACACTTTTCCAACTGTCAGCGTGTTTATTACATTCCTTCAAAATCAAGCTACTGTTTTGGAGGCAATAGAGCAACGTCGTACATCTAAATCATCCTTTTAAAACGTACAATTCAGTAACTACCCAGTTTCACCTAAAAGGTTCAGGCACTCTACAAACCAGTTTGCAAAATGTCCCATTAGTAATTTCGGTCAACAAATATACACTTGCCGAAAGCTTATATTAGCTAGCCTCTCAAATAGACATGCTATGATAGCTACGATGGGCATTTTCGCAAAATGCCTAAGAGGTAGACATTCCTCAGAGCATTGTCAAAAAGGCCCCTGACCGCGTCGCTCTCAAAGGCACAATTTACTCTTGCACATTGATAACGATGCTGCTTTAGAAACCAATAACCCTTCTAATTCTGAAATTCAGGAGCAAGGTACGATTTTCCACAGCGTTTTTGCTTCCCAAAATCGAAAGACAACTATACAGTTATCAACTGCTGTGGTCAAGGTTATTGACTCTTAAGGTCGAACTCAACACTGTAGGGTTCTGCTGGACAATGGCTCTCAAATAAATTTTCTCGCTGAACGCATGGCACAGGTTCTTGGTATTCCAACGTCCATGAAAACTCTTCCATTTATGGAATTGGGGGTAGTGTCACCAACAGCAGCAAAGCTTTAACATGCAAAGTTTCTTCGATAGACCTTTAAAAGCTGTCTAGAATTCATTGTCATGTCTAAAATTACATTGCCTTTTCCCACGTTCATTCTGGATGTTTCTAAATGGAACATTCCTCCTCAAATCTAGCTGACCCAAATTTCAATAAAAGGTCACATATTAACTTGTTAATCGGGGCAGCAGAATTCTTTCATATTCATAAGTGCTGATCAAATATCATTAGAACCAGAGCTACCACTTCTTCAATGCACCAAACTAGGATGGATAGTGGTTGGACAAATTGGGGCAGAATCTGACCTATCAGTTGAGGATACTTCAACACAACATGGTTGTTTCTTGGGTCTAGAGGAAACTGTTTCCAAATTTTGTTAAATTTAGGAGTTATCAATCCATAGGGAGTTGAACCCAGATGAGCGCAAAATAAAAATTGATCGACAGTGACAAAACTCCAAGACCTATTAAACCATGGACTTATTTTTATTACATTTTCAAGGATTGTGCGGTTTAGCTCCTAGACGTTCCCCTATAAATTTCATTGCCGTTAGATTAATAGTATCCAGTCCTTCCGCATGTGCAAACACTAATTTCTTGTAACGTCGACTTATCAATTATTTAGACTTGTATCTATATCGACTTGTCCTTCAAATAATTCCATACGTCCACGTTACAATATGTGAAGAAGCTTTACTGCCCACCCAACTTGGCAGACGTTTTTAACCACCAACGTGTTTGCGCATAAATGAAAAATTATTTATAAAATATCGAAAAATTTAAAAATCATTCGCCATATTCACTTTGATTCGAAGTTGCAATCATGGAGGTACTCGGCTTTCTGACACTATTTACTACCGCATGTAACATTGGAAGCCAACTGCCAGTGATCCATTAATAACTCGTTGTTTTCTTAACCCACATTTCATTGCTGTGAACAAGCGGATTAAGTTCGTTCTAGTTAGGTATTTGACGATAGAAAAATCATACGCTCTTGATGTTTCTGTAACTTTCATTTTCGGCCTAATGTTCACTTAAATCAGGCATACGAATCGCCGTGCGTCTTCAACAAATATTTGTATTTGAATTTGTAGTATTTAAAATATTTGGAGCCATTGCAATTTTTTAACGAAAATTCGCTAAAACGGGACTTGAAAGGCGATTTACTGAATTTCAGGGTTTTAGGCTCAAGTTCCAATTTCCTCGAATCGGTTCGAATGTTAATCGGTTCCTTTTTACTTAATGTCATTCATTTATGGTTCGTTCGTATTTCAGTCTTTCAACCTTTTCAGACATCTTAATTGACCCTTGACTCCGATCGCCGCTCATTTGATTGAAGTTAATGTTGTCGAGAAAAATTAATCAACCGTTGAAAACCAGAGGTGATTATCGCGTTGGTGGAGCGAGTTTTCTCGTCGCATGAATTGATTGGATTTTCCAGTGGAACGCGCGGGAAGAGGTGTTTTCGCGGTGGGAGAATGAAAATGGGGATTTAATGATGTGCTTGACCCCCTCGTCAGGGGCACGAGCTCGATGGCTGGATGGAGGGAGGGGGGATGAACGTCCGTTATCTTGTAATTATCACCTCCGTTATTCCTGTTATTACCTCCGTTATTCATGTGCGGTCAGTGTAGGTTGTCAGCCCCTAGGAGAGGCTCTACTGGTAGCTTGAAACGTAGGACACGTATATAGTGTACCGCTAGTCTCATGGAGAAAGTGAGGTCATTACGACGTACATTGATAAAATTATCTGGTATCTCGGTTAATCAAATTGAAATTCGCTTGTCTGCAGGCCTCGTGCATAGTTCGAAATCTCAGGAGTGGACCTTATCGAGAGCAAACCGAATGGACACAAAGTTGGCCGGCAAACGTTCGATCGTTTTCGGTTCCCAACCAAAAAGGGTTAAATTAGACACGACTGGAAAAATTATATTCACTTCGTATAAACCATATATAAATTTCTCCCTTGAGGGGAAAAAACTATAGATCATAGATATGTCAAAGTTGTAGTCATTACTTTACACTCTGTTGGGATGTTGGGAAAGTAAAACCTCCCGCGCTACTTTCGATCCATGCTAATACAGAGGAAGATGGAATTAGGTATTCATTGCGGTAGTAGCGCATTGATTTCCACCTAGCCTTCACTTTTCGAGTAAATAATAATCTAAAGTGCCAGAGCGTTGCATTTTGTGTAGAGAAAAAAAGTGTCGCGAAAAATTCTTGACCCCCAGCCAAAAGACATCTATCTATGTCAAACCCTTGATGAAAAAAACAAAAGATCATGGATGTGTCTAGTGCCTACTAATTACCAGTAGGTACCTACTACTCAATTGTATACCAACAATGTAGTGCCTTCTTTTCTCACGATTATTCCATTATAGTTACAAAACAATAAAGTTTATAACTTAGAGTAATAAATCAGCATTCCTTGACACTACAATGGCTTAGAGGTCATGAAATGTCGTGGTAAAATGAGAGCATTCCAAAAAGTGGCGAACGATTTTCCTACTATGAAAACTATGGGAGTTACTCTTCCCTAGGAACGCCTTGGTTGTACGTGAAAACTCAATTGAAATTCTACCTAGCCTTCACTTTTCGAGTAATTAACAATCTAAAATGCCGGGTCGTCACAGATTTTGGTGTCGTTACGCAAATTTTAGAATGACCCCCAGCCCAAAAACATATCCATGTTAAAAGAATAAATTGGACACAAGAATTGGAAAAAATCCTTGGAGCTACGGTTACCTCTATTTACATACTTCGAATGAAATTATTGAAACAGAATATGTTTTAGCTAACGAGTTTCACATAAACCCGTGAAACCCGCATATAAGAATGACTCAAATTTTGCGATGTATCTTTCCACTTCTATGACAAGTTGTTTTTAATTATTTATCGCCAACGCATCGACTCACAACTAATTATTCAAATAACCTTGCTCATTACTCAGCTTTTTGGCCACGCACTTCGCAGTAGTTAACATAATATGGTTGGATAAATCGAGAGCTTTCGAACGAATGGTCAACGAATTTTGTGGGATGAAAAACGACGAAGTACCATTTCCTTAGCAACGACTCAGTTGCAAGCGGAAACCACCAGAACAAATCAACGAATTAATGATGTTTTCATCTTCAAGTCTTGCATAATAACTACTGATTTATTTATTTAAGACGTACAATTAGCACAGTTCATAGGTAATAATATAGGTAATCAAAATTATTTTTGCAAGGGCAATAAACTGAGAGCCTGTTGCGCCCCACAAGAATAGTGCCAAACTTATGAGTTATTATTATAGACTATATATGTAAAAATAAATAAAATGTATGCAGCTTAGTACAAATAAAACAAAACCAGGTGTGCTAAAGACCACGCGGGAGAAGTGTAAACTTCTATGACGATTTGGACATTACTTAACACTCTGTTGGGATGTTGGGACAGTAAAAGTTGACAGGCTCCGTCTCTGGACCCTCGGTAACTTTCCGCGTTGAGCCTTTTCGCTTTGCTAAAACATGGAACATGCTTTCTTCCCGCTAATTCGTAAATGTAAATAAATTTGAAACTACAACATAAATGTTTTAAAATCGAAACTAGAACAGAGTACCAAAGTAGGTAATTTTCTGTTATGGTGCGCGTCTACAATTACTATAAGCAAGATTAACTTCTCAACCAAGTGACAACAAAACAAGCGGCATTGTTTATTTTATACATTTATAATATGAATAAATATAAAACTATGACATGCATGGAAGAACAAGTACGAAAGAAATGCGTGATAAATCGAGAGCTTTGCAACGAGCGGAGAACGATTTTTGTCCGGCGAAAACTAAAGAAGTTTCATTTCCCCAGCAACGGCTTGTTTGTCAAAACAGCGTGGCGGGAAAAAGCGTGACGGTAAAATCGTATTCACATCCCGCTAAATTTTTCGACGCGGTTCGCCTGTAGAAGTTTACACTTCAAAAAAATACAAATTTAGTCCTAAGCACTAAATCTTGACAGGACATGGAACATGTTCCTTGGGAGAGAATTTAGATCACTCTGCTTATTACGAAAGAGCCCATCATTTCAATCGTCTCTTATTGCCCCAGACTGTATTTTCCTATCAAAGTTCAACTTCCAAGTTTCTTTCCAGTATAATAGTGGTCGCAATCATGTTTACAAAATTAACTGAGAATGGTCACCTATATGTAAACCACGCTCATATCTCAGACTGTTGGCCACGCACTGCGTAGTGGTTAACATAATATGGTTAGGTAATTGAGAGCTTTCCAACGACTGGCGAAACGATTTTTGTGGCATCCGGTAAGCTCGTCCGATTACAGTGTCAGCTCGTCCGGTTTCGTTAATCTTACCCTCCGGACGAGCTGACATCACGCTTTGGATGGGGTAATATCAGCTCGTCGGCTGCCACATATAACGAACATAAAACACGAACAAACCTTAATATAAAATCCGAAGTGATGTCCACTTCTTCACCGTAGGTTCTTCAGCTTCAATCAGAATACCGGCTTATTAAGGGACGACATCTTCTTCACATATTCCGCCCGCGTGATTTGACCCGTAATATAATGCTGAATGTAGCTTTCGATGTGCAATTTATCTTGGAAGTATTTACGTTGGCTTACCGGTTCACTAACACTGTTCATGGCTATCATACTGTCTATCCGAATATCAAGCAGACCTTTCACAAATGCAAATATGTTCGGGTGCTTGCTGCAGTTAAATTGTTCATTAAACTTAGAATGGAAGGATTCGCAGGCGTTGGTTGTCCTGCAGGAGGTGGAGTTCCGCTGTGCTGATTTCCATAATGCAGGGAATAACAGCACGTAACGATAGCCGAGTTAGCACTGACTTGATACTGTACTTGTCTGACCTCTTGACGGACGAGTTTACACATGCCTCACACCTTTCACCCAAGGGGGGCTCATTAGGGAACCGAAGAGCTTACTATAATCCTTTTACTTCGGACGAGATGACCAGGATGACCTGTACCCTGATTTTCGTACGGTGATAAATATCTAAGATACAGTTCCGTAGCAACGATTGGTTTGTAAGCGATAATCGCCAGAAAATAGGAGCGTAACGCACTAAATGTCAGATAACGGTAATTTTGTCACATTTTTGGCCTCGATTATGATGGCAAAAACAAGCTCCATGTTAAAAACTTCAAATTCACTCCATATATTTCGACTGGAATGAAAACGGTAATAGATGATTATATAAGGTAAGTACAATACAATATAATTACACACAAAAATACCATGCAATTACAATTTACAATATTATTACAACAACAATAAAATTACAATTACACACAGACACCACAATACAATTTCATTTAACAATTACAATTTTACAGTTTTACAACTTCATTAATATCTCACATACAATTCTTAATACTTATGGATAATTCCCTCGCTCGTATAATAGAGCCATCCCACCTCTTTATTAAATGAGGTAAATTTGAATACATTTGTAACCAATCTGTATTCAATTAATAATGTTAAATGCTTACACTATAAAGGTCTACAACATTTGAAGCAAGTGACAAACACCTTCTCCTATTCTGAAACGATTTGGGAAACCGTTCGGGAAATTAGGTTTAGGTTAAGAATACCGCTAGCCTGCAGTGGAGTAGAACGGGTTCATTCAGCGTCAATGATTAGGCAAAAGCAATACAGTGGTTCCTCGCAGCTAAAGGAGCGGCCATTGGGAAGAGCTTATCGTTTTCTGGTTCGTTAGAAAGGAGAATGGACTCGGTGAAGATTGATGACTTTGGTCCGTAGGTTCGTTCATCCCTCGGGACAGCTGTACGCCGGAGCTGGGGGCTCCATTGTGTGAGCCTGGATGTGGCGGGGCCCGATTGAGGATTAATATTTCCCGGAGGGGTTCGCTCGGCCACCGGATTTTTTTCCCTTTTTCCCCAGGTTTTTTTCCCTCCCCCCCCAGAAATTCGCCCCGTCGGTTTCGTCTGACCCGTCCAACGCAGAAGTGTACGGTGCCAGATAATATTCAATTGTTCCGTCATACGTCCCTCTCGTATACATGCGTTTTCTCGTAAATAGCCCCGCAGGAGTACCTCCAGATACTAGCTTGAATCCTCTACATCGGCTTTTAATGATGTCATTCTTTCCCCGCCTCTATACAAAAGTTATAAATTGTTATAAAGAGTTATAAATTGCGCATACCACAAGAAGAATATAGCTGCAGAACCCTAGCCGATCACTGCGGACTCACCAGCCTTGAAGAGCGCCGCATTGTATCTGACATTTTGTTCCTTTTCTACTTGTTGAACAACCGGATTGACTGTCCCGAACTCATCTCCGAAATCAACCTACATATTCCAGCTTTTTACTCCCGTGAAAAACCCATTTTTCATATTCAATTCTCCACTACTAATTACCTGTATGAACAGCCTCTCAATAGAATCCCTCGTCATGCCAACCATTTACTCCAACGAAATCCAGCTTTAGACTTTTTCCATGATCAGCCATCTCGAACCTTCCGCTCAAAAATATTACGCACCATCCACCGTCCGCCCTGAAATCTCTGTCCACATAGCCCTACACTCATCTCAGCTACAACAAGTTTTTGTTTGTGATTTTGACCTTATTTATGCACTCATATACGTATATTGTTATTTTCTTTTCTTCTGAAACACCTATTTTGTTTCCTCATCAAGAGACGAATTTATTTTGTTAATAGTATTGTAATTGGGCATCGCCCGTTTAGTAAATAAAAAAATAAATCCTCTACATCGGCTATTAATGACGTCATTAGTTCCCTGCCTCTATACAAAACATCCATTATTTCAGTTTTCAATGGTTTTTTCCCCCACAAACCTACAGTCTAGCCAAAGATCTTAGCACACCGTACTACATATTTAATACACCCAAAAGTAACCCCGCCCCAATTTTTTCACCATTTCCGAAATATCGAGAAAAAAACAGTTTTCTTAGGTAAATCCATTAATGTTCTGGGTAATTTCACTCGATTTATTGAACGGGGTTCTTTCTCAATCAAACTGAATAATTAAACTTTCTAGATACTGCTTTCTTCACATATCGACCCTTAAGTGTTACCTCTTAGGGCCGGTTTCACCTAAGTTTTTAATCAACTTTGTGACAGAGTTCCCGTCAGAATCCCAGAGAAAGCGCTGCCGTCGCTCCGTTGTCACCCAACGGGCGTCGGGCGTCTTTACTCGTGTTTTCGAAAGGCTGCGTTTGGCGATGGATGGGTGATCCGAGAACCGGAAAACCAATTTCCTCCCGGAACATAACACATTACGTTCCGGGATCGTACCTCTTACGGTACTGTCACTCTCTCTATCGAGGATTTAGGCCCCATTTAGGAGGATTTAGGAGGATTTAGGCACCTCTGGGGGGTTACCTAAGTCCTTGATAACGTTTACTAATGAAACCGAAGATCTCAGCTGTTAACGATATTCGGTTTCACAAAATCCGGTTCAGATAAATCAATGATCACATGCGCTGAATCAACGATCAAAACTAACCAGACGAATTTGGGTGGTTAGCGTTCAATTCTCGATTTACTAGGTAGGTAGTTCTTTTCGCCATCTTTGTTTATATGACCGAAATCCTTTTTTTTTTCTACGTTTCCCCATCTCATTTGCTACATTTTCCTAGTTATTTTCTATGTTTTCCTACATGCACGAAAATGAGCGAATGAGGACGAATTTGACGAGGATAATACGAAGGCTTTACAATTCACCGTCCCCGTTGGATGAGAGATAGTTCGACGGATTTCAATCTCAATGAAATCGATTTTCTGAGGAGGTACCGACATTCAAAAACTACTATTTTGTCAGTCCTTGAACAAATTGGTGATAGCATCGAATACACAAGTTACGGGTACGGATATAGGTACATACATAGAATGTACAAACACAGTTGTAAAATATTCCTGAGCACATTAAATTGGTCAAATTTCAATAATTGCTGACAAAATCACTAAAAATAGCAAAAAACTACTAAAAATCGTTACATTTATTTATTTATTTTTATTTTTTTTTTCAGAATATTGTTCGAATAAAGTTTATTAACTATAAAATAGAACATTAAAAAATTGAGAAAAACTGAAGGAAAGTTAAAAATCCAAATGCTCTTTTTGAAACGCAGAATATTATTTAGAACGAGTTTTTCTCCATAAAATTGGTAATTAACAATTTCTTTTTCCTCAAAGTCCTTAATTTTCAAAACAATGTAACATAATATAGTACGAAAATTTACGAAAATTCGCTCATACCATCATGCTGCATGACAACTTTTTTGTTCATCTATGAAATTGGTCTAGTGTTGTAAAATGTGTCAGGAGTTTCAAATTTCATTATGAAAGTGGGTGAATGGAGGGGGTAATTGCGACATATCGTGATATTTTTAGTGTATTCACATGCTTTCCGTGACAGTTTTTATTGTTTGTTGGATCCAGATTTACTGAAGAAATTGGTGGGAGGATTACGGGGAAATCGTGATGTATTTGTTTTTTTTTTTCTCTTATTATAATTCTCACCCTAATTATATACAGTCCAGTCATAGGTACGTCCCTGTACAGTACTTACCAATGTGTTTGAAATCTACGCTTTTTGAAAGTAAACCAACAAATTGAGGAGAGTAAACATTCATTGCTGAAAATAAAAAATAAAAATCACAATCATTTGTGCATATGGTTATGATCATACGAACTAAATCACTCGCGACGAAGTTGTGGAAACCCATTTCAAAACGGAAGTTAGTGAAAAACGTTGTCTATTTCCACGAAAAATAAAGAGTTACACTGTTAAATCTATTTCGACGGTTAGGCCATCATCAGTAACAAACAATAACTAAACATACGTTAGAAAGGACACAGCTTATATTGTTATTGTTTGTTACTGATGATGGCCTAACCGTCGAAATCGATTTAACTGTGTAACTCTTTATTTTTCGTGGAAATAGACAACGTTTTTCACTAACTTCCGTTTTGGTTATGATCAGTTCTGCCAACCCGTTTCAGCAAAAAATCCCCACAAATTCACGAAAAAATCTCCATAATCCCCAGGAAGAACTAGAAAATCCCCCAAATTTAAGGTGCGTTAAAAGCGATTTCGGACACAATATTGATAACAAATTGAATTAATAAGTAGGTAACAAAAGGTCATATAACAAGGAAAATTGTATTTTATTATTTATTATTTTATTATATGTTTTACTTTATTTATTATTACAAAAACAGGAGAAACTCTGTTACCAACAGTAGGCAGGTACTTATGTGGTCAATAAAAGAAAAACTTGATGGGTAATTTTCACACGAGTAATAAATTTGAATAGGTTAACATCAACATAACATGGATAAAAAAAAAAAAGTATGGCTAGTAAGTAAAATAGGAGAAAATATAAGTACACCCACTATACACGATGTAGAAAGTCATTTAACTTTCCTCCAAAATGTTGAGAAAATAATTTTTCTTAGGGTTCAAACTCCTTCCCTTTCCTACATCTTCACTAACGCTCGTCTGATTTGGTTTGGCAAACTGACGTTTGTGCCTGACACTGTTTGTTCGTGTCATCTTTCGCTGTTCTGAAAACGATCTAGTGGAGAGATCATTTTTTTTTTTTTTTTTTTCATTTAATTTATGGTGAAATTGACCTTTGATTCATATGGAAGGCAGTGAAAAAATAATAGAATCAAGGATTGTAAGTGAAGCTCAAACATCTCGCAGAAATCCCCTCCCACACTTCACTCCACTAGGGCTTTGAGAGCCATTAAAAATCCCCCGCATGGGGATTAATCCCCCGCGTTGGCAGCACTGGTTATGATGCTCGGTTATAATTTGAAGAAGATGCCGCCGATAGAAACACAACCGAGTGAATGAAATCACCTGAAGTTACCTGGAATTGTTTGTCGGGATCATCAAATAAACGTTTCATTTCACCCCTCAAAGTAATTGGCCTCCAATTGAAAACTGAGTCCCGGATGACTCTGAAGGTCAACGGGTTAATTACCCTGGCGCTTCTTTTCATCGCTTTTGGTCCACGGGCGTATTGTTCGCTTCGTCAAGTGCCGCTCTCGAAAACCTTCTCCTGTTAACCCTCTTTCACCTTTCAACTTCCTTTCAGGCCACTGCCCTTCACAGCTTGTTCAACAAGATCCAACTCAGCGTTTTCTACAGCCATCTTGAAACATCTTGTTGAATTCATTGAGAGTGGTTTAAACCGTCGGGTATTATTGAAAGGGTATATTTAAGAAATGTTTCATTAACTACATTTTGTATCAACAAGGGGGCTGTTGGGGCTTGGAAAGCCCCAATCTAGTAGGTATGTTTGGACATCTTTCATGAGGTTATCGTATGAAGCCTAAGCCCCAACGAAGTGTGGGATTGATTAATGGTGTGGAAAAATAGTACGTAGCCGATAGTTCGCCCTCACTTTGGTTGAGATCGTGACGGGTTAGCTACATATCCAGGTAGTTGCCATTCATTTTTTTAATTTTTTTTTTTTTTTTTAAATAATTTTCCGATAACTTTCTTGTACATTGTACACTACAGTTTTGCTTATACGATAAATGACAAAAACTCAACATGGAACGTGTACAGAGGGTACAAGCTCAATAGCTTGGCCTCAACAATATTGATATTATAAATATTAGTAACAGTAATTGATATAATAAGTAATTAGTAACGATATATATATAGAAGAAAATAGTATTTACAGAGCTAAGGTTACTGCAACAAAATAAGAGTACAACCAATGTTCAGTATTTGCTAAATGTCGAGCCTATCACTGTGAACTCTTCTCTTGAGTCTCCTTTCAGGTCGTGGTTGAGGGAGTGATCGAGGTATTGCAGAGATGAGCTCGTTGTTGTGATCGACCATCCTGGTTATGAGACGTTCGTAATTTTGGGTGAGCAGTTTTTCGACAAAGGGTATGTCCAGGTCTTTGTGAATATTTGCATTGCGCACGTACCATGGAGCAGCAGAGATGTGCCGAAGAACTCTATTTTGGAACACCTGGATTCTGTGGATTTGTGTTCTTGATGCTCCACCCCATCTCTCGTCCATACGGCCAAATGTGACGAATAAGCATTATATATATATATATAATGTTTGTGTATATATATATATATATATATATATATATATATATATATATATATATATATATATATATATATATATATATATATATAATGTCTTTTAGTTTCTAATGTGAGTGGGGAGTGGATTTCCAAAAATGGTTTTAAGATACTGAATCGGTGCCTGCAAGTTTTTAATGTTTCGGTAATATGGAAATTGTAGGTTAAAAGTTTGTCTAAGGTGACTCCAAGATATCGAATTCGATCAGAATGTGGTATGGAGGAACCCAATAGTTCCAGGTTTGGAACTACAATGCCACTCATTGTTGCTCAAAATAGTTACCAAACTAACGTGTACTACACAGAGCTGCAAACAGTACGGTAATTACCGTAAACATACAGTAATTTTGATGCACTTACGGGTGTGCAGTAGAGATCTCATTACCTTACGCAAAAATACGGTACACTTGAAAACCTAGGTAAATATATTATTGTAAATCTATTTACCTACCAATTTAGCATTTAACAAGTTCATCTTGAGATTACACAGTTTTAGAAGGAGGAGAAATTCAACCCTTTAGTAGCTGTAGTTTTACATCGCGATTGCAATGGTTGTGCTGCTCTCGCTTTTACTTGTTTTATGGAAGATTTCAAGTGCTTGTGTACATTATTTTTATAATAAACCGTCTCCACGTGTGTCCGGAGTCGTTTATTGCAACAGAATATTGTTGAGAAAGAGTTTTTTTATCATAATTTTTGTCGGTAGTTAGGATACCTCTTATTGCTTACGATAGCTCTTAGAACCCAAATCCATTCACTAATTTGCTAGACTATTTCCAGCTCAGTTCAATACGACCGATTTGAGCCATCAGGAAAATAATCTACTTATCGTCAATTTCACGAGCTGCAACTAAATTTTTACAACGGTTTTTTTTTTTTTTTTTTTTTTCGTCAAGAAACTCAGTAGAGAAAAATAATGAGGAGCTCGTTAAAGGTTTCCAATTTCATCAAGTACTTAGATAATTGGTGAAAAGAGAGTCATTAGAGAGTTATCGGATGGAAGAAGCTTTGATAAAAAGAAGCGGAAAAAATCGCATTTTCCCTTTTGAAGAACTTAGATGAGTTGGAAAACAGGTAAGTTAGTCAGTAGTTGAATGACATCCTGTTTTAATCTTCCCAAACTTTACTTCTACATTAGAATTTATGGTGCATTTTACAAACTTTTAGTATTACAGCCGTCGCACAGTGGGCCAGAAACCGATTCTGGGTGGACAAAATTATTTTATGAGCTGTTCTGATAGATAGGAAATTTTGCGCTGATTCCGAATATACTTCTTGTCCCTATATCTAAAATAGCTTCTTCGACCGACAATTATTCTGGGTGGACAAAATTTTTGTACGAGAGAAAAGTTGTAGAGGAAGGAATTCTGCTATCTAACTCGTTACCTCGATTTTTGATGATTTTTGAAGTGTAAACTTTTACAGGTGCACCGCGTCGAAAAATTTAGCGGGGTGAGAATACGATTTTACCATCCGTTTTTTCGTTTGATTTTCACGTACAACCAAGCCGTTGCTGGGGAAATGAAACTTATTTATTTTTCACCGGACAAAAATCGTTCTCCACTCGTTGGAAAGCTCTCGATTTATCACGCATTTCTTTCGTACTTGTTCTTCTATTCATGTCGTAGTTTTATATTTATTTATGTTATAAATGGATGTAGTAAACAATGCCGCTTGTTTCGTGGTCACTTGGTTGAGAAGTTAATCTTGCTTATAGTAATTGTAGACGCGCACCATAACAAAAAATTACCTACACAAAATTGAGTCAAGAACATTTATCTCTTATTTCAGTTACCATGAGCCAATAATTTCTTTTCTAGAGTGGTCAGATGATTGTAATAATGATAACACTATTGTTGACGGTTATTTAATAAAGAATAAAATAATAATGTAAACAGAAAATATAGAAACAATGTTGTGACTAGTTTATGTGTAAAAAAAGTTTAATAATGTTTGAATAAAAATTTTGTATACTTTGAAATTGGTCTTTGCAAGATTTTTTCGGCAACCAAAATCATTTCCACAATATATTTTATATTTATTATATTTAGTAGAAAATCATCATAGAAGTTTACACTTCTCCCGTGTGGTCTTTAGCACACCTGGTTTTTTTTTTTTTTTTTTTTTAAGTTATTGTAACCTACCACTTACCCACTACCGTATAAATCCCGAACACGTTGGACTTCACTAACTCAAAACACAAAAACACACTCAAACACAAAATTGGACTTCATTGTTTCCTGGGATGTCAAAAAGACCCAAGGATGCCACTGAGTTTCACAGTGTAAATCGACGCACAATGGCAATTTACCGGAACTAGGTTGAAAAAATCCAGGTTTCCAGGAGATTTTCGTGAGATATGATTACTCAAACTTGGTGTTAGTCTTAAGTTCCAAACCCCACAACGGTTTTTGCAAAATTTTGTGAAATTGCTATTTTTCTCGTGTAATTTATGCAACGGAAATCTAGATTTCAGGGGACCATCCCTGTTCACATTTTCGCCAAATCCACTCAATCGTCTTGCAATTTCCACTAGACATTTGTCATCGTGATAGAAAGATACTATTATCAGTGCCCCTGAAAACAAGATAATATCTTTATGTTTTCAAGCGGCAAAAATGAAGCTTTACGCAAAAACCGTTGGTGGTTTTGAAAACTGTAAATTCTATCTAAAATAAAGAAGATTAATTAATTAATTAAAACGGAAAAAACCGCTGGAACCTCGTGAAATCAAGGATGTCAAGTTGTAGATGTAGCTATCTGAACAATTAAAGGAAAATGCTGTGAAAATCACTTCAGACTTTTCCCCCACCAGAGTAAATTATCTTGTCACTCAGAATATCGACAAACTGCAACTGAGTTATGATGACGATTTCGTCGAGAAAACCAAAACCACTGGTTCAAATATGACTTAATACCCCCAAACAGGGGTAAATGTGAAAAATATTTTTTTATCTACAAAATTATCCTTATCTATCTATAATAACCTAATCTATCTTACCTTTTATCTATAAATGTGAAAAAATATTTCCCTCTCGTACTACACTGTGAACAATAGTGATAGAGGCGCTAATAACCGTTCTGGTTGAGTTGCCGCTTAATTCATCAAATTAAAATAATAATAATAATTAAACTTTTTTTTTTTTTTTTTTTTTTTTTTAATGAAATCATAAAGGAAATAGAAATTCTCGATGTGATTTTTTCTCCAACTAGTTCGAGAAAAATTGCCATTGAGCGAGGTTAGACACAATGAGAGGGTGTATACTTTTATTTTCTTGGTTCCCTAATTCGCAGTGTTCTCGTTTTTACTTTTATAAGTAGAGTATTATATTTATTATATTTCTTGTTCATGTGAGTAATTTCTGAATTAATGATGTTGTTACAGACGGAGCCCCTGCTGGGGTCTGGGGGGAGATCCACCCCCGTGGGGGGAGTGTCCACGCCCCCCGCCCTCTGGCGGACGTCTCATTCCCACAGGCAGTCGACCCCCTCCCTTCAGTCTACGAGTCTACAGTGCAGGTGATTATCTCTTTTTCATATCTGAACTACAAAACCTATAGACCATATACATAAGGAGGGTACACACTTACAGGTAGAAATGATAGGCCCACCTGTCATAGGTCAACCTGCCATCCACCATGAAATGCAAGAAGATCCACACCTACAGTCTACCGTTCGTCAGTTGGTTGAAAATGTCAGAAGATGACGCTATTGCTGTGGTTGGTTTCTTATTTGTTATGGATTCAAAACGAAAACGTAAACCGCGAAGTGTGTGGTGTAAAGACTGGTTAAAAAAGAGAACAATGTTTTCACATGTGAACTTACTAAACGAACTGCGTTGCTCCAAAAGATTGGCTTAATTATTTAAGGTTAACAAACTTATTTCATTCTCCCTGGAAAAGTTACGCCATTAATTGAGAAAAAAGACACCGTTTTGAGGGCATCAAAACTGCGTCCCTGGTAGCACACGGTCCTAATTTTTTCAGTTTTTCCAGCAATCTTGCATAAGCAGCTTCTTTCCGAGGACGATGACTGTAGTCTGCACTCTTCACATTCCATACACATGGCTCACTACGATAAATCTCTATGAAATCTTCCATAATCTCTTTGTTCCTGACTGCCATTATTTCACTGCTGAAAAACAGCACTACCACGAATGATAAAAATACACAAAACGAATATGCAACGCAATGGACAATTGATATCAGAAGCAGTAAAAAAAAAAGTTGTGTACACCGTAATAAAGTGAGCTCTCTCGACACAACAACCTCTTGGAACACTGACAGGCGGACCGGATTCCTACACACTTGCAGGTCGACTGGTGGTGGAATCCTGCACCTGCCAAATTTTCGGAAAGGTGGCAGGCTACCTCAAAGTTACGAAAACTGAGAGTTATTGTTCATCTACATTCCGAGGTTGACCTGACAGGTTACCTGCGACAGGTGGACATGTCATTTCTACCTGTAGGTGTGTACCTTCCTTTCGAGCCAGTTCCATCAACGGGAGTTTTCCTTCGGTTAACCCAGGACCCTGCGTTTCTTCGTCAAAGGTGAAATGATCGTTCCACCAATGCTTGACTCGGGATTTTGTTGTGATAACGCATGGATTCTGGAATCCACCTGTTGGGGTGGGTTAACCCACGGACCAGCACTGATCCGCATCTTTGTCATCGCCCGCCATCTTAAAAAGTGGTGTACCTAACCATGTTTTTCCGTGTGTTTCTTCATAACACGACCCCTCCGTATTTCCGTAATTATATTTATTTACTATTCCGTCGTGATAAAGAAGAAACAATAAATCTGTCTTCGGAAGGCAATGTTTTCGTGGAGTTAGACCACAATTGGAAAATGACAATTCGTCGAATGATAATATGTAGGGAAAGAGTGAACCACTTGCATAAGTGGATGGGCAACGGTATTGACATTTTCATGTTTTACTTTGACACACTACGGGAAAAATCCATAGTTTCATAGCGTTACTTACTAAAATTTCTTTCCGCTTATTTTCACTTACAAACTTCCCGTTCCTGGGGAAATTTAGCTCTGCCATTCCTATCCGACGGAAATTATTCACTACTCATTGGAAACATCTCAATTCTTGCTGAAATCGAACATTGCCTACACTGCTCCGAAAAAAGCAGCTGAGCTATGTGCAAAGTAATTGATGAACTGTAAAGTGGTAAATGAAGAGTGTTTTGTCATAGGACAGTCACCGTTCGCACCCGATCTTTGCTGGACATTTGGCTGTATATATGTATAGATTAAAAATGGTATTGCAAATACAATTGCAATGGTTTTTGGATTTTGATTAAAAGCTGGGTAATTTATTAATTCGTTTAATATTAGGTAGTTTAAAACTCACCATACTGGTATCTCTCTAATATGTAAGTAAAATATTTATGAATTTTCAATTCTTCCAAATTTATACTTTTTCAAAGTAATTATTCCTGTTTCTGCCAGTTTTATTTTAATTTACTTTAAGGTGTAGTGTAGACGCATAGTCTAGTATTGTACAGCTGGGTGCCTCTTATTAAGAATAAGACTCGATCAGGGGACATAAGGTCTTTTGAACTTAAAAGACTTTGGTGTGCAAATTATTTGATTTTTTGAAGTCCTTGATTAAATGAGTTTTAATTTAGTGTCCTTGAAAAATGTTCACTTTTTAAAAAGAAGTATCTTGTTTTAATTTGTTTATTACTACTATTGTCATTTAATTTTCTATAAGTATGTTTTTGCCAAATAAATGATTAAATTGAAATGAAAATTAGTACATGAAACGATATTGCGGAATTTAACAACTTTCCATCAAGATACTGGTGTGCATTGCATTTCATTTGACTCACATACGTGAACAGGCAACTCGGTAATACATCACGGTGACCCACCGTGTCCCTTTTGAGAGTTATTTCTATCTAATGAAATTTCAGCGTTAATAATTCAGAGCGAGCGAGTTGCGTGGAGGACGTATCTCATTATCTGGCTCGCATGCGATAAACCACCAGACCTGGCCTGTAGTTAACGTTAAAATCATTATGGGGTCCCTTTCGTCGAAGGCCAATTTCAGCCAGCGGTGCAGTTCACATTCAGCCTTTTTAATAAATGCAAGGGGTCGCATGTGTCCGTGATGTTACCAGTTTCCGAGTAAGAGTGGTTCCTATTGAAAAAACCTTTTTTTTGTTATTTGTTTCGAGCTTCAAAACAAACTAACTAAGTTGAACCGTTGTTTAACCGTAGGTCTCTCTCTGATTTGGGTAACTATATTATCCGAGAGGTCCAAATGTTGGAAGTTAGGTAACAATGCACATCAATTTAATATAACACGTTTTGTATGTAGATATTATTATGACTGTTGTGCTGGAGAATTAAACCTTACTCAATTACGCACGTCTTATTGCCTATGGGGTAACTCAGCTACCGTTTGCATTAATACATGTGTAATAAAATCCAAGACTCACCGACCTGTTCTTGGATTGTGTGTAAACTCCGTTTTGTTTAACCCACAAACGAACGTTAGGAACAACAGGGGCTTTAACCTAATGAGTATTCAACTGACCCAGCTGAAAACTAATAGAAGCATAGCGACCTGTCGGCGACCCTGCAGTGAAGGTCTGTGAAGTTTCGTACGAGGGAATAAATCAGAAATATGGGACTGAAGTGAGGTGGATTTTCAAACATAAGGTCTGCAACACTAATGCCACAGGTAACAATAAATAAACAAACGAAAAATACCGTGAACTTTGGATGGTCAAACCTGTAAGGAGGATTTCGTGAGATCAAAAACCTGAATGAAAAGTACTCCCCTCCACCAATTCGTCTAATGATTACTAACGGACATTAATGAGGAAGTGACTAAGGATCAGGGGTAGAGTTCATTTTTAAAAGGAATTCAATGTTTAATCAGCTGTTTAAACAGACGTTGCTGATTTGGCCAATTGTTCATTTCCTAATCGTTTGTTCAGAAGTTCTGATCAGGGATGATTGCGTCTTCAAGTTAAACACTCATTCTTGACCGTACATAAACGCCTGATCTTCATTTAAACAGCCGTGTTGTATTGATTTTTATTTGAACCAACCGCGCGGGCTGAGATGGGTCTTGAAGTTGTATTTTTGCTGGAATTTTGGAAGGTCTCAAAGGAATCTGCATAATAAAATTTTATTTTGTCTTGGGTTTCTCCAGTTTTTTTTTTTTTTTTTTTTTTTTTTTTTTTTTTTTTTTTTTTTTTTTTTTTTTTTTTTTTTTTTTTTTTGGTAATTGAATATCTCCGAGAGTATATTTCTGAAGGTGAGGATTTCGTTGAACTCAAAATGTAAATGTGTGTTCACCAGATGACCTCGTATATTCCGTAAGCAGCCTAATCGCTTTGTGCACTGACGAGACCACAAATTCTGGGACAGATTCCTTTTGTCTAAGAATCTGTATCGTCATTACTCGGCGAAATTGAAGAAAATATAAAGCCACACATCAATTGGAACAACACAGAGGTTCCAGACGTCTGTCCACCTGCTGTTCCAGAGGTACTATGCTACAGATAGCATGGTAAGGTCATGCTCAGATTTCACTATGGTAGCCAGGTTGACAAGATGCCAAATTATCTAACTGGTTACCCACCATTTAAGTGATGTGCAGCCTCGATTCATGCATATGCCAACCAGTAGTGATGGCAGAATACTATAGTAAATATAGATTCCCCCGTTGAGTTGGTGAGCTATTGATTTATTAACGGAAAATTTCATCCGGAGGCAGATATACAGCGTTGTGTATAAGCAGAAAGAGGTATTTCAGCTTGAACGTTATTAAAACTGATATGTCTATTAACAAGTTTTAACAATTGAGCTTTTTCACTCTTAGTGAAATTTTTAGGTCTTTTACTTTCACTAATTTTGGAAGAAATCATTACGAACTCGAAGGAATTCCTATTAACAACGAAAACAAAGTAACGACGTAAATGAACAGCTCCCGTAGGTCGAATTGCTGTCTGTCTGTAAAGTACTTGCTCCCAGACACAGCGTATCTGTGTACCCCTTCTGGGAATTACTTGTTCCTTTTATCGTGACCGGGAAGTACTGCCTCCCGTAGGTCCAGCTATTTTCCTCTGGAAAAGTACTTGCTCCCACACACAGCGTACCTGTGTTCCCCTTCTGGGAATTACTTGCTCCTGCATGTAGTATTGCTGTTTCCCGTAACAGGGAAGCCCTGGCTCCAATAGGTCGAGCTGTTGTCCATCTGGAAATGTACTAGCTCCCACGCAAAGTGTGGTGTGTTCCCCTACTAAGAATTATTTTCTCCTGCATACAGAGTAGCGGTTTTTCCGTAGATCGAGCTGCTTTTCCCCTTAGGCAAATACTTGTTCCCTCATAGTAAAGCTAGTCCCTAAGTAACAAAAATTTACTGCTGTTACGTGAATAATAATTTTACTTCAGGGAACATCATGGCTTAAAAACCAGCGTCTTGCATATATTACAATATCATTTAAGTATCATTAATCAAATCCATAATATCACTAAATTTTGTAAAGCCAATTCTGATGTTCAAAATTTAGATAGTAATTAAATTTTAGTTAAAATTATCTCAATAATCATGTATTTTTAAATTTAGTTGAGAAAAACTCGAAAAATTAAAAAAAACTAAACTAAAAAATAAATTTAACTGAACTAGAATGTTGAAAAAAACTTACTTTATCAGTTCATGAGTTTGGACCTGAATGCGTGATTGTACAAGAAGATCAAATCTACACCTCACTTTTATTACCCCAATGGCTAAGTAGACCTTGCTACTTATCAAAAACCCAAGGGAACTCTATAAGTTCATAGTATCTCCGTCTGCGAAAATGCAGAATGTGAAGAGTCAAACACTTAGTTGAGGAACTGTCTCGGTTGCAAAGTAGAGATAATCTCACTATGAGATCACTCGCTAGTAAACTGTTGAGGTTCAAAGCTCCCTTCACCTCCATCAAGACCATCACCGCCAAAACTTGTGCACGATGGGCCTGGTTGGAGGTGGGGGATCCAGACTCCCAACTTTGGTAATCTACAAGTGGAAACCTCCCGCGGTCGAGCAACTACCGCGAGTTCCGTCCCTGAACTTGGAATTTCCCCTGATCGCGTCAACTCTGAAAGATAAATACCTGCTCGTAGAAGTTGCCATCTGCCTCACATGAGTCTCAGTTCGTTGGAATTGCTAACTCTCGTCTGCGCGGAGAAATAGGTATTTGTGATAAGCTGTAAACGCGTCAATCGGCAACTCATTTGTCCCAGTCTGCACATCATAAATATGTAACACGTTTCACGATAGCGTCGCACAACCATACCATTGAAACCTTACTCAAGAATAGCTTACCTCGCTCCTTAATAATATTGCTCATATTAATTTACATAAATTTTAATTGAACAAACGGTTTTTTTTTTCTTTTTAATCGAATAAATTTTTTTTATTTTAACAAGACGGTAACCGGGGGTGTATAAATTGGATAAATAGAAGGTAGGTAGTGACTGTGGAGGGGGGTAGGGGGGAATACGTATTTCAATTAATCGTTAACCATCTGAGGTACAGCTGCTCCATCTTCCAGCCCCAACGGTCGAACCTTCCTTCGAGACCCTCTAATGCGAAGTGAAACAGCTCGAATTATGGCAAACTGAACCTTCACTTTCACCCATCCTGAGAGTTGTGAGTAGGGACGGTTCCATTTTTCGGCTAGGACGTATGCTGCCCGTTTGGCGCCAACCCTTGAATCATCTCTTCCCTCCGTTGTTTTAGAACAGCTTCTCGTGCAACTTTTTCTTCCTTTATCACTGTCGATACCTACATAATTATTGTGTTCATTGTAATTTAGAAAGCTGCCGGTGCGAATGGACGTGGTAAGGATCTCACACAACCTCTCGGACGTTCGGAAAGCCTGGGATGAATTTGTTGGGTCAGAGACACCTAGACCCCCAAGTCTGGCTGGGAGGCTTAGAAGGTTCCCTTCTTCGTTTCCCACTTCCCGTCCCATGATGGCTGTCATCAGGCTTTGGCGAATGGTGTCCCACAGCGGACGGTATTCGTTGTCACACCCATCAACCACCCTCTGGGTGAAAGCCCACTCAAATTGAAGTGACTTTGTGAACGCTGCGTGCACGGCTTTAGGACTCTCTTGAGCTGCAGCTGCAAATTTTTCAGTATATTCAACCCATTCCTCTACTTTTTGTTTTACGTACTCCCTTTTATTTGCCAAACAGCCTATCACGCCATCAGCCATCTAGTCGCATCTCTCAGTCTATCTTGTACTACCAGCCGTGTGAAAATCCTAACAGTATGGTTCGTCACGTCCCCTCTGGGCGGTACCTTCAGCTTTTTGTCACATCGCTCCGCTTCCTGCAGCAATTCGTCGTACTTTTCGGATTCCCAAAGTTCCATCCGTCTTCGCAGCAGTCGTCTAATGTCTTCCCCGGACGTGATCATTTTTTCTCTCTGCAATACTGTAGCACAGAGGATAAATATTCTTTCCGAATTTTGTGCTCTTCTCGCTGTTGACTGTTTCTCGTGAGCTAGTAATGAGACGAATTGGCGCCCTACAGCACCCTGTGGTAGGATGTACTGCTTACCTTGAAGGCGCATGGCACGACGCCACCGAGAAGTCCAGAATGGATCGTCTTGGCCCTCCTCATTTAATAATGGGGCTCCAAATCCGTCTCTGAACAACTCTTGCATGTATTCTGGGACTGCTTCTTCAATCTCTTGATGCATTTGTTCAACCTCTGATTCATTTGAATTATTTGGTTGGGCAATATTGTCTTGACCACTAGATAGGTGATTGGAGGATTGAATGTTTTGCGCTTCTCTTGAACCACATCGTCTAATATGAGCGTTGATTCTTACGTATAGTCTTCCACAATATGGGCATGCCCGTCTGTCTCTGTGAATACCTCCGTTACTTGCCGGAGAAGAATTGAATGCTTCACTTGTGTTGTTGGAAGTTTCCGCCATTTAGTTGGTTAGGTACCCGGTGATCACATTTTCCGCGGCAACTCGTCCTATCAACTTCCAAAACTAAAAATTTTCCTGAAAATTCCTAGTAAAAACACAAATGGGTAAGATTTTCTAGTATAACAATCTAATTAACAAAAAACTTTCACATGATGCCCCCTCGATTAACCCGGTTGCCAAAATTTGTCACTTTTCACCAATAAAAACCACTCAAACTGAACAACTTTTGTAAGAGCAAATTTTACACAACAAGCATAACAACGAGCGTCTCAATAATAGTTTATGTAAACTAACGAACGGTTAGTTTACATAAACGGATTTAAAGTTACCATTTTTGGTAAATATATGCGACGTTCTCGTATAGCAATAGGCATTCCCTGAACCAAAAAAACAGCTTCAACACAGCTCAGTTGGAGAAACCAACTTCCTCTGGAAAGGAAAAAACAGTTACGCACCTATGCTGGAGCATGTACGTCCACTGAAGGGGGAAAACAGCTACACAGCTATGCTAGAGCAAGATTTTCCATAAAAAGAATGAAATATTGAAAAAAAAAAAAAAAAAACTATGCTGAAGCAAGTTGAGGGTTTCTTGAAGAATAAAAACAGATACTTTTCAATATTAGAGCAGGTAGTTTCCCTGAAGGGAAAAAAGGTGCACAACTATTCTGGAGTAAATACATCCTCTAAAAGGGAAAAACATGTACAAACCGATGCTGGAGGCAGTAATTCCCTAGAAGGGGGAAAACAGCTACACAGCTATGCCAGAGAAACTCATTCCATGATAGAAAAAAAAAAAAAAAAAAACAGCGAAAAAGCTATGCTAAAGCCCATAGGTGGTTTAGAAGAGGTAAAACAGTTACACAGTTATGCTGAAGCAAGTATTTCCCCTGGAATCAAAACATCCTAACAAATATACTGGAACAAGGACTATCCTTTTGATAGGAAAATTAGCTATACGGCTATAGTGGAGCAAGTATGTAGTTACCTTGAAGCATAAAAAGTGCTTCACTTCAATTATTGAGCAAGTACCTACTGTACACCAAGGGAGGAAAAAGCTGCACAAGTATGCTGGAGCAAGTATTTTCCAGTGAAGGAAAAATGCTACGCAGCAGCCGTGCTGTATATTTAGTACTTTACCTGAAAAGTAAAAAAGGCTACACGCAAGTAGGACAAGAAGCCTCTCATACCTATCACAGAGCATACGTATAGTTTTGTAGGTTGATTGGAAACTTCCACCACTTCCTCGGATGTTTGGAAACTACGAATTCGTATTCGAAACTGTGTTGTTTAAATAATGATAATTGAGCAGAGATGAATTAAATACAGTTTAGTCTTAACGAATCCAATCACCAAAATGATGGAGTCGGAAGCTGAATTTTCTCATGAGGCTAGAACAACATTGAATTCGTAAATAGGAAAATGGTCCTTAACCATCTCATAGGTACAACAAGACAATAAAATCACCCCTTCTACACAAGCACTAGAATATTCCGACGTCCTCAAAACGAGCTTCCACAAATTCAGTTATTTTCTAATCTCTCCCTTCCCCCATCCCTTCGCTCTCAGCCTCCCTCTGACCGAAAAAAGTCTCTTGGAATCCCATTCCCTGTGGTATATCTTAAACCAACCGCCGGCTCTCAGAAATATATTTCCCTACTTCTCAACAGATAAGTGGTTGGCACATGAAATTTAAATTATTCTCTCGCCACCTTTTTCTCGACCTCTCAGAGAAAAACCTCCATTGCACTACTTCCAAAATTAATATAGCGGTTTCTCATAAAAATCCCATTTTCATGTTAACTTTCTTTCCGACTGTTGAGCCTAATACACTTTTTCCCGGTTTCCTCCCTCAATTGAAGTATAAGCGATGAAATTTCAGTTTAAGTCGTTGGGTTAGATTGATCAGTTTATTGCACCACCTTTTCCTTCTCTTTGGGAGTACTAACCTGTGTGGGTCTTGGCCTCCCTCCCTTTTCATCGTTCATATCGGCACGGATCCTCATGGTCCTCAGATTGATGGGCCAGTTTATCAGTTACCAACATTAACTGAAGGATAGCTATACCGAGTATAGCGCTGTACTTAAGGCAAAGAATGTGAGTCGTTTACCAATGCCAAATTTTCTAGTGGATAAAATTATCTCTCAGATAGGATTGTACTGTCTTACAGATCCTCGTGTCGTTAGCATCCTCGTTGGTGTCCGTAGGCAACAAACTAAGGGCGTTATACTCATGGGAGCTACATTTTTCTCCATGCATCTCCTATTAAAAAAAAAAAAAAAAAAAAAAGTCTGGCGTTATTTCCACACCAGTATCCATCATATATCCAGGTCGGCAAATTAGAAACTACCACCTTTTTGCCATTCCTGCAGAGTACCTTACGTACGCAGAGTAAGCATACCTTCCTAGAGCTTAGAAATAGACTCACGGATTGCGACATTATATTCCAACTTGAATTATTTTGAATGATGAATGGTTGGTAATAAATTATTGAGATCGGCTACGGACTCAATTTCATCTTGGATCTGCGTTAGAATGCAAAGAACCGTATCTCTGTCCTACCGAAACCTCAATAATATTCACTATTCCCATTAGCGATTATTTTGTAGAAAATGAGTCATTTTAGTAGGTGCTCTAAACGGGATCTTACTAGGTATTATACGCTCTTCTTTCCCATTCATCAAGTTCTGCTGCGGTAGAATCTTCGTCGTCGCTGGTATTTGAAAACAAATCTCAGCGAACTAAATCACTCCCCATTTCAAAACGGAAGTTAGTGAAAAAAACGTTTTCTATTTCCACGAAAAATAAAGAGTTACAATGTTAAATCGATTTCGACGGTTAGTCTATCATCAGTAACAAACAATAACTGAACACACATTAGAAAGGACACGGCTTTTATTGTCACAGCTTTTATAATCCCCCTTCACTTTGCTTGCACTTAATTGGTAGTTCCTCCTGCCCCCTTTCCCTTCTCTGTACCAGTGGGATTCAATCTCCCTTCACCTGTGACTATAGAAGCTGTGTCCTACCTAATGTGTCTCCAGTTATCGTTTGTTACTGATGATGGCCTAACTGTCGAAATCAATTTAGCATTGTAACTCTTTATTTTTCATGGAAATATATAATGTTTTTCACTAACTTCCGTTTTTACAAATCTCAAAATTTATCCCTTGGAAGGTACAAAAAATCAAAGGCAACCCAACCAAACTTATTATTCAAACAAAATTTGTGAACAAATGAATTTGATTTAGGTCATAAAACCAGATAAATTATAACTCCAGATAAGGTTTGACAAGGTATGGATAAAACACTATCCCCCCAATCGTGTTAACTGGAAGATAACACTATCCCTCAGATTAATCTCCCTTATCCGTTGGTAAATGTGATTAATAAACCGGCCCTGCCTCCACCTAGGTAAGCCCATAGAGCTATACTTTTCCCCATACTTTTCTCCTAGGTACATTTATGGGACCCGACTTCTCTTTCTATCTATGAGGTTCCTCACAACCTTTGAAATCCTGTTCTAAGACATCCAAATCACGTGACCCATCTACCATAACCGTTGTGCTTTAATAAAACGCACGATGTTTCCAGCTGCTGTATAATTGAGAATTACGGAGAATCCCCCAACCCATCCAATCCAAGCCATTAACACACAGGGCTCCCAAGATCAAGGAGGTTATGATTGAACCTTCTATTAGAATGTTCTAGAATAGAATGTTCTGTTATAACCTCCTTGCGTAATATTCGCCTTTCTCTCAAAGACCAATAGAGAGGAGAGGATCGGGCGAGCACGATCTTGAGCTGTTCTCTGAAGAATCCTCTATTAGCTACTCCGTCTGCCTTGATCTCTTGGCAGCAATAGGTGATTAATCTATATTCATCCACGGTAATCCTCTCCTCCTGAATATAAACTTGGTATTGTCAATCGTTGCATTCAACATCCCTGTCTCCTCCCTCGTTCAAGTTGGCATGAGGCGAATTATCACTCCGTAGCACATCAGTTACTTTTCCCCATTCCTTGTAATGGGAATGGGACATTCAATTACCGTTGCATTCAAGAGGAAAAAGTAATGGGTGCTTGATATGAAAATTCCTTCAATTGGAAATGTTTAATGGGAAATTTATTACAAGCCCATTACTTTTCCTATTCCATACTTTTCCTATAGGTGAAATGTATGGTTAAAAACTGATTTTAGCATACATATTACATATATGTTTTCATAATAAGTAAAAATCCTTGTGCTATGATTCATTGTGAGGTTTGACGACGACGCCAACATATTTCGTTCAGTAAAATAGTGTAAAAATGGTAGGTAAATTGATTCATTTCATTGTAAGCGAGTTTAATATCTTGGAGACTTTGGGAGTCACCAATCTCGCACCTAGTGAGCGCGTAAAAAATGAGAGTCACTTAAGGAGAAGTTCCAGTCATGCAGCATATGAGAGAATTTTCGTAAATTATCGTACCATATAATGTTATATTGTTTTGAAATTTGAGTGCAAAGAAATCGTTAACCACAAATTTTATGGCAAACTAAATCGTTCTATATAATATTCTATAATTTAAAAAAGATTTTAGGTTTTTAGCTTTTTTGGCAGTTTTTATCGATTTTTCAGCAAATAATAACAAAATTTAAGTACACTTTTCAGCACAATATTGTGCGTGCATTTTTTACTTTCTAGTTCATTGATGTTGAACTTCTTTTGACTAAAATTCTTATGAAAAATATAAATTTAACAATTCAGCCAATTTTAACGTTTTTAGCCATTTTAGTGATTTTTTTTAGCACATTTTTCGAAATATTACCAATTTACCGTACTCAAAAAGTGCTGGCCAACGAAATCATCCTTTCATTTGAATAGATCGATTTTTTGGCGCAAGAACGGAATTTGGACCTTTTCCGTTAATTCACTACCATTCTTTCATTCTGACCTGTATGTCCAACTAATCTGTATTTTTACTAAGGGATTGACTACTTGATGTTATGTAATTTTGAGATGCGAGCTTGCGAGCATCCAGACCATCAAACTATACACATCATTCTGACCTACATGTCCAACTAATCTGAATTTTTACTAAAGGATTGACTACTTGATGTAATGTATTTTTTAGATGCTAGCTTGCGAGCATCCAGTCCACTAAACTATACACAGCATTCTGATCTATTTTACCACAGTGGACGTGGACTTGATGATTGGGGAACAGTTCTAAGAACAATAGAATATATATCAAGCGGTAGTGAATTAACGGAAACGAATAAAAGGGGTGGTAGTGAATTAACGGAAAAAATCCCGGAATTTTTATGACAATTCTAAGGAGTGTTATCGTTTGGAATGACATATTTTATATATATATATATATATATATATATATATATATATATATATATATATATATATATATATATATATGTGAGTGTGTGTGTGTGTGTGTGTGTGTGTGTGTGCGCGTGTGTGTGTGCGTGTGCGCGTGCGTTTGCGCGTGCGCGTGTGCGTGTGCGTGCGTGCGTGTGTGTGTGTGTGTGTGTGTGTGTGTGTGTGTGTGTGTGTGTGTGTGTTTGTGTGAAAAAGCCTTAAACTCCAGGATTCGTTTCATAATACCTCTACCTCGGATTCCAGTGAAAGAACGGATTCCAGTGAAGGAAATTTTCGAAAATTTTGATTTTAAATTTTTTGGAGCTATTGCAATATCTTCATTTTCTACAAAAATGCGCTAAAAGGAGTTTTCGGACCTATTGAGTTTGTCCAAACATCGTATTTTCTAACCAAACATCGAATATTTTGCAGAGTATTATTTGAAAACTATATTTCTTCCAATATTATTGTGAAACTTTTTACGGGCATGAAGGAAATGGGGATTTTACATCTACCGACTCTATCATTTTCGTTTTTTCGATGTATGAACATCGGTTCAAGCTGATGTTTACCAGTTTATACAAATACATACAAGCAACTCCACGTGAACTGCACCCTCACAAACTAATAAAATTTGGAATTTATTATTTTGTGACGATTACAAAATTGCTATTATTGACTTATGGCTTGTGTTTTGCTCACCTGTGTTTATTTCTTATCTTTACTTATGACATGGGTGTTCTGATCATGACAAATTGGTGCTTAAATGAAATTGGTTTATGAATAGTAAAATAATAACATAAAGAAGTAATAGTGGGTGCGAAAAGGGATTGGGGCTTGGGTGCTAAAAATGTCAAGTTTTGAGGGTCGGGTGCGAATTGTCAAACACTCGAGAATTTGAGCCCCATCGAGCAACTATTTATTATAATTACACACTACCCTCAGAAATACTGCAACGAAACGCATACGTATTCAAGAGATAGGCAACATTTTTCGGGATCTCTCTCTCTCTTTCTCCCTCTATTTCTCGATCTCACTCTTTCTCTCTCCCTCTTGCTCTCATTTCTTCTCTCTCCCTCATCACAGTCTGCTGAGGAAGGGTATTGACCTCCATCTCACTAATGAAATGACAGCAGACAGGCGGAGTCGGGTCGTCCCCATTCTTTGATGCAACTTGATCCTTGTTACTTCCAACAGAAGCGATTGGGATTCAAGATATTTGCTTCGAAGGAAAGGCCTGAAATAAAGCAGTGATGGAAAGAACCTTGTTTCCAAGGAACCTTATTTGAAATTATAATCAGGTATCAATTACTCTACAACGCTGATGCGAGCTAAGTCACTCGCGACTAAGTTGTGGAAACCCATTTCAATAAAAAACGGAAGTTAAAGGAGAACGTTGTATAATTCCACGAAAATAAAGAATAGCAATGTTAGATCGATTTCGACGGTTAGGTCATCATCAGTAATAAAAATTTACTAAACATACGTTAGAAAGGACACAGCTTATATAGTCACAGGTGAGGGGAGGTTGAATCCCGTTGTTCGAGAGAAAGGAAAGTGCATGAGTTATACTTCCAATTAAATACATACAAAGTGAAAAGTGTTATAGCTAATCGGAGGGACGCTAGATCGATTTCGACGGTTAGGTTATCATTAGTAACAAACAATAACTAAACATACGTTAGAAAGGACACAGCTTATATAGTCACAGGTGAAGGGAGGTCGAATCCCGTTGGGCGAGAGAAAGGAAAGTGCATGAGTTATAACCAATTAAATACATTCAAAGTGAAACGTGTTATAACTAATCGGACGATGAATTGACGGGAAGGAGAATAATTATATATCTGGTTTCAACAAGCGATTACATGCTTTACAGAAATGGATCAATCAATGGTGTAATATACTGAGGGATATCCGTATTTAAACATTTACCAGACCTGTTACTTTCTATGATTTCGATATTTTCCAATACATTCAACCTCTTTGGACGAAAATGAAGATATTCTACAATCTGAGTATTTGCCAGTAGAGTATATACAATTTATAGAATTTCTTCATTTTTTCAAAGGGTAGTAGAGAGGTCATATGTTGAACTTATTACATAGGTACATCATGAACAACGTAACAATCCGCTCGCATCGTACGTTTCAGGCCATTCAGAACAACTTTGGTTTTTCCGTTAGGATGTATGTATGTCTGTGTGTGGGTATATCCATCGTCCGCAAATATTTGTAACAAACTTAATTTTTACAGTTTCCATTGATTTTTATGACATTTTCAGGAAATGTACGGGTTAGAATGTAGATGGTCTCTTGTTCACTAATCAGTACTTCGATCTGAGCATGCGCAAACGTAAGACCCATTAAGAATAATCGTGTCTTATTCGTGCGATCTCACTCTAATTCGAACAGTAGTCGGGGAAAGACAACTCGATCGTCCCTTATACATTTCATCACTCAAAAATTATTAGTTTTTACTGTGTATTCGCAGACGTGATATCCATCAAGCAATATTTCCTCTTGGTATATTTTTCTGATCTCGCTCAAATTCAGAGAGCAGTAGGATAATGACGATTCGAATACCCGATATGAATATTAGAACGATCTGCCATTAATAAACGCTGCCCTTGTGTGAACCTCTAATATCTGTAACATGCTAACTTCTATCACATCGCATCAAATACCTTCCGGGTGAAGATTTTATGAATGATGACCATTCCCTCATAAAATGTGGAGGGATAAATGACAAAAAACTGGGATTTTCCCACACTTTCCGCTAGTTCTTTTCTAGAAAACGGAGGGTTGAAAGCGATGCAATTGAAAAATTGATTCGAAATCAGCAGAAAATTTTACATAAGTTAGGCACATTTGGAAGACATGTGAATTGGAAAAGTTTTCAATGAAAAATCCTGAAAAGTTTGTGCACCAAAAAGGTGAAAACAAGCTATGTTATGAAAAATCGAGATAAATGAAACTAACGGACCTCGGATTCGGATACAGCACATCAAATAACTCGAGAAACCGACAAGCTATACCCGGATGCAAAACCATCTCTTGTGAAGTAGTGTATCAGTTAATTAATATGATTTATCACACGTGTTTTTTGCGCAGACTAACTAACTAGCTAACCACTCTAGCTAACTAATTAATAAATAATCAATGTTAATTTCTTAGACACTAAGTAGCTAACAAAGCCAAATTCTTTCAATAACAGACGGAATACCATGAAAAATCATAGACTCATAAAGTAAGTAAACACTTCAGACTGATGTGGTTCCCCAATCTCAGCACCAATCCGGTGACGTCCTTTACTTCCCCAATTCACGGAAGAGATACATATCAAATACTTTCCGGGTGAAGTCATTCATATTATGAATGAAGACCATTCCCTCATGAAATGTGCAGAAAAAATGACAAAAAACTGGGATTTTTCCCCACTTTCTTCATTTTTTAAAAAAGAAAACGGAGGGTTGAAAGCGGTGTGCAATGTAAAACTTGAGGTAATATTCGGAATCATCTGAAAATTTTACATGTGTTAGGCACATTTGGAAGACATGTGATTTGGAAGAGTTTTCAATGAAAAATCCTGAAAGATTTGTGCTAAACGAAACAAACGGACCTCGAATTCAGATGCAGCACATCAAATAACACGAGAAACCGACAAGCTCCACCCGGATGCAAGACCATCTCTATATTTTGTGAAGTAGTGTATCAGTTAATCAGGATGATTTACATCACACGTGTTTTTTTGCGCAGACTAACTAGCTAGCTAAGCACTCTAGCTAACTAAATAATAATCAATATTAATTTATTAGACGCTAAGTAGCTAACAAAGCCAGATCCTTTCAATAGCAGACGGAATACCATGAAAAATCATAGACTCATAAAGTAAGTAAACACTTCAGACTAATGTGGTTCCCCAATCTCAGCGCCAATCCGATTACGTCCTTTACTCCCCCAATTCACAGAAGAGATACGCCCCAAATACCTTCCGGGTGAAGCCATTCCTTTTATTATTTTTCCTTCTTTCTTCCGTCTCTCAGTGGTGATGCTAAGCCCAAGACGAGGAAGAATCTAGGTCATTTCTTGGTACTGTCTAACATCAAAAACGGAAAGACCTCGTGTAGTTGCCCTCAAGGAAATTGCTGGTAATAAAGTGAATAGAAGAGATATCACGTCTTCTGGCTTGAACGCTAACTATATTTTATAACTTACACCCTCACTTCACCTCATGAATTCGTTTCCTTTATTTGTAATTTCCTCTCTAGCTCTTTATTAAAACAGGTACGTGAAATACTTAGATACAAGACATTTCAGATTTTGTTTATGGTTTTAAGAGCTACCAGAAAGAGGTATGTTGTTTAGTTAGGAAGGTAACCGCCATTTCATTAGCTAGAAAAGTGTACTGGACAATGGGGGCAGGACGGATTCGAATAGCGACCACAGCAAACCTGGTGGTATGTGCAACTAATCTGAATTTTTACTAAAGGATTGACTACTTGATGTTTTGTCATTTTGAGATGCGAGCTTGCGAGAATCCAGACCATCAAACCGCAAAAGTCAAAAGAACAGTTTCTGCGAAAATCAAGAATTTTAGTGCAGTGGCGAATTCACTATCGAAAATCAGCTTTATTGCTTCTGATTTTCGACAACCTGGGAGTCGTCAAGTTGTCAAACAGTAATGAAATGACCCTCATAACTTTCCAACAACTTTCCAAGTAACCTGGATCCAACCACATTGGTATACCTAACTGTTTTCCTAACCACCCACAAAACATACTCATACATTACTTATCATTACAAGGTGTCGAGAATATTGCTCAAATAAGTGTTGTAAGTATATAATAGAACATTGAAAATTTTACTTACAAAGTTATGATGAAAAATCTAATTATATTTAATTGAATTTGGCCAAGAAAAAATCTATAAATACTACAAAAAAGATAAAAATCCAAAATCTCTTTTTGAATAGCAGGTTATTATTTAGAATACGTTTTTTGTCATAAAATAAATAGTTTGAAATTTCTTTGCACTCATAAAGCTCAAATTTCAAAAGAATTTAACTTTACACAATATGACAATTTACGAAAATTCGCTCATACGATCATGCTGCGTGACTGGAACTTTTTATTTACACATGCCCGGAGCACTGAGTGTTTGTGAAAGATGGTTTTTATCTTGACCTTCTCATTACACCATGCTTACTCTGCAACATGATAATAAATTGAGCCTAATAACAAATTTTCGTGTATTCATGTTTCTCACTCTTTCCACGAGCATAGTGCTAGTAAATGACAGTCAGAAATGACAGCGCCTCGTCCTAGTTTCTATTCCCCATGTTACCTCATAACCAGAATGGTTTGAGAAAGGTTTTGGCAGTTGAATACGTTTTTACGGATACGTTCTTGAAAAGGTTGTTATCTAACAATGACATGTAGCGGCACGAGAAAATGACTAGTAACAACGATACATATAAAAAGGATATTGTCACCATTGCCTTGTGGGCTCCGATCTAACTAATTTCTTTCTTATTCAACCTATGAAGCTAAAAATGGAAATGGAAGTTAAAAACGTATACAAAGCTCATTAGTACCTCTTTTTAGGTTTTAGGCGCAAGATTTGTCCCCCCTGAAATGAAGGTATCTCTCAAAGTGGAATTCGAAGAAACACGTATTCTAGGTATTTAGAAAAAACAAACACGTATTCTGCGTACCTCGGAGAAAAGCTTGTTCTACGCTCATACCTCTTCAGCCTTAAGGCCCAATATGTTTTTTCCTGATAATATATGAAGTCACCTCTCACAGAGTATTACGAAGAAACACTTATTCTAAGGATTTAGAAAAAACACGTATTCCACGTATCTTGGAGAAAATCTTATTCTACACTCATCACTCTTCAGCCTTAAAGCGCAAGGTTTATTTTCCTGATATAAAGTTACCTCTCAAAGTGGAATTCGGAGAAACTTTAATTAGCATCTCTTTTTCGTAAGCAACTAGAAAGGTTCGAGGTATTCCTCTAGAAATGGATTATAAATCCAGTCGTATTGAACTCAAGGTTTCAGAAAATACTTTACACACTACTGCGTCAAACCTTCCATTTCTCCACAATAATTACAATAATGAAAGCTTCGATTGTGTTTGAAAGAAATCTAGACTTGAAACTTGATAAATTCTAATTGGATTTTTCCAGAAAATTTTCACCATTAAGTACACTTATTTTTTCGTGCTCCTTTGACTGACCTTTTATCACCGATTCGTGATGCGCGTACTAAGGTTGGAAATTGTTTGATCGTTTACAATTCTATAAATTGAAACCAAAAAATTGTACCAAATCGTACCAAATAACATCAAACAACATTTTGACTCAATATTTGTATTCTAGTGCTCAATAAAAGGGTGGAGAGGGATTCAGTGGAAAGAAAAGTCTTACGGGAGTTGTTATGCACTGCTATAAGTAGTAGTATACTTTTTTGGGATCCTGCCGGAAGTACTACATAGTACTGATGTAATTGTCAATACGTACTAAACGACCTATGCATGAAGGTTCCGGGTCAATATTTTTTAGTAATTTTTTTTAGCTATTTTTAGTAAGAGAAATGAGAAATGATTCATTTTTTGGATCATAATATCCTTTGCTAAATTTATTTTAATTATGTACAATGTTATTTTTATAGTTTTAGATTGACTGTATGGTTGTAGATTTTAAATGTCTTGCAAATTGACTCTTTGATCTATACACTGAGTGAATATTGGAATTAATATTTATATGTTGCGCCCTGGAAAGGGCGTTTATCGTAGGAAAGTTTGTCTCCAGAGAAAGGCATTTTACTTAAATATTACTTTTTCCTTCTTAATCTCAACGATCTTTCACAGTCCTCACTCTCCTCAAACTCAGCGATCAATCGTAAGAACAGCAGTCGGAACTCGTGATAGCTCGCTCTCCTTCACCTAGCCCAAACTCGATGATCGTAACAACAGCAGTCGGTACTCATGCTCCTTCACCTTGCAACGGTATAGACGATAGTACGGCAATCAGTTAACTGTGGTCAATTTATAACCTCGGTTGCTAAAGGTGACGTCATAAACAGCCAATCAGCATCAAGCAATTATTAGCTTTGTACTACATAGAACAGGTGACTTCATGAATAGCCAATCAGTGTCTAGCAATCATCCGATTTGCACTACATTGAACAGGTGACATCATGAATAGCCAATCAACGTCTAGTGCTTGTATTGTGAGTGGAGAGGGGAGGGGATTTGTTGCAAAATATTCGTAATTCTAGCTTAAAAAAGCACTTTCTTACCTTGTGGATGCTTACTCCATGTCTGGATGAACCGTTTTACACTTCAAACTGTTCACTTGAAACTGCTCACTACGTGTACACCCGAATTCTAGTTTGCGAGACTGTGCACTTCTAAGCTTAGAATAAATTCGAAATAAAAATGGCAACGGGCAAAATGCAATGGCAAATGGAATGGGTTATAAAGTATGTACTTGAAAATTACTATAAATGACAGCAACACCTTGGTTAATTACACTTGGAAATTCTATCAGTCACTCCGAGTCGGACGGATTCTCAAGCAAGACTGATTTCTGTGTAGCACCGTTTTTTTCCTCTTGGGAACTATTTGCTGGCGTTAGCGTCTGCAGAGAACGGATGTTTCTAAGCTGATATGACTCAACTCCACTGATTCCCCTCGAGAACATTAATTTTACTCTCGGTCGAGCCGTTCTGGAGGGAAAAAATCGAGCTCGACCCACAGCTAGTATCCACGCAACATTTCAAACGTGTTTAAAACAAATTCACTTTTTTTAATTTCACGTTTGTAGAACTACTTACCAGCTCGAATGTATAAAAACCTACATAGACAGCGGACCTAAAGCGTCATTGAGGGCTATGCACTACATAGTGACCCAGTACCTTCATGGGTAGGTCATGTAGTACGTTTTGACAATTTAGTACATCAGTGATATGTAGTACTTCGGGCCAGGGTCCCCAAAAAGTATACTACTGCTATACAAAAATACATTTTTTGCTATACATTTTTTCCAAGTATTCCCTCAGTACCCAAGTTTGAACCATCAATATTGGACCATATTCTTGTGGTTTTTTAGTTTACCCACGTGTTGGTGGTTCTTATGGTATTTTTTGGTAAACCGATTGCTGGTCCATGCTCTACAAATGGGGTTCGGAAGCCCCTTCTTGCAAGCTTATCCGCCTTTTGGTCACCAATAATTCCACTATGCCCCGGCAAACGAATGAGTTTCTATAAGGCGTTGAGAGTTTGCATCCAGCAACAGACCGTGATGTGATGGTTTGAACCGTTAACGCTTTTATTGAGCTTGACTCTAAATAGAACTAGGGACTCTATGTGCTCTATATCCTATTAAGGACGGAATTCATAGACAAATCCTGAGTGTATGTGTTCACTCGCACTCACCTAAATGGAGGGTCACCCTCCACTCATCAGTTCCAATTCATAGTTGAGTAGGATGGTTCACTCAACAGTTAGGGGCACACTCAGATTACATGAGTTTAACGGTGCACTCAGGGGACACTCAACACTTTTTCAACATAAGTTGGCAGCCCTGACAGTATGTTGTTGGGTAAGTTTCCCTGGTTTGAGGGAAAAAAGGACGGGAAAATTCCCTCTCACATTCCGCACTGATCAATAACAGTTCTCAAAGGTTACACTATTATCCTTGTTCCTTGGGGAGACAGGACATAGGCCTTATCAGACAAAAACCAAAGTTATTAGTCCTCCCGCCTGAATCGGAGCAGCCATAAGTTGAAGTGAATCCTCGTTGCTTGTTTGTTGAAGTGCTGATAATTTGTGTTTTATCTATTAATTTGTAGTATTGAATTGTATAATTATGTATAGAGTTGTGACGAAAAAGAAGTGAGAAAATGAGAATACAATGATTCGCCAGTTAGTTTTGAAGAACAGATATATGAGGTTGAAAATAAGAAGAGTTATGGTATAATGAGACTGTTGGACGAAAAGAAGACGTGAGGTTTTCAAAGAGCTTCAAGCAATCACATTTTCTTGGAATTCTCATTGATTGTACATCCTGATGAATGGAAGGCAGGTACCTCCCACCAACTCATTCCACAAACCAAGATGAATCGGAAAACCATGCTCTTCATACTTATTATGTAGGAATCGCATAAAATCAAAGAGCGGCCAGCACTTATAGCTGTGGTGGTTATAAATCCTTTTCATTTATTTTAGGCTCCTTCAGGTTCGTAGTCGTCCATGTCCGTCTCTTTCCCGAATAGGAATAGTTTGCGAAATATTTCGTTGTTGATTATATAACATTCAAATGGGATCTGTCGGTCACATCAAACATGTACTTAACTACCGTTTAGGAACAGCCTACCTACTCTTATGTGTGCGTACTCTTATGAAGTTTTTGAATAATCTCCGAACTAAATAAACGATGTATGTTCTATTATATTACCAGTTCCTATGCCTACGTGAAAATAATAAAAGTTATCAGTTGACACACTTAAGTGACCTCCTGCCGTCACTCAGAATTTTAGACCGTTGAGCTGAGGGTGAAACTCACCTCAACGCCATTTTTTGTTTATGAATCCCGTTGAGTGTGCATTTGGGTTGCACACTCAGTGCACCCTCAGAGTCGCCCTCAAGTCACGTCTATGAATCGCACATCGATACACTTAGGAGCCCAATCAGACTCAATTCCTGTCTCTTTGCAGCTGCAGCCTCGATTACCATAAATTCTGCCTAGAATACCGAGGTGTGGTTCTCTAGTGGAATTGAGACATTCCAACTGGGTTCAGCTCCGTTTACTCTTTTCCTGCATCTATTTTAGACCTAACTAACTGTCTACCAGATAATGGCATTGAAGCCGCGGACAGACATAGAGATTCGTCATGCTCAAGGTCTATACAATAACCATTTTACACCTTATCCAACACGTTGAATCAAGGGAGAATAACAGAAAATAGAAGTGAAAGAGTGGAAGAAAAACACGCGTGGGGGAAAAGTGGGTTTTTCGGGAGTGCCGTTGGAGTAGAAAGCAATGAAGATGCTTTGGGTCAGAGGGTTAAGTCAATACCTGGAGACTGATGAGAACATCTCCCTTTCCATTCTCCTTTCCCCCGCTATTCTTCTCAGGGCTGAGTCAGGTCTCCTGTCTACCTCCTTCACCCAACTCCTCTTATTCCCTCGTCCTTCGTTTTTTTTCTTATTTTTTCTTTCTCTTTATACCCACGGAGCGCGAGCCTTCCTGCCTTTTCAACCCTGACTCTTCTAGACACCAATATGCTTCCTATTTTTTCCTTTTTTATTCTTGAATGCCCACGGAAGGCCGGAGCTAAACTCACCCCCCACTCTATCCATCCTTCTGGCTCAACACCCTTATTTCATATATTTCCAGCCGCGGTCTTAAAGCCCCATATGCGTCCGTCTAGCCGCATATTGATAGACGTACGAGGGAGGCTTTCTCTTAAATATATATTTAAAACTAGCTGGTTCACCCGTGCGTCGCACAGGTTGACTTGAACAATATCAAATAGCCTGTGACCCAAGTTAAAATCATAGCATTTTCACGTCAAATTGGAGGTTTTCCATTTCAAATTGGAGGTTTTACACATCAATTTGTAGGTTTTACACATCAATTTGGAGGTTTTTCATTTCAAATTGGAGGTTTTACATTTCAAATTGGAGGTTTTCCATTTCAAATTGGAAGTTGACGGAAATGGTTCGTTTCACATTAGTTTTAAACGCCGCAACGCTAGCCCGCGTAGAGGGCGGAAACACCCGGTGATTCTGAAAATACCTACTCCGTGCAACACAACATGACATAGTCATTCCATCCGTCTCTTCCAAATGCCATTCTTTTGAAGGTGCCTGTTGATTCGCCTCATTCTAAAGTCTCTAATTGCCGCCGTTAGTTACGACTTGCTATATTTTTGTGACATGAGTTTGGACGACGAAGAAATGAGACCGCGTTTCGTTCGCCGATCGAACCATACGGTAAGAAGTAGTGAGAGTGACGAAGATGCTGAAAATGAGGGGATTCCTTCCACTACCCGACGACGTCGAGGACAATACGGTAGGTACACTATAGAACAAAGAAAAATGTTTCTTAGAATGTACAAAGAAGGACATACTACTAAACATGCGGCTTCTATAATCGGCATCAAAGAGAGTACATTGATGCCGATTATAGAAGCCGCATGTTTAGTAGTATGTCCTTCTTCGTACATTCTAAGAAACATTTTGATTTCTACCTAGCCTTCACTTTTCGAGTTAATAATAATCTGAAGTGCCGGGTCGTCACAAATTTCGGTGTCGTTACGCAAATTTTAGAATGACCCCCAGCCCAAAAACTTATCTATGTTAAAAAAAGAAGAATAGCAAATCTGTAAGGTCATTGTTTACGTGCTGCGATCTATCTCGAGCTTCTCATGTTCGTAGCTCCGTTCTAAAGGCAATAAAAAGAAAACAACTTTTGAAGAGCTCAGTTTAGAAGACGCACGTCTGCTCCGCGGGACGAGTTAGCCCCCGTCCGGGGGTTTTACCGAGCGGAAACTGACGTGACGGACACCGTAGGGAGGAAAAAGGCGATCCGAACTCCTTTCAGATGCCCCTCACTTCACCCTCAAAGGGGAGACGGACACCGGAGCAGGGGGAGGCCAATATCCTCCCCACGAGTTGGCCGTCTCCCAATTGCACTTTTACGTTTATATTGCCCCCTCCCTCTAACTCCCTCTTACGCTCACCCTTTAGGACAGATATTGGAGGCCCCGGAGTTTCGTAAGTCCAGGGGAGCCATTGCTTTTCCTCCCATCCTCATTATGTTGTTCTTTTTTCTGTCCCGCTGATCCCACAGCAATTTGTAGCACTACATAGGTTCGTTTCTTGTCAGAATGTACATTCCTTGTACCCAAACTCCAGTGCGTTGTACCCAAACCCCAGTATATTGTACCCAAACTCCAAAACATCGTAGGTACTAGATTTAACTCCTACACATTATGCCCTATACCTCAGGTACATGAACCATTATAATCGGGAAAAAACCCCTCCCCCTTCAAATTTGTTGGTTTTTGTTTCAAGATCCGTAAATTCCAAAAACTAATATATATATATATATATATATATATATATATATATATATATATATACTTTGTTTTGTAAGAATAATAGATACACAAAGAAAGGAGAAAGATGTTTTTGATATTTCGAAAAATTATCTTGATCACAAGTTAGAAGTTGAAAATGAAAATGAAAAAATAATTTATAAATTGTTTGGGTGATGGGATGGCTTGTTGATAGGGAGATGTGTGTAGATAATGTCAATCACTAGGTGGAGATAATCTCAATCATTAATGTTGAGGCCGGGAGGTATGTTCGCTTTCAAAACCCACATGTGTGCTTTTTCTGATTGGTGGAGAAGTCGATCGTTAGAACCTGGTGGCATCTTTTTCAAAACCTTCACCCCGAAACATTGATCAAATGATGAAGACCATGAGATCTTGCATGATCGTTGATAGGGAGTGGCTGGTTACGCGTGACTGAAGCACGATGGTTATTCATCCGCAGATTCATTTGTGATGCTTTGCCAACTTAGAAAGCCTGTTGATTGTTAGTGCATTTCTGACGTAATAATTGGTAAACACTCATTTTTGATTCGCACTCTGCTGGGTTTACACATTTCTAGGAATGTGTGGTGTTTACCGAAGTAAAATATGCACTTTCAATAACGAGGTTGCAGAGTTTGCATCTGAGCCGGCCGCAAGGATGTAACCCAGGTTGATTAGACCTTGTGGACTGCGTCGGTTGAGGGTGACGGTGCGACAAGATTTCACCTATACTTTTTCCTTGACGATACGACACTCGTGGTGTTTCTTGGAAATTTTACATTTTGACAGCCAACTCTCAGACGAGAGCTTTTTTCGAAATATCAGACCCTAAATTTTCTTCTTCTATTTGTGAAATTTCTTTCATAAATAATAATTTATATATATATATATATATATATATATATATATATATATATATATATATATATATATATATATATATATATCCATTTGTCCATCCAGAGCTTTTTTTGGAAACCACTAGGTATACCAAAGTTTATGAACTTTGGGTTGTAAATCGCATTTGGGCTCTAGCTGGTAGTAGCTCGAAATCAATTTTTATCAACCGTGAAGGGTAGCATTAAATAGCTGGAATATTCAAAAATCGAGATCTCGAAAACTTTGTAGATTGCAGTAATGATTCTTTGGTTGCCATGAGTAGTTATTATAAAGAATCGATTGAAACCATCCCGAACTTTGTAAGTTAATCCGTTTGCTCTCCTTAAGGGGCAGAACTTCAAAAAATACACCTCGGACTTCTAAGCGCGAGAAATCATCCGCTGATAGTTAGTTCTGCGTCTCTATGACCTAATTTATGTCTTATGTGTAATCGACAAATTAATATCAATTCTTAATTCGAAAATACTTCCGTAGGAAAAATGTCAAATTCCGAAATTACCGTTATCGCATTTTCCGAAATGGTAACAAGTGTATGACCATTTGTTCTTTGTCAAGACAATTTTTAAATATTTGAACTACGCAAAGTATGTCATACAGTATTTCGAAATTTTTCGCAAATTAATTTCTGTCGATGTTTTTGAAATTGGGGCACGTCATTGGTACAAGAATCGTTAATGTTTTCGGGAAAAATAACTTATTCTAAACAATTTACTGCTATTCGTCGTACCAATTTTCAATACCTTAATCAATTTTATCCTGATTCAAACGATTGTGTAACACATTTAATTGAAAATTAAGTACATTTAGGCATAGTATTGTTACCAAATTTCAGAATGTTCAAGCTTTTGGTTGATGAACTTCTTGAAAGAAATATTTTGCAGAAAAATTTGAGCAATTTATCGTGATCAAGAAGTTATCAACGAGCTACCCCCAAAACACCAGCGTGCCATCCGAAGATCCAGAGATGCTTCCCAATGGCTCACAGTTATACCACTGGCCGCAGATACCTTTGATTTTTCCAAATCACAGTTTCATGATGCACTGTCAATGCGGAACGGATTTGAACTTATGGCTTGCCAGCCTCCTGCGATGGATGTGGAGAGTCAATGGACGTTAATCACGCCCTTAATTGTAAAAAGGGAGGTTTACTAAAACGAGGTCACGACAATGTCAGGGATGAATGTGACCTCATGGCTAACTTTGCGTGGGGCGGCGTCACGACCGAGCCAGTTCTACGCGACAATGACGAAAGGATGCCAGCTCTATTCGCGGTCATAGAAATTCATGGCGTGAGGGACAGCGAGAGACCGGCGTTTTTGATACTCGCATCATAAATGCCGACGCCGTCTCTTACTCATCCCAAGAATGGCCTACTATCTCGCAAAACGCAGCTCACACCAAGCATACGAAGTACAATCGAGCAGCTGAAAACCTTAGAGGATCCTTCACGCCTTTGATATGTTCGTGTGACGGAGCTCTCCACCAAGAATATGATAGGTTTTTGAAGAGGATGGCGGGTGTCCTTGCGGACAAGTGGTCTCGCCCATATTCGCAAATTTGTTCTTGGGTGAGAGTGAAACCCAGTTCTCCATCATCCTCGGCTCAGGGTAACAAGGAGGGCAATAAGAAGCCTGGGCTTGGAGGATGGGGCAGCCACTCTACTACTGACGGAGGAGCCCAACAAGAAGCTCAGCGTTTAGAGGGAAGGTCGGAAAAACTTCTAAACCAAGAAGGTATAACAGCCAACAGCCTCATACTAACTCTTCCGAAATCCCTATCTTCAGAAAATTTCCCATAATAATGTTACAGTAAATAAATTTGTTTTGACCATTGAAAAGTGCTGTTCACCAAATTCATTCCAAGACAAAAATTTGAGGCTAATGCACCGATTTTTATGAGATTGTTAGTGATTGAGCGGATGAGCTCCTAAATAATGTCCTATAAGTTTAAGTGCCGTTGGAATAGTATTATGTGCACATGAGCAAGCGTGAGTTCAGCTAACGTGATGATGATTTCTCGTGACATATCGATATGATTATGTTCAAACTCGGGGAGTCGTTGTGTGTGATTGTTCTATGATGGTGCTCTGATGTGGATTTTATCGCGAAAGATCAAGCAATAAGTACTGCGCTTGCGCAAAACAAAAATTGCCTGATGCAAGCATAACTCCGCTGTACCGATTTTGATGGTTTATCAAGCTTGCAAGGTTTGCTTTGCTTGGTTCTTCAAGGTTTGGCGGGTTAAGCTCCAGACATTCTCCTGACTATTTCATAGTCCCATACGTACCTTAGATGGCGAAAGCCGTTCGATTGATGGTGTAGTACGCGTATGTGCTAACTCGAATTATATCCAGATATTTCATATATCAACATCTCTTGCGTTTACACACATATAAATGAACTATATTTTACTATAGACTCTTGGGTACTTTGCCCATCAACTAATTTTATAAGTCCATTTTGTAATAAGTGAGAAAACTATGCTGCCCACCCAATTTATCAGACGCTTTTTTGAAATGTATCAATTATTGGGATCGAAAATCGTAAGCCAATACTGTAAAATCTTTAAATTATAAATGCACACGTGACATGAACCAGGCAGAAATCATAATGTATTTTTAGAATCAAAAATATAAACTCGCTACCATCGATACCGTACAACACCTGTTATCAAAATTACTAATCACTATTGAAGAGATATCCTTATTATTAAGATATAGTATATACTTATATTAAGATATATAATATTGGGATCGAAAACCGTAAGCCAATACAAGGTTATTTTGTAAATTCTACTAAGAGATGTTGTCCGGAATGATACATTCATTTTTTATGCCTACACCTGTATGCATAAATGATATAAAGTTCATGAACCTAAAGTTCATGAATGCTGACGATGCACGATGTTATCACCATGACGATGTCAATACTAGTTTGTTGTTACATGTCGTGTTGAGTTACCTTAATTTTTGTGATTGTTATTTTACTTAAAGCAGTAAAAAACGTTGAAACTACTGAGACATTTTCAATGGTCATAGCTCTTCTCTCAAAACAGAAAAAGTATGAGCGGCCTGCTGCGATTTTTTGATTGTGAAAGGGCTAAATTCTTACTTACTGCAGAGGTTTTCTTCCAATTTATTGACGTTTCTTCTGTGGCAGTAGGCCGCAAAAAGAAAGAAAGAAAAAAAAAAAAAAAGAATTGTTTGATGCCGTTCGCATCGCATCCACATTGCGTGATCGGAAACTGTTAACGACTCCCGAACTAGGGGTTATTGGATTAAAAGGGAGCCGATGATGAATGGCATTGGAAAGATTGGAGGGAGATGGAGAAAGCGAGATAAATGTAGTAAAAGGAGGAGAGAAAGCGAGAGAGAAAGAGAACTCATTAATTCTGCGGAGAGGAGCGGACAGGGTGGGGAGGACAAAGAATGAGATTACTGGGGCCAAGTGGCCGGAAGCAACTCTCTGGGAAAAGAGCAAAACGGAAAATCGGGTTCGATGTATAAATCAATGTCGGGGCAAGAGGATCGACCGATCCGTCATTGAAGGACCCAATACGTGGGTTTGAGGGGGGTTTATGTAACGTGGTAACGTAGTAGTGTGGGTAAGGTAGTAGTGGTAAGGTAACGGCGGTAAAGTAGTGTGGGGGATGAGGTTAGAGGGTTAAGAAGTGGTCTGGGTTGATTTTTATGTGGCAGTGCCACGAATCTACTGGGTTTTCTCGCAGCGGAGATTGTCGCCTTTATCAAAAAAGAGCTGGCAGTCCATCAAGGGGTATTACGGGAACAGCTAAGGAAAACGAAACGTTTTATTTGATAGAAGGCCGCGAAAACAACAATAGAGAAGAATATTGGAGGTAAAACTTGCAGACGAGTCTGCAACCACGAGTGAGCATTTTGCTTCCTCACTACCGTAGGTAAGCTTTGTGTTCGTGATTGAAGTCGAAAAAATGTTGGTCCTCCAAAATCAAAATTTCTACTTCCTTTAAGCGTTTCAGAGCTCGAAGATTAATTTTGTTTCCGTATCTGTCTGTCTATGTCGTGATATTATTAGGATTGGGGCCAAACATCATGTTTGGCCCCAATCCTGATAATTTCACGGCATATTGCTGCGTTTGGGTCGATAATCATTTATTCTGCATCTGTCTGTCTATCTGATGTCTGTCTGTCTATCTGATGTCGGTCTGTCTGTCAGTGGTAAATCCTTGTTACGCCCAAAACCATACCAAGTTTCAGTCCGATTCCGATGAAACTTTCAGGGACTGTGCGGGTTACCTCCTAGACGGCAGTGTTGGTCATATTCTTATCGTGGAATACGAATACGATTGTAATAACGATAATTATTCGTTGATTTTGAGTCAGCTACGAATATATTCGTATTCGTGTAATTGCCGACATACGAATACAATTGTAATCACGATAACTATTCGTTGATTCTGAATCAACTACGATTATATTCGTATTCTTGTAATCATATTCGTGTAATCGTATTCGTGTAATCAATCGCATTCGTCTGTCGGCGATTACACAAATAAAACCCATAAAAATGCGTCACTGTCATCAGTTTCAATAGGGCGTCCCTCCAATAATATCCAAAGCCTCGCTAATATTACCTAGCTTCAGAGGGACGACCTTACAGCGAATTCAACGATTGGAGCCCAGCCTATTTGTCTCAAATCTATTTCAATAGGTAATATTAGCAAGGCTTCGCATATTATAGGAGGTACGCGTTATTGAAATTGATGACCGTGACGCATTTTTATGAGTTGTATTTGTGTAATCACCGACTGTCGAATACGATTACACAAATATGATTACACGAATACGAATATAATCGCAGTTGACTCAGAATCAACGAATAATTATCGCGATTACAATCGTATTCGTATTCGACGATAAGATTATGCCCAACACTGCTAGACAGTCCCCTATAATTTTCATTGCCGTCGAATCAACTGTAGTCTGTGCGCATGCGCAAACTTGACTTTTTGATAACATTGATTTTGAATCATCTGTAGGTCTGATTTCGTTCAACCTTGGTAGGTTATTGAGTATAATTATTTTCTAAAGAAATACCTATAAATTTATATTCCGATTGGTAGAGTAATAACCGTTGCGCATGGGCGAAATTTATCACTATTGACACTGGCAAAACTCCGAGTCTAATGGAAGGATTTTGATGAAAATTTCAGGGATTGTGCCGTATAGCGTCTAGACGGTCCCCTATAACTTTCATTGCCTTCACATAGTATCGCTTCTGTGTGCATGCGCGAACGTGAATTTCTCATAACGTCAATTTCTCATCATCTGTATGGCCGATTTCGTTTAAACTCGGTAGTTAAGTGAGTATGTGTACCAGGAAAATGCCCTATAAATTATGCCGCAATTGATACAGTAATAACCATTGCGCATGCGCGAAACTTAAATCGATTGACACAGACAAAATTCCGAGACTAATGGACCGATTTTTATGACATTTTCAAGGATTTTGCGGTTAACCTCCCAGACGTTCCTCTATAAATTTCATTGCCGTTAGATTAATACTAGTCTTTGCACATGCGCAAACGTTAATTTTGAATAACGTTGATTTATCAATCATTTTGACTCGTACTTTGTTCTTCGCCTTATTCTATACGTCCATGTATCAATACGTGAGAGAGGGATGCTGCCCAGCCAACTTGGCAAACGTTTTTATATCTTTACGCTAAAAGATTCGGTACGTATAAATATACGTAATCCTTGCCGTATTTAAACTTTCTTAGATGGAAAGTAGAGTGCAGCTAAGTTATAGGTGATCAGGGTAGAGCTCATGATTTCAATCGTCTCATGATATCTCAAAGAAGATTCCGATCAAATGTGTAACGCTGAAGGAGTGTAAAATGGTATATGTTTTTGCTATCATAACCCGGTAAAAAATTAGACAAAATTATGGTTAAATGACATTTAGTGCGTTTCGCTTTTATTTGTATTTTATGTCTTTACTGGGAAGTAAAGACTGGGAAGTGAATACATAAAATGTCTCAATGCCTTGCATACTTGTATGCAAAATTTTCGGCATATCTCATTTTTTTTCTAATTTTTCAGCATAATTTTGCACATACATTTTTTTTTTTTTTTTTTTCAATTATACCCCTCAAAACCACACCAAAATTACCCGAAATGGGTCCAAATAGTTTCTAACTGATGGCGCTGATGAAAGTTATCTAGACGTTAGACTTCTACGCCATATATCATCAAGGAATATAATGACGATGATGCTGGCATAAATATAAGTGAATTTTCTCTTATTTTAACTCTCTTCAAAATTATATACAACCCATTCAAAAGAACGTCCCTGAAATGCATGCATAACCTACTTAGCAACATGTTTCTCGTCTTTTTACCAATTCTTCGCGTTAATTTACTTTACGTAAGTATAAAATCAACAACCAGAGCAGTTAGGTTTTTTTCTGATGATTATCGCTTACAACAAAATCGTTGGTACGGAACTGTATCTTAGGAACAAAAATCGTTTGCCTGTCGTTGAAAAGCTCTCGATTCTCCTAACCGTTTTATGTTAACCCGCGTAGTGCGTGACCTACAATCTGAGGTATGAGCGAGGTTGTCTGAATAATTGTTTACATACAGGTGATCCTTCACAATTAATTTTGTAAACATGATTGCAACCACTATTGGATGTTGAAATTTCACCATCGAATCTGAGACTGTACACCGACAAATAGTTTCGGGGTGTGGAACAAAAATCGCTCGGGTCACCTTTCGTAGGTGAATTGATATAACTAAATAAACATTATCGAATTATCAGCCCAATACATATTCACCCCTTACTGGAATAACTAGAAAAAGCACGAATCTAACAAGGTAAGAGAAATCCCTCACGCTTTCTGCCGTTCGGGACACTAAGCAAAAATTAATATGCCACCCATTCGTGCGAGTACCCCATCTGATCGTGGAACTCGATCCGTGGAAAGTTTCACCGTTTGTACAGCAAACATGGAAGGTCGGTTTTGAATTGGTGATTAGGTCCCGCCCTCAATCAACCGCTCTAAGTGGGTTGAGCCGAAGTAGGTAAAGGGATATGGAAGAGATGTGAAACAGAATATTTGTGAGTTCTCCAACAAGACCTCCCTTCAATTATATGTGGTTATTGGGAGCTACTCCACGCTCCATTTTACCGCGTCGAGCCCGAATATTTTTCCCTCTTTCATCTTCTTTTTACGAATAAACTTCCACCGTTTCAGATGGAAACGTGCCGAACGGTTTCGCATTTCATGTTAAGCCTTCTTTTTTATTGGTTGAGCGATTAGCTAGGTAATCCGTTGATTGGAAATTTCTGCGTACGGAGTTTCTTTAACGTTGGATGAGTGGACTTGTCCAATTACCATTTTTGGAGATTAGCATGAAAAAAATGAAATAAAATAAAAAGCTACATATTTAGAGTGTACCGAAAATGCCATGGTATTTTCAAATGACACAAATTTCACAATCTCCGTTTTGAAAAAAAGAAAAATTACCTATTGAGTTCACTTTATCCGTTGATGTATATATGTATGTATGGATATATGTCCTCTTAAAATCGTTTTAAATGCCACTTCCCGACGTCCGATTTTGATAAAACTGTTTATGGATTCAATCTGTAGCATGGCGAGGATGAAGATGTATCAGGGGCCGCTGACGCATGAGAGGTCATTGATCAGCGGAGTGAACTCCAAAGCCATTTTGTCCTCTATTTGACGCAGGAAGCTGAAATTGAGAGGGAGGCTGGAAGGAGAATGCTAAAGACGACTGAGAGGTCATTGATCAGCTGATTGAACTCTTTTATAACAGTGGAATCAATTACTACTGATAGATTCGTAATAAATTATATTCTTGACTGGAATCACAATTTTCCCGTAAAAACAACTATTGAATTTCGGCGTAAACAGTACCAACAGGTTGGGAAATATCACATGTGTCACAATAATAATAATAATAATCACTGCCGGTGATCAATTTCGTTCCAATACTCCCCCCTCGAACTGGATGTTGGCTCCCAACTCCCAAGCTTGAAGTTAAAGTCTGATGCCTTGGACTCGTCAGAGATTTCGTCATTATATCTGCTACCATTTCTTCTGTGGGCGTATAGTTTAGGGTAATTTTTCCAGTTATTACTGCCTCTCGAACAAAATGGTGCCTGATGTCAATATGTTTAGTTCGACGGTGATGTACTGGATTATGCGCTAGTTCTCGAGCCCCACGATTATCAATATAAAGTATTACTGGTTCTTCAACTATCTTTGGGTAATTCCATCAGTAATAGTTTCAGGCTTATCGATTCAGTCGCTGCCATGTATTCCGCTTCTGTAGTAGAAAGTGCGACGGTCCGCTGTTTCCGAGCTTCCCAGCTTATTGCACCACCAGCAAGTAGAAACGTGTAGCCAGTGTAGGACTTCCGGTCGTCCACTGATGAAGCCCAATCAGCATCGACATATCCGATCAGCTCTCCCCCTGAACTTGAGAAGGTTAGAGCATGGTCTTGTGTCCCTTTTAGGTATCGAAACACCCGTTTTGCAGCAAGGAAATGTTCTCGTTGGAAACATGAGTTGAACTGGCTAAGCATGCTTATAGTGTGTGCCAAGTCAGGTCTCGTACATGTCGCCAAATACATCAAAGATCCCACTAAATTTTGGTATGGATACTCGTGCATCTCCTTTAGGTTTTTCTAATTTAACATTTAAGTCAGCTGGCAAGATGACTGGATTACATTGATGACTCCAAAGCCATTTTCCCTCTTATTCGACGCAGAAAGCTGAAATTTGAGTGGGAATTTGAATAATGAGAATGCTGAAGACGACTGAGAGGTCATTGATCAGCTGAGTGAATTCCAAAGCCATTAATTTTGTCTCCTATTCATCGCAGGAAGCGTCTATTTCACGCGGATCTCCTTACAAGAAAATGCGTTATCATGTGACTCACTTTGCAAGCTCTGATCTGCTTGTTTGATTTTCTAACGAATAAAATTAAGACATGCCTGCACTTTGGGTGTCCCAAAGGTGCATCATTTATTTTCAGCACCATAGGTTGATTAGGTAAGAAAACTTAGTCTCAGGGATCTCTTAGCAGATCAGTGCGCTTTCGTACTCCATCTAAAATTTCAGAAATGTAGTTTATTATATGTATACTTAAATTGAACAAACAATAACATTTTATTTATTAGGGAGCAGCACTAATGGGGAAATCGGGCTAATGTGGAGTTTCCAGCTTCCTAGAGCAACTAAAAGAAACATAATGACATGTAGGAAGAAATCCATATCTTCAGTTGAGTGGCATCAAGGCCCCATCTTGAAGCCCCAGGCAGCGGACTTTCCTCCTTGAGCCTCGAATCCGCAGTGAAATCACCCGGATCACAGCCATCTAGGTCTTCACCCGCACCCACTGGGTCACTTGCAAAGAGGTTTGGCCCATTTGTCGGCTAGGACAGTTGCTACCCTCTTCAAAAAGCAGTTGTATTCCTTGTGAAGGGAGCCCTCGCAGGATATCACCAAGGGTGTGAAAGAGCATCTCATATCTTCGGCTGCCCTGTCATATTTCCTATGCTTTGCATTGGCAGCATTCTGGGAGATTGATGTCCATGTTTGAGAGCTGTAGGAGGGAGCGTCAGCGTTAACTACGCGAGTCCAGCTTTAAATACGCCGTCCTCTCTACATCCCACAAACCATGGATTTTCAAGTCTGCAACCAGTCGTGGGGTGCCATCCTCATTCTCTGCCATCACTTGTTCACTCCCCTCAGAGTTGAATGCCAAGCTAGCCATCCTTGCTGCCTGGTCTCTGATCAGGTCGTGACCGTATTTGACCTGTCCCCCTCTTTTACACCCTTTAAATATAGATACCTACATTAAATAGTAGGTATCTATAATTTATAACAATCGGTAGGGTACACCAAAGCAAGTTTATTTCAAGTGCTTTTGCTGGTCCAAGAGTCACGCTGCGTAAATGTATGTGTAAATATGTATTTTGGTAATTGTATCGATCATTTACCGATGTTGTTTCTAGAAAAGAAGTGGAGTCTCATAAGATGATCCTCCATGAATACGACGAAACAATGAATATTTGTTATGCTATATTAAGGTAGCTAACTCGGTTATAAGATAATTATGTATTAAATTTTTGTTTCAGCTACGCGTCGTCGTGCGACTTGACGGCCGATGCGCTGATGCTCGAGCGCGCCATAAGAGCAAACGACGCTTTGAGGGTGAAACGTTTCCTCAACGCTCACCACGACAAATTTCAAGTGAGTTTTGTTGTTTTACTGGTATAATAAAAATACAAAAAAAGTTCCACTCATGCAGCATAATCGTGTGAGCGAATTTTCGTAGATTATGGTATTATATTATTTTACATTGTTTTGGAATTTTAGCACTTTTAATGTGAAGAAATTGTTCACTGCCAGTTTGAAGTCCAAAAAACTCGTTCTAAATAATATTCCGTGATTCAAAACAGATTTTTGGTTTTTAGCGTCTGATCTCGTACACGAGGACATCGTCACAACCGCCCATTTCTAGAGTTCTATGATTGTTCGCAGTACTAAATGAGTTTCCAATAATTCTGAATGCCACTGACTTGAGCTTGGGTAGTATAAAACTATCACCTTTCTTATTAGGTAAGATTTTGTATCAATCACGAAATAGAAATTAGTATTATTTACCTACTAATACTACCCATCTTACTCAATAACGATGAAATTGACCGAAATTGTAATATATGATACAAATAAGAACGAAAATTATGAGATGAAATAGAACACCGACTCACGTTTCACTATTCCGTCTATATGTGCCTGTTTAATAATGAACATGATTACTTGAAGCGAGATATTCATTGGAATCATATCTGCCTATACGATCATTGTCGCATTTCATTAAGCGATTTTAGTGTTATGTTCAAACTAGTTCTCATTCACTCATGTTGGCGTTCTTTTTCCTAACAAAAGTTTTACCCCGAGCGATAGAATGAACGTACAGCGATCCAGTTAGGCTTGGGCTCATTCGATTCATTGAAATGATTTCTAGCAATAACAAACAGAAAAACGCTATACTTATTTCAAAAGTTCGCGAGATCAGATTTTTTAATATTTCAGAGCGTGAATTTTACCCTAACGTTGAGCGAAAGTGACGTTTCTTCGTTGGACCGTTTAAAGACAAATTTTCAATAATGAACCTTTGTAATCGACCAAGAAAAAAGTCCAGTCATGCACCATGACCCCATGAGCGAATTTTTGAAGAAATCTTTGACATTTCAGTCGCTATTGATCGTGTAGATAAATTTTAGTTTCTAAATTTTAGTTTAGAAACTTTAGTTTATGATTTTGATAGACAAACATGGAATCAAATTATTAAAAATAATTAGGAGATACTCATACTTTATTATTATTAAACTAATCTTGTAGAGTTGAAGACAAATGTAGGTAAATATTCATAGATTTAGATGGAGGGAGGCCTTGAGATTAACGTTACTGACGGCCGAGCGGAGCGAGGCCTTGGGTCTGCGTGCTAGTACGTACATAGATATAACTTCTTCATAATTTCATGGCTGATATTTTCTAAGCCATAGTCAGTATTAATGCTGCATCCAGTCCTAAAACAGCTAAGCGTAAAACATTAAAGAGAGCGACCGAGAGAATCGGAGGACGGAATATTTCACAGAGTAAACTCATCATTTGTGATTACATTTTTTTTTTTCTTTTTTTTTTTAACAAACACCTACTACCTACGTTTTAAACAGCATGGTTATAGGATTGGTTATACAGGGATACTTCCATAAGAGTAGTTCAATCTGAATTTGGACAATGTTTCATACAAATATTACCGATTTTTACAACTAGCGAACGGCATTATTCCGATTTTTGACTGATTTTTCAACTTTGAAATTTTTGAAAACTTGATACATATTCTTATAGGAAATTTTACGCTGATTCCGAATATACCACATGTTAGTATGCTGAAAAAATTATTTCGCACAACAAATCGCAAAAAACAGGCTATTTTGAAATTCGTGACTACATTTTTGAAAATTTCAACCCAAAGATGTAATCCGATCATGCTGGCCAACGAACTTAAACTTTCGTTTTGTCTGCTTAACATTTTAAAATTTGTTTGAAGTTTCTAGCACAATTCTACGGACAGTTATCGTCTGGAATGGCACATACATAATACATACATTTACACATACATACATACATTAAAAAAATGCGTTAAACTTCAGAATATGATTCAGAATAGCCTGAAACGGATTTCTGCATAAATTTTTCCAAAAAGTCACATTCTACAAATTTTGAGGCGAGAGCAATAGCTTAATTTTCTTCAAAATTCGCTAAAAAATATTTTTTACAGTTTTTCGATCGAAAGATTCTGAGGAAAATTTGATCCCAAATGAGGTTTTTCACCCAATTTCCATAATTTTTGGTGCAGTATTTTCGGAGGAATGCTCCTAACAACCTACGGAGTTCTGCTGTATACACGCTCAGCGCATTTGATGTGAAATAACACACTTTCTATAATATATTTTATAATGACTCCATACGCTCTTCATTATTTACCGCGCCTTAGGGCTTTCATTTCGTTTGCACTTACATTAATGCGATGGATTTAATACTTTCAAGCTTTCATTTCAATAGTGTTCATTAGTGAAAACTAGAAGCTGGAAGTCAAAGACGTTATTTTCGAGCATTCTGTGATTTAGTAAGGAGTCAGTAATACTCGTAGCTAGTTTAGCCCTTTCAAGAACCGCCGAACGGCCTTATGACTGAGAGCTCGTCTAAACCCGCGCCATCTGTTTCATTCATCACTAATGAAAAGAGAGGATAAAGGAGGAGGGTTTTCCGAGTAGCGGGAGGGAGAAGGGAAAGTAATGAGATCGTCAGCTAAAACGGTAGTGGCTGGGTAGGTGGAGTCGGGAGTGGATTTTAGACGGGTTTCCCTCCACCGGGGCCTCTCATAAGAGGGAAGACTGATGACAGAAACTTTATTACCCCTGGCCACATGGCGGAGCTATCAGTCTGCGCACGGGCTCCATATCCTTTACCAGCTCCTTGGAAACCTCTCAGGCGGAGGTCTCGGAGCACATTGGTTGTCGGAGTGAATCATTTTAGCCTTTCCACTTAGCGGTAGAGGACAAAAACGCGGTGAGGTCACCTGGTGATAAAGTATCTGGGTGATAAAGACCAGAGAGGGCATTTGAAGGTATAAAACAGGGGCTTGAAGTCGCTTACAGATAAAACAGGTTGTGTTCTAAGTTGTGCAAAATTTCATAAAATAAGCATTCGCCTGAATATAAGAAGGAGCGAGCACATTTTGTTCTCACTGTTTATTAGAGCACATTGGTGTCAGAGTGAATCATGTTAGCCTTTCCAGTTAGAAGTAGAGGACAAAAACGCGTAAAGGTCACTGGGTGATAAAGACCAGAGAGGGCATTTGAAGGAATAAAACAGGGGCTTGAAGTCGCTTACAGATGAAACAGGGGCTTAATGCCACATACAGGTCATGAAACGGTCTTTCAAACAATAGTGCATCAATCACTGCATTTGGTTTGCTTTAAGTTGTGCAAAATTTCATAAAATAAGCTACCGCCTGAATATAAGAAGAAGCGAGCACATTTTGTTCTCACTGCTTTTTTCATTTTAGCCTTTCCACTTAGAGGTAGAGTACAAAAATGCGTAGAGGTCACTATGTGATCAAGTATCCGGGTTTCTAAGACCAGGGGTTTGATTTGAAGGTATAAACAAGGACTTGATGTCGCTTACAGATAAAACAGGAGTTTAATGCCTCATTCAGGTCATGAAACGTTTCAGGGTTTGATGAAGTTTAACTTAACGCTCTTTTTTACAGTCATAGGTGCTTCAACTTCCAAGTCAAACATACTCATACTCTTTACAAACTTACAAACATACTCTTTCCATGATGCATGCAACATCACTATAAGTTCCCTTTAGTAAAGGAATAGCGCAATGAGCGGTGGCCTGAACACAGGACGGATTTTAAAGATGGAGAAAAAAGAGGTTGAAGGGCCATAAAGTGTACGGGTCAAGACCAATGAGAAAGGTTGAAGGTATGAAACCGGAGCTTAATGGCACTTTTAGATGATTAAATGTATCAGGGTTCAAATAAATTTAACTCTATACTCCTTTCGATTGCCTTGGAAAGTGTGTTCTGCCTTGGTCAATAAACAAAGTGGAAAGCTTCACTTGAAACATCAAAAAATAGCGCAACGACCACTGAATCGGTCCCAAGTTGTGCAAAATTTCACAGGATGAGCAATCGTTTGTATATAAGAAGGCATTTGTATACAGTTTTTATGTAGTCTTCAATGTTTCTAGAAGCACATTGGTGTTGTGGTTCATCATTTTAGACTTTCCACTTAGCGGTAGAGGACAAAAACCCGAACCGGTCTCGGGGTGATAAAGTATCTGGGTGATAAAGACCAGAGAGGGCATTTGAAGGTATGAAACAGGGGCTTGAAGTCGCTTACAGATAAAACAGGAGTTTAATGCCACATCCAGGTCATGAAACGGTCTTTCAAACAATAGCGCAACGATCACTGAATTAGTTGTGTTCTAAGTTGTGCGAAATTTCATAATATATGCATTCGCCTGAATATAAGAAGGAGCGAGCAGATTTTGTTCTCACTGTTTATTGGAGTACATTGGTGTGGTAGTGAATGAATCATTATAGCCTTTCCACTTGGAGGTAGAGGACAAAAACGCGTTGAGGTCTACCTGGTGATAAAGTATCTGGGTTTTCAAGACCAGTGTGGGTATTTGAAGGTATAAAACAGGGGCTTGAAGTCGCTTACAGATAAAACAGGAGTTTAATGCCTCATTCAGGTCATGAAACGTTTCAGGGTTTGATGAAGTTTAACTTAACGCTCTTTTTTACAGTCATAGGAAAACGCGTTTCAACTTCTAAGTCATACATACTCATAATATCACTCTTTCCATGATGCATGAAACATCACGATAAGTTCCCTTCAATAACGCAATAGCGCATTGCGCAGTTTCCTGAACTCAGGATGGATTTTAAAGGTGAAGAACAAAGAGGTTGAAGGGCCATAAAGTGTACGGGTCAAGACCAATGAGAAAGGTTGAAGGTATGAAACCGGAGCTTAATGGCACTTTTAGATTATTCAATGTATCAGGGCTCGACGAAATTCAACTCTATGCTCCTTTTGATTGTCTTGGTAAGTGTGTTCTGCCTTGATCAATAAACAAAGTTGAAATCTTCACTTGAAACATCAAACAATGGCGCAAAGACACTGAATCGGTTCCAAGTTGTGCAAAATTTTACAGGATGAGCAATCGTTTGTATATAAGAAGGTGCTAGGACATGTCTAGTCTTCAATGTTTCTCAGAGCACATTACTGTTGACTGCATCATCTTAGCCTTTCCATTTAGATGTGGGGGACGAAACGCGGAGGGGTAACTGGGTGATTAAGTATCTGGGTTTTAAGACCAGTGGGACATTCGAAGGTATAAAACATGGGCTTGATGTCACAGATAAAACAGGAGTTTGATGCCACATACAGGTCATGAAACGTATCAGGGTTTCACGCTCTTTTTGACAGACATCGGAAAATGAGCTTCCACTCCTAAGTCAAACATACTCATTACTCTTCCTATGATGCATGAAATATCACGGTAAGTTCCCTTTAGTAAAGCAATAGCGCATTAAGCAGTGGGCTGAACACAGGACGGAATAATTAGGTGGAGTACAAAGAGGTTGAAGGGTTATGAAGTGTACAGGTCAATACCAATGGGAACGATTGAAGGTATGAAACAGGAGCTTAATGCCACATTTAGATGATTAAATGTATCAGGGTTCGTCAAGAGAATTCAACCCTATGCTCCTTTTGATTTCCTTGGAAAGTGTGTTCTGCCTTGATCAATAAACAAAGTTGAAATCTTCACTTGAAACATGAAACATGATAGCGCAACGACCACTGAAACGGTTCCAAGTTTTCACCGGATGAGCAATCCGGTATATAAGAAGGAGCTAGCACAATATTATAGTCTTCAATGTTTCTAGGAGCACATTGGAGTTGGAGTGCATCATTCTAGTCTTTCCATTTAGATGAGGTGGACAAAACGCGGAGGGGTACCTGGGTGATCAATTATCTTAGGTTTTTAAGACCAGTGGGTACATTTGAATGTGTACAACATGGGCTTGATGTCACTTACAGATAAAACAGGAGTTTGATGCCACATACAGGTCATGAAACGTATCAGGGTCACAGTCATAGGAAAATGTGCTTCAACTTCTAAGTCAAACACACTCACAATATCACTCTTTCCAGGATCCATCACTGGTTCCCTTTAGCCCTTCTAAGTTCCCTTTAGCTTTGTTATAAAGTGTACGGCTCAAAACCAATGGAAACAATTGAAGGTATGAAACAGGAGCTTAATGCCACTTGTAGTTGGTTAAATGTATCAGTGCTCATCAAGGGAATTCAACCCTATATTCTTTTAGATCGCCAAGGAAAGTGTGTTTTGTCTTGTTCAATAAACAAAGTTGATATCTATACTTGAAAAATCAAACAATAGCGCAGCGAACACTGAATTGGTTGTGTTCTAAGTTGTACGAAATTTCGCGGAATGAGCGATCGCCTAAATATAGGAAGGAGCAAACAGTTCTCAATGTTTCAAGTAGCACATTGGTGTTGGAGTGCATCATTTTAGCCTTCTCACTTAGATGTAAAGGACAAAACGCTGGGAGGTCAATGGGGAATATTGCTTGGAGTTTAAAGACATTTTGGAGTTTTTGAAGGTATACAACAGCAGCTTGATACCACTTCCAGGTCATTAAATGCATCTGGGTTTAGGGAAAATGTGTTCTGCATTCTTCTACAAACATAATATATCTGTCTAATTCTAGTCGAATTTTTCTACGATTAATGAAACTCATTTACGAGCTAATTCACAGGAATTTATTTCTTATGAATATTTCTTGGAATAATAACGCCTTGGGAATTAAATCTTTCAGTCTTGGTTCGTGTACCCGACATCGTTTGAACAATATTATTGAAGCCTAATCGGTTGACCAAATTTAGTTGCTAATCACTAACCCATTGCAGCATTACTATTCATGTTGGGGAACATTCAATTAATTTTTCCATCGGATCATGGCGGGTACCTCATAACTTGATGAGAAGGGTCTCAGTAATTAAATACGATCGATATGGGGGGAAAAAACGAGGTCACGAAAATCCTGTGATGGGAAACGCTGATGAAAAGCATAAGAAGCCCCGTAGATGTCATATTAAGTTAGATTGAATCATATAGATCGATTCAGTGCATGCCGATTACTAAGGCTTTATAGGTATAGAAAATGTTGAAAAATTTGAGGTTTTGTGGTTTTTGAATAACGAATACACTTTTGATAAATACCGAAATTTAAATTATTTGTTGGGATTTGAGAGGAACCACATGGTACTAAACCCTATGTGTCTCTTGAATCTCAAATATAGATCTATAACAACTCCTAATGAAATTAATGAAATGGAAAAAATGAATGAAATACTTATTCCCAACAACAGATATGGGTAATTCCTCCATTGTCCCTCCTCCTTTTTGCCTGTAGCACTTTCGCTTTCAGGGACTCCTTGTTACATGGTAGCTGAGCGTGGTTTTGAACTCCTCAATCACCAAAATTGATTGTACTGAGCCCTCACCCTCTCGCACTGCCCCCATAAGCTAAATGGGTGATACATTCTAAATAATACCACTCTACAATTCAACTTTTGCCCGTTTTACCTCCACTTAACCTCCCTCTAACCCCTTTCTTGCTGTTTGAAAGCATCGAGAGAGTGATGATATGGACAGATAGTTCTCCCTTGCATTTTGTAAAATAGAAGTAACTACTCAGCTCCTACTTCAAAAACAGGTAAATACCAACTGTCCAAGAATTTATGTTTGATTAGGTATATTACACTCTACACTTAGAATCAAATTCAGGAATTCCTTCTTTATTAACCAAATTAAAATGAATATTTTTTTTAGTTCTGCCTAGAATAGTTCTGTATCTGTTAACGATATAAATAATATTATACCATAGGCAACGAGTTAACCATTTTTTTTTTTTTTTTTTTAAGAAAAAGAACCTGTCCAAGCTATAATTCCGTTGTGTAGTACTAATTTTAACGTGCTGCAGAACATCAACTTTATTTTGTTTTTTGGAAGTACACGTCCTATAGAAGATATATACTCATTGTTCGAGCTTATCGTTCGTACAAACATTGTAAGGTTTCCTGTTTAATTCATCATCCAAATCAATCCATCACCCAAGGTACTTGTAATCAAAAATTAATGGTTGCGATCAATTCATCTGCGCAGACAGTTAAACAGCTGCAATACTACGTCAACATTTATTATATTTATAGAAAAATTGAGGGAGAAAAGGGGGTGGAAGAGGGGACGGAGACCTGGCGTGAGATTGTTCACTTCTAGCTGTAGGAGTCTGATTCTAGACATCCCGCTTTAGGTTGATAATCAACAAGCTAAACCTATCAATATTATGGATGGCTGATTTTGGGAAGTTCAGCCATTTGAATCATGATACTTCTGGCACCGTCTTTGAGCGTTCGACCTTCAAGGGCAAAGTGGCCTGATCAGCTGATGTTCGAATACATCTAGTATTAGTGTGTGACTATAAGTTTGGTGGTTATACTATAGTTTCGAGGTACGAAATTATATTCAAGTCCTCTGATCAGAGTTCAACTGCTCACAATGGACCAGATTGCATTATTTGCTCAAACAAATTCAAAGTACATGCTAAATACTGTTTTAGAATAGCTAAAGTCGAGCTTCTAGGACCAGCTAGATGCCAAATGTTATTTATGACCAAAATTGAATTTTTGGATTTCACGCAACTTGAAACGTGAACCAACAAATTTTGAATGGGAGTTTGAATTTTAACACAATGTGTTTTAGCCATGGACTAACTAGCCAAAAAAGCCAACGAAATTGCATAACAAAACCTCGGACGACAACATGGATACCGATGATACGGAACTTAGGATAGTGTAACCTGGTGTAACCTATGCAATATATATATATATATATATATATATATATATATATATATATATATATATAATATAAACCATTCGTTTATTGAAAATAAACAAGAAAAAAAAGAACAATCATCTGTGGTAAGTAAGTATAAGAAATTACAGGTCTGATATAGAAAACTACAACTATCGAATGTTACTCCCCCATTTGAGGAAACCCTCGTGCTTGGGGGAGGAGTCACAATTAAACAGAAATTTAAGATTAGGATTGATCAAAAAAAGAAATGAAAAAGAATCTACATCTACAATCTTGCGACTTAATTTCAAATAAATTATAAATGGTACATTTTGTCATGATGATATATTATAAAGCTAGATCTTATTATACTGTACTAAACTATTACTGGGGTGAGATATACAGTTTTTTTACAAGGAGCTTGAACGAAGCCAGAGATGGACAATCTCTAATATTTATGGGCAAACTATTATAAAGTTTCGCACCACGGTACGAACATGTCCTCTGACCCGACGCAGTCAGTCGGAAAAATTTATGACGCGGTCATTATACAGGGTTGTTCCCTCGCAGATGCAAAAAAAAAAATTTGGGTTAAACTTCATCAAAAATGGAGTAAAATACCGCCAACCGCATATTTTTATCTCAATCCGTACTCGAGATATGATTTTTTAAAGGTTTTTTCAGGAATACCGTGTTTTTTCATTTTAAACTCAGATTTCTCCAATTTGCCTCATTTAATTTTAACTTTCAACCTCATTTTCGGTATCAGCATTAAATTTCCTATAAGAATAGTGTACTTGGGTTCTTAAAAAGTACCATCCGAAGACCCTCACATCAGCTCAAACATTGACGATTTTGAAAAAATAAAATTTCTTAAAATCGTTAAAACTTTACTACTCTTTTAAAAAGAATCCTGGAAACTGGCAAATCTCATGAAAACTGCTTCATCTAATATGCTTTCCAACGGTATTATCAATTTTACTTTTATTTTTTTATTTAGGGGAGAAAATTATTTTTTAATGTTAAAAAATGTGGGTTTTTCAATGAAATTGTTGGTTTTCTCGAAAGATGACCCTCCATGAACCAACGAGTATGGGGTCGGTTTCTATGTATTTTTTCTCGCTGGATCAAATGGAAACTCTTGCAGATCTCTCAACTACGTTATAATCGAGTTTTACAGTTTAATTAACTAGTTTTACCCCATAACACACATACATTTAATCGTAACAAACAAACTAAACATTTGTGATTTTAAGTGTAAAACTCGGTTATAACGGAGTTGGAGAGATCTACAAATGTTACCATTCGATACAGCGTGAAAAAATACATAGAAACCGACCCCATACTCGTAGGTTCATGGAGGGTCATCTTTCGAGAAAACCAACAATTTCATTGAAAACCCCACATTTTTTAACATTAAAACATAATTTTCTCCACTAAATAACAAAATAAAAGTAAAATTGATTATACCGTTGGAAAGAGTATTAGACGAAGCAGTTTTCATGAGATTTGCCAGTTTCCAGGATTCGTTTTGGAAGAGTAGTAAAGTTTTAAAGATTTTCAGAAATATTCTTTTTCAAAATCGTCAATGTTTGAGCTGATGTGAGGGCCTTGGGATGGTACTTTTTAAGGACCCAAGTACACTATTCTTATAGGAAATTCAACGCTGATTTCCAAAATGAGGTCAAAAGTTGAAATTAAATGAGGCAAAGTGGAAATTATTTATTAAAAATAATGGAATTGTAAAAAAAAAAAAAAAAAAAAAAAAACACGGTTTTCCTGAAAAAACCTTTAAAAAATCATATCTCGAGAACGGATTGAGATAAAAATATGCAGTTGGCGGCATTTTACTCCATCTTTGATGAAGTTTCACCCAAATTTTTTTTGCATCTGCGAGGGAATCACAATGTATAAGATTCTGATTTAGTGGGAGGAAAGTAGCGAAATTTCGAATCACCGAATATAAAATGTAAAATATAATCATGATGTAAAAATAAGATTCTGATTTAGTGGGATGAAAGTAGCGAAATTCTGATTTAGTGGGAGGAAGTTAACCAATCTTCAACCGAAGATTGAAGACGGGTTTATGTGAAACGCGTGAGCTAAAACACATCCTGTATTTCAATAATTTCGTCCGAAGTATGTAAATAGAGGTAACCGGGCTTGCCCCCTGGCGAGGCCCGGAGCGCCATGTTTTTAAATTTATCTATATTTTATTTATTCATTATTTTTATTTATCTGTGTGTATTTTTTGGTCGATTACAAAAGTTCGTTTTCGAAAGTATTAAACCATAACCATTCATATTATAATGATTGATTATTATCGTTGTGTTGTTTCAGGTGAATCTGCACGGTAGCCTTTTGGGAAAATCCTCTTCGGACGGATCCCAAAGTGCAGATGTCGGTATCACCAAAGCGAAAACTCAACTTGGGAGGTAGGTACCTAAGCCATGTGGGTATTCATTACCTTTTATATGAATAATATAATTATATTGTGATGTACTAGCCGGTTATTCGAGCGTTGCACGGATCCACCTGTACGGGTTAGTCGGCACGTAGACTGCTGAAATAACTATATACAGACTGCATGGTAGGGGTGACCGCCCAGGTAAGGGTCAAACGTCCAAGTAATTTTCACGTTTCTGTACAGCGAACCTCTCTCCACTCGATGGGGGCGAGGCAATGAGTAGCTTTAAGCAAAATCATCAGAACGAATTCTGATCATCCATTTGGAGGACAGCTGATGACATCCGCGACGCTCGAGGCAGTCGGACGAAAAGCCCCAACCTGGAATGGTTGTTTACTTTACTTTACTACTATATCCAAACTGTGTTCGTAACTACGGAGGCTACACGCATAATTGCAGCATACAAGTAGCAAAATCAAGCCCGGAGTGACCAGGAAAGAGCTCATAATTTCAATCGTCTTTTAATGACCCAGAGAGTCTCCCTATCAAATTTCAACTTCTAGGGTTAACAGGAGAGAATTAAGCTCCCTCAGCTGAACATGAAAGAGCCCATTATTTCAATCGTCTTTTAATGACCCAGAGAGTCTCCCTATCAAATTTCAACTTCCTAGGGTTAACAGGAGATAATTAAGCTTCCTCAGCCTATCAAATTTAAACTTCCTAGGGTTAACAGGAGAGAATTAAGCTCCCTCAGCTGAACATGAAAGAGCCCATTATTTCAATCGTCTTTTAATGACCCAGAGAGTCTCCCTATCAAATTTCAACTTCCTAGGGTTAACAGGAGAGAATTTAGCTCCCTCAGCTGAACATGAAAGAGCCCATTATTTCAATTAACTTTCAATGACTCAGAGAGTATTTATATCAAATTTCAACTTCTTAGGGTTAACGGGAGATAATTTAGCTTCCTCAGCTGAATATGAAAGAGCCCATCATTTCAATTGTCTTTTAATGACCCAGAGAGTCTCCCTATCAAATTTCAACTTCCTAGGGTGAACAGGAGAGAATTTAGGTCACTCAGCTGATCATGAAAGAGCCCATAATTTCAATCGCCTCTTAATGACCCAGAGTCTCCCTATCAAATTTCAACTTCCTAGGGTTAACAGGAGAGAATTAAGCTCCCTCAGCTGAACATGAAAGAGCCCATTATTTCAATCGTCTTTTAATGACCCAGAGAGTATCCCTATCAAATTTCAACTTCCTAGGGTTAACAGGAGATAATTAAGCTCCCTCAGCTGAACATGAAAGAGCCCATTATTTCAATCGTCTTTTAATGACCCAGAGAGTATCCCTATCAAATTTAAACTTCCTAGGGTTAACAGGAGATAATTAAGCTCCCTCAGCTGAACATGAAAGAGCCCATTATTTCAATCGTCTTTTAATGACCCAGAGAGTATCCCTATCAAATTTCAACTTCTAGGGTTAACAGGAGAGAATTAAGCTCCCTCAGCTGAACATGAAAGAGCCCATTATTTCAATCGTCTTTTAATGACCCAGAGAGTCTCCCTATCAAATTTCAACTTCCTAGGGTGAACAGGAGAGAATTTAGCTCACTCAGCTGATCGAAATCGTCAAAACCAAACACGCGCGAAGAAAGGCCCCGAGCTGCGTGTTCGCAACCATAGTAAAATTTCGGGAGCCAAAAAAAACTGTTTTCTTTCCCGCGCTTTGCTCGAAATATCAAATTCCCGTAAGTCATCTATCAATACGAGACGTTCCAACGTAAGCTATTCCCACTCCATCCTGTTCCTCCCCACAAAGCAACCCCTCAGCGTTGCCAACCTTCGTAAATATCCGTAACTGTGGGGAGTTACTTTCAAATGTACAAACAAAATATACTGAATTGAACTTGAACGCCTGTATTTTAAAGCTATTTCATCTCTTTCTGATTCAAGTAGTCAATCCCTTAGTAAAAATTCAAATTAGTTAGAGAAATAGATCAGAATGATTTGTATAGTTTCGTGGTCTGGATGCTCGCAAGCTCGCATCTCAAAAATACATAACATCAAGAAGTCAATCCCGTAGCAAAATACAGATTAGTTAGACGAATAAGATCAAAATGGCGTTCTAAAATATATGTTTTGGAGGTGAATTCAAATGCCAAAATCGTTGACGAGACTGTAGCTATTCGTCCCAGACTCACGGTGCTGGATAACGAAGGTTACCAAGCGTTGACAGTCCTGTGACGAAAGATGCCCTATTTCGGAGCTCGTGGGCCTTATAAATCTTCGGTCGGTCGGCGTTTTCGAGGTGGGGTCACTGCTGAGGCCGGCCTCCTCACAGCCGATCCGACAAAACAGCTTACAAAGTTCCAATGTTTTAGTTCCATAGAAAAAGGCATACGGAACAAATTTATTTTGTTGTAATAAATGACGTTATTTTACCTATCTTCAAAAATTGAATTTTCAGAAGCACACGTACTCCAGAAAAAAAAAAACAATTCTGATAAAAAAGTCACTCAATCTGCATCTTAAAAACTCAAAACCCTGTAAAATCAAAAACAAAATTTTGGGGTTTTTAACAGCCCTGCCCCACTGTGCGGTGTACGGCGGACGGACGGTTTTTTTCTCGTTTTAATTTGATTTTTGTAGTCTACGCATCTTGAAACGTTAACCAACAACTTTTGAAGGGGGGTAAAAAAAAAAAAAATTGTTTTTTTGTTCGATTACAAAGGTTCATTATTGAAAATAATAAACCAAAAACTGATATCAGTTTCTATGAATAGCTTCCGTTCCGTTAGCTCACCTCCGTTTCGGGAAAGAACCAACGTTCGAAAGCGTAATGCCGATGATAATTTCAGGTCCCCCGAAACTCTATATCGCAGCAGCGAAAAACCTTATTAGGTTGGAAACTCGTTTCCTCGTTTTTCACGCGTTTCATTACCTCAACCGGCCGTTCCCAGAGCGGCTGTTCGGAGGGAACGGATTCGGCCCGAGGGAGGAGTTGACCGCCGGGTTCCATTTGGACCTTCGAACTTCCCTCGCTCTCCGTCCTCCAATCAGATAACGGTTTAAGATATTGGGTCAGGCGGGAGCCCATTAGGAAGTTAACTAACGGATGCGGTAACGGAGTTAATTCTCGGGTTACGACCATCCGATACCTACGAGGGAAAGTGGACCGAAAGAAAGAAAAAAAAGAAGAAAAAATCGGTTGCGAGGCATTAACCCCCTTATCGCGGAATCCAAATTCTAAATTTCTGTGACGTCGTAGATTTAGGTAGAATGATCGTTTCCGTGGGTATGGAATTTTTTGACATTTTATGTCTTTACTTTGGCACATAAACGAAAAAAGCGTTAAAAAATGCGTTAAGAAAAAGCGTTACGGTTGGTTTTCTGATGATTTTCGCTTACAAGCGAGTCGTTACTAAGGAAATGGTACTTCGTCGTTTTTCATCCCACCATTTGTTCGAAAGCTCTCGATTTATCCAACCATATTATGTTAACTACTGCGAAATGCATGGCCAACAAGCTGAGTTATGAGCATGGTTATTTGAATAATTGTTTACATACAGGTGATTATTCTCAGTAATTGATATTGTGAACATGATTGCAACCTCTTGATAATTTCTGATGATTTCATTGAGCTGCTGTTTGGATGATTTGATTCATAGCAGGTGATCCGAATATTGCGAGAACGGTTTGATTTGTGAAGCGGTGGTTAAATCATTTTAATAGGTAATTTCTATAGTTTACACTCTTGGAAGCTGTAATTTCGTATGTAGCCTCTTTAGGATATTTACTTGACGATGCTTAGGGTCCGGATCAGCTGAGTGGCCCATAAAGCTAATTTCTATGCTTTACACTCTAGGAAACTGTAATTTCGTATGTAGCATCTTTAGGACATTTACTTGACGATGCCCAGGGTCCGGATCAGATGAGTGGCTCTTAGAGCTTGTATACGAGTCTGCAACACATACGAGTCTGCAACTGAAGACATAAAACGTCCCGATGTGTAGCAGACTGGTATGCAAGCGTTTATTTTTCTTTTTTTCTATTCACTGTGACCTTCCTACCCTCAGACGTTTGTCACCAACTGTCCTTTCCGAGGACAAGTTTTCTCTCTGTGATTTTTCGAAGGTTCGTCCACCGATGACTTCACAGTGAGCGGAGGGTGGGATGGGGTTGTCCTGCGGAATCGTCATAACGTCGATTCGGTCGTAATCGGTTTTTCAAACGAATTCTATACTTCAATGTTACAGTACGTGAGGAAGCTACACTGCCCACCTATCTTCTTCAGTCTTTTTTTTTCTTTTTTTTAAATGTAATTTATAGAAATGTCAAATTTACATCATGATTTCAACTGAACATCTAATCCGTCAGTTCATTGCCTTTGGTCTGTCATAGATGTGTTTAGTCAGCTAATGGGTTTTCTCTATTAATTTTCATTTACCTAATTAAGAGCTTTCTTGTAAAATTAGGGTATGAATGGTCTCCTATCAGTTTCATTGTTCTCAAATGAATACTTCATTCTGCGCATGCGCAAACGTAAATTACATCTACTATTAACCGACTACTCATAAAAGCTGATTCTTCGCCCTGTAGGGCTATAGATATATAGGGATATAGATATGGATTTACGGGATGCAGCTGTGAAAATGTGACAGGAAATGAAATATTTGAAAAAATCATTTGACGTCATCGGTGCACTCCACATTTTAACATCATCAACGCTGCAACTAATTATACAACGGTCTATTATTTCTGTATGAAAAGCCCCCCACCGAGACGCAAAGCGCCTAGTTTTTTATGGTCTCACCTAGGTCTCAGAATGATCTGAAACGGATTTGTATGTGGTTATTTATTTATTTTTTTTTTTTTTTTCGTGCTAGGGTTGTCCTCTACCCCCCTGGATCAATTCCAATAGGTCGTCCCAGTATTGAAAAAGACTAGCTTCAGAGGGACGTCCTAGAAACTAATTCAGACTTCTTTTTTATTCTATTTTGGTGTACTGCAGATACTCATTATTTTACGTTTAATAAAACGAAAATTTCTTCCAAAAAATGTATTCCCCCCCACATTACTCGGAGACTAAAATGAACTCTCTCTCTCTTTGATCTAATCTGTTGTCAATCTTTTCCCTGCCAAGTCGCCCCCGAGGTCTCGTCAACGCCGTAAACTTCAACTTGAGTGAAACCCCGCTTAATGTACTATTCCCTCCCAAGGTTGTTTCCCCATCAGAAGGGACATATCTCTATTCCCCGGCAGCCGAGAGCGGGGCAAAGAATTAAATTAAATGCGGACCTCCTAAGGAAAGCAATATAAATCGCGGTAATTTATTTCCTTGAGCGTCCTCAACTCGCGGCCTGAGAAAGACAGATATTCCGCCTTGACGACTTATTTTATTTTAATCAAGGACTCTGAATTTCATAAGCAGTCACAGAGTAGGTAATATATCAAGGACTTTTTTTTCCTCATTTCTCCGTTCTTTGGTATTATGAAAGTTGAAAATTGAAATAACAAAACACGAGTAAAGGTGGAACTGGCACTCAGAAGGTTAAAGTCCTTCAATTTAAGTACCTTCGTTACTATTCGAAAATGAATCATTATCTGTATGGAATAATCTTCTATTCTAATACAATGGGAACTCGATATTTAGACGATACACAATGCGGACTCCTTAGAGATCAGGTGGACAAGAATCGAGAGATTATGAACAATATCTCCGTGTATGCAAATATACTTCATTACTTATTTATTTATACACAGATAAGCTCAGTTACATAGCATGAGTAGGTACATGTCATTCAAGTCATGATTGGTAGGAGCGAATATTTTAGAAAACATTTATACAGAATATATTTATGGTAAGAAATTAACTGCAGGCATATTGCTGGGGATGGGAAAACATGAATGTTGTGGTTTGGGGGAGGGGGGGCTGATAATTTATGGGGTAAATGGAAAAATAGAATGAAAAACAGCAATGGTGAGCGGGAAGTGATTTGCTGGTCTCAAGAACTATTATTTAAAAAGAAATAAAATAAATATTTACTATAAATATATTAATTATATAAATTTTGCTTTTTCCTCCTAAATAACTACTTTAAAAAACTTGAGTTTGAAACAGAATGACCCCCCCCCCCCCTCGCCGCAAGTCTCTGTTGTTGTAGAGAGGCGGCACGGTCTAAAAGGGGGTTAAATTAATTAGTTATTCATCTTTACTTGTTGTCCCAAACCCTGCATCGATAAAGTGATGGATAATTTAAATCAATTTCGTTGAATTATTTACTAAAACGGCGAGGGTGAGCTTACAATGGTTCATTATTGAAAATGGTAAACCGAAACCGAGGCTAAAATGGAATTTAACAAAAATCATATTAAATAAATTAAAAACAAAGTAGATTAGTGCTCACGAAGTGAGTCACATGATAACGCATTTTCTTGTAAGGAAATCCGCGTGAAATAGACGCTTCCTGCGATGAATCGGAGACAAAATGGCTTTGGAGCTCAATCATCTGATCAAAGACCTCTCAGTCGTCATGTTACAGATTCAATCCATGCCAAGTTTCATCAAAATCGGACGTCGAGAAGTGATATTTAAAACGATTTTAAGAGGACATTCACACACAGATCACACACATCAACATCATACATACATCAACGGAAAAAATGCACACAATAGCCATCTTTTTTAAAAGAAAATATGCTAAAAAGAAAATAGATCTATAGTTTTTTGTCGATAATATCGGACTAACGCTGGCCCTCAACTTTCGACTATCGTCCACTCTAACTATGTTTCTGTTTGCTAGTTGCCACTTAGTTATAAAATAATATGTAAATGGAATAAGAATTGATTGCAAGTTCAGTTGTGATCGTAATTCGTATACCGAAACACCGAATATACAGTTTGCCGCACTGCTCTGATTTAGGCGATAACGTACCGAAGGTTGCAGCAGATCCTAATTATCACGATCCGACGAGAGAACTGAGCTAATCAACCAATCCAATCCCAATCATCAGGGACGGCGCCATTGATCGGGGGGTGAACCTTATAAAGACTCTCATTTCATCTCAACTCATCAGACTAACGATCCGAACTAGTACACGCTGAAATCTAATGTGAATAGAAGGAAATGCCATCGAACCGAACCCGTGACCTCAATTACAGGAGTCGTCACGATATTGGATTTCCATATTTGATCAATGGACTTCAGAAGCCGCCCCTGTTTAATTGGCATCATCAAGGATCTGCCCTACAGCGCGTTGAAGCGTAGTTAAACGTCGATTCTTGGAAGTTAATCGAACTATTACAGACATTGTAGTTGACTAGAAACTCTATCGGTTTGCTGCAATATTGGAAAATATCAAATGATTCAAAAGCATAAATAACTGCGGTGCTAAGTCTTAAGGCTGCAGCAACTGTATGAAATGTGGCATAGTAGGTATTTAAGGACTAGGATAATAGTACGCGAGTTGATTGTGTTGACTCCAGCGGTCGGTTGGTTTTCAAGCTTCACTGGTTGATCCCGCACGAAAGAAATGCTAATTATGATAACCGCTGTTCGTAGTTCGACAGTCTCTTCGAAAATGGCTAAATGAAAATATCATAATACATATAATAAATTAATAACTAACTACCTACTTAGTAAACTCATAACTAACTACCTTCTACTAGGTACTACTTCTAAAAAAGAAGAACTCAAACAAAATTATTGGACTTGTAGGTACCGGCGAAGCTTGTCATGCTAATTTCAACCGTGAGTTCAAAAGAAGCCATCCTAACAAATATACAGCAGTGAAAGTGTTGCTTGAGGTCCAGGCGGATACATACGCTAAGATTTACTCCTTGCAACTGCAAGAGGAGCATCAACCAAGAAATAAGATAGTGGAAAAATGGGCTTGGTTTGCCAAGTACATTGACAAACCCGAGAACGGTATCATCACGCTGTATAAATAAGCTGAGGCTCACACCGAAAAAGATTGGTCCCTTTTTTTATTGACTGACCTTTTTGAGGTATTTTCTATTAAACGACCGCAAAACTAATTTCTATAGAAACGGAACGATATTAAAGTACCTACTGTTTCTTACCTCAATTGATGAAATTATCCAAAAACTGTCGTTCCAATTATACGACCGCATAACTCGAACATTTTTCATAGAAGTTGTGTGATTAATTTTTGCTAAGTAATGATTTGTTCATAAAATAAATGTCTTATATACCAGTTGAGAGGTATTGTTTTCAGTGTGAGAAGGTATTGTTGAACCTTGAAGCACGAACTGGACACTGATGGTCCACGCACGGCGAGCAACTCGGGGTAACAGGTAAGATAAGGAAACAATACGTTCTTACATCACTAACAATACCTTCTCAAACTGGAAACAGTACCTTATGAATTGGTAACAATACTTTCTCAACTGGTCTATTGAACATGTATTTTATGCACAAAGCAATGATTAGAAAAATTAGTCACACAACTTCTAAGAAGAAGAAGAAGAAAAACATATTTTATTACAGTAATAACAATTCACAAAAATATCTCCACAATATTACACGGAATAAATGTAGGTATAGGTATAGATAAATCGCACCCGTCCTAGAATAAGGATACAACTCAAAAATCGCGATTTTTGAGTTAGTTGTGGTTCTGAGAAGTAGAAACGGTCTAGTTTGTCTGTAGAAGGTGGAGATATGTGTAGGGCACTCTAATTCCGCTAGAGAGTGCGTGTGTCTTTCTTCTATGGACGGAGTAACCAATTCACGTCCTAGGAAGAAAGACACAACTCAGATGAGTTCATATATAGTCTGTGTTTCGTTTTGAGTTGTTTCCTTTTTGTGTGGACAATTTTAACTTGTGTCTTTCTTTTCTGTACATTTTGGATCCTGACTGGTGAGATTTCAGTATTTGAGTTGGAACAACTCAAAAATTCTTAAAAAATCAACAAAACCGTTCCCCCCACTCCCTTCCCACTGTCAAAAAACTATTTATTCACCATGGGGCGTAAGAGTAATAATGTAGGAAACAAGTTTCGCAAAGATAAATAATGTTCATCGTGTTCCAAAGAACGGGTAGCCAATGGTGTGGAAGAAAACTTTGAATGCAATTTGCCGAAAATGACAATTTTTGAGTTGTACCCTTATTCTAGGATGGGTGCGAATTATATTCATTATATATGTTCGACATATATTCTTTATTTTCTATTGTTTCTATCATATTCTATATTACAATAAATTCAAATTTAGAATAAACAACAGCATGCGATACGACAATGGACCAAAGGTCCTTCTGTCGGAGAGAGCTCGAGAAAAGGCTGACATTTGATTTTTACAAGACGAAACATTAAAGCTTAGATCTATCATTCGGAGTGGAATCACCAGTTGAATTCGTTAATCAATTCGGCTCGATAACGCCACGCTACCCTACAAACACTCGCCAACTGCCCCATACTATCGCCATTCAGTAGCTTCACAACCCGATCCCTACTAAGCACCCATGCACCCAGACAGGCGCTCCTGAACTTTCCCAACACGAGACAGACCCCAAGAAAATGGTTAACATCCTCCAGTGCCCCCATATTACACATGGAACAATCCTCCCTTCTATCTGTTGCTGGTAGAAATGGGCGGTTATTTAGTCCCAAAATACAACTTCTATAGAAAACTGTTCGAGTTATGCGGTTGTATAATAGGGGCGACAGTTTTTGGATAATTTCATCGATTGAGGTAAGAAAAACTAGGTACTTTAATATCGTTCCGTTTCTACAGCAATTTGTTTTGAGGTCGAAGAATGGACATAAATAGATAAGAAAACAGACTCAAAATAGACATAAATAGAACCAAAAAATACCAGAAGAACAAAAAGGAATGTCATCTTTTCCTGCAAAACAAAGTTTCCCATGAACTCGGGCATTTCCCTCATCAACTGCTGATCCTATTATCACGATTTTTAGTTTCGTTTAAGAAGTTTGAGAGAATAAATGAGATATATACGGATTGTTTTAGCGAATTTTTTACTTTAAATTGGTGAAAGAAACATTTGAAGTTGATAAAAGGAGTGACAGATTTTTAACGGCACCAGGAACTTAACCGTATTTTGAAAAAAGCAATCCGTGAATGTGAAATTGAAAATATGCCGGAAAAACAAAAAACAAATTTAGTCCTAAGCACTAAATCTTGACAGAAGATGGAACATGTTCCTTGGGAGAACAGGAGAGAATTTAGGTCAATCAGCTGATTAGTGAAGAGCCCATCATTTCAATCGTTTCAATTGTCCCAGAGAGTCTCCTTATCGAATTTCTACTTCCAAGTTTCTTTCCAGTCTAATGTTTCAATCACGTATAAAAAATTAACTAAGAAGGATCACCTGTAGGCAAACTATTATTCAGACAACCACCCTCACACCTTAGATTGTTGGCCAAGCACTGCGCAGTGGTTAACAATACGGTTAGGCAAATCGAGAGCTTTTCCAACGACTGGCGAACGATTTTTGTACGTTGACGAATGCCTAAGATGAATTTCCGTAGTAACGATTTGGTTGTAACTTGTAAGCGATAATCATCAGAAAAATCAATATTCTGCTAAATTGATGGGAACATGAGAAATTATACTGAAAGTGGACGAACGAAATAAAACGCTTGCATAAGAGTCTGATACACATTGGGAAATTTTGTCTTTAGTTGCAGACTCGTATGTGTTGCAGACTCGTATGCAAGCTCTAAGATCCACTCAGCTGATCCGGACCCTGAGCATCGTCAATTAAATGTCCTAAAGAGGCTGCATACGAATTTACAGCTTCCTAGAGTGTAAAGCATAGAAATTAGCTTCAAGAGCCACTCATTTGATCCGGACCCTAGGCATCGTCAAGTAAATGTCCTAAAGCCGCTATATATGAAATTACAGCTTCCTAGAGTGTAAAGTATAGAAATTACCTATTAAAATTATTTAACCACCGCTTCACAAATCAAACCGTTCTCGCAATATTCGGATCACCTGCTATAAATCAAATCATCGAAACACCAGCTCAATGAAATCATCAGAAATTAACAAGCAGTTGCAATCATATTCACAATATCAATTATTGAGAACGATCACCTCACAGTAGTTATTCAAATAACCATGCTCATAACTCAGCTTGTTGGCCACGCACTTCGCAGTAGTTAACATAATATGGTTGGATAAATCGAGAGCTTTCGAACAAATAGTCAATGAATTTTGTGGGATGAAAAACGACGAAGTACCATTTCCTTAGCGACGACTCGGTTGTAAGCGGAAATCATCAGAAAACCAACCGTAACGCTTTTGGTTAATGCTTTTTTCGTTTATGTGCCAAAGTAAAGACATAAAATGTAAATAGGACCGATACGCACTACATGTCACGTAAGGGAAATTTTGTATTATTTTTGGCTCGGTTATGATGGCAAAAACATGTTCCATGTAGATAGGAGACTAACGCTGTAATTGTCACGTAACGGTAATTTTGCCCCTTTTTCGGCCGGGTTATGATGGCAAAAACATGTTCCATGTTGAGAAAGAAAATATTTCTTTAGAAAAAGGTACCCGGAATCACCTGTATTTATGGTGGGGGAGGGGAGGTTGCCGAGTGCCCTTAACACATTGAGCGCCCCTTTCGAATGTGTGTCAGAGGTCTCTGTACGCTCCCGGCGCCAGGTCAGACACCTTGTAGGAGGTGTTCCATGTTGTTTGAGTATCACGTGATTCTCTCCCTTCAACCAGTTTTGCATCGAAACGTCTTCAAAACCTTCACAATAGGTACTCTATGTCCTCTTCAATATAAACAAAGGCTTGGTTTCAGTCGGACCTAGGTGCATTGACCTACTAAATGCTTCCGAACACGGGTGATCTCCAGACCATCGCAAAGTAACTGTGATGAGAGAGAATGGGTCATTCTTGTTCTGTAAAATCGAATAAACTATATTTATCTATTTTGATGAGACATTTTGGGAAATTTCCCTGAGCATCACCTTTGCTCAGACAGTGTGTTGGACGAGGGGCACAGCGTTGGAAACAGAGAATACTAACCCTCAATACACAAATTCTTGTCATCGCCTCCGACATCTGTCTGATGTACAAAAAAATGCAAAATTTTGAAAAACCAAAAAACACGTATTTATTCAAATTTTATAAGCTATACATATAAAAAGTATGGGATTCCATTACCATGAGATTGGTGGCGCCCGGGGACGCACCACGGTTTCGGAGTTGGCAGTCAAAGTGTTTACCCATTCTATGGGGCAGCGACTTGGGACAGTCCGTGCAGAACTGAAAGTTTATTTGTAACCTATAAATTGTCACAGTGCTGTATCACACGCTGTACTCTGCTGCAAGCAATTCACGCCTCGACACTTACTTTACAGCTTCCGGATTCGTTGCGCCCTTGTAGGTCGAGACAACGGTGCAACTTTACAAGCTCTGAAAGAGATGGAAATAAAGCGAAAAGAAACAAAAAATACAAAGAAAGACTACTCCGAGACGAAGTAAAGGAGAAAACTCAAAGAAAACCTTCATGTATGGAGCGAGGCGTGCGATCAAGAGGTTATTCCGAGCCTTAAATCCAAGCTGACGTCTTCCGTACATACGACAAGTGAATATGAATCGGATGATTCCAACGGAGTCTGAATTGTAGATCCACTTTCTCATATAGCATAGAATGAGGAGACGGGTCTTTTCTTTCGTATTAGCACAGACCGGAGGGTCTGTATGAGATGGTTGAAATAAGAAAAGTCATCACGGTCTGTAAGTCGTTTGATATGCTGCCACCGCCGGCTTTATTAGTTTTCAGGCGGTTTGAGCGGAGTTTGGGATCCGATTGTTCAGGAGTTTCGCGTTATATGTTATGTTGTTACCAACAGGGGGGAATTGGGGAAGCGAAGAGATGGGTACTTCTACCTCTGCGAGGGCGTTTTCTTCCTAGTGAACCCCAAAATACGGAAACTTTTCCTCAAGCAAAAGAAGTTTCCCGCCTCGTAAAATCTCTACAACCTCACTGTAATACAATTTCCCAATAACTACAATAATGTGCGCTCATCTGCAGACGAAATGACGTAATTTGAGTTCTGAGAAAGACGGAAACACCCAAGATTTATTCCACAAGAACATTGTCAGACTAAGGTCCACTCTCATCAAAAACGTAAACGAGATTAAGTTCGAAAGGATTGGAAATCATCAGAGATTCGAAAAGTTCGAAAAGATTGGAAATTATCAGAGATTCGAAAAGTTCGAAAAGATTGGAAATTATCAGAGGTTCGAAAAGTTCGAAAAGGTTGGAAATTATCAGAGATTCGTAAAGATTGGAAATTATCAGAGATTCCAGCTCATCGTCTTCAACCAGAGCACTTCACGATTTGAAACTCCTACAAATGTAAATACCCAAAGTCTGGCCAGTTATATTTACTAATTTCCGTTAGGTGATATCAAGATGACTGCATATATTTTGTGAGCAGTAATTATTTCTACTTATGAGAATTTTCATTTTAATGTACTAGTTTTATCCCTAAAAACACGTACAATTGAGCCTACTAAAACTAAAAATGTGTGACACTCCTTTATATATAACGGAATCGGGGAGATCTGCTTGTATTACTATTCGATTCAGCGTGAAAAAATACGAAGAAACCGACCCCAAACCATTAGGTTCCTATTAAAACGGTGAATACCTAATAAAAATAAATTCGAGAGAGTAACCATTTTAAATAATTCATAATTTATTATTTGAAAACTAGTGCAACAACTAGTTAGGTACGTACCTAATATTTTTGAGGTAGGCATGCATTGACAGCAGGTATCTCTCCAGGAAGCTGCAAATATTCAACATGCCAGCTCCTCATAATGCGATTCCTGGCTATTTGTCACTTATCAAATCACTCGTTCCGCATTAACATTATCAATATTAATTATTACTGTATGTTGTGTAATAGAGCAATAGAACAAGCTCTAGATTGAAGAAGAAATACGCTCATCGCATACACTACCGGGAGCCAAGCATAAGGATAAGAGAAAATTATGTATATTATACGATGATAATGATGTTTCCACATTATGGTAGGATGATTAATAGAGTTCCCTTATAGAGTTCCAACGATATTGGTTAGAAATGCTACAAAACTTCCCAATTTCGTCCACAAATGTCTGAATGATATTTTTCGATTATTTAAATGGATTCCGAACGATAACAGGTGGTTGGTGTTTCTGTTGTTGTGGTGGACTTATTATCCCGGCTTCAAAGGGTCCAACTTTTTAATGAACAGTGTGTCCTAAACTCCGTTAAGGAATCTCCGCGGTTCCAAACGAGTTTTGGGTTGGTGAAAGACGCCAAGGTTTGATCCTCAAGATTATATTTAATTGAGTTTGGCCAAACACCTTTACATAAGTTGTTGGTGAAAGTGATCTTAACTGGTGTAGGGGTCGAATGCTGACATGATCATCATGTTCATATTCGAAAACTAGATTAACCATCGCAAGAGTTTTTTCGACATAGGTTCGGTTTCACCAATAATTCCTAGCCATGGTCAAAGTAGATCATTGTTTTGAAGATCCAGAGATTTGAACGTTATTTAAAACAAACGGGTTCAATGATTACAGAAATCAATGATTACACTGATATCAGTAAACATCGATTCACAGTGATTCCGTGAAATCGTCAATTTAAAGTTTAAACGTTGATTTATACATCATCAAGGATAGATTTGCCCGCAAAATGAGGATGATGATAACGAGATAATAGTGAGAGAACCGCTGCTACCAACCTGCAATATTTTCAATGCTTCTATCTTTTTAATCAATTGTGATACCATAATTTTCTACAAACTCGTAGGGGTAGCCTTTACTGCCACAACATTTTGAAATTAGTGCAGCGTTGATAATACGGTTTTTTTTTAAAGAATTCTGGATTTGAATTTGAAGTCAAAAACGCGGAATTTCGAACCACTGGAATACTCTACCAAACATGATTTTGATTTGCATCCATTGGGGATATCAGGAGTCAGTCTCCTGAAAAGCAGTGGTTGGTATTCGATGGATTTTATAACTGTAGCCACTGGAGAATCCGAGATTCCAAAGTTAACTCAAAGAGCGCAGGAAACAGGATACAATTTTCTTTTTATAATTATATTATGGTCAGGACTAGGCATTTTCATGTTTGTATCCCCCATCACTTCAGTGACAACTTCCTTCGTCACATTAGCTATTTTATAAGACCTAAAAAATAAAGGGTCAAAACCTGAATCAGTATCAAAAATTTAAAATGATTTACATTCTTTGATTCTTCCATAAATCAACTGACATCTCTTATTCAATTTCAACGACAAATTTATACATGTAAACATTTCAATACAATATAACATTATTCAGTACGATAATTTACGAAAATTCGCTCATATGATCATGCTACATGACTGGAAATTTTTCCGTGTAATAAGTAATAATTTTGCATTTTGACAAGTTTCGTGTCTTTGGGATGGCCCCGTAAGTAGGTATCTAAATTTTTGCGCACAATGATTCATATAACTGTTTGGTAACTACGAAGTTGGCCCAGATACCATTTCTAAGGATATCTGTATGAGTTTATATTTATGTCGTCGGGTGGCAAAATGTCATATGTCACTTTTTAAAATTTTTGAGTGGAGCAAATTTAAATTTGCTCCACCCTATGATAACTCGGCTATAACGTTTGCAGTAATTTAGGTAATTTACGTGGGAATGAAATGGCACTCAGATTAACTACCCATCTTAGTACCAGCGGCGGTATTTTCTGAATCCCTGAAGAGTATCCTGACATATTGGCATCTTGAATGACAAAATATCCTGTTTTTGGCAGATGGCTTTAGAGGATATGTCTTCTTATGCGATTTTTCCATACTCTTATTCACTAAAGAAAACCTTCTGCACATATGTCAGAACCATACTAGTTAACAAGTGACATTTTTTCTTCTTGTGATTTATTATTATTTTGACTTAATACACAGTGCCATATTTCATATCTCTCGAATGTCGGGGTTATAATAATTTCACTGTAGTTAGACCTTGATGTTACGATTCTAAAACCATGAAGAACTCGATTTCACCAAACTGCTATCTGCTATACTGCTATCTGACGACAGAGTAGTATGTTCTCTGTAACAAATACTAATCAGATGTATGAATGCTTTGCGTTGAAAATCATTCCAAGGTCTCGAATTCTAGTTTTCTTTGTGCCACCGTGCGTTAATGGTGGACACATTTTACAATAAGGGATCATCTACCTACGGGTAAATTTTGAGTACCTCAGCTAATAGGTAATATTTCACTTCCTCCTTGTATGAAGTATATAATTCAACTTCAGCTTCGTCACGGTTGAGTGACGTTACCTCGCTTTTGAGGTCCTTCTGAAAGGACGCCGCTTTTGAACCAATTATCAGTCCTGGCGAACCCTCCTCTCCGCAATATCCTTATCTTCGCCACTTCAAAGGCCCCTAAGCCCGAATTTCCTATTGATCATAGGAAGTAAAGTGAACTCCCTGTCGGAAATTTCTCATCCGCTCCGAACTATCACTACAGAAGTAGCAGGAGGACAGAGAATGGACGTATCTGAAGAAAAAATTCAACAGAATCTGGTAGGCAGTATATCTTCCTCGCTTATTGTAAAAAACAGTATGCAATTAGTTAACCGGCACGAAACCTGAACATTTCATCAAAATTTATAGTTGATAGTTGGCAGTAGGAACTGGTAGTGGGGGGTAGTTGGTTGGTAGGTTGGTTGGTGGTGGTTGGTTGGACGGGTAGGTGTTGGTAGCTGGTGGTTGGTTGTAGTTGGTAGTTGATAGTTTGTTTATCAACCGATTACAGGTTTTTGTATGCGCAATGGGTAAAACAACCAACTTATGGAATACTATCCCCCCGAGTCTTGTATCCATCTACCCTTCAAGATGAAGCAATATCGGATCGATAGCTAATGAGTAATCGACGTTACGAGAAATTCATGTTTGCGCATGCGCACAGGATATTATTGATCCGACGGTAGTGAAATTCAAAAATCACCATCTTGGAGCTAACTCGCACCATCCCTCAAAAATGCATCAAACTATGACTAAAACTTAGTATGGTTTTCGGCGTCACAAAGAATTGGCGCAGACCGATTAATCAGCAAGCTCAGAAACGCAAAATGCAAGCGGACATTTTAATTTTGGAGGAAAACATTTCTTCCTACTTCTAGCACTTACACAAAGCTTCCTTAACTTCGGTAGTAAGAAGGCAGTAGGTGGGCTTTAAAGATAGAAACTCATCACTCACAGAATATAATTCTTGTTTGGTCAAGTATGCACGGTTTTCATCTTTCGATGACAAACCAAACTACGGAGCAAATGGTGTGTACGTTTAACGTCTATCTCCAAGGCTGCCTGCAGGTTAAATGTTCTACAGGGACAACGTATTTACTGGAAAATCTGATATGAATTTACATTTTGTCCAGAGATCTTGTTTTTCTTTTCCTTCTTTTTTCAACTCAAATTATTTAGGAAAAAAAGTTACATTTTGCAGGCAAAATGAGATCAGCAGGACGAAAGTTGAGTTGAGCTAAAAAAAATTCTTAAAACCCTCTGCTGATTGACGAAATTTTGCTGAAGATTAGCATTATACCCCCACTTCGTGATCCCGTAACTGAATTTGGACATTATTACGCCACGATATGTATAATGACGGTTGTGTTATATTTTGCATCATTTTTTACATTGCAAGTCTTTTTCCAGAGATTCTATTTATTCTACCTATATTAAATGAATAATGTACATCAACTCTACCTAGATTTCATTCTCTTGAGAGCAATGCGTTTAAAATATGATAACGTGATGTGGAAATTATTTCGATGTATCCAAAAAGACGATAATGGATCATTAATATGTGAATAGCGCTCCTGTTGGCAAAGCTGATTATCACGCTGAGTTGACGAATGTCCTTAACCACGTTATAATCGAGCAATCCGTATTATCTGTATGCATAATTTGATCAACTAGTCGTTGGATTTGCATGGTAACAACGGTCAGGAGACTGGAGATCGGAATATATATTAGGAACCAGAGTGCTTATCACCAAATCACATACGAGTAGGTTGGGGTGTTCAATCGTAACGGTCAGAAATCTAGTTGAACACACAATTTCATGATAATCGTATTTAAACGAATTGGAGTGATCCGGCAAAGACGTAAATGGAATCATTCCGAATAAGGACGACATATAGTTAACTATTTAATCAAGAGTAGAATTAAATAAGCGCTTAAAGAACGTGTAAGCTATTACCTATAATATTTCAACTTCCATGCGTTAATCATGAAGGATAATCAAAACTTACATTCAATGCAGCAATTAAAAAAGCAAGCCAGCAGGGGGCGCGTCGGGAAAATCGGTTTCATCTTTATTTTGCAACTGTGGAATCCCTCAAGAAACTGTCCTCGGGCCGATTTACTTCATATTATTCATGAACAGACTTCTTAACATGGAGTCTGAAGGAGAGTCAGTGTCTTTTGCTGATGACACAGCCTTTATAACGTGTAACTCCTGGGAGCGTCATCATAAAAGCTGAATCATGTCTGACGAAAATCCTTCATGATCTTAAAAGTATGGGAATGAAGATCAATTTTTCTAAAACTAATTTCTTAACTTTCGCGTTTAGAGAAAGTGATATCCCGCAGATAAAGAACCTGAAATGTCATGTACCGGAATGTACAGATAACCTTCAGTGCTGCTGTGAAGTAATACAACAAGTTACTTCTGTTTGATACCTAGGCGTGGAAGTTAATCAGAACCTAAGATGGCACAAACACCTGAAAAAAGTGACATCCTCAATGAGAAAGATGATCCATGTGTGTAGGGAGCTGAGGAACTTTTTGGATATTGATAGATGTAGACTATGCGCTCATTCAGTCGCTCATGATCTTTTGTGCATCTGGTTGGGGAGGATGTAGCGCGTCCCTTCTTGATTCGTTATTCCTGACCCAGAAGCTCTTAATCAAAGTCTTACTTAAAAAAAGGATAATATATTCGACACAAGCTCTCTTTAAAGAGTTTGCATTTCTCAAATTGGGAGAGCTAATTGACAAGATAACTACAATTAAAATATATAAGGATTTACATAGCAACCACCTGAAATTTTTAGATGGGGGAAAAACAAGAACTTGTGGACAATTTATTTCTAAACTGCCTTTCCGTAGGACTCACCATGGCCAACGGGCGTATGATTACCGGGGAGGAAAACTGTTCAATGCCCTACCCCATGAGCTCCGCTCTATTTCTAAAATTGAAAAGTTCAAAAAAGAACTGAAAAAACATATTATAATAATGAGGCAATCTAAGACCCATTAGATAATATTAAAACTTTAGGATGGTAACTGAATAATTCCTATGTATTCTGATTTACCCGATGTATACCTATTGATTCTAATTTACCTATATTTACTTACAAGATGATTATTGAGTAAGGTATTGAATGAGTGTGCTGATTATGTATTACTCCTCCTTACAGCACAAGTCGACGACTTATAGTGGGGAGTAGCATTTCCTGATTTGTGTAACTTTTTTTTTGTATTGCAATACCTATCTAAATAAACGCGTTTTTTTTTTTTTTTTTCAAAAAAAAAAAAAAAAAAATCTAAAATCACTGGAGGAGCGGAAAACGTCTGGTCACGAGCCGGCAGCCGCAGACGCGTCAGAGTCATTCCACCTTCAAAGACCGTCTAAATCGCCAAAACTTTTAGACCGTCAAAATCGTTGTGAGACAGGTAGGTACTTGGTAGTTCATTGTTCAGCAAAGCTGAAACAGTGATACCAAACGCTACCTTTATGGGGTCTTTTATAGCTACCAAATCCACAACTCCGACTTTCAGAGTAAAACAAAGATCTTCTTCTGCTCTCTGCAAAAAGCTAAACACAGTACTCTTGCTAATGGCCCGTTGTCACCCGGGTTCATTAGCCCTTATCACTGACGTGGGTCCTAGAAGCTCTTTCCCCTCAATCCACTGGATTATCGCCTCGCCAAGGAAATCCACCAGGAGCTGCAAAGGGAAGCCTTAATGAGCTTTCGGGGTTGGACGAGAGATGTCGGCACTGGGGAGACCCTAATAATTTTTCAAGTGATGAACGCCCGCTAAGATAGGGCAGGCGCCTCGGGGATAAATACTTCCACGCGATCCTCTCACCGTCTCTTTTATTCTTGCTGTTATCTGGCTATTTGGGGTTAGTTTCTTGGTATTTTCATCAGGATAAAGGGGAAAGCGTAAACGGCCATCATTAGCGCCGGTGATGTATCATAATGAGAAGCCATTCCAAGACATTTGCTCGGTTAAAACGGCAACGACACTGAATCTCACGCAATCTTAAATTACCCACTTACTCAATTAGGGAGCCAGTGAACCAACCCCTGAAAATGTTCTTCAATCTGACACAAGCATTGTTGAGTATTCATGGAATGGTTACTTGACCATAATCGAGATTTTAATTCAAATGTGTTCTAATTCATTTTTAAACGCTCTCCTAAAATCTCACATATGTATGACTTTGATTCGATTACAGTAAGCCCTAAATTTGGAAGATTTACTTTCATGAAATTAGAACCCATAACTTTATTCCTATCATTGTGATTGGATCTGTGATGATACCCCTTCCACGAACTTTTAAACTTGTTTTCAAAGCCAGTACGCCAAAACTATTCAGAATTTGGAATAATTTCAGGGCTTGTTTGGCTTATCTAGTTCAATAAATATTTACTCGATCAATTTACTCGATTTACTTTCTTACAATTAATTGCCCATGCTTCTCAATTTTTTGTGACGAATACTTCATTTCCCGTTTTTAAAATGATTAAATGAATGAATTGACTAATAGAGGTCCCTGTCCAACTCTTGGTCCTTTTCCCTACCAGCCCTTGGGTGATAGCATCGAGAGACATAATAGATTATTATTGGAATCGAATCGGCTACCTTCTTATTTGATTGTGAAGGGGCGCCATTTTCTTCAACTCACCACAGGGTTTCTATGTATCTGTGAAGAGTTATCATATTTTGGTGCTTTCCTAGTCGTAAATTCCATTCTATTCGAGTTCCAAGGGGTTATTGCCTTCCATGGACTTCCAGGAGTTGAAGGAGGGAATCAGTCCTAAGTTTGTATTACTGCAACTCGTGTTTTGTAGAAGAGAATCAGTTCGTCAGGGGCATTCACATTTAAATTTGTTCTTTAATATAAGTAAACTTCAAGATCTCAATACCATGTTTATTGGACAATATACAAACATTGGAAGCTGATGTAATCATTGATAGCACAATTTTTAGAACTTCTAAATTGGAAATAAAACTTTTTCTTGCTGATCCAATTTTAAGCAATAACATAAACTCAACCCCAGTGGAAAAGATCTTGCAGGAAGATCTATACACTAAATTAATATAAACCACCCTCACCTTATTCCATAAAACACGTAATCAATTTGTCACGTACATATATTTTAAATTATGCCGAGAAGAGGTCGTCGAGATTGACAGGCATAATTATTATTTCTATTTTCTCGGGTCTTGGTCTCATAAGTAAATTACATGAGGCAGGTCTTAAGTTATTTTTGTGACATGGTTACCGCAAATTCATCCTAATCAGCTAAGAGAGATGAACTCTTTCCTTTTCACTCTACTGGTGTGACATTTGAGAGAGGACATCTCTGGGACATTAAGAGACGAACGAAATTAGTGACCGCATTCTGATCAGCGGAGTAAGCTGCATTCTCTCCCCTTCTCACTCCAGGATGTTGGAATTAGGTGAGGAACATCTCCAGATCAAATCCAATGACTGACACTGTCCCGATCAGCTGAGTGAGCTAAATCCTGTCGTGTTCACTCTAGCAATTTTAAATTTTTTTGATAGCTTCTCTGGGACATCAAAAGACGAATAAAATGATGGGCTGTTTCCTGATCAGCTGAGTGAGCAATGTATTCTCCTATTGATACTACGAAATTTAAATTTGATAGGGTTCCTATCTAGGAGAACATGAGTCAGATGAAATAACGGTCTCCATCCTGATCGGCTGATGAAGCTCTCTTCTATCCTTTTCAACTTGGGAAGTTGAAATTCGGTAGGGAGCCTCTACTGGAAAAAAATTAAATGATAGCTCCAGCCTGGCTGTAGGTTACAGAAGGTCAACGTCCTTCTAATTTCTCTGAAAATTGGGGGGTTAGCAAGTGATATGGGATTTCATCACTACTTATTGGATCTCTTGTCATTACATATTAAATTTCCCCCGTAGGTAACATTTTGGGATATTATTTCAAATATTATCTAAGGCAAAATAAAGGAATTAAAAAAATACACTGCCAAGGACATGGCACAGAAGCTTCCTCGTCACTTCAACAAGAAAATTAGGTTCACGCATGCGCTGAGCGTACTAATGATTCAATCATGATGAATGTCGTAAGGGACCTTCCCCGCATCATCCCTGAGACTAAAATCTGTTCAACATTGACGGACTTATGATTATCACAAGAAGTCCACATTCGCGCATGCCCAGACTGTACCGCTGATTCAATCATGATGAAATTAATGGAGGACCATCTAGGACTAAACCCACACTATTCGTGAAAATTTCATTAAAATCCAATCAAAATTGTCAAAGTTATGGCCGTGGCCAGGAAATGTGGACAAACAAACGGACGGACGGACAGACAGACACGAAACCAAATTTGTTCAGGAGGCCATGAAACGCAAAATGCGAATGGAAATTTTGATTTTGGAGCACACAATTTTTTTTTCATTTCGAAAGTGAAAACAAAGCTTCCGCTGCCTTGCAGACTCGGAAGCAAAAAGATATAGTAATTTATCATAGAAAGACATATTCATGATCTTTTGTTTCTCCTAGTAAGACATAAAATATGCACTCATAATACTATTGGTTGTTTATGAAAATTCGCTCATACCATCATGCTGCATGACTGGAACTTTTTATTCTTCTCGACTATTCTTTATTTTCCTGCATTTTGGTGTAACTAGAAAATAATGCTGAATTTGATTGGTAAAATGTTGAATTTGGTTACTGGGTCATTCTCATTTCATTTGCCGCTTTGGGTCGTTTGAGAACCTCAGTGACGTGAAATATGAAAGAGCTCGAAAATGAGGTTAGATCGGCAAATACTACTCATTGTACATTGCAGATTTGTGTTCCATAGATGAACAGCGAGTTTTTCATTGATGTATTTTATATATTTTTTTGTATTAAAAAACATGATATCCAACTCATCAGTGATACCAGATTTCAAAAATTGATTTCTGTGAAATGGATGACTTTGGCAAAATTGTTGTCGGGGCTCAAGTTAATACAAAAGAACCACGTTCAAATGTATTATTCAGATTTTACGGAATTCACGTTGAAGGCAGTGTAATTGATCTTAAATCGCAGGAGTGTTACCCATCCTTGGTCACATTCCTGAGAGGTAACTCTCAGGAGAATTTCCAGTAAAAATGGCGTCACACAGGATGATCAAGTGACAAAACTCGGGGATGGCTACTGTTTGAAACCTGTCACCAAGCAGTATGGTTGTTGATATCGGATTATTTTGTTTAAGCACTAACAACACTCGTTATTAGTGTAACACTCATGATTGAAAATAAAAATACTCAACATGTTTTTAGGCTTCTTCTGCTGTAAAAACTGCTGCAACTCCAAGCACTCCACTACAGTCTCACATCTTCAACTGGACAATGTAACCTTCATTTCTGACTGTTTCCCGCCATTTTCCATCGGCGGTAACACTCCTGAGGTCCCATTGAGAAGAGATATGGGGGACTGACTGTAAAACTGGTTTTTCACGGGTTGGTAAAAATCTTAAAAATGTAAATCCTTACTCTAAATAAAGAGGAACCAACTTACTGCAGCTAGTAACCCTGGTCAGTTCTAGATTGTCATTGTTTCGTAACAACCTAACTTCTACTTACGTGTTAGGTAGGAGGGGACAGTAACACTCATGAGTTTCCAGGATTTCAGGTTTCATTCGTTCATTCGTCATCACTGTGTATTAGATAAAGGGGATTTTGGGCAGTCAAATTATTACTTCGTTGGTCTCCCAACTTATACGACCCTTTCTTTCCCCAAAATCGATAGTTTTGGTCAAAAATTGTGAGAATTTGTCGTCGGGGACATGAAAGCGGCAAATGAATTGAGAATGACCATACTAAAATGTGAATTTGATTGGGAAAATGTTGAATTAGATTGAGAATAGCTCAGCTGTTTTTCAGTTTTTAAGTCAATCCAAAATGTTTGTTTTAGACAAGATCCCTCCGAGTGTGCGAAGGCCTCCGCTAGCCCCTTCAACTCGAGCCGGAGCTCCTGTTCCTCGGACAGCTCGTCCTCGCTGAGCTCCGGCGGCGCCGGGGAGGTCCCGCTCGTCTTCAGCAACGCCCTCCACCTCGCCGTCGAGTACGCCGCCGTCGACGTCCTCCGCGTCCTCCTCAAGTACGGGCTCGAGCCGAACCAGGGCGGCCGCCTCCCGGCTGGCTGCTGCGTCGAGCCACCCGCCCCCGCTCCTCAGCCATCGTCCCCGACCACCACCTCACCCACTAGAACTAGTCTGACTGGTAAGATAACCAGAATCAATATTTATTATTCTTATGTGTGACAATGGGCGACCAATTGTGAAGAAATTAGTACCCAGTGTCCCAGCGGGGTTTATTTTATTATTTTATTTATTTATTTTTTTTTACCACGGGCATTGCTCAATAGCATAATATTAACCCTGGAATGTCTCGGCTAAATTTCCAACACTTAACTCCCCGGTGGGGTGTGTCAAACCCCAACTTTGAAAAATGTTAGAAAATTCAAAAATAAGTTACACTTGAATCAAACTTTATTTTTATTCTGTTATCAAGAGAGTAAAGAAATATAAAGTAGGTACCTAAGCTCATGAAGAAAAAAGTAATAGTAAGGCAAATCTCACGCTTTGAAGAAAAAAATAATATCAGAAAGGTACCTCGTTGTAACAAAATTTCAATAATATAAAATTAGCACATTTTCATTTAAAAACAAAAATAAATAAATAAATAAAATCTACGAAACAATTTTCTGAGATTAGTTTGATACCACTTACTAAACCCAAGAACTAGAATGAAAAGGTAACATAAAATTGGCACCAAGTAATAGGATCAACATTCTCAACACTTTGAAGATCTATGATGTTCACAGAAGGAACATCGAACTAGTTTCTCCAAAACTGTCACTTTTGACGCTTCTTCATCGGAGGCAACTTCTTGTAACTCGACATTATCTCCCGTGTTTGAATTTTCTCCGCCAAAATATACATCTTCTTCCTCCAACTGTTCCAAAATAGACCTAATGTCTTCAGGATCCGAAAACTTGCGTTTTTCAGCCATTTCTAACGATGAACCAATAACAGAACTGTGGGAACGCCCACAAAAATAACACTTGCTATAGAGAAAATCACTAGCGGTTAAAGAAAGTACTACACTACACAGAAGTCTTGAACGTAATAAATTGGAAAGAGGCTGAAGCCTTTAGGGAAGAAGTGAGGGGTGATATAGAAGGGGGCGAGAAGGGCGTGAGGGATTCAACATGATAAACTGACTTTAAATCGCGACTGGGGTTTGACAAACCCCACGGGGCATTCCAGGGTTAATAATATATAAATACAGGAACGGTAATAATTCAAGATATAACAGCAAAAACAATAGAATATAAATTAATTCAACAGTAGAAATAAACAGAATAATACAGGTGCCTAAAAAATAAAACTTTAAGTGATAACCTGATAACAATAGCCAGTTCAAAGATAAACAATGGTAACAAGGAATTGAGGCAACAAAAGATAAATGTAAACACACCAAGCACATCAAGTTCACCAGTCAACACCTCGAATTCTCGTCCTGAAGGGGCCCGCCGATAAACTAAACAGATCAATATCTTGAGAAGAGCTTGACAGCCTGTTGAAACCCTGCTGCATTCTTATGACTGGGTTATTGCGGCGGTAATTCGTTGAAGAGGTATGCACGTAGAAGGTTTGGGTAGACCTGGTGGCATAAGGAGGAGCATAAGGATTTCTGCTACCTCTGGAGCAATATCCAGAAAAATATTGCCTAGTAACCTTAGCATCAAGGAAAATAAATAGGTGGGAAAATGAAAATAGATAAATAAGGGAAAAATAAACTGTACTTGTTTGAAAAGGCAAAAGGCAAATGCGCAGTGGAAATAAATAAAGAAAAAATCAGAACCTCTGAGAAAAATAACAATTAACCTGAAATGGAAATGAAATGGGACAATGCTGAAGAAGGAGATTGTGCATATGTAGGTGGGCCCTTTATGTACCTATGAAGTAACTCGGACAATTACCCAACATATGACTTACTATCGCTGGTTTTAATTAATAAAATTGATAGGTATATTTTCTTCGAAGGACCACTGGAATACCAGAGAGATATTATGGTAGTGCAATAAAACTGTAACAATTATTCCAATGAATAAATAATATAATTGAAAGACAAATAAAGTTTGTATAATGGAAATCTAAACGCAGTGGCCACTGAACCTACTGATGTCATTGACAATAAGGAATATAAATTATATGGTTGATTTGGCAGTAAATAGTTCGTATACTACCTAATTAATTGTTGATAATTGTAGGTGAAGAAGTAGGTAGGTATGAAGGCCCTTGAGAATCCAAGAGGTAGGTAGATAGGTGGAGAAGAAGGGGTTGATACCCTGGTTCTTAAATTCAATACAATTATGGTGAGTGCGACCACCAAAGCTGTAATTATGGTGATTTCTCCCTTATTGTCAGAGGAGATGGTAATATGGTAAGATCTTACCGGTTTCAATCCAGTTAGGGAACAGGACCCAGGTAACCCAAGTCTGGGGGTTGTTTCCTCAAACAATCCGCACCTTTCCAGCGAGTATTTGGTAACTGCATCGAAGTCTGCACGTCGTGAACGAAGCAAAACAAAAGGACTTGCGGATGGGTCAGAGCCGGCCGGCATTTACAGTTTTTGAAAAAGCGAGGATAAAAACGTTGAGATAGGTCAGTTTTCGACGTGGCGAGAAGTTGTAATAATGGCGATCCGTGAGAACAAAGGAATGATGCGTAGCAACACGTGTAAAACTTTTTTCCTACAAATAACACTGAACTAAATTTTAATAAATAAATAAACATCTAACAAAAATTCTAACATAGAATAATAACAACAAGAACACTAGGAAATTACCAAAAATCCCATTTGAATAGGGAATTTTAGCGCAAGTGACCTATAACAATCCATATCATGGAATAATTAGGTTGGCCTCACTGATGTTATCAATGGGGAGTCAGCTGAGAGAATGAATGATACCTGTTATCGGCAGAAATTATATAGATCGAGATATTGATTTATTGTTGAAATGATGGAAATTCCTGAAGAACTATTGCAATTAAGGTGAAAACTAGGAAAAGTGGATGCGGAACGGAATGTGTGGAAGAAGGATGGTTGATTTATGTGATGGTGTTTGTTGCTGACATCGGAGTTGCGAATTCCAGGTAACAAGGGTTTGTTCTTGTACAGAGATCAAATTATGCTCAAACCTGGCTTGTGGACAATGCTGCAAAACTCAGGTGGCGAAAATAAATGGAAATAAACACTTTCACTAAACTTTTTGAAAAAGAAAAGTAGCACTAGGCTGAATGAAAATCAAAGATGGAAAAATGATGAGTTGGCTCATTAGGCACAAAACTGTTTGGATGGCTTCAGAGAAGATTATGGGGTGATAACATATTATTCTCATTGCAAAAGGATCCCATGAAGAGGGAAGGGGACGAAACAATATAGCCAACCGTACAACAGAAAAAAGTTGTTTGAAGCACCATCAGGATATAAAGAAGGTTTGGAGGATGTGCATGAAACCTGGAACAGGTAATCCATGACATATGACAACTATATCAATTTTCAATCAAATTAAACCTCTTTTCTACCCAATGAAACTTTTTTCAAACAAATGATACGTTATTTCAATTACCTGTAACTTTTCCGAATCATACAGAAAAAAATATAAATATACATATTTCGGATTTTTTCTTAACAAGTTACTTAATACAGAGGAACTACAAATTAATTTAAGGAAGCAGGTGTTCAGCAGCTGCGGCAGGAGTTTCATCATTATGTTTATGACGAATTTGGAGCAGTCTGTCGCGGTGATCAACAGTATGGTGGACCAATGACTTTCATGTGATTTTTTTTTTAATATACCTATTTTTTTACAAAGGTAAAAATTCATTAACAGAACAATCAAACAACAACAAGATCACTAAAACTTAATCGCTCAACCATGGGAGGGCAGCTCCATCCTCCGTTCCCAAGGACCTTAACCTTCTCCGTGTCCCATGTATTCGTTGAGAAACTGCTTTTAATATGGCCATTTGAATTTTTATCCTGGTCCACCCCAAGACTTGTGAGTAGGGTCGTCTCCATTTCCCGGCAAGATTGTGGGCCATCCTTTTCAAAAACACGTTGAATTCGTCGTGTAGCGCTCCATACACTGAACTTCTTTCATCGACTTTCATTTGATTTAAATGAGATTTCATTTAAACTTAACAGCAAAAAAACCGGCGCACTCTATATTTTGTTATTTTTTCACCTTTGCTTCAATTGGTTAATTTTTTTTTGCATGTGCCAAGTAAAGAGTATCTTATGAGAGAACAGCAAGGAACAGAGTGGCAAATAAAAAATAGCCGTTTGAAAAAATCAGCTTTATTCACAAAACTTCGATGTTTGGACAAAAGTAACAAAATATTCTTCTGTAGTTATCGTATAAAAAAAATTGAAAAATGAAATTTTTTTTTTAATAAATTTTTTTAATATCGGGTGGTACCGTCCCATGCTTTTACCACCACCTGCATTCTTCTTGGCATGCTGCTGATCAAATTTGAAACCGTTTCTTGTCTGATGAGGTCCCATTCTGCAACCACCGCTGTCCTGAGGTCTTGGAGGTTTACAGGAGGGTTCGATCGCTTTCGGATGCACCTCTCTAGCTCGTCCCATAGATATTCTATGGGATTGAGGTCGGGGCTGCGAGCTGGCCATTGTAGGGTGCGCATGCCTACCTCTTCGAGGTAGTGAGTAACCACGTTTGCTACGTGTGTTATCGTCCATAAAAATAAAATTATCGCCGGTATAAGGGGCGAATGGCACTACATAATCTTCCAGGATGTCAGAAGTGTACCTCAGTGTGGTTAGATTCCCTCGGGGATACACATGGAGTTCCGTTTTCGCCTCTGAAGTGATTTCACCTCAATCCATTTCAGACCCACTCCCGTAAGGCACCCTTTCAGCACTCTTAATGTTTTCCGATGAGTCCAGGTTCTCACTATTCACTTCAGATCGTCGTGTTAGAAGGTGGAAGAGAAGAGGACAGCGTTTCGCTCAGTGCAATATTTTTGAAAGGGTGCCTTACGAGGGAGGTTCTGAAATGGTTTGGGGTGGAATCACTTCAGAGGCGAATATGGAACTCCATGTGTATCCCCTAGGGAGTCTAACCACACTGAGGTACAGTTCTGACATCCTGGAAGATTATGTAATGCCATTTTTACCCCTTACACCGGCGATAATTTTATTTTTATGGACGATAACGCGCGGTCACACGTAGCAAACGTGGTTACCGACTACCTCGAAGAGGTTGGCATGCGCACCCTACAATGGCCAGCTCGCAGCCCCGACCTCAATCTCATAGAACATCTATGGGACGAGCTAGAGAGGTGCATCCGAATGGCGACCGAACCCTCCTGTAAACCTCCAAGACCTCAGGACAGCGGTGGTCGCAGAATGGGACCTCATCAGGCAAGAAACGGTTTCAAATTTGATCAACAGCATGCCGAGAAGAATGCAGGCGGTGGTACAAGCATGGGACGGTACCACCTGATATTAAAAAAATTTATTTTCAAAAAAAACATTTCATTTTTCAATTTTTTTTCACACGAGAACTGCAGAAGAATGTGTTGTTACTTTTGTCCAAACATCGAAGTTTTGTGAATAAAGCTGATTTTTTCGAACGGTCTCATAAGATACCGACTTTACTTGGCACATAAAAAAAAAAAAAAAAAAAAAAAAAAAAAATTAACCAATTGAAGCTAAGGTGAAAAAATAACAAAATATAGGGTGCGCCGGTTTTTTTGCTGTTAAGTGTATTTGAAAAAAGTTTCATTTGGTTAAAAAGTGGTTTGAATTTATTGGTACATGGTTCCATTTTGTAGGTTTTTACGAGGTTAAGGTTTCGTTTGAGTGAAAAATGCTATATAAACAGGGTGTTACACCTAAGTGACTGACACCGGCCAGAAGCCGATTTTACAACTAATTTACAACAAAAAGTTCTTCTTAGATTTTTTTTTTTTTTTTTTTTTTTTTACACTTAGTTTTTGAGTAATTCCAATATTCAAGCTTTTTTTCGTGTTTTCAAACTTATATCACTAAAATAACCATAACTCCCACAAATGACAGAGAAAATTAAAAAATGAGTACACCGTTGGAAAGAGCGCTGAATTTCCCACCACCCTGATACCGATTCAAAATTTTGTAAGCAGGTTTAATGGGAGAGAAATCCGGCTGAATGTTGAAATTTGACAAATCTCAAGAAATCTGAAAAAATTTGGGTTGCTAGCTCAAAATTCTTCAATCGAATTTTACCGCCGAAGACGTTAAAAATTGCTACATGATTTCACCTTTTTAACACTGTGGTAAATTTTACTTTTACTTTGCTAATTGTGGTGGGGGGGGGGGATTGTGTTTTATTGTTAAAAAACATTGTTTTTTCAATGAAATCAATGGTTTTCTTGAAAAATGACTTTCTATGAAAATAGGAGTTTGTGTGGTCGGTTTCTTCGTATTTTTTTACGCTAAATCGAATGGTAACACACAGATCTCTCCAACTCCGTTATAACCGAATTTGACACTTTTCTTAACAAGTTTTACACTTGAGAAACACATGAAGCTGAGGATAACAATGAACTAAAAACTATTTATTTAAAATGTAAAATTCGGTTATAACGGAATTGGATAGGTCTGCGAATGTTGAAATTCGATTCAGCGTGAAAAATACGTAGAAACCGACGCCAAACTAGTATTTTCTTAGGGGGTCATTTTTCAGAAAAACCCTCGATTTCATAGAAAAAAGCTCGTTTTCAACATACAAAAAAAACGTTTCTCCCTCAATTACTAAAGTAAAATAAAAAATTGAAAAGCTGAGATTTTGGCGCAACTCTTAGGAATACAGGCAAACATTCACACGCTGGATCATAGAGACCTATGAGCGGTTGAAAAAAGTGGAGATTTTCAAGATTTGACAAGTTTTCATCTTTAAGTTCATTGTTCACCCGTCTTGTCTATTAAAAAAATTTTTTGTTTTCTATTAGGTTGATATGAAATTTAACGCTCTTTCAAACGGTATCCTCAGATCTGAGAAAACTCCGAAAATTGGGGAGTTAAAGCCGTTTTAGTGACGTAAGGTCAAAACACGAATAAACTCTTTGAAGTAACATAACCCGAAAACGAAGCCTCTAAAAAATGTGGCTTCTCTACATGGCCTCGTGCAGTAAGGAGGAGCATATGGTGGCTACTTCCATGAAGTCAACTCAAAGGTACCGCCGAACTTCCAGTACGGATCGGTTGGCGATGGGTGATTGTGTGTTTTTGTCATTCCAGAAAATACCTCTAAAAAAAGAGGGAGAGACGTAGCTCGTTGGCCACCATTGTAAAATTACAAAAAAAAAAGTGTTATAAAAGTCACTATTAATGCGAAAACGTCTAAAAATTGTCAATTTTTTCATAAAGATGCTACTTATAAGCAGGTACAGTACCTACCTAAGAATAAAAAGCTATTTGCAGGTACGGTACGGTTTTAACTAATCACAACAGGAAAGTTATCTGTATTTCCAACTATTCTGAATTTTCACTAAGGGGATGACTAGGTACTTGATGTTATGTATTTTTGAGATGCGAGCGAAGCGAGAATCCTGTTTACTGATCAAAGCAAAAATCTGATCTGAGTGAAACATTTCTAAGAGTGATTTTAGAAGAACTCGACACTATATTATCATACATACATATTTATATGAATATGTAGATATGTACATAATATGCATACGAAAAAGCGCAAATTTCAGGAATCGTTTCAGAATGCCTCAAGATCGAGTTCCATGAAGACAATTTTAAAGAATTTTAATTTTAAAATGTGTAACCCTTTGTAGTAGTTTCAATTTTTACAAAAACTCGAAAAATTGTTGGGACCGTCTCCTTTTGACTCTCTCCTTGGGTCATTAGCAATCATGCAAATTCCCCGAGCTCTCCTTCACCTGCCTCGCAGTGTCTTGTCGAGCAAACACCGTGATCGCATCGTCTGCCAAGGAATGGTACAGTTTTAGCTAATCACAACAGGATAACTATCTGTATTTCCAACTATTCTGAATTTTCACTAAGGGGTGGACTAGGTACTTGATGTTATGTATTTTTGAGATGCGAGCGAAGCGAGACTCCTGTTTACTGATCAAAGCAAAAATCTGGTACGTGTAAAACCTCTCTAAGGGTGGTTGTAGAAGAACTTAACTCTAGATTATCATACATAGGTACATATTTATATAAATATGTACATAATATGCATACAAAAAAGTTCCAGTCATGCAGCATGATCCGTATGAGCGAATTTTCGTGAATTATCGTACTATTATTATGTTACATTGTTTACAAAATGAGCATTTTGAGTGAAAAGAAAATGTTAATTAGCAACATTATGGCAAAACAATTCGTTCAAAATGATAATTTGTGATTCAGAAAGAGATTTTGGATTTTTAACTTTTTTGCTGTTTCTACCGATTTTTAAGAACATTTTAATGAAATTTATGTACATTTTTCACCTTGATTTTGTACGTAAATTTTCAAATATTCCATTTTATAATCAATAAACTTTATTTAGGCAATATTCTGCTAAAAAAATAAAAACACCGATGTTCAGCCTTTTTTGTGATTTTTTTAGTACATTTTTTTGGAATTTGACCAATTTAATGTGCTCAAAAAGTGTTGTCCAACGAACTCATCCTTTCTTTTGAAATGCTTGATTTTTTGGCGAAAGAACGAAGTTTTTATCTCAATTCTATCGAGAGTTATCGTCTGGAATGTGTCTATTTATATAAATATGTACATAATATGCATACAAAAAAGCGCAAACTTCAGGGATCTTTTCAGAATGCCTCAAGCGCGAGTTCCATGAAGACGATTTTGAAGAATTTTAATTTTAAAATTGTTAACCCTTTGCAATAGTTTTAATTTTCTACAAAAACTCGAAAAATTGTGGGGACCGTCTCCTTTTGACTCTCCCCTGGGATCATTAGCAATCATGCAAATTCCCCGAGCTTTCCTCACCTGCCTCGCCGTGTCTTGTCGAGCAAACACCGTGATCGCATCGTCTGCCGAGGAATCTTCCCAATATCAAGAAGAAACGGGGAAGGACGGGAAAATTACCATAATCGTTAAAACGAGAACCTGAGCGTTTAAAATTACATCGGCGAGAACTCCGCTCCCCTCTTCCTCGAGGCCTCGTCCCTCTCATTACTTTTCACCCTAACTTGATATTTATGAGTCAAGTTGAGTTTTAAAGCACAATAGGCCGCCCTTGCTCATCACAGTAAAACTTCCTTCTTTTTTTACAGTTTTTCCTCCTGTTTCTTTCGACCAACCCCGCTTAATGAATAATAAATTAAAACTTTTAAAACGGAAAAGCGAGTAGATTTTTTTTTCTCAACTCCGGTAAAAACTCCTATCATCGTGTGATCAACGGCTCTCATTAAAATGTGGAAAAAGATAATATCACGCTGGAATTTAAAAACTGTAGTTATTATTTCAAATGAACCTTTCGTCAAATTTATTTGAGAATTGAATACGGACACCCGTGTTTTTTCGGACCTTGTCCGTTATCGTTCAGCCAGGCCCCTCGGCCTAATCTCGTGCCGTTATCGTTCGGCCAGTTCTACAAATGATACTCTTTCCTTCATTGATGATATTTGCAGTTTGAATACATAAAAATAACACCCCGAAGGAAATATATACACTGAAAATAGTCTTAGCCAACTTTTACGCACCACTTCCCACATCGTTTCATTCCAAGAGTTGTTGGAAGGACAACATTCCCCATTCCGGATGCAAATTTTTTGAAATAAGTATCTCAGCTAAAAATGAACCGATTCGAATTTTTTTTTTTTTTTTTTTTTTTTTTTTTTTTTTTTTTTTTAAGGTTATTAGATTTACAACAACTTTTAAACAGTAATATTTTTCCTGTCTAGCCCCAATTCCTCGTAGTCTACTAAAACAAAAATCTTGAAAATTTTCATTTTACTTTTTTCGCTTTTTAATAGTGAAATATTAATTTTTCGGCTTTTGCTATCAGGATTCAAAAATATTGGCCATAAAAGTACCAAGAATTTAAAAAAAGTTTTTCGAAATCGGACCGGCTGTTTGCAAGATATAACCAATTATAATTATAAAATAGTGGCTGGCGGTCATTTTGAATGGCCGCCATTTTTAAAAGCTACCGTTCTGAGTTGGTCATCATGGTTTTTCATGCTCAACATGGTCACAGGAACATGTGGTATAAGTTTCGCCTGGTCCGCAAAATTATACCAAAAAGTCGTCTGGCACATGGACTATCAAGTATTGTAAGATTGTAAGAAATGTTAGTTTTTAGAAACGGTAATCGTTTCAATGGCTATTAGGGTTTTTAAATGGTAGGTGGTGATAGGTGCCTTTTGTAAAATTTAACACTAATTCTGAAAATGGGGTCGAATGTTACGATAAAGTGAGGTAAAATGGAGAATTCGGGGGTTCTATGAAAAAAAACGTGGTTTTTCCGATAGAATCTTGAAAACGATGTATCTCTGGAACGGATTGAGATATAGAGGTGCGGTTGGCGGCGTTGAACTATATTTTTGATCGAGTTTAACCCCTTTGAGTATTGTCATATGCTTATAATACACCCTGTAGATCAAGTAAATTGTTCTTGGTGACGTAATATCGTAATAGCCTTTTGCGGACGTATGGCATGCGTGACATGCCAGATGGCCATTGTTAGCTTGGATGTCATCTGTTGACGAGGTTGAATGGCTAGTGGACGTATGGCATTTGTGACATGCACTTGTTGTCAGCTCGATTTAGACGTATGGCATGTGAGACATGCCGCCGCTTTTATCCTCAATTACTTATTCCTACGAACTTCTAAGTAATTTCTGGGCGGTATTTACCCATCTGAGATACCTAGGCAACGAAATGCTTCAATATTTCGGGTGGCAAACCTTTTTCGGCTCCCTCCATATGAATTGCCCAATGAGAAACTCGTGAAATGGATTTCCACCTGGAAATATTACGGTTGTGATCATGTTTTCTTTTCCAACTGTTCTATCATTGTCATTCAAATATTGCTAGCGTTTTGATAAATATCATACAGTGATGAAGTACAAGTAATTTATTTTATTTTATTTCAAACACACCAGTTTTGGGCAATTTTTAATTTTCTAAGTTCTTACCTATTGAGTGCAATAAAACAAATAGTGCTTATTTATTGTTTTTAATGCTCATTAATTCATTTTTCATAATTCATAATAATGGTTTGAGGGATGAATACCCCAAAGTACTCTTGTCAGACCAAATGGAATTTATGGGTCTTGACCTTGGTGTACTCGTCGTGTTCCAAATAATGTTCCACCCAAGCCATTGAGCTGAGGTAGTTGAAATTTTCGCAGCGTGCATTTAAGGTGAGTAACACGATTTGATCTAAATATGAAAGTATTCCACCGATCAGAACCCATGAAAATGGTAAATTGAAAAACTATTAAAAGTGAGTGCCAAATCTTACCTAATTTTTAAAAGTAAAATAGTAATAATTTTAGAAGAGTTACGAAAAAATTAACTTGATCATAGCGTACAGCCATTCATCAAGATTACAAATCAGTCGGGGAAATTTCAAAAATTTGACTCAACTTGGAACACAAACAATATTTGTATGAGTGTTCAAAAATTCCAATATCGATTTAAATACCATGACGTCCAGGCTAACTCATCATCACAGAATAAGCTTCGTCCTAGTTAGCAAATGGCGGCTGGCATGTGACACATGCCATACGACCGCAACGCTTGATTCACCTTTACAGCCTTGCGTCTCTCTCAGAAGTTTCTCTCTGATTCAATATTTCGAAATCTTTGTTCCAGGCGGTTTAAGCGAGCCCAGCCCAGTAACGACTTCCATGCCGATAGGCAGTGCAGGGCTTTCCACGGGAACCGGGAGCGTCGGCGGGGGCCCCAGCAGGCGCGTGTCCTGGGTCAGCGCCATCAAGCCTGAGCGGAGACGGCGCGCCACTTTCAAAGCTCTGTCCCGCCAAAGGTGAGTTTCCTTCTACAACACACACCATCTAGCCCAGTTAGATTAGACCTTCTTAATTTATTTAATGGATCCGGCAGGGGGTTTATTATGAATAGGAAAACAGGAAAACTGAATTTAAATGCAGAAAAAATGGGTGCCAGGTGGGAATCGAACCCACATCCTTTGGTTTACTATGACTAAACTAATAGGGTACAGTTGATTTAAAGTTAAATTAATTGAAAAATGCAGAGTAATGGTTCTCAGGGGGTGTTGGCTCAGATCCAAGCTCCCTCCATCCAGTGGTCCTTGCGGCCAACATGGTAAAGGCGTTGGAACGGTAAACCAAAGGATGTGGGTTCGATTCCCACCTGGGACTATTTTTTCTGCATTTAAATTCAGTTTCCCTGTTTTCCTATTCATAACAGTTCGATTAGACTAGGAAATCTTTCTAATACCGGTATTTTTACTCCAAAACATGTAAGCAATATGAGTTTGCATCATCACAGGAAGTGATAACACGAAAACACCGTCCTGGACGCTTCGACCGCACCCAATTTACCTGTGTCACCTTCCTTCTTCACCGGTAGTTAGTTCTGAATAAAGCGATTATTAGAGAGTTCTTGGTAGATCAGTAAAACACAATACGTCATGCGGTATCGACAATCCGGCCCCGAAACTCTGACGCATAGAGTTACGGTGACGCATCCTTCCGTACAGATACGTTATCGGATCGCAATCCGTAAAAAACGTAATCGTCTAGAATAACCTTCTTCCATGGACTCAAATAACCTTTTAGGGTTAATTTCCTCCTTCCATGGATGTCCTGGGTCAGCGCCATCAAACCTGAGTGGAGACGGCGGGCCACTTTCAAAGCTCTGTCCCGCCAAAGGTGAGTTTCCTTCTACAACACCAGTGTTGGGCATAATCTTATCGTCGAATGCGAATCGCGATAATTATTCGTTGATTCTGAGTCAACTGCGATTATATTCGTATTCGTGTAATCGTATTTGTATGTCAGCGATTACACGAATACAACCCATACAAGTGCGTCATGGTCTTCAATTTCAATAGGGCGTCCCTCCTATAATATGCGAAGCATTGCTAATATTACCTAGCTTCAGAGGGACGTCCTTGAAGCGAATTCAACTATTGGAGACCAGCCTATTTGTCTCAAATCTATTTCAGTAGGACATCCCTCTGAAGATAGGTAATATGAGCAAGGTTTCGCATATTGCAGGAGGGACGCTCTATTGAAATTGATTATTGCGACGCATTTTCAGGGTTGTATTCTTGTAACTGCCGATAGGCAAATACGATTACACGAATACGAATATAATCGCAGTTGACTTACAATCAACGAGTAATTATCGTGATCACAATCGTATTCGTATTCGACAAGATTATGCCCAACACTGCCCAACACACACCATCTAGCCAGTTAGATTAGACTAGAAAATCTTTCTAATATCGGTATTTAGACTCCAAAACATGTAAATAATATGAGTTTGCATAATCACAGGAAGTAAACCAAAAAACTTTCGAAAATGTTTGAACTTTTTTCGTTTTTTCACTTGTATTAACTCCTAAACGACGCATCTTTTCGAAAACATTTCCGAGAGTCAAATATCAATAAAACTATATACGTTTCGTCGATTGACCTCCTTAAAAATGTTAACATTTCAATTCGACCAATTTTGTATGAAGGTGGATTAGTAACCGATGGATTAAAAAAAAGATAATAAAAATGTATTTTAAAAAATATTTACCTATATACATTTAAAAAACGGTAATTTTCTCCATTTTGATAAAATTTACCTACCAACCAGTGAACAACTTTCAATCGTCACTATCATAAAAACTAATGGTTCTCCGAAAATAAAAATAAACAATAGACAATATAACGACAGATGCAAAAAACATAAATTTCCAAATGTGGTCGATTTCCAGTATAGGTACTTGTGTTTCTTGGAGTCTTGAACGTTCTCATGTTTCATGCTTTAAAAAATGCCCAAATAATACTACTATGACTACGTTTGCTCGTCTCGCGGACCTGCATAACCTATAACCCATTTTATTTCATTATCATTAATCTCAAACCGACAGCTAAATCCTGACTTTTTGCTAATTTATTCATTCATGTACCTAGCTTAAATTCATTAAGACAATACTTCATCATCATTACTCAAGTTCATCAAGTATATTTACATAATAGAGAGTTCCTAGTAGAACCGTAAAACACAATTCGTCATGCGGTATCGACAATCCGGCGCCGTAACTCTGACGCATTGAGTTACGGTGACGCATCCTTCCGTACAGATACGTTAACGGATCGCAATCCCTAAAAAACGTAATCGTCTTTTTCCGTGGACCCAAATAACCTTCTAGGGTTAATTTCCTCCTTCCATGGATTTAGCGTAACAACTAGATCCGTAGATAAGGACTTGACGTGACTTTAAGGTGCGGTAAATGTTTCTCGTTACCGCACGCCGTATTGAGACCGACGGACCTACTAGTAACTCTAATAACTACCGTGCGTTCATTCTATTTTGCCGTATCGAAAAATGTAACCCATTTTATTTCATTATCATTAATCTCAAACCGACAGCTAAATCCTGACTTTTTGCTAATTTATTCATTCACGTACCTAGCTTAAATTCATTAAGACAATATTTCATCATCATTACTCAACTTCATCAAGTATATTTACATATTGTTTTTTATACCTTAGTTTATCCATCCGTAGACAAAGGATTCTGTTACTCCTTGGACATTTGTCACGTCCAGGTCAATGGACACTGTTGTTGGCAGGTCCTTCAGCCTCGAGTCCAACTCGGAGATGCTCCGGCCTTGGGCGGGAGAGAGGAGGTCCGTCTCTTTGAAATCGTCGCCGCTCGTGAGCCCCAAACCGGCGGCCAGCGCCACGCAGTCGGCTCCCCCGCACCCGGCGCCGCCTCCGCCCGAGTCCCCCAAGCACCAGGAGCGCAGCATTTTCGCTGAGCTCAGGAGGAGCTCGGAAATATTCAAGTCCATCCTCCTCAACCTATCGATGAAGGAACAGGAGGTAATGATGAAATAATAATGTAAGAATAGAATAGAATAGAATAGAATAGAATTTGATTTATTTCCACAAATAATATACATTAATTTCGCATTATACATGGTGGAAACTACTCCACTCATAGATCATCGATCTGTGCCAAGGTCAATGTTCGACAAATACGGTTAACAATATAGGCAAAATATAATATATAATTTCAAATACAAGATATATAGTTTTAAATATAACAGGTGAAAAAAATATATAACAAATTAATTTAAAGAAAGATGATTAACATGTGCACGATGGTCCTCGATTGGATTTGACCTCAAAGTGCTTGCCCTTCAAATTATCTTTCGAAGTATGATTTTTGAATATGTTAGGATTATAATTCAGCTAAAACTGAAATAAAAAATTGAGCCGTTTTTAATCAGTTTTTGAATTTTTAATTGATACTTTAATCATGAAAATACGCTATAATCGCCGAAATTCAGAAAAAATATTATTTATGTGTCATTATACAATAGAATCTTCATCTAGTTTCATAGTTCTGACCTATTTTGTGATCAAATATAATTAGAAAAACAAAAATAACAACATTTTATTGAACAAAGTAATGATTTTATCTGCAAGAAGCTCTTAATAAATGCCTGTGAGTATGCGTGTAGTATGTGTGCGTGTGTTTATATTCGCATTCAGCTCTTAATAAACGTTGTCCATATTCAGAATTGATTCGCGATACTTTATATTTGGCCCACGTCGCAGAAAAATCATGATGCACGGCCTCCATAGCCTGTTCACTGTAAAAGCTGAGGCCATTTCCGTGTTTGGTACAAAATTCTTCCACTGAATTTGTAAAAGGTTGAATTAAATATGTAAATGCTATCTATATATCAACTTTCAAATCAATTTTGTACGATTGCAGATGGAAGAAGCTGGTGTTGAGCAACTAAGTCCCGCCATGGAGCCTCAAATCGACGTGAACGAGCTCCTGGCAGCTCATGAGAGGCTGCGATTTCAAGAAGAAGAGTTCTACCCAAGCTCCTCCGATTCTTCATCTTCCTCCGTGTCTTCCCTTAGCTCCTCTGACGATGACCTTGAGACTGAAATTAATCCAGTAAGTATTAATTGATGTATAACTACTCGGGAGACGCCCAAATTCATTAATTAATTACACTGCCCAACAAAAAAATTAATAAATAAAATTCAAAGTCGTGCCATCACGAAACTGGGACTGGCCCTGGGGGTTTTCGAGGGTACTGAATCAGAATCCGAAGCCTGTTTTTCACGTAGACGTCTAATTTTTGAGGTACGGCAACTACAGGTGACAATCATTCTACTCGTTTTTATTAATTTATTTATTCACGGCTAGAGCCAATTACAGAAAATTCATTAATATATTACATGATACAGATTAAGTTTTTGAACTAAGATATAATTTACGACAAAATATTAACAACAAATAATAAGGTACACGAACTAGTAGAAATCAGTCATATAAATCAGAAGTCAAGATAGGCAGAGTTTAAGGCATCCATCGGATGAAACTCGAGAAATGTTAAAGGCCCAGGAAGGTAAGCGAGCGATCAGATAGAAGAACATTGTAATTTGGGAAGACGAAGCTCAGTCGACTCAACAGAAGGTGCAAGCCATGTTTCAGCGAACATTAAGAAATCATAAGTGAGATGAGGTGCCTGGTGACGAATAACAGACCACTTAGTGTTGAGCCCTCTTACGTTTTGATATAATCCGGTTTACTTGGTGGTTTCAGACTTCCCCTTCCCTCTAAGTTTCTTGACTGGTTAGCATTCAAGCGAGTGGTCACTATGGTTGGAATCCCTGATACATATCGTTAGGTTCGCCTCGCCACCATCCATTCTCCGCTGCAACAGTCCACGCAATTCGGCCAGATAGGCCCGCTGAGATGGGGCCCGATCAAAAGAAGCTGATAGTACTTGAGGTTGTAACGAAAGATTAGCAATGAGCACACGATTAGCAGAGGAAGGGTTATGAAAGAATAGTTTCACAGGACGAACCTTATTTTCACTCTTCTTACCTAATTTTACGATTCGTTTAACCAGATCAATAAACTCTGGGGATAGCTTCGTTAGTTCGTTCTTAATCCTGCATGAATCCTCCTCGACTGAGCTCACAGAGTCGGACAAACCAGACTCGGGGATATTATAAACAATAATATTACCTTCTCTTCGCTGGCGATCCTCAAGTTCAGCCACTGACACCTCCAAATCATGGCCACTAGGTAGGGTATCTGAAGAAGAAGGTGGATGTTGGTGTTTAGAGAGGGAACTTGAATACTCAATTGAGTCAATACGTTGAGAAACTTCTGCAATTTTTGATTCGAAATTAGAATCAACACGATCAACTCTGGCCTTGAGCGACTCATAGTTGGATAGGCAAACTATATATTATGTTGTAGGTAGATTGTTCTAATAGTGGTTTAGGCGCTTTATCTTTTAGAAATTTCACTTTTTGATGAGTAAATTTAAACAGTTTTAACGAGATTTCTTATAACTAAGTGCTCACTACACTATTAGAACAATCTACATACAACATATTACATAGAGTGATTGTCACCTAATGAACAAACCTAGCAAAAATTACCAACCCACCTGGAGATGCAAGAAAAAATACATAAAAAGAGTAAGAGTGAACCATGCAGGGAGGGGGCAACAACCCAAGACAGAATAAACTACACAATTATTATAACTTATAATGCTATTATAGCTTATAACAACTCCTGACGAGGCCTACATAGGCGAAAGCACTTCGGACATAGAAGTAAAAACAGTTGACCACTACTAGGGTTATCTGTAATTGACCCCCCTCCACAACCCACTACAAGACGTTCGAATAGAGATGAACAACTGCAATGTACCTCAGTGGGTTGGAGTCTTTATTGTATGCCATGCGTAACCTAATTTGAAGGAGTTCATCGTCGGTTTTTGCTTTATAGAAGCTGTAAGATCCCTAAAGATCAATTAACTACTCTGGACTCAATGAATAATGCACACACTTGAACCCTGTTGATCGAATTTCTTAGTTCGACATACTTCGTGTCATTCTTGAGTGTAATAGATTCTCCAGCATCCTTGGCTAAAATTGATTTTATCTTTTGTGTATCTTCCTAAGCTTTTTTTCAGATACCATTTTCCCCAAAAAATTACATGGTATTATGAAGACTGCCACGACTTGTAAATCGAGCCATATCAATGAGTTCACCGCCATCGAATTGTTCATCCAATCTCTGTTCTTCGCACCACACTATTGACAAACATGTCAAATTGAGTTCCCGACAGCCTCTTTTGACCGTATCAGAGAATGAGAACGGTTTGATGGGGTATTCCCACTTTTCCCCACTATATATAAATTTCTTCCCGTGGACATAATTTCAAAATACTAATATTTTATTTTGTGATTTATATGATATACTGGGATTGCCAGTGTTTTTGTACGAATACGTAAATAGTTAACTAGGAAGCGAAATTGGAACATTTCCCAATACGGAAAACATAGAAAAGTAAGCGGAAAGCATTATTACAAATTATTACAAATGCTTGCGTACATGTCCGCAACAGTTAGATACTTTCATGTGATTCTCCGTGATAACATGAGTGGACGTTGAAATTCACTTTTGCAAATAATCCAAAGCTAATTTTAAGGATGGCACAAAATCGTACGAAACATATGAATCTGTAACTGTATACTGGGTTCTCGTGACGCTCCATTTCGTGACGATTTTCGAGTTTATGAGCCAAAAAAAGTCAAGGACCAAGACAAGTTTGTGAAAAAGTCAAGAACCTGAAATATCCGAGTAAAATATTTTTAACGTAGAATAGGTTTTTACGGAGACAATCTTGCCAAAAATTAGAGAGTTTTTGTTCTCCCCGTGTACGCAAAAATAATGAAATACCAACTGCACATGCGCAAATTTTTGCGTCGACGCGTAGAACTACTCGTGTGCGGGGAAAGAGGCCTAGTTACGCGTACGCGGGATAAATGCTTTCGTTTGAACCCCATCCTACGCGTAGTCATCATAGCCTGACGCAAAGGTGACCACAGTTTCAAAAGTATTTGTTCTCTCTCTGTCTACAATCTAATAACTTTTCCCATTTCCACAATTAGTCGAAAAAAGTAAAAACCTATGATGAATATAATTGTACTATTAAATCAAATTCTGTTGATTAATTATGTGAACAAAGTACCTACTTCGTCCGAAAACCAGAAAACTTGTTGACCTTTTTGAGAGTAAATGCAGTTGTTGCTACTTTTCCGATTTTAAAGTAGATGTTACCTATTCTTCGTAGGCATTCTCAAGTACATTTCGTACTACAATCAGTTGATCACTCAGCTGACATGAACTAACCCAATTGCTTATAATCTGTTTCCAGCGGCAGGAGTCCGAAATTGAAGGCAATTCGAGGCTCCGCGTGAATCCCGCTATCTCGCCAGATAAATCCGTGGGCCTTGCGGACATATACAGCCGACCGTACCTCCTCACTCTGCCTGTTCTTTTTCTGGCTGTTGTCAGAGGCAACCCAACCGTCGTGTATTTACTTCTGAAGTACGGAGCCGCCGTTAATTTTCAGGTAAGTGTTGAATTAAACCTCATTCTTAATTTGTGACCCGTCCTAGGAAAAGGGACCTTATTTTATTTTGGCAAAATGTTCAAAAAAGCGTTTTTCGATAAAATGATCAAAAATGTCGGTATTTAGGTTTTTATAGATTCTGAAGATAGATAACTATCCCTTTATACAGCGCAATAATTACTTATCGATGTTTAGCTGATTTTAATTAATATTTTTTTAAATAATTTTATTCAACTTTATTACTTTATAAGCTTTACAGTTGCGCTTATTAGTTTACATATAGTACACACACATAAATAGGCTACAAGCCTAATTTACATGGTACTTGTGTAATGGTACACCCCTGTGGATGTCCAACTACCAGCTATTTGTATTGCAGCATATTAATTTAACAACAGTGATTTTAAGTTTACTTTCCATATTATTATAATAATTAATTAAATAGTATAAATTAGAATAAATAATTGTTTAATTAGGATAAATAAGTTAACAATTAAGTAAATAAATACGTTACTCAGAATAAATAGGTTAAAAATTTTTTTGGAACAAATAGGTAAGTAAATACAAATAGAATAATTTAAAATTAGAACAAATAATTAAACTTTTTTTAAAATGTTTTGTTCTAGAATAAATATTATCATAGATATTTTATCTCTGGCAAACTAAATGGTGTAGCCATGAAGATTATTACTGTTACTGGATGATGGTCTCTTGTAGCATTTTGCTTTTCAACCTTCTGTGTCATTGGTGGCGCGGGATTTATACTATTGTGGCTAAAACTGGGCTTTCATGTCCTCCCATTCCTCTTTTCAATGAACCGTACATCGTATGGTATGTTCAAATCGTTGTGGTTAGCTGATTATGATATCGAAAAACGAGAAGTTGTTGCAATTACACAGAAGGGAACTTATTTACCCAACCCTCTCTCTCATATCAAATGGACCGTAAATAAATAAGACCGTATTGCACTGATGCAACTAAAGACATTGTGTGCCCCAACCCTGCGGGAGAAAACAATGATGATGGAGAAGTTTTGGTGTACCAAGTGGACTCTGAAGATGAGGTTTCTGAAGAAGAACACCCCACTCCTCCGCCACCAAAACGACGCGATACTCCTCAAAATTAGTATTTTTTTAATTTTATTGTGAATAATCTTACTTATTAATGTTTCAACACGACTGGAATTGTGTATTGTTTATGAGAAATATTAATAAGTTGTGCTTTTTTTTTTTTTTTTTTTTTTTTAATTTATTGTTTGTCAAATGTTTGATTTTGTGTGATTTCACTTCAGTAAACACATTTAGCGAATTGTTGTTAAAAATGAAGCTATTGCAATGGCTCCAAAATTTTTAAAATCAAAATTTTTGAAAATATCTGCGCACGCTATATAGCAGTTCAGATATTTGAACGTCTACGTTTTCAATGCTGTACAAGTGAAATAGTCGATGTCCTAAGAGTAATTATGTTAGTACAATGTTCAACCTTTCAAGGTTTTCTTCTTTTTAACCATATTCAGATCTGGGGTTCAGCTCCTTCTTAGTTCTTTGCCTTAAACTTCCTGCCAGCTCGGCGTAGTATGTTCTCTCTCTACTCTGACCACAGTACTGCCGTACTAAGAATAGATCCCGTATCTGATCAAACCCTACTTTTGGGAAAATGCGTCTCTAGGTTTTGAGTCGAAAGTTCCTGATATTAGCTATATGTTACGTTGTCTCGAGCTCCAAAAGCACTCATTCCAAAGGAAATTTCTCGCTGAATCGCGTCGTGTGGCTGGAAAAACATTATTCTGGTCAGCGAGTTACAAAAAACAGGTGTAGAACATATGTAATAGGCGATTTCCTCGTATCTGCTGCACATACGAGTTTTTGTTTAGCAATAAGATTGATAAGTTTTTTCTAATAAAATATATATATATATATATATATATATATATATATATATATATATACATATATATATATATATATATATATATATATATATATATATATATTTCCTCGTATATGCAGGATACTAGGAGAAAAAATTGTGGTTGTCAACCTCCGAAAACCGTATCTGATCTGACAAGAGAATATACATTCATATGATCAAAATACTGAGAAGAAAAATCGTATATACCACTGATTCCGAAATCGTTTCAGACGCCACGAGTCCTAAAATACTTCCTAAAATTCTTATCTGGAGTGTCGCAATTTGTATGTACCTGAATACTAATAAAATAATCGTATCTGACGCACAGATGCGGGTTTTTGCTTTAGAAGTGGCCAGTTAGGGGATTTTCATTAGTAAAAGCGAACCAAAACGTAGTTAATGTGATAATCGTAAGCCGTTTTTGAGGCATTTCCCGTTGAGATCTGACTTCGAGACTAGCAAAATCGAAAGAAACCACCCTCCCAAACGGGGGGGGGGGGGGGGGTACCATTAACTCAATATGGCTTAAAATTCAGATACGGGATCTTACCTAGTACGGCAGAATGTTCTCTACTCTGAACACAATAGTTCTTTCCCTTCCTCCCTTCTATCAAATATTCGTTCTGCAGCTCTAAATTGTATTGGAATGTTGCATGTGAGTAAAAGTATGGCTGACGCTCTTTTGAAGGCACATACGATTCGTAGCGCTCTTCAATGTTGAACTACCATCAATCTCTTGCGGTATGTAAAATCCAATAGAGCTCCTAACGGAGAATATTATTAGGTGATAGCAGATTGGCTTGAGCAGAGCAAAACGATTGGATGGAGCGAAAATTTTCGAGCCAAGTTTATATTGAATCTAGCCTTACTGTGTAAAAAGTTTAGGAGTACAGTTGAAAGTATGGATTACAAACAATAGTGCAAGATCGGCGGTGTGGTGTCCATCCTTGAAATTATTTCTATTAATTTGATAATAGTTACCGAATCTTATCGGGTCGCGGATCACCTTTTGCTATACTCCGAGAGATTTAAGAATGGGACCAGTAATCTGGACTCACTTGCGTTAGTCGTATTTGCTTACCGTCACTGACCTGCTAACAGCTCTAGTCTTTCCTTTTTTCCATTCGTTTCTATAAACGCGTTTGTTTCATTGGTTTTCATCTCGGCTTTTCATCGGACTACACATTTTGGTTAAAGAATTAGTTTTGTCAATTTTCGCTACCTACTAATTTAGTTGTAATTATTTCACAACGACCTCGGTCGAAATGGCATGCTAATCAACACCAACAAATAAGAGGTCACTTGATTCTCGCTCATCCTTGAAGAGAATAGAATTTGATTTATTTCCACAAATAATTATACATTAATTTCGCATTATCCATGGTGGAAACTACCCCCCTCATAGATCATTGATCTGTGCCAAGGGGGGGGGGGGGGGGAGTTGCAAGTTTGATCAATGTTCGACTTGTACGTTTAACTATGTGGGGAAAATATAATATATAATTTCAAATACAAGATATATAGTTTTAAATATAAGAGGTGAAAACAATTTATAACAACTACAGAATTTAAAAATAGTTACAAAATTTTATGAAAAAGATGATTAACACATGGCAATAAGGAAGACTAATTAAATGCTGTAGATGCTCGACGTCATAGCTTCGCAATCCGACGGGGCAGTAGAAATAAGGAATGAAAAAACTGATTTTTTTATTGGAGGATCTGCTGATAGAAATGGGGCGGGCAAAGCAAGCTGGGAGGGATCACAATATAAATGTTAAATTATGGTAGAGATGACGGGAAGTAGAAACTAGATGGCTCGAAGGAATGGGCAAGACTGCTCTGGTCCTCGGTCTCAAGATGCGGTCGTTTGTATTTAATTCAGATGGACTAACGGCCAAAGTACTTGGATGTTTATGGTATTATTATTTAGTTTACGGTAGAGGGCAAAGCCTTTAAAATCGCAAGCTCGATGCCTGGTTTCTCGAGCCTGCGGAACTATTTCCAGAAAGAAAAGGAGCGCCACGGGCCACTCAAGAACGTCATACTTTAAGAGTTTATGACGCAAGAATTCGATTTCTCGTTATTTGGATGAAGGGAAACGAGGTTCCTTCCAAATTAAATAACACTTGGATATCACTGGTTCTGACTTATTTTCCTTTTTTCTGAATAAAATATTCAAACAGGGTACGCGTTGATTGAGATCTTTGCATTCCCTTCTCGTCTAAGAAAGGTGGGTAAGAGAAATTTCCCTCATTTTAAAGGGAATTATTCCCTCTCAATAGGAATCCTGTTTCCCTCAGGGTGCATATTAGTGGAGTGAGGGCCGTTCGAAGGTAAGGGGTACATCTTAAGTATCATCAACCCTCCTTGTCGGCTAGTCCCATTCTCGTATCTCTCGCACTCAATTACGCGAACGATTTGCCTACGTAAAGACGGACGGTGATGCACGAGTTTATATTAACAGGCGAAGACAAGAGGACGGCAATACATAGCTAAACAAAGTCAAATATTAGCAGACCCGGAACTCAAATATTTGCGGCGGTAATATCATGCTCTGGGTTAATTTGAAGGGGTCAACCCCGGCTTCCAATAAGGGTCGCCCATCACTGGAATGCAGGAACGAGATGGAAAGCGCAGGTATTGAAGAGAATAGAGACGAGTTATTGCAGTGTTCAACGATACCTCATTCTAATAATTAATAATTACAGAGATAGGAAGGAGAGAGCGCTCCTGTTTGATTTCAGTTGATACGGATCAGGCGACAATTCTCTATAAGCAAATATTCGAATTGCGATTTACTCTACGACGCGTGACGTGCTATTTGCATTAAGGCTTGCTTTCCTAGCGACAGGTTTTTTGCGCAGCAGGAACCGAATTTGCCTGAAAAACGTTGGCAGGAGCGTGAAGTATATTACGCTGCGTAAAAGTGTTTTCCTAGCGGCGTGTTTTATCTGTTCAGTTGGCGTTGAATTGTGTTGAAGGCACGTGTTTGTGTGTGTGAAAACATTTACCTACTGCTGAAATGCAGAACATGATGAGAAAGAGAAGTATGGCTGCATTGATAATTAAAGAAATGATAGATGATGACGAAGAAGAAGAGTTCATATTAACAAAATATGCCAAAGTAAGGAAACGTGCGAGTGATGTATTCTCAAATCGCAGAAATTAAGGAATGTTCAGTGTTTTAGTCAAAAATCATTTGCTTGACTATGAAAAGAAATTTCAAACATACTTCAGACAGACCAGAGAAAGGTTTGGGATGTCCCAAGAAGGTGTCCCGCTTTGGGACATCTTGAAAACCTCGGAAATCGAAAATTGGAGCAACACAAACACCGCAATTCAAGGGAATCGCGCCAGCGTACTGCGCAGTTGATTCCTCCTCGAGCAGTCGAGTCAATTCAACACGTTCTGCGCTGACGTGATGCGCTCTCTAGGAAAACACCCTAACTAAATTCAAGGGAATCAGTGGTCGACGTTGAACGCCCGCCGTATCATGTTGTCAACGGCGCAAAAAACCTGTCGCTAGGAAAACAGCCTTTACGCACCCATAAAATATAAGTTATTCAAAAGAGTTTTTGTAAATTGTAAAAATAGAATTGCTAGTTTTTTAAATTTATCTGTTTTTAATTGCATTTTAATCTTTATTATTAACGAATTTTTGAAGAAAATTGAGCTATTGCTGTCGCCTCAAAATTTGTAGAATGTGAATTTTAGAAAAATTTTTATGCAGAAATCCGTTTTCCGAATCATATTCTGAAGTTTAACGAATTTTTTTTTATTTTTTTTGGGGGAAGGAATGTATGTATTATATATGTATGTATGTGTCATTCCAGACGATAACTGTCCGTAGAATTGTGCTAGAAACTTCAAACAAATTTTAAAATGTTAAGGACACAAAACGAAAGTTCAAGTTCGTTGGCCAGCATGATCGGATTACATCTTCGGGTTGAAATTTTCAAAAATGTTGTCAAAAATTTCAAAATAGAGTGTTTTTTGCGATTTGTTGTGGGAAATAATTTTTTCAGCATACTAACATCTGGTATATTCGGAATCAGCGTAAAATTTCCTATAAGAATATGTATCAAGTTTTCAAAAATTTCAAAGTTGAAAAATCAGTCAATAATCGAAATAATGCCGTTCGATTGTTGTAAAAATCGGTAATATTTGCATGAAACATTGTCCAAATTCAGATTGAACTACTCTTATGGAAGTATCCCTGTAGGTATAACCAATCCTAGAACCATGCTGTTTAAAACGTACCTAGGTAGTAGGTGCTTGTTAAAAAAAAAAAAAAAAAAAAAAAAAAAAAAAAAAAAAAAAAAAAAAAAAAAAAAAATGTAATCACAACTGATTGATGATGATGTTACTGACTGAATTTGATGATGTTATGATAGGATACTGTTAAGATTTCAACTGCCTTCAATACTGACCACATTGGACATCGAAATCTATGAATATTTACCTACATTTGTCTTTAAATCTACATGATTAGTTTAATAAAATAATAAAGTATGAGTACCTTCTAATTATTTTTAATAATTTGATTCCATGTTTGTCTATCAAAATCATAAACTAAAATTTCTCTACACGATCAATAGCGACTGAAATGTCGAAGATTTCTTCAAAAATTCGCTCATGGGGTCATGCTGCATGACTGGACTTTTTTATTTTACTTAGGTGCCGGGTGGCCCCCCAATTGGAAAAGTCAGGGAAAACCTGGAATTGTTAGGGAATTCTTTGCGTTGGGAAAAGTCAAGGATATGTCAGGGAACCAAATCGCAAAAACCATCCAAATGTCAGGGAATTCTTTTAACGAAAACTTGGTGTAATAATTTGAAGAGTTTTCAGGTATGACTCCTAAACAATCAAACTTCGATAGCGTACTTTATTATTCCAGGTACATATTATTTCATAGGTGAATTATACGAATGACAAAAATAACTATCAAGAGTGGTGGTTTAATAGTTTGAAAGTAACAACGCTACGCGCACATAAAAAAGGAATGGATATGCCATTGACATCTCTGGTAACTACATCACGTAATAAACCATTTGTGAGAAAAATCAACTGAGTATTGAACAAGGGAGAAAAAAACCTGGCAGAGTGGTGGAAACTGGCACGTTGGAATGTGGAGTCATGTGTTATAAATTCGCAGAGAAATTTTCCAACAAACGATTTTTGTTGGATGGGGCATCAGGAATTTATACTCTCTCTGGTAACAATTGGTAGTAGGTGAAAAAAAGTGTGACATTTTTTATGTCGGACGAAAATTTTGAATTATCCCCAGAGCTAAGATCCATGTAAGGAAAAAAACGAAAAACCTCAAATGATTAAAATTTGTTCTTCAACAAATAACTTCAGATAAAAAACTGAGAGGCCATAATATATTAAATAGAAAGTCATGCAGCATGATCGTATGGGTGAATTTTCGTTAATTATCATATTACATTTAGGTTAAATTGTTATGATGAGTACTTCGAGGGCAATGAAATTGCTAAATATAAGTAGATATGTATAGGTATATAAATGTAAGTAGTCCGTTTTTTTCTTCTTTAAATTACTCGTTTTAGAAGCATTAAAGGTACATTAACCTTCTCACTGCCAGAGCCTAAAATGAGAAATTTATCCATCTGTGCCAGGAGGTAATTTTAGGCGTGCATTCATTTTTTACAACTTTTTATCAAATTAGTGTGTTTATTTTTCATCATGCATCAAGCACACACACATAACGTCCTAAGGTCACAGGCAGGTGCCAACGCACATGAAGAAACAGTTATCTTGGATGCCATGAGGTCGCCGGTAGACTCAGTAAAAATCACCTTGTGTGCCATGAGGTCACCAGTAGACTGCTCACCCATTGTCACAACATAATACAACAAAGCTAAGGCCTTTGGCGACCTCATGGTGCGGTGGGTAACTCATCATATTAGGAACACTAAAATCGCTTCAGATCCTAAAACTTAGTGACCTTCCCGTGTCTGGATACCTAGATAAGCACAATAATAACTCACGGATGATTCAAAAGTTAATTTTCATGCATTGATAGCCTGAAAACCTGTGAGGGCACCGGCGGCCTCATAGCAATATTCAAGCATCAGCTTCGAGGTCACCGGGGACCTCATGACAGTGAGAAGGTTAAAACGACGAGAAAACAAAAAATAAATTGTTTTTAATTTGATATTTTTGTATGGGAAATCTGTAGTTCGGTCAGGGGAATGTCAGGAAGATTGAAAACTTCCATTTGGGGGCTACCCTATAGGTGCCTATTATTGAATTTCACACAACGTGTGAAGACGAATGAAACACCTAGCTCACCTTAGTAAAGGCCGTATCACACTAGCATTTTTCCGCATTTTTTCGGCATTTTTAATGCCTGAACGTGAAGAAGAAGAAGTGTTTTTTCCAAGGTCAGCTAATTGTAATTGCCAAATATCGTGACGGTAATGTGATGTTGTTTCCCTGTTCCAGGACACTCACGGCAACACGCCCCTTCACCTAGCCGTGGCCAGGGACACCGTCCCCTGGGACTGCGTCGTCGAGCTCGTGGAGCATGGGGCTCAGGTCTCCCTGGGGAACCGTCGCGGAGTGACGCCGGCCCACCTGGCGCCCTCCAACCTCCTGACGACGCTCCAGCAGAACATGATCAACAACTCGTGGCCGGAGCCCGGGGCGGGTCCGGAGACCGTCGTGTGTCTCCCCAAGGGGACGCCGGCGCGGATCCTGAAGAAGCTGCGGAGCAACAAGGGGGAGAGCGGGGAGGAGGGCAGCTACGCCTCCGGCGGGGAGCAGAAGGAGATTTCGTCCACGGGGTCTATCAGGTCCAGCCTCAACGGCAGTCCTGACCTATCCAAGGTTGGTGTGAATAAAATATAAATATAGCATTTACAGATTTAATTCAACCTCTTACAGATTTATTTCAACCTTTTACAAATTCAATTCAACTTTTTACAAATTCAATTCAACTTTTTACAAATTCAATTCAACTTTTTACAAATTCAACTCATTCCAACCCTTCAATTGATCTCATGAGAAAATACAGTGCCAAGGAAATGGCACATGAGCTTCTTCGTGACTTTCACAGTACGTCACCATTAAATTCCAGAAAACTAGAAACGACCGGTTCTGGCATCAGGGCATCACTTTCGCGCATGCGCCTAGCGTACCGCTGCTGATGATCGCAAAGAATGTGATACGGGACCTCAAGAAACCTTGCCCGCATCATCCCTGAAAATCTGACCGAAATCCGTTCACAATCGCCTGAGTTATGACCGAAACAAGAAAATTTTGTTTGCGCCTGCGCAAAGGCTACCGTTGATTCGATTATGACGGAACTGATAGGGGACCATGTAGGGGACCATGATAGGGGAAATGTGGACGGACAGACAGACAGACAGACACGGAACCAAATTTGTTCAGGAGGCTCTGAAACGCAAAATGCGAGTGGAAATTTTGATTTTGGAGCAAAAAATTTTTTTTCATTTCGAAAGTGAAAACAAAGCTTCCGCTGCCTTGCAGTCTCGGAAGCAAAAAATCTTTCCTATTACCCTACGGATGGTACGGAATTGTCCGAATCAGAATCACTTTCTATCACAAGTCTCCTACGTCTTCCTCTAACAACAAAAGAGTCTGAATCGGAATCGCTAACACTCATAATTACTTCAGGTTATGAAGAAAAAAAAAAAAAAAAAACACTGCCAAAGACATGGCACAGAAGCTTCCTCGAGGCTTCAGCGTGACTTCAACAAGAAAAATGCCGTTGATTCGATCATGACGGAACTGATAGGGGACCATGTAGAGCTATACCCGCACGATCCCTAAAAATTTGAAGAAAATCGCATCAAAATTGTGGAAATTACGGCTGTTGCAAGGACCGTAACAAGAATATTTTGTTCACGCATGCGCAGAGCGTACCGCTCATGCAATTATGATGATTGTCTTATGGGACCTCAAGGGACCTTACCCACATCATCCCTGAAAATCTTACCGAAATCCGTTCAATATTGACCGAGTTATGACCGTCACAAGGAATTCACGTTACGCGAATTCGGGTAATTTATTTATTTATTTACGGGCTAGTTAGCCCAATATACAATAAGAAAGCTTACATATAAAATACAGACATAGCTGAAAAATATAGACAACGAAAGAAAATAATTTACAGAGTTTAAAGTGTTAGAAACAAAAATAAATCAATGCACAAAAGATAATAATAGTAGGTACCTTTTACTAGGTTGAAAATTTAGAACAATAAGAAATGGTGAGGTTCTTAAAAACGGAAAAACTATTGAAAAATAAAACGAGGCAATCATTCTCAGCTGCTATTAAATTATAATGTCTAGCCATGCGATAGAGGGGGTTATTGAACAAATAATTAAACGGGACAAAATGGGGGCGGAAAATAAATCATTACTTCCTGTGGGATGGATCGACGTACGAAAATTAAAATAAGATAATAACTGGGGGCTGTCAATTTTGCAATTATGTAATTTGAACAAAAATAAAAGATCACCCACGACTCGTCTATCGTGGAGTGATCAAAGACCACACTCGGTCATCAGTGAATCATAAACAACATCATTCTGCCGAATATGTTTTTTAAAAGCAATATAGCGGAGAAATTTATGTTGTACTGATTCAATACGCCTTTTATGTTCTTGATAGTATGGGGACCAAATTGTACTTCCATACTCCAGAAGGGGGCGAACCGTAGCATTATAAAGGATAACTAATGCTTTTATATTATCAAAATCATTAGTATTACGCTTAAGCTATATTGTCAATATGCTCATTAAAAGATAAACGGCTATCGCTCAATACTCCCAAATCAGATACTGACATTTTGCGGCAAAGCATGATTGTGTAATTGATAATAATAATGATTGTGTGTAATATGCATGATTGTGTAATCACAATTAATAGTTTTAGGTTGTCGTGAAAAAGTAGTAATACTACATTTGCTAACATTAAGAGATAAATTGTTGGATTTACACCAAATAACGAGCCGATCAGGTGAATGCAGTCATCCACTGAGGTTATTTCCAAGAATAGTTTGAGGTCATCAGCAAATAACAAAAAGTGTATTCGTTCCGGGAGTATCTCATTTAGGTCGGAGAGAAAAATTATGAAAAACAAAGGCCCCAAATGGGAACCTTGGGGGACCCCAGAAGATGCTAGAAAGGGTTCTGATAGTATATTTTGGGTCTTGACTATCAGTTTCCTATCAGACAAATAGCTCTCGATCCATTGGAGAAAAACTCCGTGAAACCCAAACGACTGTAATTGACTTAACAAAATAGAGTGAGGGATCTTGTCAAACACCTTAGAAAAATCGGTATGTACACGCAATCAACCCTTAAAATAATAACACAAGTCACTTTTACTAGGTAAACACAGAGACAAATCTCAAGTTTATTGGAACCTCTCTCTTTCCAAATTATCAGCTGATAGTTGAGGAGCTGACATGGAAAATCAGTTAAGTCCAAAAATCAAAATTCATAGGAACTCCCTCTGAACTCATCAGATTTGTTGGACATAATCTCTTCTCCATTCAAAGGTCACACATTTATTCACGGTGCGATCTAGCAAGGACGGGAGGACCAAAGGCTTTTCCCATGCGCCGTTGGCCTAACTGTTTACTTGCAGTTCGACGAAAAAAAATTTATTTCGATTTTTGGACTTAACTGCTTTTCCATGTCAGCTCCTCAATTATTATAATAATGTTCACCATTTGTTTGTATCTAATTATTCTGGTTGAATCCTACACTACAAAATCTGCAACTTATGAACTGCCAAACCCTATTTAGTCGTCAGATCGTCATGAAAAACTTTACAGTTAATTCCAGATGTCTAAAGTGTTTACCTACCGAGTTTCATGATTGCTCCAAAATTGCGGCCTGAAGCGCGGAGCATATACGCACCCTCGGACATACGTACGCAATTATGCAGACAAATTCTAGCTGAGTCAAAGTTGGGACTCACTTAGTTCTTCAATTACGAAAGAAGGTAAAATATCAACTTGAATTGGGAACGCTGCAAACCACTACACAAAGGTTTATAATTTCTGAACAGGGAATTTTCGCGGTTAATTTTTTATTTTCTCAATTGATGGATCTGAGTTAGAGTTTTCCAAAAAGGCGCTATATGATGGGTATCCGACTAGTAATACGACTCTTAAGTCCCGCCTGGGGGGAGGGAGGGGGCCTTCAGCTCGCTTGCACTACTACGTCACGTGTCATCGTCCTCTGTTTATTGGCCAAACTAATCGGTATTTTGAGCTGAAAATTGGTACTGGGGGGTTTTAAAGTGTGCTGAACCCGAATTTGAGATCGAAAGTTTGAAATTCCAACTGATGAAAGCTACCCATTGGATAGTCCCTCTATGCAGAACACCCGTCTACAATTTTATTGAAGAAGTCAGCTAGTTGGTTCGCTGATCCGTTTCTTCACGAAGTGTGGTTGCCTTGTATAATGTACTCAACTTTGTATCGTGTCGTTGGAATTAGTCGGAATGCGGCCCAGGGGGGAAAAAAAGAATTTATTTCATGTTATTTATTAAGCTACGTTTCGTCCTCTTACTGAGGACATCTTCAGGCTTTGATGTGTCCAGGAAAAATATAATCTTCCTGGACACACCAGTGAACCACTGTTATTGTTACATATTTGACAAGTCCGTTATATTCGGACGATTATATTTTTCCTGAACACACCAAATCCTGAAGATGTCCTCAGTAACTGGACGAAACGTCGTTTAATAAACAACATGAAATAAATTCATTTTTTTCCCTGGGCCGCATCCCGACTAATTCCAACGACACATTTACTTACGGCCGACTAAACTACTAACATCAACTTTGTTTCTTATTCACGATTTCATATGACGGGAACTATTCAAAACGATACCAAATTCGATTTTTGATGATTGGACATTAACTGACGTCATTGACAACGACGACAATTTCTTTGCTGACCTTTAGATTTAACAAACGTCCTACGCTATCACTGCTGTTAATCACCACTGCGATTACTGCGATCGGGGTCCTCTGATGACACTGTCTTAGCTAGTTAGTCTGCACAACGGACCGGGGGCTCAGTGAAGGAGTAAATGGGTTTTACATACATAATTGAACGGGAAGTTGCCGTGACATGACTTGATAATTTCTCCCGTCGGGCCGGATTAAACGCTCAACGCAATGAGCACCCAACAAAGGTATCCGACCGGATCACAACAGATTTGCTTCATTTTCTCCACAACTTCGCTCTGATTACTGCGTTTATCTTGAAACTCGCCATCCAAGCAGGGTTGCCAGATGTCCAGTTTTTTGCGAGGATTGTCCGGTTTTTTTATCAATGTGTCCGTGCGAAAATTAAAAGTCGCTCTGGATGCTAAACGAAAGGTACAATAACATTGCCTGTTACGTTATATTGGTAGGTCCAATGATAGTTCTAATCATAAGGGTGTCCTGCAAATATAAATTTTTGGTGTCTCCATCCGTATACGAACTTTTGCATCTGTATTTCAGTTGATATGCGGGCATGGTGTTCTTACACAAACTGGTTTGAATTGAGTAATGGGGTTATTGCTCAAACAGGTTTCAATATATATTCATGGCAAATACAAATGGTGATACAGACGGATAGGGCCGTGTGTATACATTATGTCCGTTTCCAAATTTCAATGGATAACTATATTATTCCTATACCTCTGAACAATTAAACTCCTGCGGTACAGAAACTTTTGACTGTATGATCTTTTAATGATTATTTTTATTAACCCCTCCTCTCTCTCTCTCTCTCTCTCTCTCTCTCTCTCTCTCTCTCTCTCTCTCTCTCTCTCTCTCTCTCTCTCTCTCTCTCTCTCTCGCACAGAGACTGCACTTGTCAGGGTGTGCGATGACATAAGAAAGGCAATGGATGGTCGGCAAGTGACGATTTTAGTCATGGTGGACCTTTCAAGGGCTTTTGATAGAGTACAACACCACTTGCTCCTTGCAATCCTGCGTTCAGTTGGAATCTCTACCAGATTGGCAAACTGGTTCGCATCGTATTTGTCGAATCGTTCGCAATATGTGAAAGGGCCAGGTGGTCAAAAGTCAGCAGTGTTGCCGTCTAACATAGGAGTCCCACAAGGATCGATTCTATCGGCAATGTGTTTCTCTATTTTTATCAATACGTTGCCAAGAGTCTTACAGAACTGTCAACATATGCTGTATGCGGATGATCTACAAATATATAGGGCAGCCACACTGAATAACTTGGGGGAGTCCGTGGCGAGTGTTAACGAAGATCTGTCACGTCTGGCTGAATGGTGCACGAAACATGGAATGGCCATCAATATTCGCAAATGCGAGGCAATAATCGTTGGATAAACACGTTTAATGGTAAATGTTGATTTGTCAAGCGTACCAACGATTAGGATTGATAGCCAGAGCATTGACTACAGTCATCAAATAAAGAATTTGGGAATTTGGATGACATCAACATTATCATGGACTGTGCAGACAACTAAAACTTGTAACAAGGTTTTTAGCGCGCTATATCAGCTTAGGCGTTTTGCTATTGATTTTCCTAGACATGTTAGATTACGGTTAGTACAGGCACTGGTAACACATCATTTTGATTACTCTCTAACTGCCATGTGTGATGTAACTGGTGAGGATGTGGAGAGGCTGCAAAAGGCGCAGAATGCGGTAGTGAGATTTGTGTATAGATTACGAATAGACGATCACATATCACCTTATTATAAAAAGCTAGGATGGCTGAAAATAAAAGAAAAATTTAAACTGGCTACAGCTACAATGTTGTTCAAAAACCTAAAATTTAAAACACCTGTTTACATGGCTGAGGATTTTAATTTCATGCAAGATGTCCATTCCAAACATACTAGACATAAGTTGCTACAAGTTCCTTCACATAGGTTAACTATTTATAATAAGTCTTATTGTGTAAACGCAGTAAGATTATATAATATGTACAATGAATTATTTGATATAAGTTTTTCACTGAAGGCATTTAAGAATAATTTCATGAGAAAATTAAGTGAAAATTATATTTGAAGAAGTCAGTTTTGTTTATTTTCTACTCGCGAATAATTTTTAAGTGGTAATTAATTTTAGATAAGTAAAATATTGGTATGATGTGAATAGAGAAAGTTTATGATTCAAGTGAGTAAATTTCAGTTATTTAAGTGAGTAATTATTATTTTTCTATTTTGATATATTCAGTTTTTACTATTGTAAAACGATTGAACGAGGATATGTACCTAACCCTTTCAGGGTTACTGTAAGAGAGGACCTCATGGTCCTATGTAACCCTGATCAATAAACAAACAATTCAATCAATCAATCAATCAATCTCTCTCTCTCTCTCTCTCTCTCTCTCTCTCTCTCTCTCTCTCTCTCTCTCTCCCTCTCTCTCTCTCTCTCTCTCTCTCTCTCTCTCTCTCTCTCTCTCTCTCTCTCTCTCTCTCTCTCTCTCTCTCTCTCTCTCTCTCTCTCTCTCTCTCTCTCTCTCTCTCTCTCTCTCTCTCTCTCTCTCTCTCTCTCTCTCTCTCTCTCTCTCTCTCTCTCTCTCTCTCTCTCTCTCTCTCTCTCTCTCTCTCTCTCTCTCTCTCTCTCTCTCTCTCTCTCTCTCTCTCTCTCTCTCTCTCTCTCTCTCTCTCTCTCTCTCTCTCTCTCTCTCTCTCTCTCTCTCTCTCTCTCTCTCTCTCTCTCTCTCTCTCTCTCTCTCTCTCTCTCTCTCTCTCTCTCTCCTCTCTCTCTCTCTCTCTCTCTCTCTCTCTCCTCTCTCTCTCTCTCTCTCTCTCTCTCTCTCTCTCTCTCTCTCTCTCTCTCTCTCTCTCTCTCTCTCTCTCTCTCTCTCTCTCTCTCTCTCTCTCTCTCTCTCTCTCTCTCTCTCTCTCTCTCTCTCTCTCTCTCTCTCTCTCTCTCTCTCTCTCTCTCTCTCTCTCTCTCTCTCTCTCTCTCTCTCTCTCTCTCTCTCTCTCTCTCTCTCTCTCTCTCTCTCTCTCTCTCTCTCTCTCTCTCTCTCTCTCTCTCTCTCTCTCTCTCTCTCTCTCTCTCTCTCTCTCTCTCTCTCTCTCTCTCTCTCTCTCTCTCTCTCTCTCTCTCTCTCTCTCTCTCTCTCTCTCTCTCTCTCTCTCTCTCTCTCTCTCTCTCTCTCTCTCTCTCTCTCTCTCTCTCTCTCTCTCTCTCTCTCTCTCTCTCTCTCTCTCTCTCTCTCTCTCTCTCTCTCTCTCTCTCTCCTCTCTCTCTCTCTCTCTCTCTCTCTCTCTCTCTCTCTCTCTCTCTCTCTCTCTCTCTCTCTCTCTCTCTCTCTCTCTCTCTCTCTCTCTCTCTCTCTCTCTCTCTCTCTCTCTCTCTCTCTCTCTCTCTCTCTCTCTCTCTCTCTCTCTCTCTCTCTCTCTCTCTCTCTCTCTCTCTCTCTCTCTCTCTCTCTCTCTCTCTCTCTCTCTCTCTCTCTCTCTCTCTCTCTCTCTCTCTCTCTCTCTCTCTCTCTCTCTCTCTCTCTCTCTCTCTCTCTCTCTCTCTCTCTCTCTCTCTCTCTCTCTCTCTCTCTCTCTCTCTCTCTCTCTCTCTCTCTCTCTCTCTCTCTCTCTCTCTCTCTCTCTCTCTCTCTCTCTCCCGCTTCGCGCATCATATGATGAGAATCCCAAAGCACAGAACTGATGTTTATGGCAAATCCTTCTTAATAAAAGCCTCACGAATTTATAATGACAATTTAGATGCATTTATAGAATCTAAGACGTTGAACAGTTTTAAAAATACATACAAAGAAATCTGTAAAAGGTAGATTAGCTTTCATTTATTTTATTTCATTTTTTTAATTTTTGTAACATTGTATATATATAACTTGCGATATATTCTGGTTTAAATTAAGTAATATGTGATAGTTAATTTTGTTTTTGTTTTTTTTGTTTAAAAATACCTAATGCGTTCAGCCTGATAATATTGATTGTGTCAAAATGTTTCTGTATATTAGGAAGAGCGGACCAACTTGGTCCGATAATGTACAGATTAATAAATAAACGAATCAATCAATCAATCTCTCTCTCTCTCTCTCTCTCTCTCTCTCTCTCTCTCTCTCTCTCTCTCTCTCTCTCTCTCTCTCTCTCTCTCTCTCTCTCTCTCTCTCTCTCTCTCTCTCTCTCTCTCTCTCTCTCTCTCTCTCTCTCTCTCTCTCTCTCTCTCTCTCTCTCTCTCTCTCTCTCTCTCTCTCTCTCTCTCTCTCTCTCTCTCTCTCTCTCTCTCTCTCTCTCACTAACACACACATACGGACACGAAACTGAGATTGTTCAGCATAGTCTAAACCTTAAAATTCGAGTGGAAATTTTGATTTCGGCGAGAAAATTGGTGTTTGGCCTTGGCCAACGTGGATCTTTTTCGAAGAGAACGATTCAAAATCAAAGTACCAGAAGTTTGAAACCTAGGATGACTGCAAAAGAAAAATACAAATTTTTGGAGATGGATGAGAAAATACATATACTTCTACGTATGGTACAAACTGATGCAAATAGATTTCCCTAAATAACATAATCTAGGAGAGCTCCCCGCGTAATAATTATTTTATTATATTAAACTGAAATTATCCCTTTTAGAAAAATAAAGAAAAATAATGGCGAAGATCTGACCGTGGTAGTGATGATGGCGGCTGGCGATCCTAGGGAAGACTTCAACAGATTTCCTGGGGGATTGATCCAACCTCCGATGGCGCCTTTCACCAGATTTCAAGACAAAATTATGGCGAAATTTGAATTTCGCAGGTCTGCAATTCGGGATACATATGACCCGTGGTGATGCAGTCACGAATAATGGCGGTTTTGGTAGAGGATACTGATGACCTCTCCACACGTTTCGAGAGAACACGTGCTATTTTACCGTGAATTTGAGCAACAGTTGCTTGGCCAAACGCTCGATGTGAACTGCCTTTGTGAAATTCGCAAGAGAAAGAGAAAGAGGTGGATGAAAACTAGGAGGAGGAGAAGGGACATCTTCTGTTGCGATCTGCTGCTGGACTTTATCATTGTCACCGATTCTTATCAAGCTCGAACCACAAAAAAAAAAAAAAAAAAAAAAACTCGCAAGTCCCCTGGACCCTCGGTTACCTCTATTTACATACTTCGGACGAAATTATTGAAACACAGAATGTGTTTGCGTTGTCGCGCACCCAAGTGACAACCAAACAAGCGTCATTGTTTACTATTCATTTATAACATCAATTTATATAGTTATAGTATGAAACTACGAAAAAAATACGAAATAAATTCGTGATAAATCAAGAGCGATTTATCAAGTCAATGTCCTAAAGAGGCTACATAAGAAATTACAGCTTCCTAGAAAGTAAAGCATAGAAATTAGCTTTAAGAGCCACACATCTGATCCGGACCCTGAGCATCGTCAAGTAAATGTCCTAAAGAGGCTACATACGAAATTACAGCTTCCTAAAGTGTAAAGCATAGAAATTAGCTTTAAGAGCCACACATCTGATCCGGACCCTGAGCATCGTAAAGTAAATGTCCTAAAGAGGCTACAAACGAAATTACAGCTTCCTAGAGTGTAAAGTATAGAAATTACCTATTCAAATTATTTAACCTCCGCTTCACAAATCAAACCGTTTTCGTAATACTCAGATCACCTGCTATGAATCAAATCATCGAAACACAAGCTCAATGAAATCATCAGAAATTAACAAGCGGTTGCAATCATGTTCACAATATGAATTATTGAGAATGATCACCTGTGTGTAAACAATTATTTATATAACCATGCTCATAACTCAGTTTGTTGGACACGCACTTCGCAGTAGTTAACATAATATTGTTGGATAAATCGAGAGCTTTCGAACGAATGGTCAACGAATTTTGTGGGATGAAAAACGACGAAGTACCATATCCCTAGCAACGACTCGGTTGTACGTGAAAATCATCCGTCACACATTTCGTTACCATCCCGCGTTCCATTTTCGGCTAGTTAGTCCATGGCTAAAACACATTCTGTGTTAAAAAAAACGATATGTTTATAGAACCCCCAGCGTGTCGAAGTCTGGTTGACATTGATTGAGGTGGCCCAAACAATTGGGGTTGAATGAAAGAATGCCGATATTTAAGGCATATACCCTACTGATGTGTGATTTTTGGCCTGTAATTAAGTACAGTTATTCTGGAGAAAAAATGCCGGTGTTAGTCGGAAATTTACTTTTCATGTTTGATTAGAAAATTTATTGTTGGGCTCATTAAACCGATACGGGTGTTGCTGATGGGCCACAACCTCATGGCGAACGATTTACCGTCGTATTTCCCTCCCAACGCGAGCCCTCAGTCTTAGCGGCTCTTATTTCGAAAAACAATAAGACAAGACCCATACATTCTCCTTACCGTCGGCGACCGGGTTCCGAGGCGGAAAAGCATTCCGACTAACTTAATATTCCCATGTTCTGTTGAGCTTGTCTCGTAGCTCCCGCCTGTCAACCGGTCTGTAGGTACCGCATCAACCCTGTACGCATCCATTTTCCGAAACATTGAGCTCAGCTGAGCCGTCCTTCTCTCGCGGTACAGCGTGACGGTTGAATACCTGTCAACCCAGCTATATTGCTCGGCATCCAGCCGGCTTAGAGCAATACATCATGCAGGAGCGCTTTCCTATTTTCTTCTCGCTGGATCCCATGATGGGGCTCAAAGGGCCGAGTGAAGGCTCGTATTTTTTCAAGTTTTTTCCTCTTTTAACTATCTATTCATCTATTTTTGTTTAATGTAAAATCGTAGTTGAAAGCTCGCTCAACTCATACATATATCCGACGATTAAATTGATGACACGGACTGCTATAATGTAAGAATAAATCTCACATGTCAAATCCTCAAGACCTACAGCATCCCATATCATACCCTTTCTCAAAAGGCTTTTCAATCTATTTCAACATACAATCCCCAAAAATGAGCTCTTAGCTTGTTTTCTGGAATTGTGGAAAAAATAGAAGTATAGCTATTTCAATAGATCCATAGAAGTAGCAGCCGAATTTTCTAGTATCGTCAACAGGGAAATCGGGCTTGAAACATTCTGAAACGATTCCTAATGTGCGTGATACAAATTATCTGCAGCTGGCAGTATCTGAGCTAAAAGGAGTGGTGGCAAATAACATTACAAGGTCATGGCAGCGACCGAGTCATGGTGCGGGGTGTGGTGCCGGAAAAGTGCCACGGAGTTACATCTCAGCCTGAATGCGCTGTGGTACCGCCCCTGAGTCCTGTATACCTGACGGTTTTACAACCAACAGACATATCTCTTCAGACCTTCACTTCTACGGAACACTTTAGATTATCGGTAGCGCGGTGTCAGTGTAGGACATTTCATACTGACCCTCAGCCCAAATACATATCAATGTTAATATGTGGAATCTTGGAAAAACAATGTTGGTGGGTACCATAATATGTTATGCACCCATATGAAGGTATTAGGATACATGAATGCATTCGGATATAAGCCAACTTGTTTACTAACAAGTCACGTTAATATACTTGAGGATTCTTTATACCTACTTCATTATTGACGTATGAGCTCATCTGCTATAACTTATTTTTCAGCCAATTTATCTTATATTCAACTTGAAATGCTGAAATTCGGAACACGGCCTTCCTGGGTGTGTAATCGCAACATGAGGAACCACTTTAGTCAGCAGAGTGATTTTCATATTTATATGAACTCCGCAGTAGCAGGTACTTTCTCTTCAAGCTAACGCGTTTTGTGTTCATGTTCATTCAGCTCGGAACGAAATCCATTCATGGACCACTGGGGAATTCTATCATCATTTCGTATTACCCGGCCAGCTGACGTTTCCTGCGCTCGCTCGTAGTATAACCTCCTAAATCAATTGCCCCTCCACAGGTCTGGAAGCCCTAATAAGTAGTCCATCTCTCGCTCCCGCGTCAAATTAGCAGACCTACACAGGGAACCCTAATTGCCATTATTACTAGGGTCATGCTAGGCGTTGGAAGGGGATGGTGAAGTAGAGGGGCGTCAAGGGGTAGGGTAGGCGATGAGAGAAGGGGTGCTATTCGAGTAGGGGAGGGAGCATGTGGATGTGAGGGGGGAAAAGTACTGATGCTAGAGAACGTAGGTAGGTTGTAGTGGGGGTAACGGAGGGGAAACGTAGGTAATGAGGGAGTATCTAGGGGCTACCACCCTACCATCAGCCATATATGAACGGGGGCTGCAAAGTTCTCCAGCATAATTTAAATCACGGGGACTCACGTGCACTGCCCTTCATCAGTATCCCTATTCTATACGTATACTCGTTTGTTCGTTTCAATGAGATCCCACAGCTTGGGGGGACGGTAGGTATTAATTATTTCCATCAATGAGAGAAGTAATTTAATGATGTAAGCGATCCCCGCAGGGAAAGGGAAGAATTGGCGGTCAGCCCTCCTAATATTATCAACATTCCCTCTCTTACTAGCCTAATCCGTAACCTAACCCTTGATTACGGAGTTGTTTAACGTGATGCCTTTTTTAGGTTGTTTGCTTTTCGATTAAGGATGATACAGGAGGTTTATGTGATATGGAGTTCCTGCCTAGGAACTCGCTATTATTTCATAAAAGAACCGCATAAAATCAGTCCAGCTGTTTTACAGTCCATACCAGACGGTCATACACATTATATATACATATATATACATATATATATATACATATATATATATATTAATTGCTATGCAATTCTTAGGCCGACCCCCAACAATTTTTTTTGTAACGTCCGTAACGAAAAATGTCCGTAACGCGATCCCAGCCAGGCTTGAAAATTTTTTTAAATCCATTTTTTTCGCATCGTGGGTTCGAATCCCAGAAAGGCTTGAATATTTTGTTATATCCAAATTTTTTTATACTTTATTTTTTGAGCGTTTTCAGGCTAAGAATTGCATAGAAAATTATCCTCGTTTTCTACACAGTAGAAAAGAGAAAAGATCCGAGGGGTCCAGGGGGGCGAAGCCCGCCGACTAGGCGCGAAGCGCAGAGTATATATATATATATATATATATATATATATGAAAAAGCGTTAACACTAGCACGATTACCTGAAGAATCTGTGGCGGTCCGGGGCCCCGCCCCTTCTAGCAAAACCAGGGCTCAAAATAAAATTCCGGAGAAAATGAAAGTTCCGAAAATAACGACTCAATTTTGAAATTTAACATTTTCGTTCCGGCCCATGTTGAAGAATCATATAATTTTGTTCCTCTCCGGAACTTTATTCGAAAAATTGAGAATTTCGTTTTATTCCGGATCGGAATTATTTTGGGGAGTGAATGGGAACAATATTTTGACCCCTGTTCAGTACCCCGCAATTTCCCTCTTTTTTTGTAAATGACGAAAACTATAGAAAAAATGCTAGGTCGATCTCCTTCCGCGGAACTGGCTGGAGTCGCAAATTACCTACTTTTGAAAAACTCTTGTGGTCCGTGAAATATTCTTCTTCTTGTTAGTGGTCTCCTACTTCAAAAAGGTTAAGAATCGCTGTTCACACATACTCACCTATCACACAAATCAGATTTATGGTATTGGAATGACGAATGATTAAATCACCATCCTTTAGTACCAGTTCTGGGAACTAATTACCGAAAACTAGCCTTAATTGTCACAGAAGGCGGGAGCATTGATAGAATTAACCCCATATACCGAGCTGAGTTTTTGGGCTAAGAAAAAAGAAACAAACTGGACCTTTTTTTCTTTGACTGATGACCTTCCCATTCGCAATCAGATTAGCATACCGACGAACCCGAATCTCCGAGTTGAGAATTCAAATCAGACGCCATTTGAATGAGTGAGCCTCGTTCTCCGTTTATCTTCTGAAAAAGGAGCGTTGCCTTTCCCTTCGTTACGGGTGTTTTAATAAAATTTAAAATTCCATCACTGTCGTCGCTCATGAATGTAGAATCTAGGAAGTGCCAAGAAAAGTAAACTGAAATATTAAATAGGTACGAAGTCTTTTCCCCTGATTAAATTTACTCCAAAAATAGTTGGACATCCTCGTAAGTAGAAATATTAGATTTTGTACTCTTATGAAGAGATAACAATGGAACGCTGTAAAAACGTTTGCGCATGCGCACAGACTGTTATTACATACGTATATAGTAGTCTGTAGTGGAACATATATATATATATATATATATATATATATATATATATATATATATATATATATATATATATATATATATAATTCGTATTCTGAGTATTGGAAGTCATTGGAATAGCTCTGTTTTCTAAAAAAAAAAAATCGTTGAAAAATTAGTGAAATGGCAAACAAAAACAGCAAAAAATCGTTAAATTAGTATTTATTAGCAGAATATTGCTCAGGAAAAGTTTATCAACAATGAACAAGAATAATTCTTAAATTGTTTCACAAATTTGTATTAAAAACATCCATGAAATTAATTAAATTGTTCTTACAAAATTCATTAAAACCGCTAAAAATTGTGGCATTCTAAACATTGGTTGGTATAGCAGGAAAATATTTTTAAAAAGTTAAAATTGACTGTTAACAACGTCTGTGCAAGCCAAATACTCAAAATTTGAAATAATTGTACTTAAATGTAATAAGAAAGTTCGCTCATATTCGCACATAATGCTTGGCTGGCATTTTTTCCCTCTGTTTTCAGTTCGTATGGCTTTTCCTCTACCGATCGGATTCATTAAAAAGAACAGCGGATTTCCCAAAACTTTCGACACCTTAAATCATTGTGGATGCTTTTCCGTTCGAGTTTAATTGATTTATGAACTTGGATTTATGCATGTGTATTCTCTACCTGCCGCGTTTCTCGTTTCAGGAAGGCCAGGAAGCGAAGAAGAGGGATAGCGAAAACCGGAAGTCCCGAGGAAAGCGGAAATGGAGAGACTCGACGAGGGAGAGACAAGCGTCATCCGTTTCCGGTGAGTCAATTTCGCTTCTGAATCTCTCCCGCGTGACCGTGCACAGAAAAGATTTCCATGGAATTGTATCCCTTCACGATGACTTCATCAACTCGTGACAACAAGAGTCACATATATTCCGAATATGTTTAACTCCAAAACCGATTTCCCGGCAAATCGGAGGTGATCTGTTCAAATAGGGTAATCAGACGCATTATTAGTACCTAGGCAGAATTGGACTAAATCTAATTCAAAAACAAGATTAATTGTTGTTCAAAGAAATATTTTCTGCTAATAAGAATAGAATTGACTTCTTATTCCCAAAGTAATATTAAGATTGAAATCATAATAGAGAGTTCCTAAACAATAAGTCAGTTGGGATAAGGTGCTTGGGGATTTTATCATCTGGGGCGAGCCATAGCGGATGCTATTCAAGTATCCCTTTCAAGTATCTATTCATATCTAATTTAAGGCACCTCTGCCTTTAGTATTATGGAGCCACAAGGAGGTAGGGTAATGGTGAGAATAATCCAATATCTCCTCCTAGAATCAAGATGTTGTGTTTAGGAGTTCTTAGGCTATGTTCCTTGTAATAACATATAAAGATCTGGTAAGATCCTCCTGAAACTATCCTTTTCACGCAACCAGATTTTTTGATATACACCAAGTACCCGTCTTAACCTACTGGTCAACGCATGCGTTCTAGCTCGCATTATCAATTAAGCATGAGAAGCAGGAGTGTTGGGGGGGGGGGGGGGTTGTGACAGCCCCTTCCCCAGCACATAGGAGAAGGGGCTGTCACAACTCACCTTATTTATCGCTCGAATCCCAGCCATGGGTGCCCAGTCAAGGTCCCTTAATCCGAGGCATGGTAGCAGAACGTGGTTAGGATTGCCCAACGGTCATTACAAAGTAATCCGATACACTATTTTTGCGGACCAAATGTTTCAGGAGAACCATTGTGCCCGAGGATTCCAGAAGTAATCCTAACTACCCGTTCTCATGTAAATAATTACATTGGTCGATTAGGTCTTTTAGCAAATTTTTGAAGAAAATTAAGCTATTGCTCTCGCCTCAAAATTTGTAGAATGTGAATTTTAGAAAACATTTTATGCAGAAATCCGTTTCAGGATATTCTGAATCATATTCTGAAGTTTAACGCATTTTTTTATGTATGTATGTATGTATGTATGTGTCATTCCAGACGATAACTATCCGTAGAATTGTGCTAGAAACTTCAAACAAATTTTAAAATGTTAAGGACACAAAACAAAAGTTCAAGTTCGTTGGCCAGCATGATCGGATTACATCTTCGGGTTGAAATTTTCAAAAATGTAGTCAAAAATTTCAAAATAGCCTGTTTTTTGCGATTTGTTGTGCGAAATAATTTTTTCAGCATACTAACATGTGGTATATTCGGAATCAGCGTAAAATTTTCTATAAGAATATGTATCAAGTTTTCAAAAATTTCAAAGTTGAAAAATCAGTCAAAAATCGAAATAATGCCGTTCGCTAGTTGTAAAAATCGGTAATATTTGCATGAAACAAGTCCAAATTCATATTGAACTACTCTTATGGAAGTATCCCTGTATAACCAATCCTAGAACCATGCTGTTTAAAACGTAGGTAATAGATGCTTGTTTAAAAAAAAAAAAAAAAAAAAAAAAAAAAAAAAAAAAAAAAAAAAATGTAATCACAACTGATGAGTTTACTCTGTGAAATATTCCGTCCTCCGATTCTCTCGGTCGCTCTCTTTAATGTTTTACGCTCAACTGTTTTAGGACTTGATGTAGCTTTAATACTGACTGCGGCTTAGTAAATATCAGCCACGAAATTATATTTTTAATAATTTGATTCCATGTTTGTCTATCAAAATCATAAACTAAAATTTCTTTACACGATCAATAGCGACTGAAATGTCGAAGATTTCTTCAAAAATTCGCTCATGGGGTCATGCTGCGTGACTGGACTTTTTTAAATGTTTTCCCCTTTCAATTATTTATTATTTATAACTACTTTCAAGCGCCTTTGTATTTAGTATTATGGAGCCTCAGGGAGATAGGTCAATGGTGAGAATTTCCTCCTGGAATCCAGATGTTGTGTTTAGGGTCCTTAGACTATGTGCCTTGTGATCAGATATAAAAATCAAGTAAGATCCTCCTGAAAGGAGACTTTTCACGCAGCCATTGTTATTGACATACTCCAAATGCCCGTCTTAAGGGCACTTGGTACCCCAACAAAAATTTTTCAACCTTTTTTCTTTTTTTGTCTTAAATAAAACTAGATTCATTCCTGAACAAGATATGTATTGCATATAATGTTTACAAAATTCAAATTTCTCACAAATTAACTTAGAAGTTGCCCGCCTCATAGTCCGCTGTCCCTGCTTCTTCAAATTCGAACAGCCAGGGAAAGTCGATAATATCCAAAATACTGGTACTTACAAATCCTAATCCAAATCCTAATTTCTTATTAGAGGAAGATAACCAGCTTGAGTCGCCGGATGAAGTGCTAGGAAAAAGAGGGGTTTCAGAGAAAGAAGTTCCAGGAACGGAAGGATCATAGGAAGCCAAAGGATGAGAGCCGTGTGAAAGACTTGAGCTGGATGGTAAGTGGCAAATTTAGGACGCAGAATCATCTTCACGCAACATCTTGGAGAAATTCGCGATATGGTTGACCTTCATGAATATTCTTTTACTTTTCGTCATTGCGTATAGCACTAAAACTATACGGACTAAACGAATCGCGGACAAACCGAACACGGAAAGATGCACGGACGAGTGGAAACGTAAACAACATAGAATAACAGAACATTTTGTCATTGTTATCATCTTATCATTCTAGTTGGTTGGTATTATGCTCTGACTGTGGGAAGAGAAGTCATTGAGGTTACTAACTCATTCACACATATTCAAGTGATATTAGTTCACCAAAACGTCGCAGAAGGACGAATATCGTTTCTTTTTCGTTTTATGGCTCTCCTGAAAAGGAGCATATTTTTGCGCATCGGACCCTCTATCTTGGGATCTATTGAACCGAATTCATTTTTCTTTCTTTAGAAAGTTATCTCTCAACCTACTGCATAAACCTGCGGGAATAGTTTCTCAAAATAAGTTATTGTAATTGCGGTACAGACAGATAATCAAAGTTACGTTTAATACCACCAATATTTTCGAAATTTGCTTCGATATTATAATGCGGCAAATTAATATTTTTTCAATCTGATTCCGCAGATCTTCAGATCTTTACAAGAACTATCAGTTAAAATAAAAGATCATCGAAATCGGCCCAACGAGTGCTGAGATAATGGGTCACGAATTTTGCCATTTTTGGGGGGGTACCAACTACCAAGTGCCCTTAACAAGAGTCAAAGCATGGGTTCTAGCTCGCAATACCAACTAAGCTGGTTGGTACCCGAGTTATTGGATACCTACGATACTCCAAATTCCGTAGAAAAGGACCTACCCCCGCGAGAGCACATTCCCAACTACCTCTATCCCATTTTTGCAGAATGGACTGCATGTTGAGGGTGATGAAACCACTGCCCAAGTCAATAGGTGATGAGGTAACTTGCCTCTCTGTGGTCACCCGCCAATATTTGCTAACTACATATAGTATAACTAGAAAAGTACAGGTTTGGAGGTTAAACTGTGAAAACAATCGTGTTGCTCGGAAATTCTGTGGAAGCTGCAAGGAATTTCTTCCGTTGAATAATATTTGAATACATATATACCGGTGGTTTCATGTTGTATAGAAGGTAGGGTGGGATCTGTGGATTTCCGTTGTTACAATTCAAATGTGGTCGAGCAGCCTTTCCACCTCCCTCCCCTTCACACACCGCCATGCAGGCTGTCGCAGTCGCATGTGAAACCGCACGCTCTTATTGGTTATGACGTTCCCGATGGAATTCCCTATAACATTCCAACTTTTCCCGTTTCTGATAGATAAATCGTCAGCCAAGGCTTTGCATTCTTTCATGCTAAGTGGTGAAATGATTTCAATTTCGATAGGATATAATGAAGATTACTCACTGGTCTGAAAAAGTGTTCTGCTATGTTTAAATGAAGTTAGATTTCATCCTGAGAATTTTGACACTCTGCACTTTCATAAAGTGAGTGCTTTGCTTTAAGTTAATTTTGTAAAAAATGAAGGTATTGCAATAGGTCCAACAATCATAAAATAATTTTTCTTTGAACTTTTGTTAATGGAAATCCGTTTCGGGGCATTCTGAAACGAATACTGGAGTTTTCAACGCTTTTTTATGTTATAATGTGTGAGTGTGTGTGTGTTTGTGTGTGGGTGCGTGCGAGTGTGTGTGTGTGTGAGTCTGTGTCATTCTAGTCAATAACTCTACTTACGACCAAAAGAAAGGATGAGTTGGTTGGGGAGTATTTATTGAGCATAATATGAGACCCAACTCACGGTGCAGGATAACGAAGGCCAATCGTTAACAAGCGTTGACAGTCCAGTGACGAAAGATGCCGGATTTCGACGCTCGTGGGTCTTATAAATCATGGTCGGCCTGCGTTTTCGAGGTGGGGTCACTGCTGAGGCCGGTCTTCTCACAGCTGATCCGACATAGCAAACATGATTTCTGCAGTTTTAATCCAATTGTGATTAAATGTTAGAAATTGAACGGTTCAGTTTTGAATGGTGTCCCAGTGAACTTCATAGGCGACAAGTCACTGGTAGCATATGCGCATGTGCTAAAGGGTTTTAGTAAATTTCAGCATAACAGCAAATAATCTAGTAGGCTAGTAGGTAGTCTTACATTTCACGCTTTATCTTAGTACACTACCCCCTCCCTCCCTTCCCCCTTCAACATAGGAACCCGTTATGAAATATTTCAAGTTTATTTATATCATTTCAATGTCAATCCGTGATGGTCAACTTTAAACATCCCTGATCTGGGACGATGATCTAGTCTCTCCTCACACGTTACAAATACGAAAAAATCCATGTGCCACTCTCCAATTATTATTAGACGTTTAACGGATTCAGTTTTCGAGTGTTCTAATAGGGTTCTCTTAGCGTTTGTCTCTGAGTATTGTCATCAGCTAATAAAAGTCCGTTGTGGCTACGGAAGGGCATCCAATCACATAACACTTCCCATATTGAGTACCGTAGCACCAAGATTAAAAGAAAGTGCTCGCAAATGAAAAACAACCTGTGCACCTTCGTAAGCCCTTCATTCGAATAACCTTGCAATCACAGTTGTTTCGATGCTGTCAATCAAACCACTCTGGATAATGGGCTGTAACATGATCTCCCCGCAAACACGTGTGAACACGAATGTAACGACCGGAGGTTTAAAAGCGTTTTTTTCTCCAGGACTATCGAGGGATTCGCGTATTTGTTCTTCCCGCATTCATTTTCCCCTGGTGAGCGGCACGGAGGCGAGTTGTTATCCAGCTCCCCCAGGCCCAACCTGGCAGTTAGGTCTCCGAGCTCGTTCCCACATTGTTATTCTCTCGTTGTTACACCCTTTTTCTTACTTTGCTCCGTCCGTTCTAACCCTCCCATTCTCGTGAGTAAAGGTAACTGATGAAAAAAAGGGACAGGTTGACGTCAAAGCAGTAGTATGTGTTACACACGAGCTGGTTAACCCGTGCGTTGTACAGGAGGACTGGTGGAATGAACAAACTTGCACTACCCTTGTTCGACGTTCCTTTTGATTGAAGATAAACTTCATGGATTCTAATTCATCACTGAAATCTACACCCTACTCGACCCCTCGAATTTCAAAACGAATCAAGAAATAAATGAATAATAGAGACTTTTTGTAGTCGTCCCATGAACGAAACCGTCGAAACCGTAGTCCCCGAATTAAGGCGAGCACATGGATGCTAACTGGATCTCTTGTTTTTTGCACGGTTTTGTAACAACCGCGACGACCGTAGAAGTGATGTTTAGCGTGACTTAAAGCTTAAAGTTTATGAAAATTAAATGACTGAACCATTGAAGTCAAAGGCAGCCAGTCTTTTAGTGTTTTGTTACTCTTTGCTGTCCAACTGACATTCCGACCATAGGTACCTTGGTTCGAAATCGGACAGCCAAGGTAACATATAAATCAGCCAATTAAAATCAGAACAAATGCAATTGAGTATAGCTGAAAATATATTTTAACATTCTCTAAAAATGAGAAGTTGTTTGTGAGCGGTACCTACCTATAGTTTCTTCATACCCGTCAACTGAACATATTCTTCATTCAAACTGAAATATCCGGTATCATCCAGGCAGTATGATTTCCATCGGTATTTCCAATAAATTTAGAAATAGAGGACAGTTTGTTGACAGGACAGTTTGTTGATTAATGGATGTGAATGATTTTCAGTTTGTATTTCTTTTTTTCTTTTTCGTATCTATCTTTCCATTCTTTATTTTTTCTGGTGACATTTATAATTAACCATCTATTCTTTTATTGCTTTCTTGACATTGAGTTGAGTTGGTGAACTTCTGTCTTTATTTGACAAATCCGTTATATTCGGATGTTTATAAATTTTTTCCAGGTCACACCAAGATCCGAAGATGTCCTCAGTAAGAGGACGAAACGTTATAAAATAAAACAATAAATCAAATAATTTCATTTATTTTCCCTGGGCCGCATCCCGACTAATTCCAACAAAAAGTCCAGTCATGCAGCATGACCCCATGAGAGAACTTTTGTAGTACATACGTACATAAATAGAACTTCTTCATAATTTCATGGCTGATATTTTCTAAGCCACAGTCAGTATTAAAGCTACATCAAGTCCTAAAACAGTTGAGCGTAAAACATTGAAGAGAGCAACCGAGAGAATCGGAGGACGGAATATTTCAGAGTAAACTCATCAGTTGTGATTACATTATTTTTTATTTATTTTTTTTTTTTTTTTTTTTTTTTTTTTTTTTTTTTTTTAAACAAGCACCTACTACCTACGTTTTAAACAGCATGGTTCTAGGATTGGTTATACAGGGATATTTCCATAAGAGTAGTTCAATCTAAATTTGGACAATGTTTCATGCGAATATTACCGATTTTTCCAACTAGCGAACGGCATTATTTTGATTTTTGACTGAATATTCAACTTTGAAATTTTTGAAAACTTGATACATATTCTTATATGAAATTTTACGCTGATTCCGAATATACCACATGTTAGTATGCTGAAAAAATTATTTCGCTCAACGAATCGGAAAAACAGGCTATTTTGAAATTCTTGACTACATTTTTGAAAATTTCAACCCGAAGATGTAATCCGATCATGCTGGCCAACGAACTTGAACTTTCGTTTTGTGTCCTTAACATTTTAAAATTTGTTTGAAGTTTCTAGCACAATTCTACGGACAGTTATCGTCTGGAATGACACATACATACATACATACATACATTTAAAAATGCGTTAAACTTGAGAATATGATTCAGAATAGCCTGAAAAGGATTTCTGCATAAATTTTTTTCAAAATTTCACATTCTATAAATTTTGAGGCGAGAGCAATAGCTTAATTTTCTTCAAAAATTCGCTAAAACAACTATATGGATTTAGATATCTTGGTTAATTAATGCCTTGAGGGGAATTTATTATAGAATGTGTTTCCTGTCAAATAGAAATCACTCCTAATTCACTGTAAAGAGTCGGAATGTTCAGCGTTGTACGTAGAGGTGTGATAACACGTCTTTAACGGGATTCCAGGCTCAGTGCTAATTCATTCAATTGGGTTAAGACGGAGCCCTCGGGAAGCTGTGACAGCTCGTGTGAGAAGGATCCTTGTTCTCCTTGACAGCGTTACCCTGGTGATTAGATCTATTGCCAGACCCCCCCCTATCACCTCCCCCCTTGATGCAGCTTTCAATTAAGTGAGGTAGGTATATTAGACATTCAGGCGCTTCGGAGGTTGTGTGAGATTGAACGTGTGAAAAGTGACTGATGTCACTCGGGTTTCATGTGAGTAGCTTTCAGAACGGAGGGATATCGTTCTTCTTGGTGTCCGGACAATTCGTCCCACGGACATTTCGTCCCCCAAGAAAAATGCGGACATTTCGTCCCACTTTGTGGAACGGCTACCTGGGTAGGGTTTGATAAATAGTCTCCAAATATTTCTAAACGGACACTTCGTCCCACCTGAGAAAAGGGTTGTAAAAAGGTCCTTATATAGAATAATTTATCTGATTCCCATCACACTTAATCGAGGCTTTGGACTGGCAAGATAAATGTTATCATCATCTTGGCGTGTTTAAAATCAGCTGTGGTGATTAGAATTAAGTTGTGTGTATTGCACAAGAGCTAAACTTGTACACGAGACGTTCGTCACGACACGAGACTCTAGAAACTGACCAACTAATCTAAATTCTTACTAAGGGATTGACTACTTGATGTTATGTATTTTTGAGATGCGAGCGTAGCGAGCATCCAGACCACTAATCTAAGCAGAAAACTGATCAGTGTAAAATCTCTTTAAATAAAATGGTCTTAAAATAAAGCTTTTTGTAAATCTCTAATGTTTAAAAGGTTTAAAATATGATAAGTTATTCTGTATATAGGTACCTTTTTACAAACCTTCTCTCAGGTGGGACGAAGTGTCCGTTTAGAAATATTTGGAGACTAATTATCAAACCCGACCCAGGTAGACACTCCACAGAATGGGACGGAATGTCCGCATTTTTCTTTGGGGACGAAATGTCCGTGGGACGAATTGTCCTGTAATCGTTCTTCTTGCATTTGAATAACCGTTGAATATTGATTCATTACCGATGAAATTGATTCGCTTTTACATGTTAAGAACAGAGTCATCTACCATTATGTTGTTTGACACCAGCCATATCAATATACGTTGGGAAAAATGTACTTGCAAGTACAAAGTACAGATAGAATACTCGAAAAATCGCAAGTACAATTACTAGTACTTAACGTACTTGTACTTGTTATAAAGTTAGTAAGTACTTGTAATTGAAGTTCTAAGTCTTGTGCAGCTATACCTCGTCATTTTTATTACTGAGTGTTTAGAGCACGGGATATCAAATAAACGAAGATTTTAAATCGATGCAGTATATTGAGAAGAAAACTAAAACTACTATTTACACTGGCATATACAATAAGTTCGTTACTAAATCGAAGATATAGGGAATATTATATACACAGGGACATTGAACACAATATAACACGTAGAATACGGAGCACTACTATGTTGCCAGGTTAGAGTAAAAGTAAAATCGACAAAAATCGAACTATCTCCTAAGTACTGTTGGGAAATGGCTAGGAAGGGGTAATTTGAAAGAAGGAAAATGGGAAAACCCCAGCGTGTGAAAATATAGAAGGATTGACTTGTCAGGGTCGGTGCTAAGACCTAGGAAACGACAAACCTATTTAAGGGATTAGAAGTTATGAGAATTGGTTAAGGGAACGTTGGGGAAAAACTACCTTGGGAAATATTCTAGGTATGAATGCCAGAATAACGGTTCTGAATAGGTCCTTTCAAGTTATTGGAAGTTTTGAGGCTTAGTGGATATCCGAAAAGCGTCCAATGGTACCGAGCAGGTAGATTAGGAAATGCCCAATTCAACCAGCATATATCGCACCCATCCTAGAATAAGGGTACAACTCAAAAATTGTCATTTTCGGCAAATCGCATTCAAAGTTTTCCTTCCACACCATTGGCTACCCGTTCTTTGGAACACGATGAACATTATTTATCTTTGCGAAACATGTTTCCTACATTATTACTCTAACGCCCCATGGTGAATAAATAGTTTTTTTTGACAGTGGGAAGGGAGTGGGGGGAACGGTTTTGTTGATTTTTTAAGAATTTTTGAGTTGTTCCAACTCAAATACTGAAATATCACCAGTCAGGATCCAAAATGTTCAGAAAAGAAAGACACAAGTTAAAATTGTCCACACAAAAAGGAAACAACTGAAAACGAGACACAGACTGCGTGAACTCAACTGAGTTATCTCTTTCTTCCTAGGACGTGAATTGGTTACTCCCTCCATCGAAGAAAGACACATGCACTCTCTAGCGGAATTAGAGTGCCCTACACATATCTCCACCTTCTACAGACAAACTAGACCGTTTCTACTTCTCAGAACCACAACTAACTCAAAAATCGCGATTTTTGAGTTGTACCCTTATTCTAGGACGGGTGCGATATTTTGAGCTAATGCTCGAAACACTGAGTTTCTTTGACTGCTGTAAAATATTAGTAGATTTTCTCAAGTACTTGAAGAAATTACTTTAAGTATCTGTACTTGGGTATCCCAACTGATATCATTTTATTTATATATGAAGAACTATCACATTCGACCAAATCGTAACGCTGAAAAACAAGTACCTACATATGCTGGTAAACCTGAATTGCAATCCGAAAATGTAGAAGATACAAGACGTTCTGTTTCCCCATTGGAATTTCTTAAGGGGACACGGCAGCCAAAAATGAAGAAGAAAACTTAAAATTTTTTAAACTGAAATTCATACTTCAACACCGAATGAAAAACATAGGTTTTACTCAGGCATCTATCTGTGCACAAAAATATCAGCGCCTGTACTTCACCTTTCCTATATTTCGCATGAAGTGCACTAACGTGATATTATTTATTTCAGAGTGTCACCTCCCGGTAATTTCGTTTCCATGCTCTTGGGTTTTATGACCTTTTTTATAAATTATACTCAGGGGCGTAGCTGTAGGGGGAGGGGGGGGGGAGCCTGGAGGAGGAGGGGATTTGGAAGTCTAATCTTAATCAAATCATGATTTTCCCAACTGTAGGTACCAAGTATCTATAAAAGACTTGAGTTCCTTTCATTTTATTCATGAAACTGGAATTTTTAGTTCAAACTTTCTCAAATTTCCTCAGGATTTACCAGTGTATTATTATGTTATATCTCGATAGACAATTGCGCTTGACGCCGTTTTATTCTATTTTCGGTCTACTCACAAAAAAAAAAAAAAAAAAAAAAAAAAACTAATAATTTCACTCATTCAAATCCACCCAGAAGTCCACTAGTTTGAAACATATGAGAAATAGTTTAAAGGCTATAATGAGGAAAAAACTTGTTGGGAATCTTGACATAGAAGATGTGGTGTGGTACGTGTAATAACTTCGATACGTTAAGTTGTAAACACATTTATTTCATTAACTCGGGCAAAAACTCGAAAACTAGGGTAATATATTTTTTGAGCGTCATTAGCTACACAACTGCAGTCACCATAGTTCCTTACATCTTCTCACCCCTACCTCTTTTAGCTTCGATGTCATTCTTCTCTTCTCCATATTTTTTTCTTAATTGGTCAGCATGTTTTCTTTCTTGTTTACCCTCCACTAGTACTATGTAAGAGAGATCTCCTGATCGGTCAGTGATTTGCCCAAGGACACTCCCCTTCCCCATCTTGTTGCATACCCACACTTCTTCCCCCACTGCAAACTCGCGAAAACGTTTTCCTTGGGATTGATAGTGACGTTGTTTTATTAGTGCATTATCCACTGTACTGTCAAAGTTAGGTTTTAATAAATCAAAACTAGAGCGTGCTCTATGCCCCAAGAGCACCTCGGCTGGACACCTCCCTGTCGTTGCATGTGGGGAGTTTCGGTAAGTGAAAAGGAAATCTCTTAACCTATCCATTAGGGTGATGTTGGATTTTTTCGATGATGTCATACGAGTTTTGAAGGTACGTACAGCCCGCTCTGCTAGCCCGTTTGAACGTGGATGATATGGTGTAATTTTGATGTGTTTTATTCCGATTTGTTTACAGAAAGAGGAGAATTCCGTTGAAATCCATTGTGGACCGTTGTCTGTAACAATAGAGAATGGCAATCCAAATATACAAAATATTTCCTTGAATTTTTCAATTGTTGCTGAAGCTGTTGTTTTTTTCATGGGTAAAACCTCCATCCACTTAGACGTGGAATCCACCACTAACAGCCAGTAGAAGCATTCAAACGGACCAGCAAAATCAGCGTGTAGTCTCGACCATGGTTGGGATGGAACATTCCAAGAATAAATTGGTAACTCTTCTGGTTTTGGACGTGATTCCTGGCAAGCATGGCAATTCTTCACAAATTTTTCAATGTCGGTATTCAGCCCTGGCCACCAGCAATGCATCCTAGCTATGTCCTTCATAGTTCTTCCTCCAGGATGACCAACGTGGAGCATGTGCAAAAACACTTCCCGGACCATTTGAGGAACAACGATCCTCCCATTCCACATCATTATATTTTCTTCCATTGATATCTCATGCCTTTTCTCAAAATAAGGTAGAATGCGAGTATATGCTAAATTGAAAAATTGGCATATCCACTTCCAATAATAACATTACACGTTGAGATAAAATACAGCTCCTATAATAGCAAAGAGCTGGAAATGCAAATAACCTCATCTACGAGAATCACTCTATCCCAAAATGATCTCAATCAGGTGACATGTCAGCATCACTCATATCAGCATATCAGCATCACTGATCTTCCAAATGTCAACACTGCCAACATTTTAGTGATTTGTGTTGGTCCTGTCGATGTGTGCACAGTGTCGCGCAATGACGAAGAGTTGACACTCTACAAAATCCCGGTTAGGGATAAAACCGGAACCGTCAATGGGAGGAACAATTCAATTTCAACTCACATGACATCGTGGTAGCACACCTCATTACAACCAAAAAATTCAAAAATATATTCGAAGTACAAATCGGACATGACACAACACTCGAAATTAATCCAAACACAGAACAAGCACGAGCTCTGCTGGAGTGGTACCAGACACATCAGGACGACAGCTGTAGCATCTCCTACGCACAACTCAACACCAGTTCGACATCTACGAGTACTACCGATCAAGGTACAATAAACGACATAAAGAAGGAGATAGAAGACACGGACGCACAGATTCAAACGCTTACAAAGAAACTAAGAAGACTCGAGATAGAATTACACCATCATCACACCATGCCCAAATTCTGAATTCCCCGATTCAACTTTTTGTTTAGTCTCATAGTGGCGAGGACCACCTCAACTGGTGATATTTATTTTATTACATTACTTACATTTTGATCGGTATTTCCTCTTTTTTAATCATTTAATAACATCGCCTTAGCTTTGCACCAGGCCACATAACTCCGCAAATAGGTAGGACTTATATCGTTACTATAATGTGCTGAGTTCCTGTTAGGTACTACTGTTATACGGACTAGATTAGGGCTTTCCAAGCCCTAAAGGGCCTCTAGTTAATAAAATTTAAAATTATCTCACAACCATTCTCAGTATGGATGCCTTCTTCTCTGAATGTTGCGAAGACCTCTTCGTATGTAACGACTTATGGTGTTTCTGAGAATAAAAACACAATTACTGTTAGAATAGGTAAAACTAGGACATAAAATCAATTTATATGAACTCAGGGTCAGTAATTATTCACATATGTGGCAGATATATAATATTCCTGTTCATTCCCTTAAAGTTATGGCTTCAGAAAGATAGAACTTCACATGAATTTTTATAAATATTTCTTAAATCTTAAACTGCCTCACAGATGCGTGCGATTTGGGCGATGAATAATATCCCACTGCACCAGTGCTAGATGAGCTCATTATGCTAGGCTGAGATGATCGTATCTGGAATAGCTTCAGAAACATCTTTGAACTGATGAGGTAAAACGACAGGGAGTTGAAAGTTACCGTAAAGCACATGTTCATACTTAGCAAATGCAGTTCTTGAACTTTGAACGCGTCATTCTCATTCGGCTTTGTGTTTTTGTGTACCTATTACGTGTTGGTTATACCTACTGCCGATGAAATAGATGAAATATACGACAGAATTTATTTTCAGTTTTGGTCAACTAGCTTTGAATTACGGACCTCTATGCGATGTATGGTTTGTAAAAACATTGGTTTAAATGGGGTTTGTAATCGAAGGTTAAGGAGCCATTTTGGGTATAAGAACATTGGTTTTATATCTTTGATCAGCGTAAAATTTCCTATAATAATCCGTTAGAACCAGAATTTTGTCCACTCCGGCCATGCAGTCGAACCACTGCGCACCATAGTGATTTTCTAGCATCAGTGTATCTGTATCTGCATGAGACGTTTTGTGGAGTGAACCTTGAATATGAAGACCCGAATGTTGAAGGAGTTCACGGTGGAGTCCGACAAACTAAGTGCGAGAGGAAAAGTAAAGGACAGAGTGTGAATAGGGGTGGAAAAGAAGGGTGGCGGTGGGGGTGGGGATTGATGCGATCCCCATCCATCATAATGAACGGAGTTTTCGTCAGTTTCAACGAAGACAGCGGGGCCTGGGGTACGAATGAGGTCGTTTGCTAAGTGTCAACCGTCAGCCGTTCCATCGCCTTTGGGTCAAAAGGATGACTTCCATTCTACCAAGTTGTTAGTGTATGACGTCTTCCTACCTTTCAATTTCTATTCTAGGGTGCAGTTAGAGAATGGAATGAAACTCCACGATGGTGAGAAACTTAGTACGAACCCATGTTCCGGTCATAAAATTGAAATAGTTGTTTGTCAAAGATAACCATCGATTCACATACTGAACCTCCTGTACCTCCGTACTATAAAGTCAGAATAAAGATTAGAGGGAAGAATCTCAACCGTCGTCTCTAAGCAATTTGTAGTTTTAAGTCATATATATTTGCAGGAATGATAGGAATGACTGGATACATCAAATAAAAATACTGTAGATTATTTATTGTCATATACAAATTTTGAAGTGTTAGGTAGAATGCCCTACGGAGCTCAGCCTAGCAACGGGCAATTCAATTAGAAGGAAAAAAATATGTTAAACTTGTACTTAGAAATTTACTCAGTACTCAGTAGAAAAAAAAGTGTTATCGGACCGGAGATTGTAGGAGGCAGCGCCGGCTTGTTAGTAATTTAGGCGTGAAGGTAGGTTCTTACTTCAAATTCTATTGCGACGGTGGTTTGTGTAGCTACACTTCATGGTAGTTTGAAAAACCAGAGGGGCGTAATAGAAAGATCCCCAAGAAGTGACGAAGTTATAAATATGGAGGAAAAATAAAAAATTGCTCCTCGTCGCCCAAGTCTGGAACAAAGGAACAACTAGGTAAGCATGTGGCGATACGGAGTCGTGGAAATTAGGTTGGAGAGGCGTGATGGAAGTTCGAGAAAAAATATACTTACAGGATCTGGTGACTCTGGATCATTGATGGGAGGGATCTACACACCATATTCACACCAATTAACAAAGTTATGAAAAAACGAAGACACCGACTAACGAAGGGGGGGAAGAGAAAGATAGAGTGAATAGGTGAGTAGGAGAAAGAGAGAGATGGAGAGAGAGATAGAGATGGAGAGAGAGATAGAGATGGAGAGAGAGAGAGAGAGAGAGAGAGAGAGAGACGGAGAGAGAGATAGAGATGGAGAGAGAGAGAGAGAGAGAGAGAGAGAGAGAGAGAGAGAGAGAGAGAGATTACGTTAACAGCGTATTTCGTTAATGTAAAACCTAGAACTATACCTAGATTTAAGTAAGTACTGAAATAGATGTAGTGTACCATAATAATTATTGAATAAGAATAATTTAATTCAATAATTCAACTTATTAAATCAAAAAATTATTCCTGGTGTAATAAGTACCCAATGCATTCAAAATATCATGCTAAATTATCATTTACATGCCAGACGATCAGTCGTCACTAGCCAGTCGAGTACAAGGGACTTCATCGACTTGCTAGTGACGACGGATTCCTGCAAAAGTAAGTAAATGATAATTTCACATACTACTAGCAGAAATAACCTTTTAGATTTAGGATAATGCTAAACGTATTTAGATTGATAACATTCAATATGGTTTAATGACTTTTCTGTCATGACATCAACGTTAAGTCACTATCGAATGTCAAACGTTGGTGTCACGTTTTTTCGAATTACCTTGGGCCGCGCTGTAGTTACCTATTTGTTTGTAAGTTGAGAGTTGCTGACTATTGCGGTGGTACAAGGGGGAAATGAAAGATATGTCCCCAGGCGCAAATACAATTGAAGGGCGGGGGTGAAATCATTTTGTTTCTGATGCGGTCGGACCCCTGAAGCCACGTTTTCCGATATCAGTTCTTCTTGACTCGGTGGAAAAAAAAACGCACAACAATAAAAAGAAGAGAAGAAATAGCGCTGTTCCCAAAGGTGATTCTTCCTTCTCTATCAATCCCTTCGGCTATCTCTCCAACAACAAATATCTTCAAAGAAAATCGAAGATAGAGCGAAAAAAAAGGAGGCGGGCCTCTCTTCTCTCGTTCTTTGTAAAAGCGATCATGCTGGTCACGTAGGGCAAAAAGCAGGGGCCGGCGGGAGGTCTGAAATGAAAGCGTTGGGGGCAACAGAAGGCAGCAATTTTCTCTACTTCGTCACCCTCCGTTTCCAAGGTCCTCGATATCCCCGCCCGCCTCCGAACCACCCGCTTCTAGTGATTTATGTAATATTGAAAGCTTTTAGATAAACTCGGAAAGACAACATGTTTGGGGGGCCGTGGGATCACGCCGTTATGTGCCTTCTGCCGAACACATATAAGTTTGGCTTCTTCGCTGTCGGAAGAATGGGAGATTATTATTCGTGCAGAAGGCTGACAATTTTGTTATTCTTCACAATAAGATTTTTAAATTGAGTTTTGCGAACTTCATCAAAAAATGAAGCTAATGATGCTACTCCAAAATTGTACAAGTTCAAATTTTTCTCGAGGAATTCCGTTTTGAGTCATCCTGAAACGATTCCTAGATTTCAACACTTTCACATGCACATATATTGAGTACACAAAGATTGATACACCGTTCTTTCGGCCGAAGAAAAATCAAGAATTTCAAAACAAAAGACGAGTTTGTTGGACAGCCTTTTCGAGCACAGCAAATTATTCAATTGAAAAAACTGTTAACACACCTTATGTAAATTCATATTTTTAAAATAATTTTGCTCATAAAAAAAATACTTTAACAGATAATTAAAACGTTCAAAAGTGTATATACAAAATTTTGTTATGCCGATAAATGTATTTGAAAAATATGCTCAGTAAAAATGTTCAGAACTTCAAAAATTTATGTTTGAGGCTGAACATTATTTAGGAAAAGATTTTAGGGATGAAGTTTATAGTTTGCGATTTATGTGTGATTAACAAATTAAAAATTTCAACGCCATTCAACGTTTATATAATACGAAAAACTACCAAAAGTACGCTCTTACGATCATGGTGCATAGTGGAACTGTTCTTTTTCGCAGCATTCAAAACAATTTCGGTTTTGAGTCTAGATGAGGCAATTTTTGAGAACGTTTCCCTGCAGGGATGTGGATGAGAAGGTGAATACACTTCAATCGTTCCTTCCCCAGTAAGGGAGCGTCTATCTGTTTATTGTACCTGTTTCGATCCGTTTGCATGGACCCTATTCAGCATCAGAAAAACAAACCCAGAAAGCTCTGAGCCCCTTTGTACGAACAAAATTAGGTAAAAATTCCCACAGGTAGACTACCTATAACAATAACAAATTGAGGCTAATCAAAATCAAAGCATCTACTCAACAACGTACCTTTTGGAACTTCAGATATACATTTCAAAAAACGTCATCGTGATAGGAATGACAAAGGTGCAGCACCTTCCTAGCATTTCTTTATCCTAGATTAGTCTGTGCTTTTGGGGGGGGGGGGGGGGACATTAACGCCCCAAAAATAGTGGATTAGATTACTAGGCGTCAGCCGTACGTAATCCTAACCACGCTCTACTACCTTGTGGTGGACTTATGCGCCCCGTGGTGCAATGGGGGCCTAAATCCACACTCATAGATAGAGAGGGGTGTAACAGTTACATAGGAGATACAACTCGTACTAATAGAATATAAATGCTACGTTCGGAGAAGATAGGTTTTCCAGTTCTAGGATCACCCATCCATCGCCAAATGCGGGCTTTCGAAAACATGGGAAGAAGCGCCTGACGAACATTGGGAAACAACGGAGCGACGGCAGCGCATTCCCTTGGATCTCGCGGGAACTGTCGCAGAGCACACTTTTTTCTTCTTACCTCTCTACTCGCTACTTACTCACCTACATATCCACCTTGCCTACCTCTAACCTAGTTACCCCTACTTAAGTAAAGTACTCTTTTCTTGATATTTTTTTGATCAATTATCATTTTACAGTTATTAGAGCGTCTTATGTGTATATCAGGACACAACAATGCAATTTATTGCTTTACTATGCACTGCAATCACAATTTCTTTCTAATAATAAACACGATAAACCAATTCTCTAGTGATCTAGCTCAATGTGAAGATTGCTACTGGTGACCCTTCGTCATAAGTTCCATCATTGGTCTGATGGTTGACAAGCACACGCTCATGTCGTCTTTAATGTTTTAAATTGACAACGATTATTTTGTCTTCATGTGTTGCATTCATTAGAGGAGAGGAATCAGCATCACCAATTTTTGATGTTGAAAACGGCAGTATTTTTTTCATGGCTTTTTTTGAGATGAGGGAATATTCTTTCAATAGGTGAATTCGAAATTAAGCAATGTTGCTTACATTCAATTTTGTGTTCTCCAATTTTGATTGTGCCTCTAGCATAGCTAATGTAATTTGGAGTATTTTCGTTTTAGACACCGGTTGACCATCCCAGAAAAGTAATATTCAAATAAATTTGTGTGCAATTATTTTAAAATTTATACAGTGAAGATGGATTTTACGTAACGTTTATTTTAGGAACGTTAATGAACCAATTTTGAAGAGGGAAAACAACGGATCCTTTACATACCTATTTAAATTGGTCATTTAAAAACTCGGCCCTTCGGGCCTCGCTTCGCCCCCCTGGACCCCCTTGGATGTTATTACTTTGAGGCTGACTGCTAAAATGTAAAAAACATGGAATCATGTTTTAACTCCTCACTCTCACTTTATTATAGAAATGATCACGACGATTGAGCTCTTGTGAGATGATGATCTCCTAATAGAAACTCGCGAGTAAACATTCACTTTATTATAGAAATGATCACGACGATTGAGCTCTTGTGAGATGATGATCTCCTAATAGAAACTCGCGAGTAAACATTCACTTTATTATAGAAAGAGGCTACATATGAAATTACAGCTTCCTATAGTGTAAAGTATAGAAATTACCTATTAAAATGATTTAACTACCGCTTCACAAATCAAACCGTTCTCGCAATATTCGGATCACCTGCTATGAATCACATAATCGAAACACCAGCTCAATGAAATCATCAGAAATTAACAAGCGGTTGCAATCATGTTCACAATATCAATAATTGAGAATGATCACCTGTGTGTAAACAATTATTCATATAACCATGCTCATAACTCAGCTTGTTGGCCACGCACTTCGCAGTAGTTAATATAGTATGGTTGGATAAATCGAGAGCTTTCGAACGATTGGTCAACGAATTTTGTGGGATGAAAAACGACGAAGTATCATATCCCTAGCAACGACTCGGTTGTAAGCGGAAATCATCACAATTATTGGCGCTACTTTCATCTCACTTTATAGTCTCACTTTTTGGCGGGGGATCCATCGCTAAAACATGATTCTACGTTTAAAAAAGAACAGTCCGATTTTTTTTTTTTTTTTTTCCCCGCCTTAAACAGCCCTTTTTTGTCCGAATGTCATGCTGGGATCTGGGAAGCGAGTTATCAAGGCGCTCAAAGTATACCATACCCGCAACACACTTACGTCTTGCTGTTCTTGAGGACAGTAGTTTAGGCCGAGCCTGAGCATAACCTGTAAACGAGTTTAATACGGCGATGGATCGTTACCTCATGAGTTCAGATTCCACTAAACTATAGAAAGGTGGGTGAAAGTGGATACTCATTATTGAGTAAATTTGTAAACCATTGATGAATATGCAGTAAGCGGTGCTTTACAGAACGACGGATCAATAAAATGTACCCACCTGCCTGAACAACAACTTTTGAATATGTTATCGTTTGGTTTTGACTTCGTTGATTGAAGAAGGAAATGGTTAAGCATAATGAATAAACACGAATAAATCATGTAACAATAGCGATTAAACATTGTAGGTACTTTAGGAAAAAAAGTGTATGGTCCTTGGTATCTTGAATTTATTACTGAAATGACAGAAGAAAGATATTAGTTTGTTACAAAGGTATAAGACACGGATGAACACTGATCTGGTTCTAGCTCCAAATAATATTTATTATATAAAATAAATCTTTGTGTACGAATCGTAATTTCAGATAATTCATCTTTGTAAGTGACAAAAATTAATGATAAATAGACAAATAAATAAAATTAGTAGTGTATACAAAGTATGTACATAAATCCCGTTTCAAAATTTGATAGTTTCTGGTTCAAAATAGTGGATACCAAAAAATAAGGATAGAAAACCTCTGTTGGCTGCAGCTATGTAAACTGTTTTTAGCGAAATGTTGTTAGGCAGTTTCAATTAATTGGATTTTCCAACAAACTGAATGGATATCAAATTAACCAAAATATAAACAAATCACTGATAAATTCTTTAAAAAATTTTTGACAGTGGAGAATGGTAATTCTTTATCCGCCTCGTATCATATAAAGATAATCAGTTTTTGGAGCTGCGTGTTATTTTACCTACAACGTTTTTCATGACGTTTTTCCTCCCATTGCTTTCCTTCACACATCACGTTTCTACCCCGTCGCTATGTAACAGATAACCGATTTTTTTCACCCATGAATAAGTTTGCTTGTTTGGTGTAATCTGACATTGAATTTGAAGAATTAAGAATTTATGATATATCAAACCAGCAACGGAAACATACTGAAGTTTTCTTTAACTCAACTCGAATCGTAATGCATTAGTACAAAAATATTACGATTCAAAGTTCATAGTAGAACATAGTAGTGCCACTGAAAAGGGAAAGTGTCTACATTTTTAAATTTTATCAAAAAAAGTTTTTTATTTTCTTTACAAAACAAAAAAATTACCGTGTGACTAGCATCAAATTATTGAAAGCTTCAGACGCAAATATTGTCATTATTCGTAACAAATTGATGATTTAATAAGAGGAAGAAAATATCATTCACAAAATCGCCGTGATCATATTTGAAACAAACTTGAATCGCTTAATTTAGGGGTAACAATATCGATTTAGAATTCTTAAATTATTTTTCCTTTAATCAGCTTCGCAATAACAACAAAAACTAATTTTAATCAAAATTGTAAGAGTCACAATTAAAAGCTATATATTATGCTGGGTTTAAAAATACCCAAAACCTTTGTATATATGTTAGGAACGCTTAAAATGAAAACATAAAAACACTAATAACATATGTGCGTACTGTAAGCATGTGCTTATGCTTACCTGCTTCATTTTTCGTAGAAGCAAATTTCTTAACATGTTTCAGTCATTTATAGGAATTTCATAATAATCTTTGGTGAAAAACTAATCAAAAACTTGTAAGTCACATGCAATGCATAATTTATGTTACAGAAAAAGTTATAGTTCCCGCTGTCAACTCCCAGAGAGGATTTCATGTTCTTCTCCAGATGTCTTCCAACCCAGAAGTTCTGGGATTCATCCTTCGTGGCCTTCTAGCTCACATTTCCAAACTGCTGAAACTTCTCCAGCAGAGGAATGACCAACAGCTCCACAGAAACATGGCCGCCCTTCTCCACAAGCTTCTCAAAGTAATTAATTTCAAGAATATATTATAAGGGAATATGGGCAGGTTGGACCTTCATGAATATTTCTATACTTTCTGTCCTATTGGAAATTCAATGTTCGGGTAATTTTTGACGTTCACTAATCTTAAAAAATGTCCCAAAAGTAAGGTTCCCTATGTTAAAATTAACAATGTAAAGAGTCTATAATCCTAATAATATTGGATAAGATTCCTCTCTGAATAGGGAAACCACTACACTATTTTCTACAGGAGCAAGCACGGGTACACACGAGGTGAGAAAGGTACAACGACGTTTTTCAAATTCAAATCCATTCAAAACCATCATTGTTTTAATGGTTCATTGTTTAATTGGGGTAGCCCCATTGTTTTATTTGTTCCTGGGGTGGCAGCAACCCTTTGTTTTACTTGTTCCTGGGGGTGCAACCCTTGTTTTACTAGTCAACGTGTGCTAGATATTGAACACATTGTAAATAAAAATAGTTTTATACTTACGTTGTTCACACTCACGCTCATTCATTATGACCCTGTATGATCCCAAATTGTGGATAGAATGGTTTTTTTCTCAGGGGAAGGCATGCAACGAGATGTCTAGTCGTGTGCTACGATTCCTAATTTGAAAGTTTCATTTTTTTCATTTTCAGATTTTTTTTTTTTTTTTTTTTTCCAACTGTTATGAGCTCTGACACCTTTTTAAAAAGTTCTTGCTTCGATTGGGAGAGGTGACAATGGTACGAAGCGTTTTGGATAGGATATATGACCTGAAAAAGTCAGTGTTCCATTCTCACCCCAAAACACGGGGTGAGACTAGTACAACTTTGAAGATTAATTACTCCACTAATCCTCAACCTAAAAAAATATTTGAAATCGTAGAAAAACTTGTTGATAGATGTCGTTTTTGAAACGAACACGATCTGAGCGACAATCCTGCTCAGTAAGGTTGAAAAAGTAAAAAAAGATCAAAACCGTACCAAAGTCACCCCGGTTCACGGTACACTATTTTCTACAGGAGCGAGCACGGGTAGTAGACTCAAAAGCGCCAGTTAATCTAATCCTACAATATACTTTATTTTGGAACTCCTACAGTTCGGCAACGCATCGATTGAATGAACTATTGAAGATCCTGGCCAAACATCAAGTGCACCGTTATGCGATTATATACGTTATGCACCGTTATATACGGCAACAGAAGGTTTGAAAGTCCCTGAACTTCACTTTGGCATTTTTCAGCAATCAATATCAAGCAAAATTCGTACCCTGACTGAACCTTACCCGGCAATCTACAAAACGCGAACAGAAATGTGAAAAATTATAGGAGAAAAAACTACTCATTGTAGGAGAGTGCGGCTGGGGTCACATTACTTAAAGATGGAGTCTATTTCCAATGAAAAATACGTAATGAATACAGGTGTAATGCTCAATAAGAATTTCACTTGGGGATTGTTAGTTTACTGCCGCGGTTGTCCATTGTTCTAGAGGTTTGTGATTTTTAGATGTTGAATCGTTTAGAATTTCGTCTGTCTCTATTAGTTGGCTACCATTTTAATAAGCTGGTGTGCTCTCTGATTTTCCAGACTTCCTTGGAAACTTACGGTGGCAAATCGCTGGAAGTCGCAGGCCCTGTGGAAGCAGAAAAACGCAAAGTTGAGCTCTCCGCCGCTTGCTGCCTCCTTCTGAAGACCTGCTTAACGCTGATCCACGGCGTCCACGATCTCCAGTTCACGGCGATGGTCACTATTAACAAAGTGATTGACACCTGCGTCGTCTACAGGCTTGCTCACCTCAAAGTCAAAGTTTCCGAGGCTCTCCAGCACCCTGCCATACCGTAAGTGACATTGTATTTTTTCGGAAAGTTCTTGAAAAATTGAGATTTCATTCACTGTAAGAATCAATAAAGAAAACGAAGAGATGATTTTATACAGCGTGATTTGTGACAAGTACGATAACAACAGCAATTACAAACAATTAAGTGAAATTATGTCCAAAATGGAGTAAAATTCTCTAACTGAGTCTTTTTATCTCGAACTGTTCTCATGGTATGATCTTTAAAGTGTGTGTGGTTTTTTTCCCCCCCAAAGAAAACCGTGTTTTCCCTCTAGAAACCAAATTTTTCATTGAAGAATTGGCTTGAAAAGTTCTGGCTTGAGTACTTTTTTAGATGTATTTTGTATAATGTAGAATTTTAGGGTTCATTGCACACTTTACCAACAGAATCAAATTAAAATGTTCATTATTTCCAAGTTAGCAGCCTTCAATAAAACAAGCGTTGGTGTGACCTTAGTTATTAGACATGGGGAGGTTTTGTCTTCCGGTCTGGAGGATAGTAGAGGATTATTTTTATGGGGGCATTGAAGGCCGAACTTTTAGAATAGACGTTATATTTAACGAGTATTGGTACAATTTATTGTCAAAAAGTATTGATCGAAAGACTCTTATAGTTGATCCGAAAAGAGAATGCCGAGCCCATCGAAGACAGACTGAAGCTGGGAATGCCACCTCCACTGCCCCTCAACACCCAGTGCCCTGCCTTCACAAATCCTTTTCCGAAGTACTCTCACCTCACTGTGCAGCTAAAATCATCTGTTGTTTTCTTGCTCTTGATAAATATTATTCTACTGCAGCTTTTCTACTAAATTTGCTAAATTGATCAGGTGATCGGATGGCAGGGCAGTGGGGTGCTAGGTTATTATTTTATTTATTATTTTTTTATTGATGGTAGAGGGATTTTGGGTGTTGTATTTCAGTAACCCTCCACTGCGACGAGGAGGGTCTATTGTGGACTGCCCTCAGGATGCAGTAGCCTAATGAAAAAGGTTTGTCAAAAACCTTTTCCCCCCACGCTTCAGCAAACTGGAGAAGATCGACAAGAACCGTATTGGAAATATCATCTGGGGATAAGATATCATTTCCAAGGATATTGTGTCTGATTCCACCAAGTGCATCACAGTAGCGCAGGATGTGTTCGACATCTTCTTGTTTCTGTTCCATAGAAGTCGCAGGTATCCGTTGTTAGTTTCCCAATTTTCTTCAAATGATATTGAAGTGGGCTGTGGCCCTGATGCGAGGGTAGTGGAGGGGGCGTTTCCAGCTCCAGTCTGTTACTAATTAGCACGGTGGTCAATCGGGCATTCTCTTTTCAGAACACTCCACTGAATCCGAGCGGCTTCTTGTTACCATATGGATCTCAGAGAGCACCGAGCATCTGCCAATTGGCAAGATATCTTTAAGCTCATGCAGGTTTCACATCTTTCATCCTTCAGACCCATCAACTGAATATGGTTTAGCATTGAGTTCAATACAGATCTACCTAGGATCTGGACTGTTTATACTCTTATTGAGAGCCACTTTTACCTCAACGTTAAGAGTTGAATGGCCGAAGATCTTGCTAATAACAACTACCGAGTGGATCAGAGATTAAACGACTAACTTTGCAGCCAATGGGGTTGGAAAATACGAATCCCTCACCGGCCATAGGATGACCGTACGTTAGAGTTAAAGAGGATTGGTAAAGTGGCCGTAAGACTTTAAATTAGTTGGCTAGATGTCACAATACGGTATTCGGAGAGCGCCGGGCTACAATCTGCAAGGCGTCGCACAGTGTTTCGATCCTAGGGGTTTTGATGGAAAAAATTAAGAAAATCGATAGTAATGCATATTGCGGTTCTATAACCCTATATAATAGTGGAAACTAATAGAAATAAGATAAATAGAGAGAGAAAAATAATTTCGAGCCCTACCTAATCGTTTCAATGATGAAGTTAGCTAAAAATAATAATAAGGTGATTTTGGTCCGATGGATCGTAATTTTTCAAAACTTTTATTAAAACCCAAGGAGTATTCAATTTTGAATTATATTGAGAAACTAAGAAAGTATAAATGACCGATTTTCGCTCGGCTTTTATATTTCAACGTCATTTTTAAATAAATACTCGATGTTTCAAATTATACAAATTTCTTTAGGAAATTGGATAAAATCAATTCGCAGAGGTTTGCGGAATGAATGGGTTGAAAATTCAAATTCAGCTTAAAATTCTGTGTAGAATGCTTCTAATTATGAGACTTGTCAAACCTGTACTCATACTTTTTAGACTGACAACTTAATAGCATTGGTTGTCAATATCCATTTTCTGATAAGAAGAAATAGAAACCAAAAAGTTTCAGTCATGCAGCATGATCGTATGAGCGAATTTTCGAAAATTATCTTATTGTATAATGTTAAATTGTTTTCAAATTAGAGCTTTTTAAGTGCAATGAAATTCTCAACTATTAATTTTATGGCAAAAAAAAGTATTTTAAATAATAACCTGCTATTCAAATATTACCGATTTTTACAACTAGCGAACGGCATTATTTCGATTTTTGACTGATTTTTCAACTTTGAAATTTTGAAAACTTGATACATATACATTATAGGAAATTTTGCGCTGATTCCGAATATACCACATGTTAGTATGCTGAAAAAATTATTTCGCACAACAAATCGCAAAAAACAGGCTATTTTCAAATTTTTTACTACATTTTTGAAAATTTCAACCCGAAGATGTAATCCGATCATGCTGGCCAACGAGCTTGAACTTTCGTTTTGTGTCCTTAACATTTTAAAATTTTTTTGAAGTTTCTAGCACAATTCTACGGACAGTTATCGTCTGGAATGACACATACATACATACATACATACATAAAAAAATGTGTTAAACTTCAGAATATGATTCAGAATAGCCTGAAACGGATTCCTGCATAAAATTTTTTCAAAAATTCACATTCTACAAATTTTGAGGCGAGAGCAATAGCTTAACTTTCTTCAAAAATTCGCTAAAATTAATATTCAAAATTTGGGAATATTATGCGTTGATTAAACCTTCGGGGGAAACATCTCATTCCAGCGAAGATGATTAGAAGAAGTGGAAAAATTAAATATTAGATTTCCCAGAAAAATATCCTTAGGGGTTCATCAAAGTAGTTTTCTATTTTGTTGCGTTCAAGTATCTGCATAGAGTTATCCAGAGAGGGTTATTCCTAGTAAATTTCATCGATTCGACGCCTCTACATACCTCCCTGGATGCTGAAGACGTTATTTTCTGACTTTTATTCTGACTTTATTCCGCCGGAAACACATTAGACGAAACACTATGCGCCGTCACGCACTGCAGGCTACTCATCATATATCCAGCGAACCCATGTATACAGAATATAATTCAGCATTGAGAGTCAATAAGTAGTTTACGATAGGAAACTCCCTGCAACGTTATGTCTTATGTGCAGTGGTAAGAAGATCCCAGTACGGAAATGGAGCCTTGCCCTACACGTAGGTTATTTTCCGCGTAGTTAGCCTATCTTCCCTGACTCCTACAAAGGCTTCTTCGAGACATTCAACGACCCCCCCATTCTTTGGGAATTCTATCCGCCGTAATAAACCCTTTTAGCAAAGACAACGGTAAAAGAGAAAAACTCTAGAGAAAACGCAAACCCGACCTGAGACACGGGCGGAAAAGTCGGTTCGTATTGCACGGAAGACTTTTTTTTTCTTTTTTTCAATATTCCGTCCGTCCGTCGTCCGCCTAATAAAACTGGGTAGATAGGAAAAAGAGAGCAGAAGCCCTCTGTGACATCCGATACCCCAGAAGCAGTTGACTATTGAAGCCAGCGCCACTTTGACGTTCGTAATAAGACAGAACCCGTTGCGGGGGATATCAACGAGCATTTTTCCTCTTTTTTCCCTCCAGTCTCTTCTTTTTTTTCTCAGTTGGCAGACCGGTAAAAAATACTCGAGACGATAGGAATCTCTTTAGGGGTTTTCTCCGACCCCTATGTGAAAGAAACTTTCGGTGAAGAGGTATAAAACGAGATGGAATGGAAGAGATATTTTGTGGTGGTTGAGAGGACACACGAACTGAGGAAACTCGGTAAAAAGTTGTCTAGCCGATGGTAAAAAAGAAAACAAGAGTTGGGAAGATAGTTTCCCTCAGGAAACAAACAGTAGAGCTCAACAAGTTCTGTTCGTCACTGTAGTTGGGGTTCGTTTTTCGTATTATACAAACCAAAGAATTACAATGATAACTTTTTAACATGGAACATGTTTTTGCCATCATAACCCGGCCAAAAATGAGACGTGACATTTAGTGCGTTACGCTCCTATTTTCTGATGATTATCGCTCACAACCAAATAGTTGCTACGGAATTGTATCTTATGCATTTATCATCGTACATAAATCGTTCACCAGCCATTGGAAAGCTGTAGATTTACCTAACCGTATTATATTAACCGGTGCGTAGTGCGTGGCCAACTATCTGAGGTATGAGCGTGGTTGTCTGAATAATTTTTTATATGCAGGTTATCCTTCTCAGTTAATTTTGTAAACATGATTGCAACCACTATTAGATTGGAAAGAAACTTGGAAGTTGAAATTTGATGGGGAGACTCTCTGGGACATTAAGAGACGATTGAAATGATGGGCTCTTTCCTAATAAGCTGATTTTTTTTTTTTTTTTTTTTTTTTTTTTTCTTTTTTTTCCAACTGTTGAGTCTGCCACTTCAGCGGAAGAATTGTTTAATTTTCAGCAGATTAAAATCCAAAATTTCCTCTCATATACGTTTTAGGACGAGACGTCAGTCGTCGTGCACATGAATTCAAGAGCCAGTCATGGGCCGTTCTACTGATCAAATAACCATCATAGAGCATATTTTTAGAAAGTTCTCTCTCAGTTCTTTCTATTGAGCAAATAAAAAATAACCATGAAAATTGCCCATTCGTGAATGAACAAAAAAGGAAAAAAACTCATTTTTTCTACAATAATCTCATTTTTCTAGCTCATGTCCCGAAGTAGGTAGGTACCTACCAAAGCATTCATGGACAGTAGAACAATTACGTAAACCGAGGAGTGTCTCATCAGTTCTTTTAATGGGGTAGTTCTTAAGAATGTATTTTGTACTATTTTTTATTGTAATATTCATGTTTAAAAAAAAGGATTAAAATAATCTCTGTAGTGAGGTGGCAAAATGTCATATGTCACCTTTTTAAATTTTTGAGGCGAGCAAATTTGAAGTTGCTCTACCCTATGACAACTCGGCTATTACGTTTCACTGATATGTCTTCAGATTAACTCCCCATCATAGTACCAGTGGCGGTATTTTCTGAATCCCTGAAGAGTATCCTGACATATTACATGTTGGCATCTTGAATTGACAAAAGATCCTGTTTTTGTCAGATGGCTGTGGAGGATATGTCTATTTTTGCCATTTCGCCATTTTCTTGTTCACTTAGGAAAAACTTTCTGCACAGATGGCAGAACCATACTAGTTAACATGTGATATGTTTCCTTCTTGTGATTTATTATTATTTTTTACTTGACATAGTGCCATATCTCTTATCACTGGAACTAAATGACTTGGGATTATAATAATTTGACGGTAGCTTGACCTTGATTCCAAAACCATGAAGAACTCGATTTCACAAAAAAAACTGACCTAAGACATTTTGCCATCTGGTGACAGAATTATTCTGTTCTATTCCATAGCCACTTTTAACAGGTTTCATATCATATCCTGTACAACATATACTTCATCATTTGGAAGATACAGAAGAACAGCGGGGTCCTTAAGCTTTGTAGCGCTTGGGGAAAATACGATAAAAGTATCGCTAAAATCAAGGCACGAACTCCCAAGAGTGTTTGTCGACACCAAATTCTCGGTAAACACTGTCTAACGAAGTCACGAACTTGCGCGCGAATTCGTGTTTCCGCTTCGATACGTTCTTGTTTTTTGGATGCCATGCATACTTATTTCTTGTTTGTAAAAACAATATCCAACAGCTGTTTGGTACTTTTCCCGTTACGGTAGGTAACGATAGAGTGAGTTGTAACAGATTTCTAATATAGTTCCCAATCCCGGAACCGTGTAACGTTCAATTTCGTTGTTGGTATTACTGATTCAAATATTTAATTTATATTGATTTATTATTCCTACGAGCATAATTTATTACCTTACTAGCTGTGTATCCGCGCTTCGTTATGAGCAATCTATGGTAATTACACTGCACCTTGTGCTGTGGAAGATGGCTTCGTGCTCAAGTTCAAATTTCAGCAATCTAATTTCAACCTAATAAATTTTTCATTCAAGCGACCTCTCAATGTAACCTTAGTTACGGTAAAATTCTCTCCGTCCAACATTGCTGCTGTTAATAAGGCGTGTTGAATATCAATTTGAAGGTCGTCCCTCTGAAGCTAGGCTTAGGGCCACTTTCACCAACAACGTATGTAGCGGAGTTTGGGCCAAACTCGATTAAATATAATCTCGAGGATCAAATCTTGGATTCACCAACCCGAAACTCGTTTAAACCTTGATTGGAATAATCGAACTTCCTTAACGGAGATTCCGCAAACTGTCCAATGAAAAATTGGACAATTTGAAACGACAGTTTGAAAACTCGCCATGTGTCCGACATATTAAGATAACAAACCAGGACCAATTATTACCCGCGCCGTTTTTATTTAGTTACCTATTAGGTATCTAGTTTCTATCTAGTGTTCTAGAACTTGTTTGGATATTCAAACGTGAAACCTATTTTTTCTTTTTTACTTCTTTTTAATATCATTAATATTTTGTTCAATATAATTTATAATAGTCGTTGAATTTTTGTTGTTATTTCACTTTTTATAATATTTGTTGATTTCGATCGAGTTGACCTACCTATCGTGTTCTTCTTGGCTGGCGGTTTTATAAGCTTTTAATAAGCTCGAGGACTTTCAAAACTGTCGGTTTTGAGAGCGGGAATCTCCGCCGAAATTCGTCGTCGTCCAACCAGTCAAAATGTGGAATGCGCCGTCGGATCGTCCTTGGAATCCGAGGAATCAAAAATTAATCCGAGCGATAAATCATCAAAACCATCATCAAAAACTTGAATAACAATAAACTTCAACTGTGAATCAAACTGTAGGTATCGCCATATTGGTGCGCGGCCATATTGGTCGATATCATTGTTATCACGGCTAAACGGAGATTGGCAAGTGTAACTGGCCGGGGCTTGGGAGATTAACCTCAAGCCACCTCGTTAGGAGTTTAACCTCGTAAAGTGGTCTGGTGGAAAGACGATTAGCTGGAATCTCCGTTATTTTTTAATCTTTTCTAACTTAAACTCGTTTAAGTTGTTGGTGAAAGTGGCCCTTAGTCAATAGAGGGGCGACCTATTAGAATTTTTCCAGGTGTGGGGGGGGGGGGGGGGGGCAGCAACCCAAGCATGAGAAAAAAAATAACCGCATACATAACCGTTTCAGACCATTCCAAGACCGAATCCGTGAAAAAACCATAGGGGTGCGTGTGTGTGTGCGCGCGCGTGCGTGTGCGTGTGTCACAAGTTTTATCGACACTGCCCAGACCACAACTCTCAACTAATTTTTGAGATTTTTCCCTTATTCGATCCCAATTTTAGCCTATTGTTGCAAAAAATCTCGGAAATTTCGAATTTGGTGTCGTGGTGGGGGGTGGAGGGGATAATTACCAATTCTTTCCAAGCGCTGCCTAAGCAACAAATCTCTACCGATTTTCGTGATTCTTATTTTGTTCCATTATGATACAGTTAGAGTCGATACAGTTTAGGAAAGTATGTCAGGATTTTAAACTTTTATCCATAGAGGTGGTGAATGGAGGGGAATACTGATAAATCATGATATTTTAACTATTCTCGTCTAATTTCCGTGATTCTTTTCTTGTTCAGCGAATTTGGCCTAGTTTTGGAAAATGTAACAGGAGTTTCAAATTTCATGATGGGGGATGGTGAATAAAGGTGAATAGATGGTGAATAAAGATAAATCGCGATATTTTTATTAAACTCATCAGAATTTTCGTTGCTGTTTTTATTGTTTGTTCAATCCAGATTTTAGTCCAGTTATGCGTCCTCGGAAATTTCAAATTCACTGTCGGTAAAGGGGTTTAATGGGGAGAGGGGGTGATTTCCAAAAAATCATGATACTTTTTTGTCTCTTATTTTAATTCTCACCAAAATAATATACAAGATTTGAAGATTTGTCTTTACGAATAAAAATTGCTCTGTTCAACACACCGAAATCCTGTTGGTATCGTTGAATTTGCCATCGAAAGTTCTCAACAAGTGAACCCACCCCATCATACACCGGCCGGTGTTTTATTTAATTTAATTAATGTATCCTCGGTAAGAGACAGAGCGTTTACATTTAAATATTGTATAATATATTTCGCTTAATGATTTTTTTTTGTTTTTAACATTCCAGCGATTCTCAAAGATGTTGGGGGGGGGGGGGGGGGGGGGGGTCGAAAATTTTTGTTTCTTGTGGTAGGTGTTGTTTTCTTTGTTTAACTAGTCTACCAGTAGTGTGAGGGCAGCTCCATCTTCCAAACCAACTGACCTCACTTTTCGACGCGCTCCACGTAGCCTGAGTGAAACTGCTCGTATGATGGAGAATTGGAGCTTAACTCTCACCCAGCCAAGAACTTGGGAGTATGCCTTTTTCCATTTTTCGGCCAGGGTGTGGGCAATTTTCTTTAGAAATACTCCGGATTCTTTATGCAAGACCCCACCACACGAGCATATGAGAGGCGAGAATGACCCTCTTAAGTCTTCAGCAGCCTGGTCATACTTCCGGTGCTTCTCCCTGGCTGCTGCCTTTGCCACACTCGGCCAGTCTTGGGAATAGTGAGAGGCGGCGTCAGCATTAATAATGCGATTGTCAAAGAACGCCGGCCTCCAACTCTCCCAGACTCCTTCTACCTTAATATCGGCAATAAGAGCCGAGTTTTGACCACTGGCCTCACGTAGCACTGGTTCAGTGAAAACTCCTCCCCAAGCCAGCGCTGCAAGCTTTGCTGTGTCATCCCGCACACTGTCATGATCCCACTTCAACAATCCTAATTTTTCGCAATTCAGGGCATGCGATACATTGAAAATGGCACCACTTAATGATTGGTTTAATTCGCTTAATGATTGGTTTAATGATAATTGATTTTTTCAAGTGTCTTGCTGAATGGTCCTTTGTGTCATAATTAGCAGCTTTTCTTCTCATCAGGTTGATTCATATTATTATGGAAACGCTCACATTCGCCCTCCGTATTGTAATATAAACCCACAAATTCGGACGTTGCATGAATGAACGCAAACAAAAATAAAACTCGCTCTTGTTCGGTACCACTTCAGTTAGTTCGTTTAGACGTTCAAAAAACATTTGGGGTGAACCCCGTGACATTGGGGTGAAATGATAAATACCACCTGGCAGGCTCAGTTATGCGTTCATTAATGAACCGTTATACGATACGCTGGAGTTCAAAACATCCGAATATAAGCTGGGGAACCAATTGCCGTTGGAATAGGGATAAAGTAAACCGTCCCGACGGCTTAACCGCTCCCCTACATCCAATAAAGCCAATACGGTGTGATAAGTTCGCTCAGCCATTGTTAAACCTTTTGCGGGAATGAATGTTTCATTGTGATCCCTACGATAGTGCCCTGCAATCGCCTACATAGAAAGGGGAGGAGCTTTTAAGCTGAAAGTTTGTTGTTTTATTTTATACGAAACGCTGAAATTTATTACACGCAAAGATTTATTATTTCTATATCGTATAGCTCTTCTACGCAGAGTATCTGTCTATAATTATTTTAACAAATCATTAGGCAACCGCGATATCAATGCCGCTCGTCTGCAGCGATCCAAACACTATCTAGTGGTCATTAATGAAACTTTTCTTTATTTGGACAATACAGGTTTGTAACAAGACTGTACCAAAAAAGGCCATTTCTGTCCTTAAATTCGTTTTTTTGTTATCTCCAACGTTTCTCCTCAGGAACTGGGGCTCTTTCATGGAGACAAAACTTTTTTTTTTTTTTTTTTTTTTTTTTTTTTTTTTTTTTTTTTTTTTTTTTTTTTTTTTTTTTTTTTTTTTTTTTTTTTTTTTTTTTTTTTTTTTTTTTTTTTTAATAAATACTAATCGTTTTCTTTTTTGAGGTAAAAATCGAATTCAGAATTAGTATCAGTGAGAGAAAGTCATTTCCGTCTGGGAGATGAAGTACTTGGGGCTCGGAATGCTTAAGTACTGTAATACTATCTTAACACGATAGATGAGTCGTAGCTCATAGGTTATGATAACGGTCTCGTGAGACGAAGGTCGAGAGTTCAAATGCTATTCCATGGACCCATCTTTTTTGCTCGCACAACTCCCGAAATATACTTCTAAAACGTCATCCGTTGATTTACCGGTCTGAGCGAAGCCGTAGTGTTGGCAACCGGCAAGCGAATGCCGATCGTTCCCGAGTGCTCACGAAAGGAGCCGACTGGCCCCAAGTGCTTCATCCCACAGACGGAAGTGAGAAAGTCAAATTTAAAACTGTTTATGTAGGTAACCGTATGTTTTACCTAGTTGGCTGGTGACAGTAATTATTAATTTAGAGTCCCTCAATCGAGTACATTTTGCTCAAGTTTTGAGTGTCTTTTCGGAAGTTAATTGAATTTGAATTTTTTTATCTTAACCATTTCTAGAAATAATCTTTTTTGCAAATTAGATTCTCTTCAAACAATTTTTAAATTTTCGAAGTGCATAGTATGTCCTATAGTTCTGCAATGGGCACGCAACGCGTATTTCGTATCTTCTTCTCGTAGAACCCATTCATGTTTTGAAAAACGACGCCGAACGGGCTGAGACCTTTTGCCCCATACACTTTTCCACACCCACCACTACCACAATGGATCTGGTAGACCTATTCCGAACGTTGTTCTTTTGATTTGAAATCTGCTAGTTTGGAAAATAGTGGTCTTTTTGTGTTAAGTGTTCGAAATGCAATTTTTACTTGTTTATAAAGCTCGAAAATCTTTGATATTTGATTTGCCACCCCTTTCACGAAGACATTGAATAATATTAGACTGGTTTTTGTTGTTGTTGTTGTTGTTGTTGAGTTGAAGGTGTACTGTTCTGTGTGTTTCTTTGAAGGGTACCTACTGTGTCAATTTAAGTGTACACCATAAACAGTAGGGCATAAACAGTGCATTACTATGTATTGTAGTAATGTGCACTGATATACTTATTTGAAGTGTACAATAATTTGGTAAATTTTTCGGAGTTTCCCCAAGTTGTTGCTACCAATATCTATAGAGGAACATTATCACGTGATAGAGCTCGGAAAGAAACCCAAAAATCATGTTCCACTTGAGGCAATTGAATATCTTTAAAAACTCAGTATTTCACAATTTTCGCATTCGTGCGAACTTGAAAAATCAAGTGATGGGTTATTTCTCCATGAATTCAAAAGAAGAATCCGCATCTACAATAAACCATAGAGATTCTGTTTAAAATAACGAAACGATGCGCGAGAATGAGCTAGTTGAATTCCCTGTAAAAAAGGGGGGTTACTTCTTGAAGTTTTTCAGACCCTTCAAATAACGGAGGTAAAAATACATATCCATCATTCAAGAAACCTTTAAGAATAGGGGACCTTCTACATCCCAGCCCCCACATTCCCTGGAAATTTCATCCAAATCGGATGAAAACTGTAGAAAATAAGCTTGTTTCAAGGATTTGCGAACACACGACAGATACAACACACACACACAGACAAACACGGGACCAAAGTTGTTCAAAATAGTCTAAAACGTAGAATTCGAGTAAAAATGATTTTGGAGACCAAAAAAAAGTTTTTTTTTCTCCCAAAAGTGACAACAATGCTTCCGTTATCTATAGGTACACCCGGAAGCAAAATAATATTCATGCCTTCTTATGACCGACTAACCCGATTGAGACAAACAGTTTGACTAGAAATTGGTGAAAATACGTAGTATAAAGTACCGCTTTTTCAATGGAAAAAATCAAAAATACCACCCTAAAATCTTGAACAAAAAAAAGTTGGGTAAAACAAAAATCCTTTTATCCTCTCATTATCGACAGTGAATAGAATATTTTCTGACCGGCCCAACATAACCTTAATTTCTTACGTTCCACCCTATATATATAGGAATAGAAAAAATTTAAGCAGTTTTAAGAGAGCTCTATCCATCATTGTCATCGAGTCCAACCACTAGAAGGGTTTTCCCAAAGGTTCCAACATTGGCATACAGACAAGCTTCCACTATTGGCGATATGTTATCACACAGGAGGTCAACAAGATCTGACCGTCCTCCTAGAGGATTACATCCATGCCAAAAAAGAAGATGTAAACTCTGTCCCCTAGTGATGAAGGAATTGTTGGGGAGGGGTGTCTCTGCTCGTGCCTATAATATCCTGTCTGATTATTTCACAGATAGGTGGGTAGAGTATAGAGAGGGGGGTAGATGTGTCAGGAAGGAGCTGTCCAAGGGCTGTCCGCAGGGCTCTGTTCTTGGTCCTAGGCTCTGGAATGTCCTGTTTGATGGAATTCTTGGGGCCTTGGATCGGGTGGGAGCCAAAGCAGTTGCTTATGCGGACGATCTTGTGCTCTTGGTTGAAGGGGGAAGCCGGCGGGGTCTGGAAGCAGAGGCTGAGCGGCTAATGAGCACTCTGGTCACAGAGTGTGAGGCTGTTAAGCTGACCATGGCCGGGGATAAAAACAGTGGTGATGTTGCTAAAGGGTACCCTGAGTTCTGAGAGACCTCCCATTGTCCGGGTGGGTGGTGCCAGATTGAGGTACGTGTCAGAGGTCAAGTACCTTGGAATTACTCTTGGGGAAAGACTGTCTCTCTCTCTGCACGTTACCTCGGTGTGTGACAAGGCCTTGGCTTCTTTTATGAAGGTGTCCCGACTGGCCGGTTCTGAGTGGGGTTTGGGGTACAGGGAGCTGGTTGTGATTTATCATGGCCTGTTCCTTGGTATTCTACTGTACGGGGTTCAGTACTGGGCACCCCACGTGGGCCAGGTTGGTTGGAGGAAGCTGGGGTCTGCACAACGCAGGGCCCTTTTGAAAGTCAATAGGGCATACCGGACATCTTCTACGTGTGCCCTGCCCGTTTTGGCTGGGGTACTGCCCGTCATGTTTGAGGGCTATAGAAGGTGGGGGGGTGAGGAAGATTGGTAGAGGTGAACCATTGGTGATTCCTCGTATTCTGACGGATGGTGGGGAGTCAGGCCAATCTCGGAGCCAGCGGGTTGACAGATTAGATCAGGCCCTCCTCACTGCTTGGCAGGAGGAATGGGATAGTGTCACCACGGGGAGGTTAACTCACCGTCTCCTTCCTGATGTCAGGGCTCGACGGGACATGCAATGGATAGTCCCGGTGCATGAACTGACACAGTTTGTGATTGGGCATGGCGAGTTTTCTGCTAAGCTCGCTAGCATGGGGCTGTGTGTCGAGCAGCCTTGTGCGTGTGGTGGGATAGAGCTGGCAGAGCACATACTTTCGGATTGTCCCGAGTATGCGGCGTTGCGGGTGTTGCATGGGATAGAGGGAGTTCCCTTCTCTGAGCTTCTTGCAACACCTGAAATGTATGGAAGACTTTTGGCATTTTGCTTGGAGGTGGTCCCTCTCTTAGCCTTCAGGCATAATGTTAGAAACCAGGGGGGTGATTAATGAGAGTAGGGGGGTGGGTAGGTATAGGTATACTGATAGTGCTGTATATATGCCGATAGTTGTTCGGAGTAGGGGGGTGGGTAGGTATAGGTATACTGATAGTGCTGTATATTTGCCGATAGTTGTTAGGAATGTATGATAGGGTATTTAGGGGTATAACTTTAGGTTAAGTTAGGATTAGGGAAAAATTTCGTGCCACCTGATTGCTGGCTGGGAGTACTCTCAGAGGTGGTGTGGAGTGAGCGGAGAGGCAGGGTGCCAGCGCCCAACAACATCTTGGGGCACCACGTGACATTCATTGAGGGCTTTCGCTACCCCTTTCTGAATCCCCATCGCAAGATAAAGTGGTAGCACATTGTGCGGGCTTGTTTCCAGTCACAGCCTTAGGAATCCTTATGGAATCCAAACTGGTAGCGAAACGGGTACCACAACCCTTCCTCACACCCTCATAATGTTTGAGCTGTGGGGGTCCACTAAGTGGTTGGATGGGGATCCCTCATAAACCCTCATAAGGTTTGAGTTGTGGGAGTCCACCAAGCAATTAGATGGAATCCCTCAGGTGTGGATAAAGTGGTAGGTGCAGAGACACCTTCTCTGTGCCGGGCCAGCGACCATTCTGGCCTTAATGGAGGAGTGCTGGTTGGCGCTTTCTCCAGTAAATGGTACCGCGGGCGGGGGGAGCCCCAGGCTACCGGTGCATAGACTTTGTCGAAGCACCACCTGCCTGCCCCCCAGTTGAGGTGGCTTCGCGGGGGCAGTGGTTTTATCACCACTAACATGCAGTCAATTCTGCAGATGAGGGGGAGAGGTTCGTGAGAGTTGACTCGCGGGGGTGAGTCTCCTTCCACGAACCTCGGCATTTGGAGTTATGTGGATTTCCATAAACTCGGGTACCAACCTGCTTAGTTGGTAATGTGTGCTAGAACACATGCCTCTACCCGTAGGTCAATACGGGTACTTGGCAGATGTCAAGGACATTGACTGGGTGTGCAGTCTCCTCTCAGGAGGATCTTCCCGGCTTGTCTGGGGGGAGACCACAAGGCATGACTGCCTAAGGACTCCTTAAACACGACTTCCATTCTTTGGAAGGAGATATTGGATTCTTCTGTCCCCTAGTGATTGAAGAAGAAACGTTCACATCGGCTAACACTCCCAACACGTACCGGTGCAAGGGCTCAGCGGATTGCCAAACACCAATGTGCGTGTACGAGTTACTGTGCGAAAATTGCCCAGCTTTCTATGTTGGTAAAGCAGAAACTGCATTGAATCTGCGAATGAACAATCATAGACATTCGGTGGTGGTGCAAGACCAGGATCTCCCAGTGAGTCGTCATGCAATCACACATGGCGCTCCATTTGACGACTGCTTCGGGATAAAGGTCCTCCGAAAGATGAAGCCTGGTGAGAACAAGAGTAAATTGAACCAGTCCGAGAAGGCTCATAGTAATGTCTTGAGAGCTTATGAGCCACCAGGACTCAATATTAGAAGATGATTGAAAATTCCATCCAGTGCAATGTATCCCCACGACAACTCCATGGCTCCAGTTTTTCGTGACAACGTAAAATTTCCCAACACCTAAGTAATTCATTGTCAGTTCTATATTTGAAAAAGGCAAATTAGCCGAAATATAAAAAATGTAGTTTGTGAAGTTCCTTTCCGTTTCATTTTTGTTTCCTAATTTATCATCAGTATATATATATACAATCCCCCTGGACCCCCCGGATCTTTTCTCATTTGTACTGCGTAGAAAACGAGGATAATTTGATATGAAATTCTTAGCAACTACTCTATAGCAACTACTAAACTACTCGGTTGTACGTGAAAATCATCGTTAATTTCGTTACGGACGTTACAAAAAAAGTTGTTGGGGGTCGGGCTAAGAATTGCATAGCAATTAATATATATCTGGAGCGTGCCCCCGTTGATCGGAATGCTCGTCAATCAAGTCGTACCCAGAATTTTATTGATTCCAGCGGACTTTTAATCGGGCGATGAAAAAAGGGGTGACTGTACGAACCGCGACGGTGCGGAGGGAGAAATTCGGATCTAATCCCCGGACCCGAGCGGGCTGATCAATTTTCTTTCAAGCCAATATGAGAAATGTGGGTTAGCTCTATCGAAGTGATATTAACACTCGTATATTTCCAGTTTTCGTGTTAGGTACCTCGGGAATTGATTGGTATCGAAATACCGAGGTTTCCTCGCATTTATTTCCTCTTGATCCATGACAACTTCACCACTGTTTTGCGTAGTTTGGTGTTTTTTTAAATTACCTTCCTGAATCCGTTTCAAGGCATTCTGAAATTATTCATGGCCAATGACCAATCTTTGAATAAATGCATAAAAATCTACGACCAGCTCGTAATATTATGGAGGGTCGTCGTTTTTTACCATTTAACCTGTCAAATCGTAATTTTGACCTATGAAAGCAAATTTCACACAGTTGAAAGATTTTTTTCTTATACCTTTGGAAAGATAAGGTTTCAAGTCAACGTTTACGGTTGGGGCAAAACATGCAGTTTAAATTTGGCTTGAAATTGTAAAAAAGAACTTCCGATTTTCTTAAATTTACCAATTTTACCTTGCGATGTCATTTGTCATCAATTGATTCTGGTTTAATGTAATCAACCCACTGCTTATACATATAATAAATAATAGTTCATCAGAAATACAACACTTAGTTCAGCGTAAGCTGGAAGTTTTCGCCTCAAATCTGTGCCTACTCAGTATTTTATGTGTCCTACTATTCTTGGTACAAATCAATATGGTTAACAATAATAATTAGGAGTAGTTCTCCCCATCTTTCATTTTAATTAAATTCATTTAGTTCCAGAATTTAGAAGGTAGTTATATTTTAGAACTTTTATTTAGCATCAGGGATAAAGGAAATTTTATCGTCTATTTAATCAATATTATAGTTAATTTTTATTTTATGGATAACCTAAGGGAGGAAACGGCCGTTTAGTGAAGTCTGCCGTCGGGTTCGGCACATAGCTCCCTCGTATCCGTAAAATAGATGTATAGATCATTGAGATGTGTTTAATAATCTTAAAAAAAGATTCTACGGCGTGTTCCTTTAGTTAGAATCTTGGATAAGTTCATCAAAATCGCTAAAAACTGTAGAAGTCCTGTTAGCATACGCTCCAGCTACTAATTATGTGATCGTGACGAAACACATGTGGGGTAATCAAGTAGTATTTTTCCAACTGCCCTCCAAATGTGAGTTAGATCGGACGAGTAGACCACTAGAAAATCGAACTTGATGGATTTCTACGTGTACAGTCAAAACTGTCCATTCTTGAGCGATGGAATTGATAGAGATCCATACACAGCCTAACTAAATCCCCAGAAAATTTCTTTGAAATCATATGAAAATGGTGGAAGTTATGATTGTTACAAGGATTTCACATTCGCATATATACCCATCTACACCACCAAGTTTGAACGAAATCGGACCAATAGATTATAAGAAATCGACGTTATAATAAATTAACGTTTGCGCATGCGCTCAGACTACTATTCATTTGACGGCAATGAAAGTTGTAGGAGACCGTCTGGAATCTACCGCGCACAATCCCTGAAAATTTCATAAAAATCGTTCCACTAGACTCGGAGTTTTGCCTGTGCCATGACATATTACCACCATTAGGCCACCACGAGACCATGGACACTGCTGCACCACATGACACATGTTCTTATTTTCCCGCAAAGGGTGTATACTGTCCCACGACTACCTCTAAAACACCTCGCTGAGCTGGCTAACGTAGTCACCCGGACGGAATGAAAATACACTCGGAAGAAATGGGGGATTACGAGCACGGTTAAAGTTCTTTACCATCCAGTGCGTCATGCAGCGCAGCATCAAGCTCAGCAGACGACCAGAGTTTGGAGCAGTTGGTGTTGCTTAGTCGCACCGCAACAACTGCTGCCTCACAAAGGTGAGGTCAGCAGCAGTGCGTGCATCCTCCAAAATTGAGCCTCTTATGGCAAGGTGGCTGGTGGCTTAGAGAATTATGAGGCGCTGGCTGGAAGAGAGACAGTACCGTGCCCATTGACCTTGACCGGTTCGTCGATGTATGCACTTAGAACAGCAGGTGGGAAACCCAGCCAAGAGTGCCCAGCAAAGCGACCTTCAACGCGAAATACACCCGGACAGATTCGTTTGATGTTTCATACTACCTACTGCTTAGAAGAGTTTTTTTCAATATGGTTTAGTTTCTTGACCGCTACGTGATAATTAGCACAGTTTTGGGATCTTGAGAGTCGGTCAGGCAATAATAAAAATCAAGTCTTCAAGGCCAACATTTCGACGTATTTATACATCATCATCAGGGCTCGAAGAATTTTTGCAGGTTTTTACAAAGTCATCTTGTAGTTTGTAACACACTCTTGTCATGCACATACATTGACTATTGAAAACATGTGACAAATCAAAAATTAGTTGAAAAACCCTACTTCTTGAAGTGAAAAGTTTTTTTCTTTCTTTCTTTCAATAAATTGATTTAGAATGCACGACTGCAACTTTACTAAGTTATTATCTTATAGTAGCTTTATGTTTGCGTCGAACACGCTTATACGAGGACCTACTGCCCAAAAAAGGTCACGAAAATTACGCTTTCACGGTCACCAGTAACCAGGTGGAGCGCCTAGTTGTGATAATTGACTACATATCTATATCAATAGGTTTGTTCGCAGTGTTTACCAAACTGGTAAGAAACCGTTTGCAAACGTGTTGGGCAGTTTGCTATGGATTTTGGTTTATTATTTCCAATAATAAGCCTATGTGATCGTATAGCAAAAAATTTTTATAACCCCCCCTCAAACTTTGTCACTTTACGTTTCAAGGTGCGTAGAATCCAAATTTGAAATGTCCGTCCGCCGTCCGGGCCATAAAAGGCCTACGAATTTACTTAAAAAACCGTTCTTTCGCACATAGACTCCATTTGGGGTCTAGTTGATCCTAACGTTTAACCATCCCGATCGCTTTACTCGCATAGATGCTATGGGCCAAAAACGGGCGAAAAAGTGTATTTTTCGAGGTTTGAGTGTTAGACTTAAGCACGCTTGGCAGGGGGTCGCGGTGGATGGTGAGGTGGGTGAGCGGGGGGTGGAGTGAGAGGAAGAACAGAGGATACTAGAAAAAAAACTGGCGAAAGCCCCAGAGTATGCTGGTTACTATAGCTGGCTATGTGATTAAGAAATAATGAACCATTATGTAATAATTTGCAGCGTTTTTGGATTTATGACAGTGTCCGTTCGCAACACGGTTCCTGGTATATATTCCTGTCCGTCAAACTGTTTGAAAACTTATAGTTGCGAATCGATCAAAACGATCAGGAAACTTTGTTCGGGCTGCTTTTGACAGTTTGGCCTCTCACCACCCCTACTCATAGTTGTTAGCCAATTTTAAGAAGCACATTTCAGTGATTTCATGTCCCCTGCTTCGATTTTTTGTTCGAGTTTGAAATAAAGTATGTTATGATTATATTCTTTTTCGCAAACCTTTTCGCGACCCACCAGTTTGTCAAATCTAGCAATTCAGCACATACCTACAACATAAACCCCGCTAGGAACTAACGGTAGGTATTGCATTCTTATTATTATTAGGTAGGTACATACTAATTAGTATTGGACCTAAGTGGACGATGTCGGTGGGTAAATCTTCCAGTTTGAGCTGGTTAAATCAAACAATGAACTATCCCTGCGTTTTTTTAGTTTTTTATTACTTAGGCAAGACCGCTGAGGACTGTTGAGGATTTCCCTAAGATTCAGTAAAGCCTGCAGTTTTACAATCCTCCATCTCAAGAAGAAACCTGTTTCTCCCCTTTTCTCGCTGGAATACCGGTTTCCCTTAAAAAGAATGAATTCTCCCCGGTATGGAAACCACTGGTTAGCATCTATCGCAGTCCAATGTGGCGATTACCTTATTTTTAACTGAGAGATCACAAACTAATCCTGTACTCCCATGCTGCATTAAATGAGATTACTCAATAGCTGAAATGAAGTATCTACCTACATAATACTTATAGTTGATGTAGGTACCTATCTACATAAGTAAACATTATGACTATGACGCTAAACACAAAAAAGACATACCTACTGTGAAGTTACAGTAACCCTTCCCTGTATTGAATTGAAGTTTAATTTCTGACTGCACTATCACTTCGTCTAGCCAAACTATCGATCGAATATTTTCTGCTCCTACCACTAGTGTTGTTTTTAATTTCTATCCGCGAATATGTGACTGATGAGTATAATTTAGAATTAACCGCGATCATTCGAAGAAAAGTATTGGGTAAACGCACTTACACTCAATGGCCTATTACGCACGAAGTTCTTCAAAGGTCTTCAAATCGTAATAACAAAGGTATCTAGTTTTTGTTCGTTTATCCAGGCATTTGGGTATTAGAGCTACCGTAGGATGGGGTTACTTCAGACCACGTTTTCAGGTTTTAACACAGAATGTGTTTTAGCCATGGACTAACTAGCCGAAAATGGAACGCGGGATGGGAACGAAATGTGTGACGGATGATTTTCACGTACAACCGAGCCGTTGGTAGGGAAATGGAATTTCCGCCATTTTAATCGCACAGAAATCGTTCACCATTCGTTGGAAAGCTCTTGATTTATCACGAATTTTATTTCGTATTTTTTTTTCGTAGTTTCATACTATAACTACATAAATTGATGTTATAAATGAATAGTAAACAATGACGCTTGTTTGGTTGTCACTTGGTTGCGCGACAACGCAATTTTCGAGTTTCATACTGTAACTATATAAATTAATGTTATAAATGAATAGTAAACAATGACGCTTGTTTGGTTGTCACTTGGTTGCGCGACAACGCAAACACATTCAGTGTTTCAATAATTTCGTCCGAAGTATGTAAATAGAGGTAACCGGGGGTCCAGGGGGCTTGCCCCCTGGCGAGGCGCGGAGCGCCGAGTTTTTTGAGATTTCTCTGTCTGTATCTCTTCAATCGAGTTGGCCTTTCAATATGTCACACCTGATCTATTCACCGTGATATTCCCATTTCAAAAATTAACATTCAAGCATTAGGAACCCATGAAAAACAAAGGTAAAAGTGGTACAGTCATTACCCCACGTGGGAGCAACTTCGGACCACCCAATTCAAATAAACAAGAAATGAAGCCCTGACTCGATATTACCCCCGTATTTTGCTACTAGATGGGTTCTCTCACCTATTACGACAAAAATATTTCATTTTTAAACATTTATTCCATACAAAACAAAACCAGAAATGAGCTGCCTTCAGAGCTGCCTCCAAAGTGTCTTGGGTATAATTTCTTTAGGGACGGCACCCCACTTTCTTTCGGTACTTTCGTGGCATGCCTGTAACACATGGAAAACATTGAAACATGAGTAAGCTCAATCAAAATTAGAAGAACACCTAAAAATCTTTTCGGAAAATCTAGCGGAAATATGTAGCTGCAGGCACACTATAAACACAACAAGAAAATGTGTTGAAATAGCTGATAACAAAAACGTGAAGAAAACGATTATAAGCGACGTCAAGAAACTATATTCAGGTTTCATGTAGGTTTGAGTATTACGCTACCTATTGGGACCCTAATGAACTTCCTAATTTCATTTTTATGGCCAGTAGAGGGCTCTGCGCCTGCATTCCTACGCTGGTCTGAAGTTGTACCACCTGGTAGGAAGTAACCCCATGTTACGGTAATTGAACAGATTTGGTATTATTATGTGTGCGTGTGTCGTCAATTCGTATGCGCGTCTGAAAATTCTTACGAGACATCTTTCTCAATTAGGTATAATTCTTTTCACATTAATTTTTCAGATTTTCTCGGTTGCATCCTAGATGATGTCATTTCAACTCCACAGATATTACTAGTGGTTTTGCCTTGGAGAATCAGCAAAACTACATACCTAGTTTCTTGCAACATGCAAACTCTTCTCAATTATCCTCCGCTTTTATTGAAACTGAAACTCTCGTTAGGGAAACTAATTTTCTCCATATTCCCCTTGTGGTTTCCAGTAACTGTGTAGATATACCGTGGAGGTGTGCTCTAGATTACTCGACTTGTATGGTTGGGGAATAGTTATTCGTTAGGAGTTTACTCTCGGGTAGTATGTTGTAATATCACCTTTCGGTGAGTCCAATGCGGACATTTGCGAATACTTAAGCCACTTTCACAAAAAAGATGAACTCGGTTCAACAGGATCCAAGTTCAATGTAAACATAGCATAGGAATGATCTCAGTTTGAATTCACTTCGGTTTCACCAAATTGAACTAAGTTCCTAGGAACGAGTTTTCGACTGAACTCGGATACACGGATCATTGAAAACTCCAGTTGAATCACTGTTGATTCAAGATCGCAGGTCCGAAGGCTTTTTCGACGACGTTTTCGACTCACAAAAAACGAACAGTACAGCGTAGTGGATAGTTTTAATAGATCTTTGGGATTGGATTCATCATTGACAAGCAAAAAATCATCACTATTACCTTGAAAGTTTTCGAGATCTCGATTTTTGAATATGTTGGCCCTTAATTACTACCCTTTAGGGTTTATAAAAACATGCCGATATTACTGGCTCATCCCCGGCCGATTAATGATTTTTAAGCCAAAGTTCTCAAAGTTTGGTCCAATACTTTTTGAGAATAGCTTCGGTCCGGCGGACGGACGGATTTTTTTTTTTTTTTTTTTTTTTTTTTTTTTTTTTTTTTTTTAAATTTGATTTTTAGATTCTACCCATCTTGAAACGTAAACCAACAAATTTTGAGGTGCGGTTAAACTTTTTTTTTCGTGGCCGATTACAAAGATTCATTATTGAAAATAACGAACCAAAACCATGTTTCAACATACAAACATACTTTTATCCACTTTTATCCCCAAATTAGCGAAGTAAAAGTAAAATTGACTAAACCGTTCAAAACCTTATAGTTTGCGGAAGTTTTTCCAGTTGCAGTCTCGAGAATTCCGTAGGATTATCCATACCGTCTTGCGGATTAAAAAATACGTAGTTTTTCATTATCTGGAAATTTTTTTAATTCGGGTAGATTCCTGACTATGTTACCCCTGCATAATTTAGCATACTAGGTAGCCTATCTGAAAGCAATTTTAACGTTCATTCCAACGGCATCCTTAATAATTGTTGGTTTACTCTGATAACAAGGTAGTTATTACTTTAGGAACTTGAGGTCGAAAACACGAAAAATTTTTAGAAATTGAATAGCTCGAAAAAAAGCGTTTAACAAAAATCTCTAGGAAGAACTTTCGATAGGAAATTAGTTGCAGAATACGTGGGTGAAGTTTTCCGGACATAACATGGGACACGCTGTACATTTTTCATGATTTCTCCCAACACAAAGTCGCAAAAAGTCCCACTCGATAGTTTTGTGGACTTGTCTAAGCATTTTTGATTCGTTAATATGTTTTGTAATTGTATTTATCCTGTATTTTTATTAGGGATGAGTCGATTTCCGATACCGATTCTCGATACCACCGATTCTTAGGCATTGGTATCGGTATCGAGAATCGATCGCCTAAAGTCGATACCGATACCGCCCAGTGATGGGCGTTTTATTACACTACGGTACTATTGCAACTATCTAACAACGAAGATGGTTGTACCGTGCAACCGTTGTGTGAAGTTAGCAGTTGCGAAACATGAATTTTCCAAAACACAACTTACTATTATAACTTTGTTTACAAGTATAGGCTTGTGTTATTTTGTTTGTGACAACAGAAGCATTAGACAAAGCTATGTTTTCCAAGTATAAAAGCCTAGAGCCAGTCTTATTTGGAAATTCCTTACAGTTACCGACGAAAAACTAAAAACCAAGTCAGTCTGCTTAACTTGTTTTATTCAGAAAGAAATCAATCCTAGGCAATAAAAGTTGTCATTAATTGATAGGTACTTGATAGATAACAAAAAAATGTCAAATTTTGTATTTGCACAAATCAAATTAACTAAAGCCTTGAATGAAAGCCTTGAATTGCGATCAATTTTTTGTTAGTATAAGTTATATGTTGTACAAAAAAATTTGAATATATTACTAGTTCAAGAGGAATTTTTGTTTTTCACCTACAGGTAAGTTAGGTATTATGCGCCGATGGTATTAGTATCGAGAATGGGGAATCGATTTTTTAGGTATCGGTATCGGGAATCGATAAATTTTGGTATCGACTCATCTCTAATTTTTATTTATTTTCTATATAACTTTGAGGCAAAAAATACCGTATCATGACGGTCGCAAAGGTCTGTACAAACAAGATGCCGATAACAAAATAATGATACCTGGGATAGCAAAAGATCATTGGCTATTGATAATTATAATAACAACACAAAAATGTATAAGACCTTATCAGTATTATCCTGACTACGGTTAACAACAATATAAAGTTTTTACATATCGAAAAACCCCTCTTAATACATGCTACTAACTACAGTATTTCAAATGTAAACCCCGTCCAAAACCTTTGTTTGATACACAATCAATACTGGACTCCGTTGTTTATAGGTAGCGTTAGAACCAACAACTTCCTGATTAGAAGAAAACGTAATTTTGTTGTTATACTCTTGTAATCCGATTTAACACCATGTTACACGGTAGGTATATTCCTCTTTACCTCGAAACGCTACATTCTCTCCTTTCGGCTTATTAGGGGAAAACCTCCCGCTTTGTTTGTACCAGCAGATTCAAACAAACCTGAAGACTTTTCCCCTAATTCTTTGACAAGAACATCGGCGCTGACAAAGAGCTCTCTTCCCCTCACCCTCCGCCATCTTGTTTTGGATTCCCCTTGCTGAACTTTATTTCAGCCTGTAATGTAAGTTTTTACTCTAACAAGCGCTACATTCCTTCGGTAAATAGAATTATGGCGAACCACCGCTTTCTCTTCGTTAACTGTGTTTGTTCTTATTACAGCGAACGGCTTGTTTAGTTAGACGCAAAATGAATAGAATAAAAAGAAAAAAAAGCGGTTTGGCGTTTAACTAGAGGTTGCATTAGAGCGGCGTAATAAGCTTTCCTTTGGGCAGATGAATGAATTTATCCATTGTTCTTATTCCTTCAGTTCATAGTGCCCACTCAGTAGTAAAAACCCCAAAAGGCCATAATTAGGACGATTTTTAAGGCCGGTTATACTGCATACTGCTGCATTTTTTAAAGAGTTGCATGTCGTACGTTTTGATCATATCATGGACGTCAGTCGGTTAAAGCACTTTATGAAGGAAAAGTCATATTTTTACCTGCAACACAAGGTTGAAACTAGAAGTAAATTTGATTATTTAATGGTTGTGCCATTGGAAAAAACTGCTTTGACAAGAAGATACAAAAAACGCGTTGGTTGCCCTTTGCAGATTTTTAGGACATACTATGGACTTCAAAAATTTCAAAATTGCAGAAAGAGAATCAAATACGAACTAAATCACTCGCTACGAAGTTGTGGAAACCCATTACGAAACGGAAGTTAGTGAAAAACGTTGTCTATTTCCACGAAAAATAAAGAGTTACAATGTTATAACATAACAATTATTTTTCGTGGAAATAGACAACGTTTTTCACTAACTTCCGTTTTTTAGAGAATCAAACTTGCAAAAAAGAATGTTTCTAGGAATGGTCAAGATAAAAAATTCAAATTCATTTAACTTCCGAAAAGACACCCAAAACTTGAGCAAAATCTACTCATATTTGATTGATGGACTCTAAATTTATAATTACCGTCACCAGCGAACTGGGTACCTAAAATATACAAAAATAAAAAAACATCGTTACCTACATAAGCGTGAACAATTTTGAATATGATTTTAAAAAACTCATAACTTTAAATTCGATTTTTAACAAAAAAAAAGAAGAAAACTATAAGTAAGATATTTTACACTTTTGAATAGGAACTTACACCTATTCCGAAATTTGAAACCCTTGTTACCAACTTAATTTTAACAGTTTTCTTCTGATCTGGATGAAATTTTCAGGGAATGCGCGGGCTAGAGAGTAGACGGTTCCTTGTCCGTTTCATTGTTGCCAAATCAATACTCCACTCTGCGCGTGCGCAAACGTAAATTCCATAATGTTCCACTTTTTCACGTCCCAGTCGTCCGAATCTAGCTCAAATTTGGATGATAGTTGGAGGATGACGATTTGATCAGTCCATATCAATTTCAACATGATTGTATCATTAATAGCTACTACGCATGCGCCTATGTGAAATCCTTGTAACGACCTTAATTTCCACTGTTTTCATCCGATTTCGATGAAATTGTCAGAGAATGCGCGGGTTAGGTTGTAGATGGTCCCCTATCAGTTTCATTGTTGCCAAATCAATACTTCATTCTGCGCGTGCGCAAACGTAAATTCCATTATGCTCCATTTTTTCACACTCCAGTCGTTGATTTCGCTTAAATTTGGGTGATAGTTGGAAGATGACTTGATTACCTCTTATCAATTTCAACACGATTGTATCATTAATAGCTACTGCGCGTGCGCCAATGTGAAATACTTGTAATGACCTTAATTTCCACAATTTTCATCCGATTTTAGTGCAATTGTCAGCTAATGCGCAGTTTAGGTTGCAGATGGTCCCGTACCTACCTATTTCATTTTTTTTAACTCAACAGTTCATTCTGCGCTTGCACAAACGTAAATTATACTGAGTATAATTTTTTCGTTTCTTAATTGACCAATTATGACATTTCACGCTACTTCTTGATTTAGACTCTTTTACGCTGTGGCATTTTCAAAGTCATTTAAAACTTTTCAATGATCTATACATTCATGATAGGTAAATGAGGAAGTGGGTTGGTTAATGGGGGGAGTGGTTATCTGATATTGATTTACACAGTGTTTTCCCGTCATTACATTTCAAATATTCATTATACTTCATTCAGGTTTAATTAAAGTTTTCGGCATTTGTTTGATCTACAATACGTTTGTTTGTGTTTGATCTACTTATTGATCTACAATAAGTTTGAAAGTCAAGTTCAACATGTATCCAGCACCTAGATGTGATTGAGGTTTAACCCGCCCCCTATCTAAGTCCTGAGGATGGTATAAAAATATACCGAAACGTTGGCCTAGAAATATCGTGGTACACTTTATGACTGAACCTCAACACCCCAACAAATCTTATTATTGATAGACACATACATTTTAAAGCTCATATTGATTCATTGGTTGTTCGTTTATAGAAATTGTTTTATGTGTTCAAAGTAGTAAGGGATTTTCTATCGAAAGATAAAATGATTACTATTTATTATGGTCCCGCCTACTCAATTATCGAGAGACAGACAGACATGTAGCTATGTGCTACACTCAACTTTGTAGACGTTTTTTCTATTTGCCACTATAACTCTCTATGAATACCGCCATATATGTTCTGATCTCAGTTTTTTTGCTGTGCAGGCCAGAGAAGAAGCCCGCTCTCAAAGACTCGTCCGAAGAGCTGGAAACGAAAAACGGGACCAAAAGGACGAGAGGGAAGGCGACGAAGCGGTTGGGCTCCGTCTGGCGTCACGCAGCCGGCGAACATCTCGAGCAAGTGAGGCGGACGTTGGCGGCCGAGATCGTCGAGCACGAGGAAAGTGTCATTGGTATGTCATGTCTACCTAAATAAGGTTTAAATAAGAAATCGTTGTGTGGTGATAAACCTCTCTGTTTCTAGGTAACCGTATCTTGATATGTTTGATTCAATTGACTACGAATTACTTTATTCGTGTGAAATACTATGTTGTGTTCTATTGTAAATAAAAGCCTAATTTGTGGCGATACATTCTTTTAACTATACAACAGTTTTATCAACTAAAGTACACAACATAGTATTTCACACGAATAAAGTAATTCGTAGTCAATTGAATTTTGAATAAAACATCTCTTGAGACGGTTACCTAGAAACAGGGAGGTTTATCACCATAGCATAATTGAGAAAACAACTGTCAGTTTCCGTCATAGAACTATGGTAGGAATTTAGGGAAGATTTGATATTAACAAAGGGAGTGATAATTTTCCCCTTTTATTTCACAATCCTTTTAAACCTATCCACTTTAATGTCTATTCTCGAGGTACCTTGATTCTTGATAGAGGCTAGAAGATCTTGAAGATCTATACCTCCTCGAGCAGCAAAGAGGCACGGAGAAGAGGGCTTCTAAGAGGGCACTGTCGTTGACGAGACGGTAGCTAGTCGGCCCGGATCCAACTCACGGTGCTAAGTAGATAGATAGATAGATAACGTGCATATATTCAAGAACAAAAAACAACAAATTTTAAATAACACTTACGCCTTGGCACGATGGCCGTTAGGCGGAGGACGGCCGTTGCCTTACATAATAAATACATATATTAGAATATTGTCCTAGTATTAGTAGTATGTTTCTCACAATAATTTTTAAATTTTTACATTATATCATTACATTTTCATATTATTAATTTTCCCCTTATTGTATAATTCCATACATTAATTGAATATTCTAAATATGAATTTTGATTGACCATGGTTCACAATGTCACGACCGGAACTTTGCACTATACACACTTCTTGGCTAGCTTCCTCTAAACTAATCAAAATTGAATTCATCATTTAGAAACTTTCAATATGACCATGCTGCTCTAAAGAAACGATTCAAGTTGCAGTAGTACCCGTCTTCATTGAGGATCTTGATGACCTCCTGGGTGGAAAGCTGCGGTTTTCCTAAAAATTGGGTCCTCATGCTACTCAGAATGGTACATCTTCCCAAGAAGTGCTCAGTGGTCTCCTGCTCCCCAAGGTTGCACATAGAACAGAGCTGCACAGCGTCCTGATTCCATGGGCGACTGTTCAGTGGGAGCAACTCTCCTCGCAGCCTCATTACCACCTTCTTCTCCTCAAAGCTGAGACCTGAATTGATATAACTGGCGCTTTTATTAAGTTGTTTGTACAGGAGATGAAATTGCGCCTGATTTGAACGCTCAATCAATTGCTGCTGAGTCTCAAGTTTCATTCTTTCTAATACTCTTGCAGACATGTCACTCCACGCTGCCACGGAATCCGCAGTAAAGGGTATGTCATGCTTCACGGCCAGGTTTTTCCACTCAGCTACCCAACCAACGTTCGGTGCTAAGTATCAAGGGCCAATTGTTACGAAGCGTTGACTGTCGGTCAGTCGGGGTCGACGTGTCGAGATGGGGTCGCTGCTGAGGCCCGGTCTCCTAACAGTTTATCCCACAAAACCTTGCCAGTTCCCCAAAATTCAGTTTAAAAAGAAATGCGTGATAAATTGAGAGCTTTCCAACGAGTGGAAAACGATTTTTGTCCGGTGAAAACTAAAGAAGTTTCATTTCCCCAGCAACGGCTTGGTTGTACGTGAAAATCAAAAGAAAACAGGCCGCTCGTACTTTCTCTCTTATGAGAGAAGAGCTATGAGCATTGAAAATGTCTCAGTCGGAGTACTCGATTCATTACCATATTCTATGTATTGCAATGTGCCCATACCACCATTAACAAGACCATCGAGCACATCGATATTCACTTTAACCATATATGGTTTCCCCAGAAGTAATTTGATCATATATGGTAAACTAGCAGTACCATCCGGCTTCATTTTGTGAATTTTGTTTCGAGTACTAAAAGTTGTATACACAGTTGGTAGTATACACATACTTCCGACAGCTGCCCATTTCGATGATTATTTAAGATACTTCCTCTCTTATGCGAAAAGAGCTATGAGCATTGAAAATGTCTCAGTAATTTCAATGCTAGTATACACAATCATAACAACCCTAACTTGTTTATAGGTTGCGTGACGTTTTTTTCTTTGCGTAACAAAATTTCCGGTTGACCCGTCGACTAAGACATTTTCATTGTCAAAAAGTTCCAGTCATGCAGCATGATCGTATGATTGAAGTGTCGTAAATTATAGTATTGCCAATATTTCTGTTAGGTTTTTTTTTTAAATATTTGAACACATTGAGTGCGAATGAAAATTATGAAGAGATTGACTTCATCGATCAAAGACACCAAAAACTTTCGCGATCTAACGAATGAGAGTAGAAATTTTGCTAGCATGATAGTCTCAGCAGCACCCGTACAAGTCATTGCCTCCATTACCTCATAACGACAAAGGTTTAGGTTGTGAATTGATAGCTGTGGACATTGACAATGACTGTGTAACACAGATTCCCCCACCTCCATGTTGTGTAAAATGCATTCCTGAGATTGGTCTATACTCAAGTCCCGGCCACTGTTGCATTTAAAGATAGCTTTCGTTAAAGATAAAATCAATTTCATTATAAAAGTGAGGTTTATAAACTGGAATGTTCCTGTGCCTATGATTATTGTGGTCAAACAGCAACACCGACTCTCACAATCCACAACAAAAACGATTCGTTGGTTATTTATATTGATGCCGAGTCGACTGTTCAGAAAGGCGACATGCGAAATTTTCCCTGCAGTGATCTTTCAGAGTTGATTAGGCTCACTAATATATGAAACTCGATCACCCAAAATTAAACTGCTTTTTCCGGCCCGTGCTCAATTCCCCTATTTATCTCCAATTACGAGCCCTCGCGCTTTCATTCGGGTTTGAAACTAAGAAAATCTCATATTACTCACTCAGCTGGCTCTGAATAGAGTTTCCGCCGACCAACTGCTGCCTTTTCAACGAATAATTTCATTCCCTCCTCACTCCCGCATCCCGGCGGCCCCATGTCAGGCGATTTAACGCGATTGTCCCAACTGTGCTGACTGAGGCTTCTCTCTGAGAACAATGTACATCGCTTTTATCTTTATTTGTTCCATTTTACCAGCCCCCTTCTATTCCTTTTTTTTCACCAATCCCCCTACCAAGCCTGGCTTTTCGGTTTTTTACAACTTCACGAAGTATATAATTGCCTTGTCAACTGGAATGTTTTTCCAACAATAAAACAGATTAGATCCAAAGAAGTTTTGGTTTTCGGAATGATCTCTATCCCGTTGTGCAGGGGGATACATCTTGTGAACAAGGAGTACTAAATAACGTGCGACTGATTCTAAGCATCTGATTCTGACATAAATATCCTACAAAAAGTCTGTACTAGGTGGGGCAGGGAAGATGGACTGTCAAAAGTCATGAAGTGACCAATTTTTATTTTTATTTTCGGTAGTCAGTTCATATAGCATTTTCGTAACGCAGTGGTGAAAAAACATCATATGACATGTGAAAAACGTTGTCTATTTCCACGAAAAATAAAGAGTTACACTGTTAAATCGATTTCGACGGTTAGGCCATCATCAGTAACAAACAATACCTGAAGACACATTAGAAAGGACACAGCTTTTAAAGTAACCGGTGAAGGGAAATTGAATCCCATGTCTATAGCTATAATCCCCCGTCACTTTGTTTGCACTTAATTGGTTGTACCTCCTGCCCCCTTTCCTTTCTCTTGACCAATGGGATTCAATCTCCCTTCACCTGTGACTATAAAAGCTGTGTCCTTTCTAATGTGTCTTCAGTTATTGTTTGTTACTGATGATGGCCTAACCGTCAAAATCGATTTAACATTGTAACTCTTTATTTTTCGTGGAAATAGACAACGTTTTTCACTAACTTCCGTTTTGAAATGGGTTTCCACAACTTCGTCGCGAGTGATTTAGTTCTTATCATATGACATGTGGTGATTTTCATCAGCGATGCACCGCTTTTAAAAAAAAGGTGTCCCTACAAGAATAAACCGCTTTTCGAAGTCAGGGGATCGAATTGGCCAGCGAATGTACCTGAACAAGGAAATCAAACGGCATACGGGAGAGCTGTAACTGTGAACTCGGTGCGCTATGCTGACGTGATCAGCAACTCGTTCTTGCCTGAGTTATGACGAAGCTGAATCCCAATCCAGCGTATCTAGTTACAGCAAGATGGGGCAACTTCCCAACCTGCAAACGTATCATTCGCCGTTCTTTACTCGATATTTGCCTTAATTTTCCTGGTTGTGTGATTTCCTGCTTAGGAGTCCCGAGTAAACGACGAATTCGTGCTTGCGATGCGGCTGACGACGAACATCGCTCGAGCGATATCCAACCGAGTGTCAAATAAAGACGGTGACAGCATCCGTTTCATTTATTTTTGTGGACACTCCGCTATTTTGTTATGCACAATATTTAACGAATATTTACTAATGGAAACATCAGCAATCATGATAAAGGGGTCTGGAATGTCACTTATGTACTAATAAAGCAAGTAAAATAGCATATTTTGGTTAATAAAATGTTGAGACCTCCTTCATAAATATATACCTTGCATAACTTTGATAGTGATAAAGCAGGTGATTTTGAACTCAATATTAAGGTTCCTACACCTTTGTGAGAGAACCAATCAGATCGCCTCGTCTGGAGAAACAGTAAGCATCTTCGGGAAATCGGTTTTGACATCCCAATCTCCCTTTTTTAGCTATCGCACAAGAGCAATTATAATCCTACAAATTAAACTCCCCAATTGCTCAGTATTATGCCTAATCATGACCCACACTCTGAGCCAGAGGCGGATTATAAGGGATAATCCTTCACAAGTGGCTTTCGGAACAACTCATGCTGAATATCAAGTTTGAAATGCTGAGTAATCCATGCGAAAAGTTGGGGGAGGTTTACGTAATCGTCGGTGTGTTTCGGGGTCCCAGGATTTCCGGAGGGAACTTTACTCTCGCTAATCCTCAAGGGCTCCCTGTGTAATGCGTGATTTGTCCGTTCCTGGTGTGCAGAACGAGTGATAATGTAATGGATTTTTACGTTAAGTACCGAGATTGAAATGATCGCACATTACAGGCCCGCAATCCGGTTTCCATTGATACGATTGTAATGAAGATATTATGAAACGATTAATTGCAGTAGCAGAAATGAGACCACCAATGTAATAAATAATAACTCATTCAAGTTCTAAACCTAAAACTACTTATAAATTGAACTTGAACAGATGATATTCATTGTTAACCTTTAGCAATGAGAATACTAGGAGAAGAAACATTTCTTGGGACGCTTCGAGAGATATCGTACTTATGCAACTTCTTTTTTTAGCAAGGAACATGCCTTAGTCTTGGGCTAACTACGCTGATGTGTCACGAAACCTTGGACTATTTAGCGAAAAACGTTACGCGGATGTCACAGAATCTTTAGAAATTTTATGTCTTTGCTATGGCACATAAACTAAAAAAACGTCACGGAAAATTGCTCACGAAAATATTTTGATGATTTCCGCTTACAACCGAGTCGTTGCTAGGGAAATGGTACTTCGTCGTTTTTCATCCCACAAAATTCGTTGACGCTCTTGAAGCTAATTTCTATGTTTTACACTCTAGGAAGATGTAATTTCGTATATAGTCTCTTTAGCACATTTACGTGACGATGCCCAGGGTCCGGATCAGCTGAGTGGCTCTTAGAGCTTGCATACGAGTCTGCAACACATACTTTTCTTCAACTAAAGATATAGAATGTCCCAATGTGTTGCAGACTCGTATGCAAGCGTTTCTTTCTTTTGATTTTCACGTACAACCAAGCCGTTACTGGGGAAATGAAACTTCTTTATTTTTCACCGGACAAAAATCGTTCTCCACTCGTTAGAAAGCTCTCGATTTATCACGCATTTCTTTCGTACTTGTTCTTCCATTGATGTCATAGTTTTATATTTATTTATGATATAAAGGGATGTAGTAAACGATGCCGCTTGTTTTGTTGACACTTGGTTGAGAAGTTAATCTTGGTTATTTTCTACTTGTTTTGTTGTCACTTGGTTGAGAAGTTAATCTTGGTTTTTTCCCCCTTTCAATATTGAGCATCAAATGACAATAATAATTTACTCGAATATCAATACACAAATAATGTTGGAACACAGTCACTTCTTCTTTTTTCATTGTAAATATACTTCAATTGAAGTTACCCGCACTCTTGAACCCTATTTGAACCGTATTTGTTCATGTTCACAGACGTTCTGTCATCGGTCCACGCCATGTCCGTTTTGAACATCCTCCATAACGCCCTGACCCTCTACAAGAGAGTGATCGGAAGCAAGCAACAGTGTACTCCTAGCCAGAGGTGAGCAGGTGAGAAGTTGATTATACAAGAAAAGAAACAAAAATGAAAAGAACTGAACGTAGTAATCATGATTATATATGTCCATTAATCGTTCCAATGAGCTCAACGATTTACGAAATATATGACGTCATTATAAGCATTCTCTTCATGTACTCGTAAAAATGGTAATGTAAATGTACGCGTTTTTGAAAGAGCCATTAGATTTTGTTGATTTGATTTTAGTGTTAAATTTTTGATGCCTGACGAGAATTTTGACGCAATCGCACTATGTTCTTAGGGCTATTGTACGTTAAGGAAAAGGGGCTAGAAAGTAATTTACAAACCAATTACTAGGCGAAAAAGAAAGACTCCGATTTGCACCAAAGGGTTCATAATACCTGGTCCACTTTCTAAAATTGGCATTAAAAGCCAAATTTTACCAACTACTGCTATACAGGGTGTACACAAAACAGGTCCGCCAAACTGCTGCAGTCGATTTTAGAGCTCATTTCAGATCGAAAGATCCTTAGTTTATTTTTATTTTATTTTATTTTATTGTTTTTTATTTATTTTTTTTTAAATGCTCATTTTTTGAGTAATTCAATTTCTAAGATTTTTGTGTGTGTGTTTTCAACCTTTTGTCACTAAAACGATCATAACTCCCTTAAATATTCACAATTTTATAAATTATTGTAATAAAAACTGCAAATTATTCTCATTGGTTCAGGTTCTGGTAAGAGCGATGGATTTTCCTGGATAGGCTGAATTCTGTAGAACTGAAATTAAATCCATCAAAATCAATGAATAAGACCGACCTGTCTACTAAAACTATTCGAGAAATTGTTTCTTGCAAATTTCACTTCCTGGAGTTGATTGAAAGCGACGCAAACATTTCAGGATCATTGCCGGCCAGATTATTAGGTTCATTTTGAGTCAGTATTTCGAGGAAATGGATGGTAGACAGATCAATTTATTTTATTTCATTGTTTTCAAAGGATTGGAGATCCTAGTAAACAATGTTCTTCAGGTAGGCACCTACCTCAAATTTAGTGCTCTTATGACTCTCAAGCTCCAAAGTCTAAAGGTTTCATTGTAAGTAACGACAAATTCTATTTTCTTTCCCCAAAAATTGTCAAGTTATGGCTCTGGTACCACTAAAGTTGGGTATATATTCCAAAAACACCACAATAGCAGTTAAAGCGCAATACTAGCTAGTAGATCCGGTCAAATTGGAATGGAACTTTCTTATCTGATGCTGTAAAGGTGTGGTAGTAGACTTATTAAATTTATATCTCAGATCTAAAAGAGACTTAACATAGTTCAGAACATAGATAAACTAAATATACTAAACGACAGTTAGGCACTAATAATGTAAGTTTAGTATACGTCTCACCATTGGCATCTTTGGCTCAGAATGTCGAGAGCTGGATGTTCACGCGGAATACTTACTGAGTTGGCATCTATGGGCAAGCAGCTAAACTAACGGGTTTCTCAACTTATCGCGAGAGTCCACTGCACTACGTTTTATCCTCCCGCTCAATCTTCCTGTTGATTTTCGCTCAATCTTCAGTTAAGTTTCTGTGAAATCTTTATCATGTTTACACAAACACGTTTCTACTTTCCCAACAACCAGAAGAATCAAAGCAAATTTATTTGACCTTTTCTTCCCTTGACTTCATTTGATCTTTTCTGGGACTCAAGAGGTGCAATGAGTTTTTGAGGACGTCCCTCTGAAGCTATGTATTATAGGCAAGGCTTCTTAATAAGAGGGACGCCTACTGGGATTGATCCAGGGGGCTAGGGGACAACGCAAGCATGAGAAAAAAAATAACTGCATACAATTCCGTTTCAGGCTATTCTATGACCTAATCCGTAAAAAAAATGTGTGTGTGTGTGTGTGTGTGTGTGTGTGTGTTACAATTTTGTCGACGCTGTCCAGACCGCAATTCTCAACCGATTTTCGAGATTCTTTCTTAGTTTGATCCAACATTAGTCTAGTTGTGCAACGAACCTCGGAAATTTTGCATTTCAAGATCGAAGAGGGGGAATGGAGGTTGCAAAGCCGAAAAAACGTAGTTTTTTTCGACAAGTTTTGTCTACGCTCCCTAGGTTACAATTCTCAACCGATTTTCGTGATTCTCATTTTGATCGATTCCAATTTCAGTCTAGTTGTGCAACAAACCTAGGAAATTTCGGATTTGCCGTCGAGGTGGGAGGTGGAGGGCATAATTACCGATTTTGTCAAATGCTGCCCAAGCTACAAATCTCTACCAATTTTTTTGACTCCTATTTTGTTCCACTATGAATTCGATATAGTTTTTGATAGTTCGTCAGGATTTTTAAATTTTGTCAAGAGAAGGGGGTGATTTGAGGGGGTAATATTGATAAACCATGATGGTTTCACTATTCTCGTCCGATTTTCGCGATTCTTATTTCGTTCCACTATGAATTCGATAGGTACAGTTTTTGATAGTTCGTCAGGATTTTCAAATTTCATCAAGAGAGGGGAGTGAATTGAGGAGGTAATATTGATAAACCATGCTTTAACTATTGTCGTTCGATTTTCGAGATTCCTTTTTTGTTCAACGTTGAATTTGGTTTAGTTATGGAAAATGTAACAGGAGTTTCAAATTTCATTATGGAAGGGGTTGAATGGAGGGTTAATACTGATAAATCGTGATGTTTTAACTATTCTCGTCCAATTTTCTTGATTTTTTTTTTTTTTTTTCAACTTTGAATTTGGTCTGGTTTTGGAGTATGTATCAGGATTATTAAATTTAGTGATTGAAGGGGGTGGGGGTGAATTGAGGGGGTAATAACGATAAATCGTGATGTATTTATTATATTCATCAGACTTTTCGTGATTTTTTTAATTGTTTGTTCGATTCAAATTTTAGTCCAGTTAAGCAACCCCGAAAATTTCAAATTTACTGTCGGTGAAGGGGTGAAATGGGGTGAGGGGGGGGGGGGATTCCGAGAAATCATGATACTTTTTTTTTCTCTTATTTTAATTCTCACCAAAATTATGTACAATCCATTCATGGGGACATCCCTATAATGCATGCATTACTTAACAATATGTTTTGAACTATCAGCTCACAGTTTAACCATTTAAAATAGGAGTTTCAGTTGAGCGCCTAGATACTTCGTATTTTCAACACACTAATTAGAAACCATTTGGAATTTTCCAAAAAATACTGTTACGAAATGATAGCGCGCAGCAGTTATTAATGATGCGCCCGTGAAGAAATTCGTATGGAGTTATCAAGCCACCATTTCCCAACTACTAACCTTCAAATTTGAGCGAAGCCGAACGAATAGGCAGTGAGAAAATGACGTTTAAGTAATGGATTTTTCGTTTGCTGGTGCGGAGTCATAAATTTGAATTTCTGACTGATTATTATTGGAAACGATTTTTTCCCCTTTTAGAATTATACCTAAAACGAAAAAACACCCTTGGATCCATTGTAAAAGGTCATAAATGCAATTTTTAAGCGACATTTTGTGAACATCAGTCCAGAAATTTGGGTTGATTATTCGATTTTTGGAATAGGTATTTTTAAATCATCTTATCTTGAAACAAGAACCAATAAACGACTCGTCAACCAATATATTCAGGGTGGGTTTAAAAAAAGGGTGCTTTGTTGGCCGATCATTATTGTTTAGTTATTATCCAAAATTAATAAAGGAACAAAACTAATTCACTAGGACATATAATTCTGTAAAAGAAAACTGATTTCAGATGGAGGCATTGCAGTTACCACTGTCTGCAGCTGTTAGCAGCACGGGCTCTCCTATTCATGGTTGAAGGCACAACCGTGCAGTCCCAGCTGGCTCAAGAACCACAGCTGAGAATATTGGCGGCAGCTCTGGACTCAACCCATGATCCCGTGAGTCAATCAACCCCCTCGATTTCTGGAGCATTATCCTTGTAACGCATTCTGTCAATAAATTATCATTCACGTTAAGTCAGCTGATCACATCGGGGATGTTATTCTCAGATTGAGTGGTGAAAGTGAAAAAATTCCTGATTTTGACTGCCATCAAAATTACCTATCAGCGTACCTCAGAATGTATCAGCATGTCCAATTCGATCTTACTGATTGTTTTGCAGCAACTGCTAGTGCTGGTTCTCCAAATCGTTGCAACGCTGGCAATGGATCCTTCCAACCACCGAGCACTCACTGACCAAGGTCTTCCAGACGTTCTATCTCAGCTACTCTTACCTTCGGATGAGTGGTGAGAATTAAATGTTGTGCCTAAATTATTAGTTGCAAAATATCTTGGCTAAGTACGAAGGCTTGGCTAAGTGTCCGATCCCACTGGACGTTTCAGAGAATAATTGTCGAACAATCACCTCAAAACTATGGACTTTTGAGTCTAACGGCGTTTCGTATTTCATTATACATTCTTCCTCTAATCACAATCGTTCTTTGACGTCCACTGTTCGGATTGTTCAGTATTTTGTGGTCAACAGTTAGGAATTTTATGAGGTCGCATGTAGTAGAGAAAGCTCTCCTTTCATATCGATCTTCCTAATTTGATAATACGGTTATACGTCTGCTTCGCATTGCAGGTACTACACAAACCACTCAACCAAGTACGCTCGCTACGTAAAGCACCACGTCGCGAGAATACTAGTATATTTGGGCTTCCAGCACCGCGTCAACTTGAGGTTCTCAGTTTATGACATACTTCAAGGTACATGACCACTCAGTTATGAATCTGAACACTCTTGAAATATTTACCTAATTTACACACACACACACACACACACACGTGTGTGTGTAATTATATTGAGAACAATAACCAAAGGTACAAAAAGACCCACGTCTAAACATTCGCTGTCTGAGCGACGTCGGCAGACTGACCATACAAGGTGTCCCGCCTAAGGTGGTCAGAGGGTTACTCTAGAACTCATTTCTAATCGAATGTTCCTCATAGAGATTTTTTAACGCTTAGTTTCCGAGTGATTCAATTTTTGGGATTTTTTCGTGTTTTTGACCTTAAATCACTAAAACGGCCATACATACAATAATTAATACAGTAAGTTTAAATTTGAGGATACAATTGGAAAGGACGGTAAATTTTGTTTCTATCTAATGCCAAACCAACATTTTTTTATTGGATTCAGTTGGATAAAAAACTGCCTGAACATGAAATTTCCACGAATTTGATAAAGTGTCTCGTTTCTGGACTGCTTTTCTTGTAACTCATCTATAAAAACTCGCCCAAGATCTCAGCTTTTCAACGGTATAATCAAAACAATTTTTACTATGGAATTAGGGGGAGAAAATGAGGATTGAGTAAAGAAAAAGTTCGTCATGCAGCATGACCGTACGAGCGAATTTTCGTAAATTATCATACTATGTTATGTTAGATTGTTTTGAAAATTAAGGACTTTGAGAGAAAAGAAATCGTTAACTACCAATTTTGTGCAAAAAACTTCTTCTAAATAATATTCTGCGAGTTTTTTATCGATTTTAGCACATTTTAATTAAATTTAAGTACATTTTTCAGCATAATTTTGCACATCAATTTTTTTATGTTTTATTTTATAGTTAATAACATTTATTTGAGCAATATTCTGCTAAAACATGAAATTTAACAATTTTTAGCCGTTTTTTTCTATTTTTAGTGATTTTTTCCGCACTTTTTTGAAATTAGACTAATTTAATGTGCTCAAAAAACGTTGGCCAACAAACTCGTCCTTTCGTGGAATTCTTATCTTAATCCTAAGGGGTGTTGTCGTCTGGAAGGCCACATATTTATACATAAATATATTTAATAAATATATATATATAGGTACCTATACATATGAAATTTTTCAAACTCTCGGATTCGTTTCAGAATGCCCCACAACGGATTTCAATGAAGAAAATTTTCAAAAATTTTGATTTTAAACTTTATGGAGCCATTGCAATAGCTTCATTTTTTACTAAAATTCGCTTAAAACGTCGATTTGAAGGGAAAATCGGTGGTTTTCGGGAGTTGTTTTACTGGAAATAAACTCGCCTTCTAAAACTGATTTCGACATCGTACTTATTGAATGTATTTTTTGACTCTGAATTGACTGGTGACACTTACAGACCTCCCTGGCTGCGTACTAATTGGGGTTTCGGTTAATTCACGGTCTGAGTTTTAAGGAGTAGGGTTTTGAATCGACAAAATGAATATCCCGCCTACAGGAAGCAATTTAATTCGATAGTTAAAGTATTTCATTACAAATGTTCTAAATCCCCCCCCCCCCCTTTTTTTTGGTGAATGCACAAATTTGTGCGTTTGTGCATCACATCTACCGCACGTCGGAGCTCACGGGGATTTCGCTGCATTTTCTCGCCACAGACCAGGGTTCTCCGGATTAAGTGCTCCCTTGAGGTAGATTAAGTGTTCCCCACAGGTAGAAATCCATTGGAGTGAGGTCTGGACTGCGGCGAGGAAATGCGGCAAAATCCCTGAGAGCTCCGACGTGCGGTGGATATGATGCACAAACGCACAAATTTGTGCTTCCACCAATGAGATTTTGAACATTTATTATGAAATGTTTTAGTTATCGAATAAATTGCTTAATTTAAGCCGGATATTCATTTTGTTGATTCAACACCCTACGCCTTAAAACTCAGACCGTGAATTAGCTGAAACCCATATAGTACGCAGTCAGGCAGGTCTGAAAGTGTCACCATTCAATTCACCGTCACAAAATACATTGAATGCGATGTCGAAATCAGTTTTACGAAGCGAGTTCATTTCCAGTAAAACTATCCCCGAGAACCACAGATTTTCGCTTTGAATCTACGTTTTTCTTTACTCACCCCTCATTTTCTCCCCCTAATTCCATAGTAAAAATTGTTTTGACTATACCGTTGAACTGCTGAGATCTAAGGCCTGTTTTTACAGATGTGGTGCACGAAAAACAGTCCAGAAATGAGACACCTACAGCCAGTTCAAAAAATTGGAAATGAAATGTCGTGTTCAGGCATTTTTTCTCCATCTGAACCCTATAAAAAAAATTTGGTTTGATATTAGATAGGTTGGAAATTTAACGTTCTTCCCAACGGTATCCTCAAATTTAAACTTAGTGTTTTAATTAAAGTTGTTAAGGCCATTTTCGTGATTTGAGGTCAAAAAACGAAACAAATCCCAAAGATTGAATTACTCTACTCGAAAACTAAGCGTAAAAAAAACGCTCTCATAGGAACTTTCGATCAGAAATTAGCTCTAAAGCCACTCTCTGAAGTACTGACCACATTATGCTGGACACCCAGTAGAATAAAAAGAAAGTATAACTGAAATTCACTTCACAGACTAGTTCTAATATATCGGCTTAGATGCCTTTTTCTAACTACAAAATTCTTTATTTTATATATACATGAAGTTTGAAGTTATTGACTGGTATATATGTAATAGAGGTGGTTTTCTTGAGGATTCAGTTTTTTTTTTTAGTAATTAAGTATGTACGAGTATACAGAAAGCTCTCGAGCTAACAGTACAGCATTTATAATATACAAATCTGTCCAAATTTCCTATAAGTTTGTGCTACTTGTGAAAAAACTGAACTGTATACTACTCCATGCCTTGAGAATGGTAATAAACTTTACCGAAAATTTGGCAAATCAAATGACTTATGACTGATCCTCAAGTATAGTTATATATATATATATATATATTTCTATTGCGTTAATTTTATTGTATAATTTATTAAATTACAGTCGGGAACATATAATAATATCATAATAGATTAAATTATGTATGGAACTTGAAATAGGATGCTATCTAATAATCTAAATAGTAATGCTACGTAAAGTTAGTCAGGGCTAGAATGGCGCTTCCTTTTTAAGCGTCGGAGGGGTCTTGGAAGACGTTACAAAAGAGAATGATAATTTTTTGCAAAATTTCTTGGTACAACATTGGCAAAAGAACTTAGTTGCTTAGGATTTCCTCCTTCTCAAGTATTAGTTTGCTATAAGGTTTCATTAAAAAAAATTAGCTCTTTCAAATGATTAGGAGCCAATTAATTATCTAGCCACTGAAACATCGCATTCAAACTTAAGCTTTTGAAGTAGCTCACGAAAAAACACTGCTCGAAGCTATTCATGAATCTGTCATTTAAATTCAATAGTTCTCTGGCTTCTATTTTTCCATAACCAGATCTGTATACGTTGGATACGAGGGAAATGTACATTACGTTACAACACGCTACATTTATGACCTGTTGAACGATCCACTTCACTATGTTCATGATTTATTTTCCTTCTATCAAAGATTCTACCTGTATTATGTTCGCAGTGGGATGCAATTAATAATTAATTTCATTTGTAGACGATGCACCCCCACCAACCCCTCTATTGGAGTCAGTAGAGGATACTTACATCATCAACACATCAGCGCCGCCCTGCTCCGTCTCCTGCACCGAATCCAAAAACCTCCTCGGCGTATCGGTCGAAAGTGCCGTCATATGTGTCTTAAAATCAATCGAGGTACGGAACTTACTTTTCAACATCATTTTAATATTTATTATTATTTTAATTATATGACTATACCACGAATGAAAAAATGGAATCCTAGAATGAGCTGAATGGGGTTATAGTTTTATAAAAATATATAATTTGCAATTATAAGAAATCAAAAAAGATTATCCTCATAACAAGTGGTGAAGTAAAATTTACATATAGTTTCGACCTAAAAATATGAGAAAATTCTCCTTACTTTTAACTAAAGCCAAATAGAGGCTTTTCATTGTTAATGAAAAAATTGAATTATATTCTATTTAATAATCGAAATAATATCGAATAATCTGTCAGAAAACAATCTACGTATTAGACTGGATCACCTGCCTCACTTTCGAGAACATCTGCTAAAAATATCCATATCAATTCCTTATTTAATACTAGCCGCTCCGGCTCGCTACGCTCGCCTCCACGTCCAGCCGGGGGGCTTTCATAAGATTTTCACAAGATTTTTTTCATAAGATTCGCTTCGCTCGCAAAGTGTGGCATGTAGGGAATATTGCTCGCTTCGCTCGCAAAGTGTGGGATGTAGGGAATGTTGCTCGCTTCGCTCGCAAACGATAGATCCCTAAGGGTAGGTTTAACTTCTGTAAGGGATGCTGCTCGCTTCGCTCGCTTGAGGAAGTTATACTGCCCACCCAACTTGGCAGACGTTTTTTTCTGTTGGAAATTCTTACAAACAAATTAAATCTTATGAAACTACGTGGAACCACAAAAAGTTTATTCGGGGATGTTGCTCGCTTCGCTCGCAAGGTATTGCTGTATATTTGTAGGAAAAAATCCGAATTTATTCTGTTGACATGGCTCTCGCTTCGCTCACAAGGTATACCTGTATACCCTTCAAGACGTAAGTGCGTGTACCTGCTCGCAACCCGTTCCAGTCAGGTGCAAGCCCCGCCTTATCGAACCCCTTGACGTCTTCGTAGAGCCTTCTCGCGAACACGGCAAAATTAATTTCTGATGTTAAACGCTTCCCTCGCAATTCCCCTCCCAATTTGACCTACTTTCCGTCACTTTTTTCGATATCCGACTTCGGATTCAGATTCGGCGGGATCAAAGCTGTATTTCGCCAGCGAAAACCGTTCCGAAAAACGTACCTTTATGGGGTATATTTTAATCGGAAAAAACCAAGTTTTTCGGCGGACTTTTCGAGAAAACGGGTCCGTACTCTCGCATTTTTTTGACGCATTTCCCGATACTTTTTTCGCGATCCGATCGCGCCGTCGTCTTCCTCGTAGGAAAACCTACGAAACCCGTATTTTTCCGGAATTGTCAACGGCCGTTTAGAGGGGTAGGGGAAGCGGGGAAGTCCAAAAAGCGCACATTAATTATTACTTCGACCCCCCTCCCGCCCTACGGCCCATGGTTCGGGTGGGATTAGAAAATTTTAAATTCGCTTATACACCCTATCCGAAAATCCGAAAAAGATCCCCCCACTCGTAGACTCCCCCCACTCAGCCGTTTGGCGGTGCATAGACACGACAGACAGAGCGACAGACAGACAGACGGAGTTTCATTCTTATTAATAATAGAGATATGCGATGCGGAAAACTAAAAGGGGCCTTTTGTCGGAAATTTTCGAAATTGAGTTATCGTTATTTCCTTAAACAGGGTTAATATCTGAACAATTTAATGCAAAAATTATAATTCTATCTTGAAAATTGGCAAAGTTATAGACAAATAAAAATTAGTTACGGGAACAAGGTATTTTTGAGAAAAACGCATCTAAATTTTGAATAACATCTCTACATTTGTTTAATCATATTTAAGAGAAAATATATATACATGAACTTCACTGTTAGACTGCCTATTAATGGCTTAAAACAAAAACAAAGAAATTAGGTAGTTACGTTGAGTGTTTTTGCTTCATTGCAACTTTTTTAGGCTGCTGTTATGTGGACCTGGTGTGGATACCTGATATCGGTTGCTAAGAAACTTTTGATCGACTGTTTCTTGGTTTAAAACGACTTTACCATCGATACTAACTTATAAATAGAGAGTTGGAGAACGATAATCGATTAAAGCTCGAAAATGTGTATTTTCAACCCTGACAATTCACGAACTAAATCACTCGCGACGAAGTTGTGGAAACCCATTTCAAAAAGGAAGTTAGTGAAAAACGTTGTCTATTTCCACGAAAAATAAGGAGTTACAATGTTAAATCGATTTCGACGGTTAGGCCATCATCAGTAACAAACAATAACGGTTATTTTTGTTACTGATGATGGCCTAACCGTCGAAATCGATTTAACATTTTGTAACTCTTTATTTCTCGTGGAAATAGACAACGTTTTTTACTAACTTCCGTCCTGACAATTCATTTCACCTGTACTTACTGAATATTTTCATTTTCCGCATCACATATCAATGAGCTTTATAACCTTGCTGTCAAGCATGGGAATACGACGTGTACCCTGTTATAATATAAATTGGGTTTTCTTTGCGAAATCATTTAGGCAACATGTAGATATTCAAGGGATGTCTCAAAAATAATATTCCCTAATGTTAAGAAGGACAAAAAAAACAGTCATACTCAAATTTAGAACAAAAACGTCCTTTAAGTAAGTTATTGGTGTAAGTTGTAACATAAAATAAATAATATAATACAGTTAATAACTGAAGACGAATTGGTGCCAAATGATTGAAAGTAAACTCACGTTCATGACTTGATTGCATTCCTCGTTGTTTCATTAAAATTTCAACGGCTACGAAAGCATAAGAAACCTTATGGCACTATTACTCCCACCCCCCACGTCCTCCACCCCATATTCCTGAAATTTTCATAAATATTGAGAATATGAGTCGGTGTTTTGCAATAACAACTAATTTTACGTTTTTCGTATGCGTAGTAGCTACTGCCAATTCAATCAGGATGAAATTTATTAGCAATCATGTTGAGGTCTCATCAATCATTTCGGCGTTACTCGTTTGATAAGAATATACACTATTCATGAAGTTAGGAAAACATGACTTTTCGAGATTTCGTACCTTAGGTAGGAAGGTGATGACTTAATTTGCATTTTTTGTTGCTTACCTCACCAAATATGAAATACGTATTCTTTTCATGTGTATGTTGAGCCGTTCCTTCTTGAACATTGAGTTGATGTTTGATAAATTAGGCAGGGAATCAAATCTATTTTAGAAGCTACGAGAAAGATTCCTCTGTTTTAATGGAGTGATAGGTACATTTCATGATTTCAATAGTACGACATAGTATAAAAAGAATCTAAAGTGGAGGATGTTGTAAAGCAATAGCAAACATTCATAAAGGGATACAATCAACATTTATGTCTATGAAAAGTCATAAATTTTACTTGTGACTTCACGATTTGAATTTTGCACCGTTTTCCCGATCAATTTAAAAAGTTGGAATTCGCCATGAAAGATTTTATTCATGACAATTATTGAATTTAGAACACAAGACGCTGCCGAATAATTTGAAACTACTGGTACCTAAGTAATTACCATTTTGAAGTAGCTACAGAAACTCAATAAGCGATAGGTTTTTTGTAAATGAAATTCAGGTAGAAACCAGAATTTATTGACAAACAGGGCTCCTAATTTTAACGAGTGTATAAAGCTTACTACTGAAGTTCATACTTTCATCAAATTCGTGATAATTTCAGAACCAACACCTTTCACATTAACAGAAGCATTCAAAGTTCATAAGGCTATTTAACACTATTTAACACAGATGTGCTTGAAGAACGCCAAGAAAATGTAGAAACACGTAAATATGCAGAAGTTGGTTCTCCTACGTTTTTCTTTGGATATTATGAATCCCCAGCATAATAAATCACAAATCAATTACACTTGTAAATTGTAATTCAAATTTCGTCAAGCGAAGGAATTGCAGGAAATCATAGAGTTATGTTATGGATTCGATAAGGAAAAGTCTATGCTTGAGCCCCTCTCATTATCTAAAACCAATCCTTTGGATATAAACAGCACTTTTTTACTTTTATTTATTTTTATTTATTTACCTTTTTTTATACATATATAGATTTGAATTGCACTCCACGTTGGGATTCCCTACTTTAAAGTAGCTGCGTCTGACCACACATATTTATGTGAATGTGACTTAGTGGAGTTTTTCATTTCTGGAGATAGTCGTCACTAATGACTTCCACTACAACTTCCGAAGTGACTCCGAAAACGGTCTTAGGTTAAAATCCCCAAATCGTAACATATAAATAAGCTGTTTTGGTTTCGTGATAACGATGTGTTTACTTTTAAATTTCAGTCTTCCCTGAACCAAGTGGGCTCTACCGACAACACGACGTTGCAGTGGGTACTGAGCGGCCATTCGTATTATAGTCACACCATGAGTTTATGTGAGTTTTGAATATTCAATTTACAGATTTTCGATGTATCTAATTTTTATATATTTAATTTACCAGATTAGTGTACAAACGGATCAAAATATTATAAAGCAAAATACTTGTGAGCTCTCAACTCGATCATTTTGGAAGGCGTATTTCAAAAGAATATATATAATTATCGAAAGTAAATTATAGCTAAATGAAAATTTTATAACTGGAAATTTCCTTTTATAAAATCATCATTTGTTTAATTAATAAAGTTATCAAATTTCATTTAAAGCTAAATGAAGCTAAATGAAAATTTTATATCGACCTTCATGCAGAGATTTTGATGCACTTCATCTTCCTCGTATCGTAAAATGTTATTGGTCGTCGTATTTTTGCTGATAGAAAGGATTAAAATATATAAATTTATTAATTGCTATGCAGAATCATTCACTTGTTGTGAATGTGAAAATTTGATTTATGTGTACTTTTATCTGCACAGTCGAAGCAGACTGTTTAGAGAATATTCCATTTTGGGGGTATATTTGATTTGTTTGCACATAGGCTACCTTTAATCCGAGAGTACTGAAATAATCATGGGACAATCACGACTTTAACCTGCTCAATCTCTGAGAATTTCATCAAAATCAGTTGATAACCAGAAATCATCATTGTTATAAATATTTTATATTTGCACACCATTTTTAAAATTTTGTTTTTCGCGTTAAGCCCCGAACCAGCACATTACCAGGTATCGGCTGTCGCTACTTCGGTGCCCAATTTCGTTGAGTTCGTTTGTCAAGAGTGATCACAGTATTTTCGCTACTTCAGTAAATTCGGACTTTGATTTAATTTAACAAAGTAATTTTCAAAAATAATTTCCTTCCCATTTCCATTATTTAGTTGTGATAATTTTTAGTTATGATTAAATTAAAATTAATATGAGGATTGCATAATTTCAGTACAACACCAAGAGCGCCGAGTGCCTCAAGACCCTTCGTCTGCAGGGTTCGTTCAATGTTTCTTAGCTTGTTACCCTTGTGTTCTCTCGCCTGTCATCCTCCTTCGTCTGCTTCTTCATCGGATGCTGACGACAGCAGCTCATCTCCAGAGGTAACAGAATATAATTTTATGATTTAAGTAGTAGAATATCATTTCCAAATAATATTCTCGAATGAGAATCAATTTTGTTTATTTTCCTCCTTCAATGAGCGTTACCCACAAATTCATTTTATACTAGCCGCTCCGGCTCGCTACGCTCGCCTCCACGTCCAGCCGGGGGGCAAGCCCCCCGGACCCCCATTAAGTTGCTCGCTTCGCTCGCAAAGTGTGGTATGTAGGGAATATTGCTCGCTTCGCTCGCAAAGTCTGGCATGTAGAAAATTTTGCTCGCTTCGCTCGCAAAGTGTGGCATGTAGGGAACGTTGCTCGCTTCGCTCGCAAACGGTAGATCTCTAAGGGTAGGTTTAACTTCTGTAGGGTATGCTGCTCGCTTCGCTCGCTTGAGGAAGTTATACTGCCCACCCAACTTGGCAAACGTTTTTTTCTGTTGGAAATTCTTACAAACAAATTAAATCTTATAAAACTACATGGAACCACGAAAGGTTTATTAGAGAATGTTGCTCGCTTCGCTCGCAAGGTATTGCTGTATATGTGTAAGAAAAAACCTGTATTTATTCTGTTGAAATGAGTCATCGAGTCCCTTCTGGTTAGCAACATTGTGAAACGGCGGCGGTCTCGATTTGTAGGAGGAAGTTATATTGGAGGAAGTTATACTGCCCACCCAACTTGGCAGACGTTTTTTTCTGTTGGAAATTCTTACAAACAAATTAAATCTTATAGAACTACGTGGAACCACAAAAAAGTTTATTTGGGGATGTTGCTCGCTTCGCTCGCAAGGCATTGCTGTATATGTGTAGGACAAACCCGTACCTATTTATTCTGTTGAAATGGTGCTCGAAAGGGAAAGTTCCATCCTTATACGCGCGCGTGCGTTGGCCTGCTCGCAAGGTATTGCGTAGAAGTCGAGTCCCTTCCGTTGTGAAATGGGCGGCGGGGTCGATTAAAAATGTAATTTTAACGATTCGCCTCGCTTCCGCTCGCGATTTGACCAACTTAACGTCACTTTTTTCGATATCCGATTTCGGATTCAGATTCGGCGGACCCAAAGCTGTATTTCGCCCGCGAAAACCGTTCCGAAAAACGTACCTTTATGGGGTACATTTTAATCGGAAAAAACCAAGTTTTTCGGCGGACTTTTCGAGAAAACGGGTCCGTACTCTCGCATTTTTTTGACGCATTTCCCGATACTTTTTTCGCGATCCGATCGCGCCGTCGTCTTCCTCGTAGGAAAACCTACGAAACCCGTATTTTTCCGGAATTGTCAACGGCCGTTTAGAGGGGTAGGGGAAGCGGGGAAGTGGAAAAAGCGCACATTAATTCTTACTTCGACCCCCCTCCCGCCCTACGGCCCATGGTTCGGGTGGGATTAAACAATTTTAAATTCGCTCGCTCCCACTTTTGGAAAATCCCAAGAAGATCCCCCCACTCGTAGATCCGGCCCACTCAGCCGTTTGGCCGTGCATAGACACGACAGACAGACAGACGGAGTTTCATTCTTATTAATAATAGAGATTTTTAAATTAAAGTAGATTCTATTATAAGAAAATTGATACCATCCGCACTCTCCTACGTGTGTAGTTTTCTTTCTGTGATTTTTCAGTCCCCCCCTGGCTGTAGGGGTGATTTGATGGGCGACGTACGTTGCGCTCCCAGCTGGCCGCTCTGAAGTGAAAGTCCACACTGCCACATTCCGATGCGCTCTTGATCGTTTTGAGTGGACTGAGTGAACCTTTTACCTTGCGCTTCCGTGCGAGATAACGCAGATCGTGTATATTTATCATCACTCCTGGTCATTCACAATCATGAGTTCTAACGAGACGGTAACGGAATGGATTAAAGGAGGAGGCGACGTAGTTCTCCGTGGGGAATTACAAGGCATAACAATGCATTGATAACGTTTTGTAACTAACACAATTAACAATAATTCACCCTCTAAGTATTACTCGTATTCTGCAAGTTGGTATTGGGAGCGCAACATCATTTTTGTAGGGGAGCGCATGCTAATAGCGGGAGCGTATGGTACAATATTCTCAGGAGCGCATCGTAATACTTTCACCGGGCTGGGAGCGCAACGTATTGACTCCCGATTTTGATGTCACCAATGTGCGAAACTGTGAAAAATCATAGAAAGAAAACTACCTACTCATCGTAGGAGAGCGCGTTTGATCCAAAACTTCGTAGGATGGAATCTTCTTCCATTCAAAATTAGTTGAAACAGTTTTTCCCACTCGTGGGTAACGCTCATTGTGACATTTTACTTTGATTTAAGTGAAGTTTTGCCTACAAAAAGGTTTATTTTTCAAACTCATCGTTTCCCAAGAAATTATTGATTTTATTAGGAGAAAGTAGAAAGAAGGAATAAATTATCTCAGTTCCAAGATCAAAAACCGTTTTGAAATATCAGATATTTTTGTTTGAAAATGTGAAAATCCAGGGATGGGTTCAGGACCCAAAACGGATTTCCTTAGAACGAATTTTAATTTCTTCTACGAGCCAACAAAATTGGCTCGTAGCCCTACATGTTTAGAATAAATAAATGTGTATATAAGCAATCCTTCAATAATTATGAAAAGGTAATTTTTAAAAATTTCATTTTATGAAATGTTGAAGTTTTAGCACTATCAATTTTTCGGTAAATTTTGTTTTTAATAGACCCTTAAGATTTTACTCTGGAAAATTTTTGATTTAGGTCTCTAGCGAGTAGGGCAAGCCTACCGTAAAGCAATCATGAACCCATTAATAGCGTTAACAAATTATCTAAATCATGCTCACTTTCAATTTTGTATCTGCACTGATCATCATATAAATAGGTAAATATTCATTTCTCTTTTATCAGAACTTCATTTCCGAATCAACATCATTTCCAATCATCGTATAAATTGTCATTCAATTCTTTTTTTATTTATAGTCATTCCAAATAAATCGTTCGGATTTATCATTAGTTATTACGATATTAATCTAGACCTGTGGGAACATCTTTCGCAACTTATTGTTTGCAATTTATTGTTCAAGCTGAATCTTATTCTGTTGAATACGGTGTCCTAGGGAAACTACTATTGAGCACATTATGACTTCCCCTCAACTGTCAGTTGTTGGGGAAGTGAAAATGAACAATACTTATTTTGCTATGGGGATGATGTAATAATTGTATATTGATTTAGTCGTTTTAATTCCTCATATTCATCTCAGATGGAAATCCTGCACCTCCCGATCTTCGTTCGCATCAGCAGCGCATGAAGTGCCCCGGAGCCCCAGAAGCCGGGCTTCGTCAACCGACACTGAGCCCAGCACACTAAGAAACCGGAGAAAAGTAAGATGATAAACTATCAAATTTAACCTAACTTGAGGCAAGCTGAAAATTGTTGTGGAGATAAAACTAGTTTCAATCTACGAATTCAAACAATTCCAACAAAAAATAGCTGAGTCCTGTTGATTGCATGGTGAATAAGTGTTATCACAGTTAGGGTGCCATTTCTGGTACCTTTTCAAGTATGTAAGTACCTATAGGTACCAGAAATGGTAACTTTCTCTACATACTTTTCTGTGATCAAGAATACAATTCGAAATATCAGATTTACTTACTTTCGTTCTTTTATTTGTGAAATTTCTCTTCTAAATCAATTTATTATATATATATATATATATATATATATATATATATACTGATTTGAATGGTTTTTAAAACGGTTCCAGAGGAACAATATACTTCTACTCTACTATTTGATAAAGGCAAAAGCCGAAATATTATAACGTGAGTTTTTCCTTTTTATTTATCTTTATATATGTTCTATTTTTCTCCGCACATCTGTGCCAAAGTATATATATATATATATATATATATATATATATATATATATATATATATATATATATATATATATATATATATATATATATATATATAGTTTATCATCAAGTAAGATGATAAACTATCAAAGTTAACACAACTTGAGGCAACCTGAAAATTATTGTGGAGATAAAACTAGTTTCAATCTACAAATCCAAACAATTTCAAGAAAAAATAGCTGAAAGCCCTGTTAATTACATGGTGAATCATGTAATAAGCGTTATCATAGTTAGGGTGCCTGTTAACTTTGAGGGTGAAAAAGAATGCGCAATTCCATTTTTTTGTAATAACTATATTCTTGTAGCAAAAACAGAAAGTTCAAACGCGTCAATAGTGTCAATATATACTCGTATTAAATGGGTAACTTCTTAACAGTAATTAAACAACTAAAACTGGAGTAGGAATTGAACTTTTAATGGGTGTGAAGCATGATGACCGAACAGCGCCATTTTTGGTACCTATTCAAGTATGATGGATGTTGCAGACTGTGTTCTCCGGGATATCTGTGTTGTTGACTAACTTTCAATGTACCTAAACCCTTATTCAATTGGAAGTGTCCAAAATACTCCGTCGAGAAACTATCGTGATAATTATAGTAACACTAGCGGATTTCCCGGCGCGTTGCAGCCGGAAAAAACAAATTGCGACTAAAATATTCAACAATGCGCTAAAAAAAAAAAAAAAAATACCTAAAACATACCCTAAAAACATACCTAACCTTGCAAATATTCGAGGTCTCTAGCAAATATTCAGAATTGGAAGTTTTATTATTTGTTTTTCATTAACCGTGGTGTGAAGCCAGTTGTTTCCTATACGCTAAAATGTTGGCTTCTAGTTTTTAACTATGCAGGACGGTGGGGTACTGGTTTTTAACACGTTGAGTGCCCATAACTTACACGTTGCGTCATGAGCAGTCTGGCCAACAGTGCCCATGACGCACAGTGTGAGTCAAATATTTTACGTATTTCAATGGGATTTTACAACGGAGGGAATGGCAGGTAGGTTTTTTTTTTTTTTTTTTTTTTTTTTTTTCAAAGAATGCAACTGGTTGGGGCAATTTCTGGTACAGAGAAGTAGCGATGGTTCGAAGTTCAATTGGTCTGAATAATAACGTGTTATTCCGCCCTTAGTCCCTAAATAATCGGGTACAGATAGACAACTTGTCTATTAATGAAAAGATGTTTTAATATTTTGATTATCTTGTTTCCTATATTTTTGAAACTATTTACATAAATATGAATAAATATTCGAATAACTATGAAATTTAGTACTTATTCTACCTATTTCTAAATTGACTCACACTTGCTTCATCGGCATTGTAGAACCAGAAAAACTGAAAATCTATCTAGGGACGCCCAAGACTCATAGTGTGAGTCACAATCTGTTGTTAGTTACTAGTGGGCAACTTTAGTAATCCGACAATTGGGAATGGGTACCCGATGTGTTAATACCTACATTTCTGAGAGAATTCGTCATTTTAATTCGCACCATCTTGTTCATAATGGTATGATGGTTATCGTTGTGTTATTATTTAACTTCTGTATTAAATATACATACCTATATTGGCTACGGCATATCATCGAATCATATCTTTAAAAATTTGTTTCAGGTTAACCTAACCGTTGACTGCACCACGGGGCCCTGGGGCTCAGACCACGGCGTAGCCGTTCACAAGCCCGTAGAAAGAGTTGGATCACTAGTGCCTAGAGACAGTATCGGAAGTGCCTCAGGTCTCGAGCCTGCCATGCAGGCGATATTTGCCTTTTCCCACATACTCAGGACGCGGTCGAAAGAAAGCCTTCACTCGGGGGAAAGCTCCGACGGCCGCATCAGTCCTTCTGGTTAATACAAATAGCTATTTTCATTCAATAAATATTTTTATATTTTATATTTGTTGCTTACAAGATAGGTTGCCTAATCCGGCTATTGAAAGGGCCTGTTCTCCCCTACAATTAACTTTCCACTTCCATTTTGCGTTCAAAATAAATTTTGTAACTATATATGTTACTGTAAAAGCCCGAAGTGCTGTAAATGTTAGGATCAACCAGAAAATCTTGGAATTTCCCAATATTGTTGGTGAAAGCCCGAAATTATATGAAAAACGGGCATTTACCACTTGACAGTTGGTTAATCTTAGGATTGACTGACCAATTTGGTAAATGCCCAAAAAACCTTGTGCGAATGAGGTATTTCGGACTGTTACCAATCTCTCTTGGCAAATGTGCGGATTTCCCACGACTCGTTGGTAAATGTAGTACCCTACAGAGGCTTGCATGTAGAGGCTTGTACACTCAGGGGAATCCGCGAATCCGCTAAGAAAAGACTCGAGTCACAGGCGAAAAAAAAAAAGAAAAAAACTTCAAATGAAAAATTTCCGATCCTTAAGTTGGTCAGAACGTTAGAATCATAATTCCAGATGTTGGCCGTTCTAAAATTTAATAGCTGTTGTCTTGAAGAAAGAAGACGATTTTTACTAACTCGGAACATCTTTAGGAAAGTTGAATACGTTGTATTCACGTAATCAATTTGAAACTTGTGCCTAGACCTTCGTATACCCTGAAGATGTATCTGATGAAGAAATAAGCCTTCGTACCGCGGTTTGGAAACAATCATTGGTCGGCGGCCAGGGTTTCAAGAAATGCAATTGTTCAGAAAGTGTTCCACTAAAAAATGACTCTGCAAGGCAGCAAATATGAAGTGCAACTCGAAGTGCCATAATTCTCTACCTTGTTGCAACAAGTAATTTATTGCAAGTTCCTTCCAGTCATTTTAGTTGATTTTACTACGTGAAAATAAAGTTTAGAATTTTACAATGTTAGTACATTTATATAGTTGATTTACAAGTTTGTAAAGTTGAAGTAAAGTTTACAAAGTTAGATCGTTCACCTTTATTTCAGTTTTTACCGCCTAACGCTGGGAAATGTTAAGATTTACCACAATCAGTTGGTAAAACTCCGAAACACGCTCTCAAACTGAAATAATGCTAGCTTTTACCAAGCTTCTTGGAAAATCCTAAGATTTGCTGGAAAAAGTCCGATTTGAGTGCCAACACTGGGCTTTTACCAACAATAATGGGAAATGCTAGGATTTTCTGGTAAATCCTAGCATTTACCGCACTTTGGGCTTTTACAGTAACATATATACTTACACAAGTCTGTAGCGATTTCTTGATTTCATTACGTTGTAGATTGCCTTGTGTAGATCAACAGACGTTTGTTCACCACACTACTACCACACGTTTTATATCAAGACTAAGGGCGCAGTCCAATAAGAATCCTAATTTGTAATCCTTAAAAATAATAGACCAGTATTTCCAAGATAGATATTGACTTGTGGTGCTATCACAATATTGACACTTGCGGTTTGGTGTTTCTATTACAACTGGTTTATTTGCTGTAAAACAACGCATGTTGAAATGCTGCATCATGCATAACGATAATATGATAGGATGTAGCACTGCAATTCTCAACATTCTCCCCCCCCCCCCCCCCCTCCCGTTGAGATACAGACACTTGTCATGTTATCTCGCCAAGAACAGCTTCTTTCATCCTTTGGTGAACTTCGTCTTCAACTTCGTTCAAATGAGTTATCAGCTATGTACTTACTTAAAGACGTTGCAAACTGGTGTAGGTAGGTAACTTTTACGTGTGAATTTGTCAATTTGATCTTAAGAGTTCATGCAATCTCAATCGTGGAAATTTTATTCCGTAGGATGATAAACTAGTTTTCCATTTCCCAAACTCCCTTCTGTCTATGTGTTCTTCTCATACATCAATTTTATATTTTTCAGAATTTCGTCCCTTAGCTGCCTTCAATCTTCATCATCACCAGAAAACGCGGTCTTCGTTTCGTTTTTCAAGTCTGAGACATAGTAATAAGCAACGATCGAAATCACACGCCAATATTACCAAAGTAAATAGAAATAGTCTAAGATATATTAATCTAACTACCTATATAATTTAGTAGGTACTAGTTTTCTATATTTTCATTAAATGTTTCTCTTTAAATGTCCTCGAGGAACTCACTAATGACACAAGGACAAAAACCTACCTAAATTTGATATGTAGGTAAATAGTTACCTATTTTCATTGCCATCAGAACCTACATATACTACCCGATATACTTGACACGTCCTTGTGGCTCAGTTTGCGTAGTTCTGAAGCTTGAAAACACTTCAACTTGGGAGGGTGAAAACAGGGAGGTGGAAGATATGACCGTTAATAATTTCTAAGAAAATACCAAGATTTTTACGAATGACATGTTGTCTTGCCAATATTACGCAGAAAACTTCCCGAATCATTCGAACTGGACTTTAAATACAGGGTGTCACAAAATGTACGCAACTTGTAAAAACACTTGTGAACGTGTTTTTTTCTTTTACACGTTTCCATTCATAATGCAAAAATGATCGAAAATTACACCCAACCAACCCACCAATACACGCAATGGAATGGGAAGGTTATTTCAAGGAGGGGAGACTATTACGGAATGGAATGTTATGTAAGTTTTCGTAACATTGAATTGTTATTTGCATTTTGCATTGACTGAAAAAATTACATAAGTACATACAATGATAATGGTATATGTGCACCATTTTATTTTTGCCCCTTGCAAAAATTAAAATGAATACGCCGTTGGCTATTATAACAATGGTGAGACTAAGATTAAAAAACAAAAATCGAATCAACACCTCAGCACCCAGAGGAATATCAAAACTACCTTCAGAATATTAATTATTACTTTATTAGACTCCAGAAAAATCAATCGAATTCTGTAACAATTTAGAATGTAAATCACATTATGAACTACTTTGTGGATATAATGAAGAATAAAATCCATGAGTAATTTCTAAATATCCCTTGTGGTATGAGTAAACTTTTCGTAGTATTATTTCTTCTGGCTATAAAGGCCTAATAGAATTGCTAGGTCGTTATAGATACTAAAGGTATTATTGTTATTCAGTTATTATATAAATGTTGCTATCTGTCAACTAACCAAACCATTCAAAATACTAACGAGTCAAAAGAAACCCGAGAAACGTACGTCACGCTAAATGACTTTCGCAACCCACTTAATCGCTACTTATCCATCAAGTCGTGACGCCAGGTATCAATCAAGGAGATTTCTACGCTCAATAAATACATTTTTTTTAAACAAATAGGTCAAACAGTTTATTTTTTACGAGTAGTCCATCGATCGTTTTGCAAACCGGTTCAGTAATCAACACCTAATCGCCTGAGGGTCTCTCCGCAAAGAAAATAAGGTTTTGCGATGTTGCGAAAGATTTTTGCGATTTAGATCGATGAATTCTTTGCTGTAGACATTCCTACTTATATACTGAGTGTAAATTAATACACGAATCTTCTAGTATGGCGCCACAACTATACATTAAGGATGTAGCAGAAATCAAGATGTAATTTTGGTTTATTAATTTTAAATCAGGATCCTTTGTAATCGACGAAGGAACAACATTCGGTAACCTCCGTCAAAACGTGTTGGTTTTAATCGTGCAGGTAGCCATTACTTCGTACTGAATACTAGTGTGAGGGTGGAAGGAACACTGCTTATTCTTTTAGCGAATTTTTGAAGAAAATTAAGCTATTTCTCTCGCTTCAAAATTTGTAGTATGTGAATATTTGAAAAAATGTTATGCAGAAATCCGTTTCAGGCTATTCTGAATCATATTCTGAAGTTTAACGCATTTTTTAATGTATGTATGTATGTATGTATGTATGTATGTATGTATGTATGTATGTATGTGCTGGGGTAGGGTAACCGTTGGTGTTTTTATCTCTTCGGAGCTCCTTCATATCCCTACCCAAGTCATGGTCATACGTCCCCGTCGTGCAACCCGGGCACCCTCTGGTCTAACAGAGGGTGGCAGAATGACCCTCTGGCGCTTAGAGGGGAGGCTCATATCAATGGGTCTCCCGACCCTTAATAACCGTCTCCCCAGTTATGGACAGTAATAAAAGAGAGCCTCATAACCCCCCCATGCCCATTGGCATGCGGGGTTCTAGGGGAGGCGCTCGGGGGCGCCCCAGGCAGGGGCGTCGGTCTTCCTCTCCCTCTTCTTCCTCCTCTTCTTCCTATCCTTCTTCCTCTTCCAATGCCCCTGGAGATGTCCATCAGTGTGCCCACTGTGAGAGAGCCTTCAGTTCCAAGCGTGGCCTCGGTGCCCACGTCTGGCAGAAGCATCCTGTACAGGCCAACGCTGCAATTGATATAGAGCGAGAGCGGCCCAGGTATGCTTCTGAGGATTTGCGGCGAATGGCAGCAGAGGAGGCAGAGGCTGTGCGTAATGGGGTACGAAATATTAATGTATTCCTTCAAGCACGTTTTCCCATGCGCACGCTTTCTGCCATCCAATCTCTTCGCCTGAGGCCCCACTATAAGCAGCTTGTCCAGGATGCAATCCTGGCAAATAGCAGTGGGGCCTCCCCCGCATCTCCGACAGGCGTGGGACAACAGCCCGCCATTCAGCAATCCTCCCCCGGGACCTCCGGTCTTCTTGAGGATTTGAAGACTGAAGTGTTGAGGCTCGGGGAGCAGGTAGGCCGTATTGATGGTTACGAGAGTGCCTACCTGCAGGAACTGGCGAGGCGGGCTGTTGAGAGGCCTGTTGGCTTGGAAGATGAGGTCGCGGCCTATGTACAGAGGATCTTCCCACAGGTTGGGGATGCGACCGTGGCGGGGCATCAGGGAGGACATCCTCCTGTGTCGGTGCCCCGTGGAGGTCGCAAAGCAGCTAAGCAAGCAAGGAGGCGGGAATACCAGCGGGTCCAGAAGTTGTGGAGGAAGCATCCGGCTCGTGTAGCTGCGGAGGTACTGGAGGGAGCTGGGGATGAACAAGTTTTGCCCCCACTCCAGGAGTTTGTGGAATTTTGGGAGCCACTTTTGAGTGCTCCCAGCCACAACCCTGGTGTGCCGGTGGTACCCCCAGCTTCCACCAGGGATTCCTTACGTGGCATTATGTGCACGCCGGTGCTTCATGACGAGGCACATAAGTGCCGTGTCAAAAACTCCACGTCTGCTGGACCTGATGGTATTTCTGCCCGACGCTGGAATAAAGCCCCAAAATGTGTCAAGCTGCTTATCCTCAACCTGTTACTTCTATTGGGAAGACCCCCGAAAGCGTTGACCCGTGCCCGAACCATCTTCATCCCAAAGAAAGGAGGAAGTGGGCCTGGAGGCTACCGTCCGATTTCAATATCATCGGTAGTTTTCCGCCACTTCCAAAAGATTCTGGCATCTCGCTTTCAAGTGGCTGGTGTCATAGGTGACGTCCAGAGAGCATTTCGGCCAGCGGATGGCACAGCAGAGAACCTAACAGTTCTTCAAACTGTCATTTCGCTGGCCCGCATCAAGAAACGGCAGCTCCATCTTGCCGCTCTGGACGTCGCTAAGGCCTTTGACACAGTTAGCCACTTTGCCCTGACCGATTGTCTTCGTGGTGTCGGGGCCCCTACTCGTTTAATTGAGTATGTTGCCTGTCTGTACCACGAAGGCGTGACGGTCCTCGAGGCACAAGGTGAGATGTCAGGGGATGTTGTCATTGGGCGCGGGGTACGCCAGGGGGATCCTCTGTCGCCACTCCTATTCAACCTGGTCGTGGATACAGCCTTGGGTAAGCTGCCAGATGAAATAGGGTTTGATCTCGCCCCTGGGGTGCGAGTAGGTGCATTGGCTTTTGCCGATGATGTCATCCTACTCGCAGAAACCCGCGAGGGCTTGCAGGTCGCCCTCAATGCCTTTGCTGAGCAGCTAGCCAGGTGTGGTCTAGTGGTCAACCCTTCTAAGTGTGGGTCGGTCTCCTTGGTCCCGTCCGGCCGCCAACATAAGGTGAAGGTGGTGGATGAGGAGTGTTTTGTCTTAGGACAGACACCCATCCCCGCCCGATCCGTGTTGGAGGTCTGGCGGTACCTTGGGGTCGACTTTATGGGTGTGGCCACTATAGCCGCAAGCCGTGTGGACCTTGGTGGAGCATTAGCTCGTGTCACCAAGGCTCCATTGAAGCCACAGCAGAAGCTGCGCCTCCTTCGCACGTACTTACTGCCAAAGCTAACCTATGGGTTAGTCTTTGGCAGGCTTACTGCGGGGAGGCTGCTTGAGTTAGATCGTGAAGTTCGCTCTGCTGTGCGCTCTTGGCTAGGCTTTCCACCTGGTGTCCCAAGTGCTTACATCCATGCACCGGTCAAGGCCGGTGGGCTCGGTATTGTCTCTCTTTCTGCCAGCATCCCATCTTTACGCCGCCAGCGCCTGCTTGCCCTTAGGGGCTCGAGCTGGGAGGTCGCCCGCACTGCTGCTGACCTGGACTTTGTCCGGCAGCAGTTGTTGTGGTGCGATCGAGCAACACCAACTGCTCCCAAACCCAGCTCATCTGCTGAGTTCGCTGCTGCACTGCATGAGTCAGTAGATGGTAAAGAACTCCGACAGTGCTCTGAATCCCCCATTTCTTCCCAGTGGGTGGAATGGGCTTCAGAGGGCATTGGGGCCCGCGACTACCGCCATTTTCATGCCGTCCGGGTGGCCACATTGGCCACCTCGGTGAGGTGTTCGAGGAGTAGTCGCGGGACAGTAGATACCCTTTGCCGTGCCTGTCGGGGTAAAAATGAGAACCTGTATCATGTAGTGCAGCAGTGTCCTCGTACTCACGGTGGCCGCATTCTCCGTCATGATGCGGTTGCCAAGCAGATAGCAGGCGCTCTGTCATCCAGCGGTTGGGCTGTTGAAAGAGAGAGACTATATCACATGCCGAGTGACCGGGGCAAGAAGCCGGATATCGTTGCTGTCAAGCCCGATGGGTCTGCCATTATCCTGGATGTCCAGGTTGTCAGTGGCAGCGTGGACATGGAGCAGACCTGGCGGGCTAAGAAAAGTAAATATGATAGAAATGATCTGCGACGGGCGATATCTGAGCTAAAAGGAGTGGCACCTAATAACATCAAGGTCATGGCTGCGACCTTGTCATGGCGCGGGGTGTGGTGCGGGAAAAGCGCCACGGAGTTACTCGAGTTGGGCATCTCTGCAGGAGTACTCCGTGGTATCACCACCCGCGTCCTGAGGGGTTCTTACTTGAACTGGTGGTCATTCTATAGGGGCACTTCCTTTCATCCCATTCTTCCTCCTCGTCCTGCAACTTCCCTTATCCCTAGAGCCGGCGTCGGGTAAACCTGGGCGTCCTCCCCACTTTTTTTTATTTTATTTGTTTATTTTTCAATTTAATGGTGTGCCCCCTCCGCCTTTGAGGGGAGTTTCGTAAAAAAAAAAAAAAAAAAAAAAAAAAAAAAAAAAAAAAAAAAAAAAAAAAAAAAAAAAAAAAAAATAGGTATGTATGTGTCATTCCAGACGATAACTGTCCGTAGAATTGTGCTAGAAACTTCAAACAAATTTTAAAATGTTAAGGACACAAAACGAAAGTTCAAGTTCGTTGGCCAGCATGATCGGATTACATCTTCGGGTTGAAATTTTCAAAAATGTAGTCAAAAATTTCAAAATAGCCTGTTTTTTGCGATTTGTTGTGCGAAATAATTTTTTCAGCATACTAACATGTGGTATATTCGGAATCAGCGTAAAATCCTATAAGAATATGTATCAAGTTTTCAAAAATTTCAAAGTTGAAAAATCAGTAAAAAATCGAAATAATGCCGTTCGCTAGTTGTAAAAATCGGTAATATTTGCATGAAACATTGTCCAAATTCAGATTGAACTACTCTTATGGAAGTATCCCTGTATAACCAATCCTAGAACCATGCTGTTTAAAACGTAGGTAGTAGGTACTTGTTAAAAAATAAAAAAAAAAAAAAATGTAATCACAACTGATGAGTTTACTCTGTGAAATATTCCGTCCTCCGATTCTCTCGGTCGCTCTCTTTAATGTTTTACGCTCAACTGTTTTAGGACTTGATGTAGCTTTAATACTGACTGTGGCTTAGAAAATATTTTTATTTTATGTCAAGATTTGATGATGTTATGATAGGATACTGTTAAGATTTCAACTGCCTTCAGTACTGACCACATTGGACATCGAAATCTATGAATATTTACCTACATTTGTCTTTAAATCTACAAGATTAGTTTAATAATAATAAAGTATGAGTACCTCCTAATTATTTTTAATAATTTGATTCCATGTTTGTCTATCAAAATCATAAACTAAAATTTCTCTACACGATCAATAGCGACTGAAATGTTGAAGATTTCTTCAAAGATTCGCTCATGGGGTCATGCTGCATGACTGGACTTTTTTTTAATAATGGTAGATACAGAGGCTGTTATATACTAATAGTTAACTATAAGGTACAGGCACTTACTATAGGGGAGGACAGATCCATACGACGTGTATTTTGTCAGGTTTTGTTGCATAAGTTATAATTTCAGTCACTTATATTTCGTCCAATGGCTTGAAAGGGTCTAGAATTATGATCAGGTAGTTTAGATCTAAACTATATAAGTGACAGAAATTATAACTTCTGCAACAAAACCTGACAAAGTACAAGTTTTATGGATCTGTCCTCCCCCATGGTAAGTGCCTGTACCTTATAGTTAACTATTAGCGTATAACAACCTCTGTATCTACCGTTATTAAAAAACTATATGTTCATATTGTAGCACCTGATGAGGCCTAGTGACAGGCGAAACTAGTTGTGATTAAACACATAAAAGGAGGAAGTCGTGTTCCTTCCACCCTCACACCAATATTCAGTGTTGGTTTACGTTTCATGGTAGATACAAAAAATTTAAAAATCGAATTGAAGATGAAATAATAATTTCCGTACACCGCACGCCCGTCCGGAGCTTTTGTACGAAACTACTCTGGGCTTATGTCAAAAATCACCTAATCAGACCTACTTAGTTGGGATTGGATTTTCGGCTTCACTTCGATCAACTTTATAAATGTAAAACTAGAGGGTTGAAGTACCTATACGAAAAACCGGATCTCAGAAACTTTCGAAATAAGAATACACCTACCTATTTACCTATATCAATTTCTTTGTGTACACTACAGAGAGTTATGTAAGCCACAAATTGGGTAGGTATTTTAAACAGTACACGAGCAACTCTGGTCTAACATCATGCAACTCCGGAACTCTCTGAAATAATGGAGGAGTGTCTTGTCGCAGCACTGAGCGAGGCACAACTAATGCTTTTGTAGCAAATTCGTGATCTATTTAAACGTTTAAGATTTATCTACACTTCTTCACAACTTGTGAGCATCCACACCACCAAACTATACACATTATTCTGATATATTTGTCCAATTAATGTATATTCTACTAAAGGGATTGATTTAGTACCTACATATTTTCATTTTTGAGATGTGGGCTTGCGATAATCTAAACCAGGTGTCTCCAACCTCGGAAAAATTACAAACTGAAAAAATATTTTTTTATTTGCAAATATATTTTCCTTAAAACACTTTTTTACGGGTAACTTCGATTACAGTAATCGTCTCTATTTTTGTACCTTCCGTTCTTGATAAGTGTTGAGTTATCAGTAAACCAGCAGCGATCAGCCATTCAGCGATGGTCAGTGTTTTGCACGGACTGTACTGTGGTGGTGTAAGGGCAGAAAGCTTACCCCGACTGTACCTAAGGCAGGACTAAAAATAACTCATCATGTTATATTAAAAATGTATGGGTATTTGAAATAATCATTGAAATTTTTAGTGAAAGTAGGCCTAAGTAAAAATCATTAATAATTGTCTTACTTAGGTCTGATATATTTTGTTCACAACATTATTTTCAACTATCTTAAAAGAACTTGATTTGAGTTATGCAACAACAAAGATATATAAGGGAATATAGCTACTTAGAAAACTAAGCCCAGAATATTTTGCTAAAAAAAATTTTATTTGTTATTAATAGGTTCTCATAGTGCTACCATTTCGTAAAATTAATGGTGGAAAACAACATCTGGCAGGTGATGGCCGTTTTCCGATTCACTGCTGTAGTCGCTCACAAAAGTTTTCCTTCACTCTCGCCAACATCGCTCTGTCAGTTTGAGCAACTTCCGCTCGAATTGCAACCTTCAAATCTTCCAGTGTATGGGGTTTGTGGTCGTATACACGTCCCTTGAGGTGACCCCACAAGAAAAAGTCACACCTAGACAAGTGGGGGGAACGAGGAAGCCAATGAATGTCGCCAAAACGGGAAATGACGCGATGTGGGAAAAGTCGGCGAACAACATCCATCGTCGCTCTTGCTGTGTGGGCTGTTGCCCGGTCCTGTTGAAACCACACCCGTCGGATAGGGACCCGTTTTCTGCGTAGTGCAGGGCTTAGAAAGTTATTTATCATGTGTGTATAGCGCTCTGCATTCACAGTAACAGTATCCCGTTGTCATCTTCAAGAAAGTAAGGACCGATAACAACTGAACTTGCTACCGCACACCGTACAGTAGTCACTTTGGGACTGTGCAAGGGTATGCGACCACAAACCCCGTACACTGGAAGATTTGAAGGTTGCAATTCGAGCGGAAGTTGCTCTCCGAGCTGCCTTCATGACTCACCCTGTATTAGTAAATTGTTGGCCCGCCTTTTCTCAAATATTTTATAGTGTGGCCCTTCAGTAAAAAAGGTTGGAGACCCCTGATCTAGACCATCAGTTTGATCTATTTGTCCAACTGGTTGCTAGGTAAATTGATTGTCAAAGTCAGTGTCGAAAAATAATATCAATGGTAATTCAAGAGGTAGTGCTAGTTGTGCCTCGCTTCATGCAGCGGCGAGTCAATCCTCCTTAACACGTTCCGAGAGGCGCCGATTTTGGTGGAAACTCCTTGTGACCTGTTTTTTCGAGATGATTGTTGATACCTGCTTATTATGACTAGCAATTGACGAAAACAACGATGCGGAACCGAAATTTGATGAATATCGCGGAGTTTTAGAAGTTGGATCGATCGATCCAGATCGGCAGTAACGTACCGCTGGTTATGCAACCCGCAATGCTTGCGTGTTCTTTTGTGGCCTCGGTTTCAAATCCCGGTAAGAACAATACATGTTTTCCCATTTTTTATCCCTAATGTTTCATTTTTAGTCCCTCCTAGTCGTCCGAATGATGGCCCCATATACCAAACGTAGGATTATTATATATTTCTAAACAGAACCGCAATGTTTGTAGGGAGATGTATCTATACAGGAATTTATTATTTTTATTATTATTATTATTATTATTATTATTATTATTATTATTATTATACTATTAGGAAATTATAATTTTAACATGAAACTGAAAACGGTCCCTATGAGTGATTTTTATAAATATATATTTCAAGGAACGATAAAATATAACTCATTTTGATATAAAACATACTGTATAATTAGGTAGGTATGAAACATACAGGTCCATGTTTATAAATTTGAATAAAAAATTTACAATATAGTACTACTAAACTAAGAGAAAGATGTTGTCGGATGATGGAATAGGTATTCACATCTTAGCATCTTCGTCTACAAATACATTCTTGTGCCACTTTTCAAAACATGGTTCGTGGCACAGACCTGGTTGCTCGGGACACGCAGGACAGTACCAGCACGTTTTTTTACAATAGTAGTCTCTATTTGTTACTGCCCACATCTCATCTGCCTAGTAAATAAAAAAAAACACAATAAAATTGAACTTTGCACTGGAAAACATCCCTAATGAATGAAAAAAAAAAAACGCGAAATGAAAGGGCGCAAAAATGTTACTGAACGGGGGCCTTGATATCAATGGGGAACGAAACGGAGCGCATTCTTTAGGAGACCTGATCATCTACAATAAGTGTGTTAAACTCCACAGCCACAGACTGCGTGGTAATCTCGTCAGAAGGCAGAACGTAGGAGCCTATGTGCTCTCTGTAGCTGGATCTATCGATCCACTCCGGGTGAATCGAACGAGGGCGCCTGGATCGATCGATCCATTCCGCTCGGAACGTGTTAAATATTGGTACATATTAATACTGAGAGTAAAATAACATTCATTCAGATGATGTTACTATTGTCTTGTATCGATCACAGGTGCTGCACAATACTGACGCTGTGGGGCGTAGGGAGACGCCTGAACAGGAGATCCTCGCATTTCAAAAACAGCTCCAGAACCTCCCTGACTTTGACTCGCCGGAAGGGGCGACAGGAGGCGCGACCGGCCCTGACCCTATGGAAAAGCCTCACCTCCGCCCTAGATCCAGGTCCATGCCCAGGGTCACCTACGAAGGCTCGAGATACCTCACGCTTCCCGAACACTCCTGGGCCAAAATCCCCAGGGGACGGTCTGCCGGAGCCCTGGGGTTCCAAGTCGACCATCATCCACCGACGGTAAACTTGGTAAGCACTGATTATATTTTAGTTAAGACACTGGCAGCCCTTTCATTGGCAAACTGAAAAGTAGTTTTGTTTGTTGGAGTCTGAAAACCATTATCCAGAAAACATGAATTCAATTTGAATTCATATGAACTAAGCGCTTGGCACACCAGGACAATCACTTGGTTCCATGTGACTGTTTTGAAACCATTACCACAACCAGAAACATGGGGCATGCATCAGTCCTCCATGTTTCCTAAACGCACATTTCTTCATGTTTCCTCAGTCAACTCAAAGTACTAGCTGTCTGAGGCTTGATTCTCACTTGTGGCATTCGGTTTGGTCCGTATTCGGTTTGTTTTCGGCAGTCGCCTGAAAGTAAGCACCAATGATTCGATTGCTATTCGGTTTCGATTAGGTTCTTACAAACCTATTAGAAACCGTTTAGCACCGAACGCCCCCTCGACACGAGTCAATTCCAAGAGGTTTCAAAACGGCAACTGTTCGGGTCCAGAGTACAAACATTGACTATCGCCTTCACATCTTCTATGAGGTTCAGTTCCAGTTTCACCCTCGTCCTGGCTATGTGACTCCCCGCGTTGATAATGTAATCTTGTTAACTTTTTATTCAAAATGGGTGAATGTGAATTTGAAGTGAATATTATTCAGTTGGTATCTTTGAAGGTTTGAACAAAACCATGGAAAAACATAAAGATAAATTTAAAAAACAAGAAGCACCGAAGGTAATTTTACTGAAATCAACAGAAACTTTGAAGAGTTGAACAAAAAGAAGCATACAACCATTTACATACCTTTCGGACGAGTACACTAGCAAGTCGAGTACCTATAAGGGGCTAGTGCTTTCGATGTAAAGACACCATCATCTGTTGTACTGTTTCGACCGCCTGGTGATAATGTCTTTACATCGAAAGCGCTCGCCACCGGTACACGACTTGCTATTGACGATGGACTCGGTGCCGTGCTACTGACGGTATGTAACTGATAATGCTCAGAAAGGGAACATTGCTCACTTTTCATGGTACTTTGGACATCCCTGCAATGACCTTCAAACAGTAATCAATCAATGATCCAAAACTTCAATGTTTGGCAGACCACATTAGCCATAGTAGGAAAAAATCCAGGAAAAACGTTCTCCATAGGTGCGTTGTAAAGTGGCCAACTTCCCCAGACCATTAGATCGATATTGTTTGTATTAATTTGCTATTATAACAAAGCACAATAATTTTGAACAAGTGTTTCTGATTTTTTCGCGAAAACTTCATTATTTCTTTCAGTCGCTGTTTAAGAATGTTTAGATTTAGGTAAAGCCCTGTAATGGGCATTATGGATACGGATAAGCTCCACTGTCCCTTATTAATGATTCTTCTCGTGATTCTTGCTGCATTTTTTTCAATTATAAGGACGTGCACTTTGTCCTTTTATAAGGAACTATAATATAAGGAAATGCAACTATAAGGACATATCAATTATAGGGACAATAGAGGTATCACGAAGTAACAAATAGATTCAATTTATTTAACCCAGGGGCGGGCGCGGGGCGGACCTCAAGTCCGCCGTTGCTGTTTTTTTATTCAGATTCGAAAACTAGCGGGAAAGGTTGAACCCCCACTCCCGGTAATCCTTCTACAAGACCCCCTCTAACATTTCCGCGACCCCTCTTTCTTTCTCTACTTCTTATCAGTAGGTAACGAGAAGGTGTAGACAAAAGTGTGCAGGAATCACTGCAGGAAGATCGTGAAGTGCAACGCCTGCGACGATCAAAATAATAATAACTCTTCAGACGACTTAGTATAAATGTTTGTTCATGTTTGTATAATATCTTGTATTACAAATTGTAGACTGTTTTACAACCAAAAACGTATTTTTATTTTTTCTATTGTTTTATCAAATGTTACCATTACACATTTTCCTAACTTTCATTCTAAGTCAGAAATAATCAATCATTTTTTTCATCTTCTCTAGAAAAGAGATGGATAAAATAAATGTCGGTAGACGGTAGTAAATACATTTTCGCAAGTTACGAGTTCCTAGGCAACGTGAGTTTTTTTAGTGAGAAAAAAAAAATAAGATAGGTACCTACTTATGTATTGCCAATGTAGAGGAATATTGCAGTACTATTAAGAAACTATATTGTGTTGATGAAAATAAATACTTTTAAATGCTCACATGTTTGTAGTACATTTTTTTTCCTTTTCGCGGCCCTAATCCGACACTTAGTAACGCTAAACAACAAAGAGCGGCCCTCAGGGCCGCCCGCGCCCGCTTTTGTTACACTCAAAGGCGCGCTCACCCGAGGTTTAAGCTTTCTGGTTGATACTCGTACCAAGTAACTATTATTTATCTAAGTATTTGTTATTCGCTCTTTCTTCGACACTAGCGAACAATTTCAGCCCTTCGGAAAACGAGTTTTCCTAATATGCGTAGGTACCTAAAGCCGCCGAAATGGGATTTTGCGCAGAAATTCACTGAGCCCGTTGATGTTTTTGAGAATCGATTTCGAAAACGTGAGATTCTCAAAAATTCTTTTACAGGTGCCTTTCTTTTTAAGTAAATCATGTTTTTGAAACCTCGTGGAACCCTGATTTTTTTCAACCTGTCCAGACCATGACAAATGGCCACTAAGCTCCGTCATAGTTCTATTACAATAAACTTCTGATAATCTCGATGAAACTATTATTTCAGTAAAATACCCCAGTCGATATTTTTATAAACAACTACCGACTGATGATAGCCGCACGCTCTCACTCAAATAAACCCGAATAGATATGAGTGTATCTAGATACTTAACAAAACAGATGGGTAGGTACCTTACAACTAATGTAAAGTGGAATTGCATTGGCGTAATTACTTTGTTGCTTTGTACTTGTTTTCAGTGTGGATAGTACGAGTAGATAATGCTAGATAGCTAATGCTTTATTTGTTTCTAATTAAAGGTCAAACAAAACTGATCTGTACAATTCGTAAATGGCGTTATCAAACATCGTACAATTGTATGTAGAAATTAAATTAGATTTGATCTAAAGTAGCGTTTTATTTATATTGATACAGTTGTTTGTTGTGAATGAGGAATAATTTGAGCTTCATTCGGACTTAATACGGGTTTGGAATTATTTTGATTGGCACTTATAACTGTAGCAATAAGTAACTGTAACTTTATACCTAGTATTTTTCTTAATTGAAGCATAGGCATCATTTTAGGAAAGCGAACATTTCAGACTGTTGGTGTCATTTCATACTTATTTTGTTGAATCGAAGAAACATAATGAAATTCGGTCCTAATGTATTGGAAATAGGGGTGAATCAACTTGGAATACTAAAGAGGCAAAGAGGAATACTCAATCAGTATTCTCCGGTATGTTTTTTGGAACCATGTATTTTTCGGACGTCCACATTCTCACGAAGAACTAAATAAATATAAGTATAAATTCGGAGTTGGATATTTTTTCAATGAAACCCGAAAATACAGGTTCTCGCTACTGATTCTAATAAACTCTAAAATTAATTGACAACAATAGACGCACTCGTTCTCGATAATCGAAATAACCCTGCCAAAGTCATTTCTTTAGTACTAAATATAACTCGTAGAAACTAATTCTTATAATAGAAGTAACAGGGGGTCATTTGATGCTATACCACTTGAAGTTAACCTATTGTGAATAGTGATTTCTTTTGCGATGATTGCTTGCTATTGTTCTGCAGCCTTAATATGTCACATAGCCATAATTTTATTTTATTTAATGAGTTCAAGGAGCGTTGAAAAATGTATATTGAGCCCATTATAACGGAAATTATTTCTTAAGATGCATCGCTGTGCCCCAAGGTTATATCAACTTATTGTACTAACAGATTATTTTATAGGACCATCCACCATTAAACCAGCTAAGTACTGTTGCATGCTAGATGGGGAAATACACCTACCATTTCTTGGCCATTTTATTCTAGCAAATTTGTTGCTCCTCTCCCGAACTTCCTTCCGTTGACAAGCGCCGGCCGTCCTTTGATTTGAGCGCCTTCGACCGACGAACTCCCAACGTACGATTCGGCAGCGTTCACTACGACTTCCGAGCGTATTTTCCCGTTTCCGTTTTGAGTTTTGTTCGCCCGCCGTTGAAGGTACCAGAGCTGGAAGGCACAATGAATGCACTGCCTATAGCACCCTTCCTTTTCTCTACTTGACAGAAATAAATGCATCGAAAGTAGATGACGTGTAATGTATCTCTGCAGCGTTGACATTTACAACAACTCAACATCACTTGTGTCTTACCTTTACATTATCGTTTACCTATCATAAACCAAAAAAATTATTCAACTGTGAGAGATTGAACAAGACTTATTGCTCATTAATTCCAAAGAAGTATTTAGTTCTGAAATCACGATCAAATCACTCGAAGGGTGTATGTAGGTACTATGTATGCTTCGATATTGCTCGCTACCCAGAAGAAACATCATTCGTTTGGAGAATTGGCGAGTTCACTCATATATTGCATTCCAACAAAACGTAAAATGAAGGGTGTTGGATGATTGGAAGTGATTGATTACAGTGGAGTAATTAGAGCTAATGATGTCATAGACGGACTATCTCACCACCGAGTCCGCCCTGGAGGGAACCTAAATGCCGTCGAGCTATGACTTCAATGCATTTTCATTCAAGTTTTTTTTATCAAACCATGTGGGGTTTCGAGTTGAAAAATTTCAGACGGGGTTTTAAGAACACAGAATCCGATCCTTAAATCAAAAATGTGAAAAAATACGAAAGTTGCCCATTCCCTGAAATGACCTGTCGATTTCAATGTCAGTGCACTATGATTATATCTATCGCCGTAATTGCAACCAAAACTTAGATAAGCAGAACTTTTTGTAAATTTACAACTGAATCACTAAAGAATATAACGCGAAAAATATTGGAAAGTAGTCAGTGCTAAAGGGGTGTCCCCATGTTTGGTTTATAGTAGTAACGCTGAATTATAACATGTTACAATAAACGTATGCAACAACGTGTTACTGTCGATATTGGAGAAAAATTCGTTGTTTTTGTTCGATCTCTCACAGGAGAAATTATAGTTGCATTTAAAAAGAGTTTAGCTACAAAAAACAGTATCTCGTTCATACTCGTAGTTCAAACAAAATAACCAATAAAATATGTAATAAAATACTCGGACAATCGTTTACAACACGATTAAATAAACGGGAAGAAGTGGGCCAAATCCTTATGTTTTGTATGAAATAAATGTAATTTTGTATGGCTATAAATGATACAGTGGTACGATATGTTTCTTCAGGCTATATAAATATGTGTCTACAACTCAGTAAAAATTGTCTGCTTCATGTAGAGGTGACATTTCTGCATGGCTTTGACTTCTAATGGCCAGGTCTTCTTTAGATGTGTGTTAGTGTTAGGTATGATGTTGTCTCTTCGTTATATACGTATTAGATTGGCTCAGAATCAGGATGCGATTCTTCCAAGGATCGTACACAAGGTTTATGATGCTGTAGAAAGCGTACCTAATCCCTCTGTACAGCTTATCTTGTTATTCATCCTTAGAAGCCGCATCCCATGATGGAGGAAAGTACTGGTATTGCTTGAACAGAGATGGTCTGATGTACAGGAACTGTCACAGAAAAGCTCGAGAATTAAATTGAAATATTTCTATACCTTTACATAGGAGAAGAATGGAATTTTCTCCATCAAGTTGGCATAAACTACTTGAAGGTTAAAACTCCAAGCTGATCTGTACGTCTTCTGATTAGGTATCGAGATGAATCCAGTTTTTCAGCTTGTTCTGCTGACAGATCCAGAACCAGGTCCATTATTTCTGTTTTGACAATACCCATAACTTCCATGAGCTGCCTGACCATTTCCTGATAGAAATTTCTGTTTAGCGCTTTAGATATTCTGTGTAGAAGAGCCTCTTCCAAGTTAGAAGACATGCGAGTAAAATTATAACCCTAACAATTTTGTTTCTGATGAATCGTATTTCAGAACAGACTCATCATTAATAATAATTGTGTTAAAACTTGTAGAAGGTAGCTGTGATCTAGAGTAGTTCGTTTGGATTTAATGACCAGTGCTACGTGTTCACTTCAATTCTGGAAGCATAATGCATTATATTGTTGAAGATGATGAATGTTTACATACCGTTGGCGTTTGGCTTCATCAGTTTATACTAAGGACTCATTCATTATAACATGTGTTCCTTCGACTCGTATGAAAACGGTAATAGAGATCTGTTACCTCGAACAAGAAATAATAATTGTATATCAATCTAGGAGATCGGAATGCTCTTCACTTTTACACATAAGTACACACCGTAAATAATTATAATTTATACACTTCTAATATTCGAAAAAACACATATATTTATTTTCTCTTTGAATCCAAACCCAAGTATTCTGGCATTGAGAAGATATTTCAAAACCATTAGAAAACCTGATTTGTTCAAAATGGTCATATCTGTTCAACATGTCCCTCCCTCATCTTTCATTTTCCACATTTTTCACTTCCGTAGGTACCTAAATTTTATAACCCAAAATTACAACAAAACTACTATCGGAAGGCTTTTTTTGACATTGTTACTTAAAACGATTTTCTTTTGAATATTTTATTCTACATTTTAGGAAATACATTTTAGGACGATTCAAAAATACTTTTGAGATTTTCCCGAACGTTCTGTAATGTTGAAAAGGCACGATTGTGCTCAGTATTAACGTTTTAGACTTAGTGTGACAGTCCAGTATACTTCGTAATATTATATTAGATACTTTAATCCATTAAAAATGCTATTATAACCTATAAAACACAGTTTTTGCACAAATTTGATATTCAAGATAATAATGTGTCGCATGCCTAAACACCAACTTTTGCTCTAAAGTAAAGAACTGTAATTTACTGTACCACTACACCTACTCACCTCGTGGGATTCACACACCATTCCGTTAAATTTCATTACACACCTCCTAATATGTTATGCACAGTATCAATCAAATCGAAATACTTATTTCAATGAATTCGAATGATTTGTCGTTAAATTTCACTGTTGTACTGTTGTTTTCATGTGCATAAATGTAATCACTCTCAATGAATTCAAACTCCTGTGGAATCAGCTCAATAGCGGTGTTTCTAGTTCAAATCAGTGTGACCACAATCTCAGAGAGTCAGTCAATTTTTTTTTTTTTTTTTTCTTTATTAAAAATTTTATTGATATATAAAAATTTATTGTTCCCTATATGGAAACTCAAGGAAACCGAGTTCGAAGTTGCTCATCTCATGGTGGGGGTGGGGGGGGCTTCTACTCTAGACAAGGGAGAACGCACCATCTACCTGCTCAAAAAACCGGAATAATTTAGGATTCGGAAGCAATAAACAAACTATAAACCTAAAAAAACCTTCCCTAACAAACTATAACCCTAACAAAACCTTCCCTTATTTCTCTTCTCATTGTTTTTAGACAGCCAAGTTAGAACGTGGCAAGCAGCAAGCTCGAAAAATGTTCTTCTTCAGAGAAACACGTTTTTCGCAAAACAGCGTTTTCTGATGCTTGCGTGCACCTTTTGCGGTACTCATTTGACCTACTTTTGATTCTGATCTTATTATTCCGTTCGTACATTGCTAATGCATCGTTAGACGGGAGGTTTGGCATTATTTTGATTTCAAGAGTTTGTGGTTGGAAAAATGTTACCATCCAAAAACCCAATTTTTTATTTTTTTGAATAAAAAAAAAAAAGAAAAAAAAGATGATAGCAGTAATGAAAGATGAAAATCCCCCGTCTAATGAAAACCTATAAAACAAAACAAAAATCATTCAATTCGGATGAGTAGTTACGGAGAAAAGTGCACGGAAACTGAAAAAAAGTACCTAACTTTAGTTACTTCTAGCAAAGTACGTGAATGATCAATGTTGATTTTTCCCTGTAGTTTCGTTCATCAATTTAACCTGTCAAACTATCAACCATTTTTAATTTGCTACTGTGTTTTACATCACACAAAGGCATTTGTAAAAATCAATCATTAACGGAATGACTCCCCTAAAGGTGTTGCTCAAACCTATCCTGCAAAACACATCGTTTTAGCTCAAATGAATTATCTCTATAGTGGATACAGATTTGAAGCACATTTGAGAATGATAATGCCCTTAATCACGTTACTGATGTTAAGCATTATGGCTGATAAAAGATGACTTTGCCACTCTCTTATCGCAAACATTACCAATGATTCGAATCGTAAATATTCTTCATTGTGTGTTTAGAATTAGTTTAATCCAAACGTAATCGTCAGATCTCTTTTTCATTTCAGTCTTTAAAAACAAAATGATTACATAGGGACGAATCCGTCCCCCCTATCCTACTAAAACAATCCATAACTACAGCAATCCATAATTACTGTCTTGATTTTGGATAAGTAATCCAAACAACTCAAGTATGGATGGTTTAAGTTAGACATCTCCTCTAAACTAGCGTTGCTGTATATTAAAATTTTCCAAAGAAGTAATTTCTTATTTTTCCGTAATAGGTACCCAAAATCAGGAGTGAATATTGTAACCAATCACCAAAAACATTTGCATTTGCTGTCAGGGAAGATGAGGAAAGTAGTCGTGTTGATACTCCTGCGTCGGATACTGAGTATTTCTAAAACTCATATTTCAGAAAAAAATTGCTCACTGTCCGAAAAAATGCATAACCCTGGGTTTGAGCGTTTGAGACATGGAGATATCTGTACGGAATGCAAAACTTTACAAAATAATCTGGGGAGATTGGCAACCCAAAGCTCTTCATGCTATCAAGGATTCAAGTCCAAATAGTGGCAAAGGCCGAAAATGGTTAGCAGGTAATTTGAGGAGAGGGTTTGTAGGCTTTAGACTATAGACAAGAAAATTGAGTGAGAAAAGCGTTATCTCCCCCGCCAATATTTGTGGGAGACAAATTTGCGACTTCACAATAAATTACTAAAATTGGTACCCTTTTACGGAATTTGCGTGCTATTCCAATGACTCCAGAAATTTTAAAATCAAAATTTTCGAAAATCGTCTTCACTGAAATCCGTTTTGAGGTATTCTGATGAGCGGACGAATTTCTCTCGAAGCAGGTAAACTGCAAGTGGAAAGTTATGTTCTTCTTAGAACAATCGGAGATTTTCGACGCGGCAGGCAGTCCCTCTTCACAATATGCTGTTCTGGACAACGGTATTCGAAATTTAAATGATAAATTCGCAGAATCAAAGCAGTGAGACGATAATATGAATTAACAAGTCCTAGGTTTGGAAAATCTTAGCGAAATTACGTTGAATACGAGATTTTGTGAGACGAAGAGGTAGCATTTCGCATGTGGGTATACTCCATCATGAACCAAGACCGGTAGGACTACTGATTTGTAGGAGTGGACTGATAGCTAGTGCACAGAAGTAATCTCAATGCTGTAAATTGCGCAGTTGATATTCGGCTTCCTTCCTGCCAACTGAAAACCGCGATAAAGAAATCCCTGCAAAATTTCACGGCACAGCCCATGAAAAGTTTTGTCGAATGCACGGCTCAGGAGTTTTATCAGAGAAAAATTAGAAAATGTGCATTTTTAACTCTTTGTGCGGCCGTGCTTTGTATACCATCAACTTGGCAGGCGAAGGTTTTTTTCACTCAGAATGGACTGAATTTCCGGAATCCAATCTCAAACCTTTTTCCGAAACCACCACCCTTTTCGGCTCCTGTACTAGAATGTCTTCAGCTTTAATCAGGCACCCTAATAACTGAATCTTTCTGTTTTACATTCCCAAATAATCTTCTCAATGTTTTTAATGTAGGTACATTTATGTATATGTTATGAGGTTTGTCTCGATTTCTCGTCATTTTCTGTGTTTTGGATGCAGCTTCCTTCACCGGTGTCGACACCCGTTGAAGAGAGGAGGGTCTCTAACGGAGTCATCCAGCAGAGCAGCGTCTCCACCGCGGGACCCGCCTCCAGAAGGTCGTCCTTATCGCCATCCGACCGTGCAAATCGTCGGAGAGACAGCCCGGCCTGCGTCGGTCTTGAGATACCACCCTGGCACAGAGCCATCTTGAATTTCATTGAGGTAAACATCACCATCATCGACATAGATTAATTCTGACATACGAGTGTTTGTATGAAAATAGGTACAAGTAAATCCTGAAAACCAGGTAAAATGGTGTACAAATTAAGCGACCGCCTGGTTAACAGACTGCTTGAACTCCCGGTCAGCAATAAGGATTTAAACGTGGAACATTTCTGAGGAAAGTGTTTTAATTATTGAAAGCACTGTTCAAATGAAGAGCAACTTTTATTAGAAAATATAGGACACATCTTCTCGAATCAAGCTTAACAATGTACTTTGATTGAATAGCACGCTCTCCTAAACTGAAGGAGGGAACTCCCACCACAAATCCAGGAGACGACCAGCCTGCCCCAGACCCTGAGAAGAGTTCAGAGTGAAGGTATCAAATGAAAAGTATCGATACCAGATTGGTATCAATAAGTATCGGATCTCCATAGTGATAAGATAAAAGCTGAAAGCAACCTGTTGACTTCGTTCCTAACAAAGTAGATAGTAGTATATTATTATTCTATGATTCTTAAGTGGTGAGTGCAGTAGTGCATATTTGCAAAAACAGCTTTTCCTGGGCAGTATCCCAGAGGACGAGTGTTTTTGAAGTGCGTTTTTTTGTGTTTTTTTTTTTTTTTTTTTTAATGTAAATTTTTTAATGAACCTGCTGTACCACCTTAATCTACCTTTGTATTTTTTCTAACGTACAGTTCTTATAGTGTACAGATATCTTCTGCATTTTTATGTACTTACATTGAGGAATTTCTAATATAATAAATTATCATAAGATTTAAAATGTACGTGAATAATTATTGACAAATTTATAGCGAGGGAACACAAACTTCTTCTTCTTCTAGTAACAAGATATTGGCTAGTCAGTTTGGAACAACCCCTACTATGGATCAATTACATAGGTACTCTAAGTATTTTATTGTGCATTCTTAACAAACATGATTTAGTCATGGCCTATGCGAAGTAAATTATACTAGACAAAATCAAAACAGAACCAGTGACCATGCCATTTTCTGACGTCATGTTGGAGAAAGTGTAATTTGGTCTACCCTTTAGGATGATCATTAATAATCGTGAACTCTCGTAAGGAGGCTTGCCTCAATTTGAGCTAGGTTTGCTATTTAGATACCGGATAGATGGTGTCGCTGGATCTGGGATTGTGGGTCCAAAATTTTTACGTTCATTCAAACCGATTGGACAAGCTGCTACAATTTACCAGGCGGAAACCCATGCAATTGAACTATTTGCACAAGAAATTTTCAGAAAACAACTCAAAGGTGCAGAAATCTTCATTTTGTCATACAGACAGGCAGCACTAAAGGCAATCTCTGCCTATTTAATTACTTAAAAGCAGAGCTGGAGTTGCCTCAATCCGTTTTATGGGTGCCGGGGCATGAGAACAGATGAGGTAACGATGAAGCTGACCAACTTGCAAAAAAGGGGGTCAGAGTCTTGTTTCATTGGCTCCAAGCTTCATCTCGGAATCGCAAAGAGTTTCACAGCTCAACAGATCAAGAAATGGAAGAATAAATACGAGGAATTTCGTGAATAAGTGGGTCTCCTCATTGGCCATGTCTCTTCATGATATCACCTTTACAATATCAGTAAAGTCTGGGCAGTAGAATACCATCTCTGCGAAGAGGCGGAAAGATTTGGAAATTGGTGGCAATTTGGAAAGGGTGCTGATGGAAATCATTTTGCACATGCGCAGAGTAAAGTGTTGATTTGAGAACAATGGAACTGATAGAGGACAATATGCAGCCCAACCCACAAATTCCCAGATAATTTCATCAAAATCTGGCGAATACTGTGGAAGTTAAGCTAACAGACACGAAACGAAATTTGTTCAGAATGGTTTAAAATGTAAATTAAGAGCGGAAACTTTGATTTTGGAGACCACAAATTATTCATCCCCCGAAAGTGAAATCAATGCTTCCGCTACCCATAGTTCGGAAGCAGTTAACACCTAGACTGTGTATTATATTTAAAGTGGATAAAGGTGTTCCTCAGATTCACGGAGCTGTGCTAGAGTTTACGAGGAACTATCACTTCCAGGGTGCAGGTTATGATTGAATAACGTAATCTGGAAAAGGAATTTCCTTCTTGAGTTTCGGTCATTGCTCGTGATTTCCTCTCCTTTCGGATCCCAATACACTTAAAATTCCTCTTAGGCCTTGGCCAAGGAAACAGACTAGCGAGAGTGGCAGTTGACCACACTAATTCACCACGCGACTCCTCTCTCAACAACTATTATAAGCCCCCCCGGCGCCTACTTTCGTTATCAACTCCCATAAACCGTCCCCACCTCTTGTTTGACAAGGGAGATGAGATGTAAATCGGTTTCGGGTTCGTGACGCCGCCCAGGAATTTCTCGGATTCTATTTAAGTGAATGAAGACCTCCGGACCTTCAACCTTTTCCTCTTGTTTCCAACGCTGAGAGAACGAGAAAGAACGTGGAACGGTAAATTTGACGATCGTCGCTCAGGGGATCGTTAAGTTTCGACAGAGATTTACGCGTCTACGTTGTTATTTACGACAGAGAATGCATTTCAACGCCTGCGGTGCGTGATTTAGTGCAAAATTAGCAACATGTTCTGAATGACCGTTGAGGGAACTAGCGGAAATTTTGTTTGTTTATATTCTAGTTGAATCACAGTTTATTTTCAGATAATGATCGCCTTTTAAGGGCGCTCTTATGTGCTCTACCTTCTATAAAGCACATATCTTTTATCTGCTATATTTTTTGTAAATAAAGTCGGCAAGCGCTGAGAGGAGTAGTTGAAGAGTCTGTACTTTAATTTATAGAGTACCTACTCCAAATAATCTATTTGGTCACATAAATATGAAGGATTCAGCAAGAAGCGGTTTTTCGTGATTAAGAGTGCTTTATCTCGTGAAAAAGGAATATTTACTTTTTACATTGCTTACATAACTTGGGATTCAGAATTACACAACTAGTAGTGAAGACTTGGGGTGGTCAGTATAGCTTCCTCATTTAATGTAACATGAAAATATGTTGAAGAACAAAATACTAGTCAAAATTATTTATTGTGAATTGCAAGAGTTGTTATTACATTTATGTGTATACCTGACGATAATGGTAACCTTTGCGCATGCTGAAACCCTACCATTATTCCTGTGGCATACATCGTTTAGGGTATAAAGGGGGACCAGTTATGCTAACCGAAACAATCCCTGATCATTTCATGAAAATCGGTCAGTTGGTCTCCGAGTTTCGTTTGTAACAACTAATTCCAGGTTTGAGCATGCGCACTGGTTACTTCAACCGATTGCAACGAAATTAAATCATAGGATACCATAGTGAAGCACCAATAGTAACTGAAGAGTCAATTAGCGAATTTTCGTAGATAGTAAAGCTATTGCAATGGCTCCAAAAATTTTGAAATAAAAGTTTTTGAAAAACTTCTTCATCGAAATCCGTCGTGCCAAAAAATCAAGCTTTGCAATCGAAAGGATGAGTTCGTTGGCCAACACTTTTTGAGCACATTAAATTGGTCAAATTCCAAAACATTTGCCCAAAAAATCACTAAAAATGACCAAAAACGTCTAAAAATCGTTAACTTATATTTTGATCAGAATTTTAGCCAAAAGAAGTATATCAACGATTAACTATAACATTATAAAATTTATTTACAAAATTATGGTAAAGAATTTACTTAAATTCCATTAATATTTTCTGAAAAATCGATTTGAAAAACTGAAAAAATGCTAAACATCCAAAATGTGTTATGAATCATAGAATATCATTTAGGATGGGTTAATTTGCCATAAAATTTGTGGTTAAAAATTTCTTTGTACTCAAAGTGCCCACATTTTAAAACAAAGTAACATACTATAGTATGATAATCTAAGAAAACTCGCTCATACGATCATGCTGAATGACTGGAACTTTTTATATAGTCTGCGGTACCAATTTCTTATCGACATGTGGTATTTGTATTCGGTTGTTAGCTAAAATCCCAAATAAATTGGAGGTCAGGGACAACACTTTCTTTATATTTTGGTTGACTCACAGGAATGGCTGAGAGTTTCGAGAGTCGAGCTAGAAAGGAATCCAGCAGTCTGCAGGGAACTGCGGGATGTGATGGCGAAAATCTCACCTTTGGGAGCCCCTTATCAGCAGTGGTGCGCCGAGTTCAGACAAGAATTTCCCGTTCTGGTGAGTGTTAATTTTAAATTATATTTGTATGTATAAGAGAATATTATGTACGTGTACATGTAAGGTAGGTACAAGTATCTATGACGCTTTTTTTTTAAAGGCAAGGCCCAAATATGTATAGTCAATACAAAACAAAATCTACAAAGTTGGATGTGGTAAATGGTTTCCTCATAATATCCATGACATTATTGCATAGATAATAGGAACGGGTGGATTTAGAATGGTATATCAATGTATTCAGTGTCATTTAACTTCTGGTTAATTAAGATATGTGAGGAGATGATTTAACAAAATCTACCTAGGAGGTAGAAGTAGGATTTAGAGAATATCAAGTTCGTGGATTCAGAGAAGCCAACTCCCAACCAGAGGCAGTGACACTGGTTCTCCACCCTAACCTTCACAATTCCTGAATGTATCATAGCCGTCGAAGGAGAACATTAAAAGTTATGGTTGTCACTAAAATTGTACACTGGTGCACGCACACTTGCTGACAAAGAGTTCATTTCATATGGCGCAGTAGTGAAATTCTTCAGGACTTTATAAAAATATGTTAAATGTCGAGCAACGTTAAAAATAGTGTTAAATCATGTGTCACACTTGGGCTTTACGGTCATGGTCAATTTAGCCAAAAATCACCACTGCGCGCAAATTCACTCACGCATTGAACGGTTGCGCGCGGTAAAAAAAAACGAGTGGGGGTGATTTTTTAAATAAAATTCGACGGAAAATCTGAAACTGTAATGAAAAATAGTGGTTCCCATAGAAAAAACGAAGTAGTTGTGCGTTTTGCACATTCGTGCTCATGCGCGACGCGCAAAAATGTCATATTTGGATTCCTCGCGAAAAATTACTGGACGTTACAATTCAAACTGTTTTTAAATTCGTAAGCTAATTTAAAAGAGGATGACAAGCCCTGTCGGCTTTTTGTTTTCTCCGTCTGCAACGCGCCGGGTAATCCGCTAGTTAGTAATGAATTTTACATCTTTTCTCACTTCCGACTATTTCTAGCAATTCTTTCAAAATTTTGTTATATAGTTGTCTCGTAATAAATAATATTCGGCTATATAGATGAAATGATTATTACAACGGTCAGCAATTAAAGCCATTAATTCTACTTTTCTTTTCATATGAGTAATTATTTCTGCATTAGCTTCATACCCATTCACTGAGGTTGAGTGCCGAAGTTTCGTTTGATGATAGGTAATGTAGGTTCTGGTAACGATAATGAAATTGAAACTGATGTTATGCCATTTGTTTATTAGTTATTGGTTGGAAAATTATATATGTTGTCATGCTTTACAGATCAAAGATCCCGACCTAGAAAATGCAGACGACTTGGAAGAAACCAACAAGGAATATTGCCAGGTAAGGTCGCATGAATATTTTCTACTGTAGTATGGAGAGTGATATACCTAAAAATACTTTCGAAAATGGCCGTAGTTGTTAAACCGTAATATTGGCATACTGTCATATGAGATCCGTTGGTGCAAACGAATAAAGGTAAGCGCACACTAGCCTCATACGGTTTAGGGTATCTGGCGTTTAAATTTATCTGGTCCTGGATAACAATTATAACTGGAGGTTAATGATGAATCTAGAGCTTTCTAACCTCAAACAAGTTAATTTATTTACAAAAATCTTATTTGAATCTCGTTTGATTGTCTTCAAATAGTAGTGTGGTGAAATCCTCACCACACACATAGCCATGACTTCGACATATAGTAAAGCGCAGCAAAATAGTAAAGGTGAGGAAGAAGATGGATAGCACATTTGTTTACTTCTTGGTCTCTTAGACAATGTTTTTCTTCATATTGACTAGTTTTAACGAAGTTGCTTTTTGCATGCTCTTACTTCCGTTTTTCGAGTTTTTCTCGTTAAAAATGGTCGGTGGTGGGCAAGTTTTCAAAAAAACTGAAAAGAACACCTCCAGTTGGATAAGGGGAAAGAGAATCCAGGATGGTTCTCCACATTCTCTTCTAACTTCATGCGGTCCTCCAGAAAGTTCTTTACCTGGATGTTCGGACGGTTCTTCTGCTACTCCTGCCTTCTACATCTGGTAGTCTCCCAGGAGGTACTCTACCATCGAGTACTCCAACTCAAGCAATCTTTCCTGAATCTTTTATTTCGTCTACCCAGAAGAAGTTGTCTACTTGCTTCCTGGAGTATGATTCTCTAGGAAAAAGTTGGAGGACGATTTGGCTGAGGAAGATGATCCACCATTCAGTGCGGAACTGAATTCTGACTCTCCGAATTTGACACTGACTTCACTCGCTTCGAAGTGAAATTACTTCACTTTCAAATGGAGTTTTTTTTTTTTTTTTTTTTTTTTTTCACCGTTTTGTTTCATTTTAAATACAGATTGGATTTTTTTTTTAATTTTTTGGTACAGGGTTTTTTTAAACTATCAAATATTGGCAGAAAAACTACGTTTAAATAGTATGAGCTATAAAAACCAGTTTTGGGATTCTACATTTTTTGCGGTGTTCAAAGAATATTTTCACTATGTCACCAGTTTAAAACATAACAAAACATAAAGTACGAGTTTAAAACATGTCTTTATTGGGACAGTACAAGTTTATAACAAGACTTTACAAAAAATGCCTTTTCTGTCCATAAATTGGTTTTTTTTTATTGTCTTCTAAATAATTTAAAAAAATAAAATAAACCAATTTAAGGTCAGTACTTAAAGGCCTTTTTTGTGAAGTCTTGTTACGAGTTTAAACTCGTAAAGTGCACTGGTGAAAAATGGTGAGCTGGAATCTCCGTTAATTTATAATCTTTTCCAGCTTAAACTAGTTTATATTTTTGGTGAAATTGATCCATGTGCACTCCGGCTCCGTGAGCCGTGAAATCAATAAGGCGGCGCACTGTGCGCAAATTGGCCGATTTAGGAGAACGAAAATCAAAGCTACCCCATTTTTACTCAAAAAATTTGATTCTTGATGGATATTCATGTTTTCAGATGTACAACATAGTTTTCAAAATTAATCGTGTTTTCCGTTTTTTTTTTTTTTTTTGTTGTTGTAATTTCTTTGAAAAAATGAGCCATTATGGTCAAATTGACTAAATTCGCCTCAAAATTCAGCAAATTTGCACAAAATGTGTTCCAGGATGGCCAGGACCAAAGTCTAGAATTGAACAATTTAGTTTTTTAGTTAGTCTTTTCGAGTTCCCAACGGCCATGCCATAAAAAAATTGATCAAGCACGTTTTCCTCAGCGATTTTTTATTATTTATTAATTATATTTTATTATTTTTAAATTATTTGGGTAGGATTGGGCAAAAACTTACTTTTTTCCGTTCCCGAAGAGATCTGGCTGAGACTCCTTGAGACTTTTTTTTTTTAAAGCATACTTCAAGGAAAAAAAATCTCGCTAATTCTATCCCTGTCTTATGGGCTTGCAAGAAAGGTGTTTAAAAATTTGTAAAAATGTGTTTGGCTAACCTTGGGATGTGCCTGATGAGGATAAAGGGTCAAACTGCGTTCGCGAAGACGAATGGGAAGGTGGGGGTCACTATCTTGACAGGATATGGAAACCCGTTGGGCTGCACTTTGCAACGTCTCTTCCTGTTGCTTATCTGAGCTTCAGCGACCGAATTCCTTTCATGTCAGACCACAAAGTGAACATTCCTTGGGTCAGATGATTTTTCCGAGGACTTCCATCATCGATTCTTTTTTTATGTTTTTCGATCCCCTGAATCGGCCAAACTACACACTGTGCGGTGTAGCTTTTGTGTGCGGTTCTTATTTCTACATATAGAAATGAATTAGCGTCACTTGGCATTTAGGATAAATCATAACTGTTTGAAATAGAGTAATACCTGTATTATTAATACTTGTATTGGATACAAAACATCTTAATTTTGTGCTCAAAATTCTGAAATGGTCATCATAATTAGTAGTGTCAGCTGCCTGTATGTGGAAAAAAACAAGAATTTTTCGGTTTTTTGAAACATTGGAATGCATTATCCCTTATTTCCATCGCGTTTTGTAACTGTTGGTAACTAATCAACGTTAATTCTACAACTCTTCTATGTTCATAAATTATTTTGATTGGTCCTATGAGGCTAAAATTCGAAAATATGTTTAAAAAAAAGCGTTTATTAGGTTTTTCTTGAAAAATGCGAATTTCATTTGAAATATATGCCTGAAAATACGTATAAATGGAGCTGGTTTATGTATAAGAACAGGGGATTTTAATGTTTTGTTGTCGCTGGAATTCGCAAAATGGCGACCAACTACCCTGATGGCATCTGCTAATTCCCGATCCTACGCTATAATTTTAATAATAATTTCTAGGTTAATTACGAAGTTTCGTTAGGTATTGAAAATAATAAACCAAAAAGTTAGTTTATTATAAACTGTGTTATGCCAACACAGTGCTCTAGACTTGCGAAGCATGAGTAAATATTTAATTGTATTTCAACATTTTGTTTTAACCTATAAGCTTGGTCATTTCCATACACCAGTAATCTGCGTAGGATTGATATCCAATACAGAAATTCTTATTCTTTGTGTAATATTTTTCTATATCTCTTTTCGGGTGTAGTACTTAGTTTCCTAGATTTTTTTCAATGAAAACCAACTTGAGTGTTTCGGGAGAGTGGATGTTCGCTAAATAGGCATTTAATGTTGTGATAGGATGAGCAAGACGGCTCTTAACTTGTATCTTAGAGAGCGAACTTGTTGATGTGAAGCAAAGAAAAAATCTCTCAAGAAACACCCATTTTGAATTCATTTTCACGCTGAAACGGATCATTTATAACGTCTGTGGAACATTGAGATTGATATCGCTAAGTGTGTAACGGCTCTGTGAAAACCCATTCGGCTGATCGCGATGTCTTCCCTGTGCCAAGCATCTCCGATTGGCGACGAGCCAAAGGTTTTAGACGCCTAATGGCTTGGAAAGGAGGTGGAACCCGTTAATTAGTCACGATTTGGGTGTAAGCGATTATTCATTGATATTCGTCGTCGGTTCCTCTTTTTGATGTGCCTTCGTTGACATCCGTTTCTGGAGTCGGTTGTGTGAATAGAGAAATAATAAATTTACACATTCGGGAGTCGTTGTTGGGACCAGTAAAAATGGAAGGGAAATCAATATACCAATACCTACAATCGAGTCACAAGGTTTATTAGGTGAGAGAATCATGACCTTACAAAGCCTAACAGCTGGTTTGTTCTAACAGGTTTTTTTATGGTTTGTCAATATTCAGTTAGTCTGCTGACCAGTTCCTCGCGAAGTTTGAGAAAACCAGAATTTACTTTTTACATCTGATGTTGTTTGAACATATGGAGTGAATGCGCTATTTTGGAAACCCGGAAATTGATTCTTGGTCAATATTTTTGGTAAGAATAATAGATTAATCTTTAAACAGAGTCTATTCAATCGATTCAGATTCTCAAATATTATCGTAACCGGCGATAACGCCGCCACATCGTATCATGTCGGCACCAAAAACATTAAAGCTAAAATAAGATTTAATGGGACCCAAAATAGGTGGTCTGGGGAGTCATTTTACCAATTTTCAAGCGCGGAACAGACAGGCAGACACAAACACATTTAGACAAATTCAGGCTGAGTCAAATATGATACTCACTTCGTTAGTAAATCAATCTAGAACAGCTACGTCAACGTTTCGTTCTACGTTTTAAACTTCCACAAGACTTATACATAATGAAGTAAAAGGAAAATTTCCGTTTTCTTTCATTTGTTTTAATAACATTAATTTATCATGTTTTGAGTATTAGAATTTAACTTCTTGTTTAGGTAATTGAATGGCGATGAGCTTCTTTCATTTTCCATCATTTCTATTTATGCAGGAGCGGAGTGTCTCCGTTTTCGAACCCTAGTTCCACTATCCCTTCATATTACTGAAGAACCATAATTCTGAGTGGTCTCCTTGATTCTTTCAGCCTCATGGAAATCGCTCGGATGGTTGCCGACTGTATTTTACCCGCACCTATCTTGCGATTAATGACCTTGGTTTCTTCCATTTCTTAGCCAGTGTAGAGGCCATCTCTTCAAGAAAATTTCGAAGTCTCTGTGCATCACCCCTTTGCAGGAAATGATTAGTGGTGTGAAGTATAATAAATAATATTTCTGTTAATTTTCTCGCTCTGTTCCATCAGAAACTGCAGACCAATCACGATTGGAATAGGAAGAAGCATCGGCGGTTATTACGCGGTTTTCAAAGAAAGCCTTTCTCTTCCTAATGGATGATTTTCATTGTATCAGATTCCTCTTACATGTACTTTCATCACTAATTAAACTAGTGGCCCCACAGACCAGTTCACTCAAGAAGTTTGATGATGACATAATTTATACAATTCAGCAACCCAAAATCATCAATAACTACAATCAGTTATATATATTTTATATCCGATATCGTCGACGATTGTTGACGACAATATCTCGTTGGATTGCATCAAACCGCTCTGGAAGTAGTTTCAATCGATTCAACACGTCAAAAACTATCGCAATTCCAACCGGACACGTATTTGTGAGGTGTTTTGTTTGTATTTTAGGTGAGTGAGGAGTTTACCTACCAAATTCCAAGTCAATAGCTCCAAAATTGCGGTCTGTAACTTGTGGGTAACGGAAGAAAGAAAGACAAAAACCGACAAACAGAAATACACACACATACCTAGACAATTGAGGTCGAGTCAAAGTAGAAGCTCCTTGTTTGTCTATGGACAATTGTCATGATTATTTTTCATTTGGTCAATAGAAAAATCTGAGTAAGACCTTTCCGAAAAGGTGCCATATAGTGGGAATTTGACCAGTAAGACGGCACTTGAAATCAATTTGCCTTATAATAGAGAGTTCCTAGTAGATCCGTAAAACACAATACGTCGTGTGGTATCGACAATCCGGCGCCGTAACTCTGACGCATTGAGTTCCGGTCACGCATCCTTCCGAACAGATACGTTAACGGATCGCGATCCGGAAAAAAACGTAATCGCCTAAAATAACCTCCTTCCATCGACTCAAATTACCTCCTAGGGATAATTTCCTCCTTCCAGGGATTTTGCGTTACAACTAGATCCGTTAAGGATTTGACGTGACTTTAAGGTGCAGTAATGTTTCTCGTTACTGCATGCCGTATTGAGACCGACGGATCTATTAGGAACTCTCTAATGTCAAATTACTCGCCCGCCTGGGGGAAATGATTAACTCCCTTGCCCTGCTAAGTCACGTTCCTACCCGTTTATCGGGCTAAATAAACGGTATTTTGAGCTGGAAATGACTCCTTAAGAATTTTCAAGTGCGCTGAATGCGAATATGTAGTCAGACTTTTGAAAAATCCACTTATGAAAGTGTCCTATTGTAATTCAAATCAGGTTTATTTAAGTGAATAACAATTACAACTCGATGTAGTAACAGCTAAGCCTTCATTACAGGCATATATATTTATTATAGAGAAGTCTTGGAAGTGCCCCCAACTCTTTCGAGCGTTGATGCTTGTTAGTTTTACAGCAAACTCTGTGATTCACACTAGTTGTACTTTTTTATGTTTTATTCGGAAAACTACGTGTAAAGCGAGCCTTAAAATAATAATTCCGCCCCTAATATCTTCTCATCCTATAAGTTAGATCTTAGCTGTTACTCAACATCTTGGGTAATGTTCAGTACAGTCCCTACATTTTTAAATTCACATTATTGCTCGGAGTGTAACGACATTTTATTAAAGAATGGTTTCAAGCTATCTCGCCTCTTGTGAAATGTTTTGTGTAGCCGTTTCCCTCTTTCATCCGGTTAAGGGTTGATATTGCAGCCGACGGTCGTAATAAATCCCATTGCGTCGACCCCTTGTGCCTCCCAAAGTGGTTTAACAGGAGATTTTTTGCGGAACAATATCATCTTTTATTGTTACGTTGATTTTCCCGTCCGCTCGTTTTGACGCGAAGTGGGCGCCGCTATTTCACTGACGCTGGGCGCCACAAAGTCACCGAACGGGCCATATACCATGAAATTACTATGGAGCGTCGTATACGGGACATGTGGATTGGAGTTTGAACCGTCAATTCTTCTAGTGTGTAAGTGAATTTCGGAATATTGAGCGGAATCCCGGAATATCTCATCATGAAATATGCAAATCATTGTTCAAATATGTAATTTCACCAAGCTTCTCCACTAAGGGTTTCTGGACCTTGAAATCTAAAATGAACACCTCTCATTTGGGCATATTTAGTTAGAAAAAGTTGATCGTAAGAGCGATGAAATGCAGCACGATCATATGAGTGAATTTTTTGAGGTACTTAGGTACCGTATTATATTTAAGTTAAATTGTTTTGAAATTTCAGCAATTTGAGTGCAAATAAATAGGGACACTGTTCGCCGTCCGAAGCTTTTTTCCAAATCTACTAGACCAAACATCATGGAATTTGGCTCAAAAATTATTTATCGGCAAGGGATGTGCCAGTAACATCAGCATCAATTTTAATCTATCCTAAAGGGTAGTAATTGAGGGCTGAAATATTGAAAAATCGAGAACTAGAAAACTTTTGAGATAACTGTAATATTTTTGGGGTTGTCGTGCAGTTCTAGTGCGTAATACGCTGTTCAAACTCCTGTGTTTACTTTTCCAACGACATGGGGTCGTTGCCGTGCCATTGTCGTGTCGTCATACCGTTGCCCACCCTTAGTTCGTTTTTATTCATTCCCTGGCGGACCCCGACAATACTTTTTCAAGTACCTCCGTAGTCCCCACCGCGTCATTGCGGAAGGCCATTCGTCCAAGATCTGAACGTTGTCCGACTCAAATGATCCATCTTCCTCGTGAATCCGTCTCAACGCCAAGATCTTGTCCTTCAGTCATCCTTATCTGATAGGACTCCCAGACGTAAATTCTCAAAGTCTAACGTCATGACTAGCTGGCTTCCACATCCCAGGAATCCTCCGTTATCTTGCATTAAAGCCTCGGCAAACCCTTTCTCAGTACTGATCTATCTGTTAAGCTTCAGCGAAAACGGAATATCTCTGTATCTGCTCGAGTGAATGACAAACTGATGTATTTATTATTAATGTTCACGGTTTACCAACACTGACATGTGTGCTTGAATTTGAATCAGCCCAAGCACTCTCTAGAGGGACGATAAGTGGATAAATTTATATAAACGGGAAAATCTTTTAATTAAATGAATTGATTTAGTTCATTAGCTGTTGTTTTTTATTTAATTTGCCTAGTTAATGGGAGTTTGTTGCCAAAATGGTTAAACTAATTTATTGAGTTGAGAACCATAGCGATAACAATAGCAATCAAACCTTGACTCTCTCACTTTCAATTCCCCTAAGTCCTTTTGAGGAAATTGGAGAAAAAATAGATTGTTCGACACGCACTGAGCAGTAGTTAGCATAATTGGTGAGCGATTTTCGTCGGATGATGATGCCTAAGATACAGTTCCGTAGCAACGATTTGGTTGTAAGCGATAATCATCAGAAAATAGGAGCGTAACGCACTAAATGTCATGCGTAACGGTAATTTTGTCTCATTTTTGGCCAGGTTATGAACAAAAACAACATGGCCACACACACACACACCACAACAACACAACATGGCAAACACACACACCTGTTGTTTTGGTAACATGGTGGTTATGATGGCCAAAACATGTTCCATGTTGAAAGTTTTGTTTTAATACAAACATAACTAGACATGGTAGCAACTTGAAAAAAGGCCAACATTCAAACTTTTATTTCAAAGTAATAATATAAAATGTTGTGTGTATACAGGAAGAATCTGGCTTCACTTTCTTTTTCTGCGATCTTAATTTTAAAATTTAAGGGCTGGAATATTTGCCAACACAATCAGGATCGCAAATACACGTACAAACAATCAATCAATGTTGTACATTTTATGGTACAAAGTATAAAATGAAACCACCCGAGCGGCTGTCCGTTCATCCGCTCGTTTTCTCAATAAGAACGTCAATATGTGTGTGAATAATAGCGCGTTGTTACTTCAATATTGTAAAACTCCACTTTTCTATGCTACGACGATCCAACCCGCTGATAGAACTATTGTGGCATAGGCAATTTCATCAATTTTATTTGATTCCATCAGCTGTAAGATCTCGTTGAGAGCTTACCAAAAAGATGTAATATGAAAGCCCGAATGAATATTATGCTTTCGATATTGAATAAATGTTGGCTATTTTTCCAAATCATTTGAAGTTTCAAGCTGGAAATTTGCAGTCGGTGATTTTCAAATTAAATTCGATTCTTAGATCAAAAATTATACATTCCAACACTAAAGTTGTCTTGTGCCTTTTCTAGAATTCTAGTGTATTGTAACTTTTGTTGCCATGTAATATGAAACGTGTGTTTTATTTTATTTCAATGATTTTCTTTCGGTTGATGCCAACATTTATGCAGTTATAGTTGCGGATAATGATTTAGGTACCATGCTCCGTTTAGAAGTTATCTACAAGTTATCGAAGTCGGAAATAATGAACCATCTCGTAATAATTATGTGTATTTTTCTAAAACTGCTTACGAAATTTGGCTCAATAATCTCATGACATCCGAGTATTTGGCAATACCTAATCCTATCATACCCCAAGTGAGTTTCAGCTCATTTCTATATGCAAGGGTGTTCAATGTGGAAACATAATTCTATGACGTGATCTCTATAACGTGATTGAATCCCATAAGTTCCCTACAGATTTGATGAAATAGGAATCGGATGGTATGAATTTCGTTGGGTTCCCATCAATGGCTGCCACTGAGCGTACGAAAACATGAAATTATCAAAACTCAAGGAACTCAAAACAGAGGGAACACAACACGAAGTTCAAGTGTCAAACAAGTGCCAAACAAGTCCGAGTTGATAGATACAGTTGTTTAACAAACACTTCTGGACATCTATAAATATGCAGTACCTAAGACCGTATTCCGTTCATCACCTTCCTTTCGCTACTCCATCATACTCTTAGATCGACCAGGTTATTTTGGTCAAAGAGTGGGTGGTGGATTCGTTTTGTTTTGGTTTACAAAAAAGTTAGCTTCCTGCAAATTCACGTAAGCGCTTGTGCCCACGCCACTATTACTGGAAAATCAGTATTACAGATAGTTCATGTTTGCGCATGCGCACAACTTACCTTTAATTAAACTGCATTTATCATTTAAGGCATATGAGGGACTGACTAAGGGGTTACCGACACAATCCCTGTCCATTTCATCACAATCTGCGGTCTATTACACAAAGGAGTTTCGTCTAAAACAACCGATTTCAGGCTCACACATTCGCAATGGCTACTACAACGAACAGCAATGAAATAGAAAATGTACCACTCCAAGACTTGTACCCTTAGTGCAGCGAAAATTGTGTACGGAATCAGGCTACCGGTTACGAATACAGTCTACCTCAAGCCTCATCAGGCACACAATAGATTGAGATTAATTAAAGTTTCGGGAAATTCACGTTTGCGCAAGCGCACACGCTACCATTCATCCGACGACAATGGAATCGATTGAGGATTGTTGAGAAGTTAACCCTCACAATCCCTGATAATTTCATCAAAATCGGGCTAAAACTGAAATTGGGCGTGACAAGGAATTGGCTCAGACTTACAGACATCAGGCAGACAGATAAAGATCCAAAATTGTTCACCAAACTCTGAGATGCAAAAATCAAGTAGGAATTTAGGTTTTGGAGAAAAAACATTTTCCGAGTTCTTGCACGACCACAAATCTTCCCAATCTTCGGTAGTGAGGAAGCAATTTGTGACTTTTATGCGCATCACGAAAATTTCTCTCACATTTTTATTACGTACACCACTCCATAGCAGGTAATTATTATACAAACCAGATTTACACAACGTTATAGCCTCAATTTAGTTGTAAACCTTCGTGAATTCGAGATTCCACATTCTTTCATCTACGTTTAAAAAAATAAACTATTGGAGAAAACAGTTAAAATTTGAGATCCCTTGAAGAAGTAAACTCTTCCTCACTTGAGCTGTGTTCCCTTCTTGAAGTATGATCCACTTGGGTTCAGTTTCCCAAACCATGACTGATTTCACAAAACTGGTGCACCTTATCTGCTTTTGGAGAACAAAATGGCAGCCATAAAAAATATGGGTAAATTTGAACATTTTCAACTTGCTTCCCTATAATACCTAAACCGTGTGCGTCCAACAAAAATTTTCATTTGCACTGTAGTTGTAGGGTATGAAGTGACTAAGCGATTCGACATAGGGCGATACGATATCCTCTATGATGAGGGAATTACAAGCAATTGAAAATCGGTATAATTTTGGACGAGTTCTCTCCTCTCTCAAAACATAAGTGGACGTTTTTGCGAACTTCGTTGTGTAAAATGACATAAAACTTTCAATTTATGCTGTTAGTGTTGTATTTGAACTAATCCAAAATTAAGTACCTATTATCTGCGAATTCGCGCCTTAATTTCCGAATGTTTTCAGAAGATATGAATGCCAGAGAAGGGGTTCTGATAAACGAACAGCTGGAGACCGGAGAGTTCTTAAAAAAGAACCGAACGTGAAATAGGCGGACCCGCATTCGATTCCGAATCTGAAACCAATGTCAAGAACTCGCAGGATGCCAAGGACAGTTGTGGCGAGGGGAAGGGGAGGGGGGTTATGCAACCGGTCGGTTGACCGGCCTTTTTTTGAGTATCGGTGGAGGCAAGGCCAACGATGATCAGGCAGAAAGTCGCGGAACGTACTTTCTAGGAAAAATAATTGTCTGCCAAATTGAGAGGGCTGTATAGCTCCCGAATTCAAGTGTTGAGTGGAGTGATTAAATTCAAGCAATTCCTCGGCAGCATTCTATCTTTGAAGCGATTTTTTTAAATTTATTTATTTATTTTTTTGATTTATTTATTGAGACCATTTACAAGAAAATATACCTCATTGACACTTTGTTAAAATACTATTAAAGGTGAGCAAGATGTGCTTTTTTAATGGAAAAAGCACATAACATGAAAAAGAAAATAAAGGAACTGTCTCTAAGAAAAATATATTAACACTTCACATCTCAATTATATCTAAGATATGACGGGGCCGTTGGAGTCTTGAATATAGGGGTTGATGAAAACCTTCACTAGCAAGAGTGTTATAGTGCTCAGCATTTCGGGTCACAAAAGTACTCATTGCTGTTTGTCGGAATTCCTGTGGTGTTTCTAGGTGGAAGTCTCTAATAGATGGTTTCTTTCCGTACGAAATCCGGGGCATGGACAATTCTTTTTTGGAGCAGCCGATTTTGCTGTTGCTCAATGCGTCGAAATTGGGAGGAAGAACAAGTACCCCATCCTGGGAGTGCATATGTCCAGAGAGGACTTATAAAGATTGTAAATCAGGATTTTGTTGTCAATGGATAATCCTTTATTGTCAAACATGTATTGGAGCTGGGACGTCCTAGTATTACACCGCTGTAGTTGATCGGAGATTTGCTCTGCGAAAGTTAGCTTTTTGTCCAGCGTGACTCCCAAATATTTGTGGGATTGAACTTTGAAGCGAATAAGAGTTTTGTTATTCCTCGCAAGGAAAAGCGCTTCGGCGTCAAGCAATCTGCAAGCAAGAAGGAGAGCTATCGGGGTTTGTTCAGGAAGTTAACCAATCGTGCTACCAACGTCAAACTGGTTTCTGAAACTTGTCCTCCCAGAAATATGATAGTAAAATGATCAGCTCATCTGAAGGTTGAGTAATATTCAGTACAACATTGCATTTATCGATTGACGTGGATTGTGATTTTAAGTTGAACGTTCTTTCATACAGTAATTATTTTACAATATAGATGACATCTTATTAAATGTGAGGCGTGCATGCTTTGTTCGTCAGTTTCTATGTTCATATAAGTTCTTTTAGTTTAGTTTTTAGTTTATTTTTTTATTTGTCGAAAACATAAAATGTGTGACAATTGTCAATAAGAGATACATTCAACATGTCTATAATGAACCCATCCATTGATCAAACGAAAAGTTCTTCCTGCTGCCAACAAGCGATTGAAAGAGTTTGAGGACCAGCAGACTCAAACACCCACCTATAGGGCGGCTCGATCAGGGCGCCCCAGCCGAGCCCGGACCCGACCCACCATGGCGGCCTCCCGAGGGTGCCCACACCTTGCTAGATGAGCATCCGGGACCCCCAGAGCAAAATTAATTGAATAAAATATCCCAGCCTGTCAATCTATAAATTACTCGCACACAAAACATTCATTCATACAATTAACAACAAAATATAATATATAATAGGAAGAATAATATATCTAATGGTTAACAATAATATTATCAACAATTCTATCACAGAGAAACTGTATAAAAAGCTAGCACGAGTACTTTTATAAAATTCCTCATCTTCTGTTTCTAAGGTAACACTCATCTCTCTCTTTTTATTTATAGCCGTAAATACACTGCTGTGAAAAATTAAGGAATCCCCGTAAAAAAAAAGCTCAGTTTCGGATTCGTGGTGGCCAAATTGTAAAATACCCGTCCACTGAGACTAATTCTCACTTTTCGGTAAATAGACATCCAGAAAAAGAGTTTGCGATGAATCCTAGCTCAATAGAGTGGTCCAGTCTGAAGTAAACCAAGAACACATTCTGTAAAAAAATCAATTTTTGCGTCTTCACACGAATGGTCGCCCAATTAGTTGCTTTCAAGGGTTCACAAAAACAGTATAGCTAGGTGATCATGCTGAGTTCATGCTGAACAATTTTTTTTTTTTTTTTTTTTTTTAATCTTTAAAAATGGTTCATTATTTAAGGGTTTCAAGCCGAATATTCACTGAATAAAGTAAGCAGTTTTTAAAAAGTTATTTTCAAAATTAAGGAATCACTGTTTTTTGTTTTTGATTGGGATTTTGAGGCTTGAGCTGAGCTGGAGGCGTGAAAGTTGGTTGATAGGAGTCGCTGTCAACTGTCACAAGAAGAAACATTAAAAAAGAAAAAAAAGGACTGTTCTCAGATGATTCAAGTTTGAGAGGACTCACAGTGAGCTATTCTTATCGGAAATTCAGTGCTGATTCCTTAAAACGGCTCCTCAATGCATTTTTCGTGGATAAACCACGATTTTCAAGATATTTTTAAACTTTTCTCCTATAAATAGGATTCGAACCATTTTCGTTCCACATAAAATTTATAGAGGATAAAGTTCTGCGTCGGTTTATTACCAGAAATTCTTAAATAATTGGATTTCTATAGAGTAATCGCATTTCAATGGTTATAGTACTCGGAAAACACCCGTTTTAGATTAAGGAACAATGGTTATATTCAGAATCAGAGCAAAAGTTCCTATAAGAATAGCTTTAAATAACTGTTTTTCCATCTAGAATTGCATTTCGACCATCTGTGAGTTGCGTCAAATGAGACAGAGATTGAGTTTCGGTACTGGAACTCCCGGCGAAAAATCAACAATTTCATTTTGTATGAGCTAGCTTTTCAAATTGATTCGAACTTCAACACATCAGGCGAGCAAGAGTATTCAGTGTTGAATTTACTCTATTCATGTTTAATATTCTATTCTACCAAAACCAGGAGTTTGATGCAATTTTTAGGGATGGTAATTGTTATATGACAGTTTTCACTTTCCTATTCGCCCGGAAAGTAAATAGAGGAAGTCATAAATCGGTGTTCATCGGTCTCTTACTGACAGCCATCTGAAGAAACTTCTGGACTAATGGAGTCCTATACTTACAAATCAAACAATCGAATAACAACCCCACCTTCATCATGATAGCAGCTATGTAAAATGATTACAAGTTAGGAAAGTAGAGTGAAGCTTTGCACCAGATGTTTTTGTTTGTCATAGCTCTATACTAACATCTAGTCCCATAATTTTGAATTCTTGAATGTATTCCTAACTGTATTAGCATTTGTGGGTAGTAGTCACACATCATCATTATCAGCCACATCCTATACGAGTATATATAATATATCCACATATATATCTATATTTATATACTATCTAGTCTAATATCTATAACCTTATTAGAGTATAAAACACTAACTCTCAGGTGCAGGCTGTGACAAGGCCCAATGGCTTAATTTCTTCAATCGTCAAATTCAGGAGGCTCAATACTTTGATGTTTTAGTGTTTTTAGAATTTGTTTTACATGGAAATTTCTTTCGAAAATGATATTTTCCATCGCTCAATAATGATTTAATCTGATTTTGATTGATTTAGTACCTTTATTGCCGGTTCAAGCCGCACCTCAACCAGAATGGTCATTAGCGGCTTTTTTTTTACTATTTGACTTTTTTTTTTATTGATCAAGTTTTTGGGACAGATAATTATAAATATTACAAACTCGAAAATTAATTGAGAAAAAAATTCCACTATCTGCTTTACAAGCAGATACCATGTTACATGGATATGTCTTTGATTGGGGATTTCATAACGGTTGTCCTCGAGAGTTGTAAACAAATCCTTTAACTTTAAACAAATCCCTGGGCCGCATGGCCGCATCCCGACTAATTCCAACAAAACAACGGTTTACTTATAGAAATGTTGAAAATAACTATGGAGATGGAGAGAAGCCACTATAATGAGTTGTTGTTAACAGTCGACTGTTGTCAAGACGATGAAAATGTTTCCTATGGAGTGGAGTAAATGATGCTATTGCTTTACGTTAAGAATATTGTAACCGGCTTATTAAAATTGTTTATAGTCCAATCAACTTAGTTTAGGAATGTAGCCAGGTACGTAAGGAGGGGGAAATTGGTAGCTTGAGATGTGAACATTTATCACATATATCAAGCGCTTTCCAACGAGTGGCGAACGATTTATGTGCGATGAAAACTGCGGAAGTTCCATTCCCCTAGCAACGGCTGGGTTGTACGTGAAAAACACTGAAATTGTGACACAAATTTTGCATCACGGAAATTTTTGGTTGACCCCCCAGAGCAAAGACATATCCATGTCAAAATTTACTGGAGCAATTATTGGAGGGTTTTCATTTGGAGACCTTTTGCGGATCGCTTTGAATTATTGTCTCGTGTATAGAAAGACTGTGTGGCCTGTACACCGTGGTTCTTGGCAGGAGGGCTATGGGCGCGCTCTCCGTCCACTCTCATCTGGCCTCTGACCAAAAGATGGTTTGACGCCCTTTCCCGAATCGGACGACCCCGTGGGGTCGAATATAAACGTACGATCGCGGGGACGAATATAGCCGATTGTGGCACTTCGGTTGACAAAGCGCGAAAAGGCGTCTGTCGGTTCTGCCGTGGCTATAAAATTCTACTTGCTATAACTTTCCTTAGTCGAACAACCGGAGAAAGGTCATGTATTGAAAGACCAAGAAGTCCAGTCATGCAACATGACCCCATGAGTGAATTTTTGAAGAAATCTTCGACATTTCAGTCGCTATTGCTCGTATAGAGAAATTTTAATTTATGATTTTGATAGACAAACATGGAATCAAATTATTAAACGAGAGAATCGGAGGATGGAATATTTCACAGAGTAAACTCGTCAGTTGTGATTACATTTTTTTTTTTTTTTTTTTTTTTTTTTTTTTTTAACAAGCACCTACTACCTACGTTTTAAACAGCATGGTTCTAGGATTGGTTATACAGGGATACTTCCATAAGAGTAGTTCAATCTGAATTTGGACAATGTTTCATGCAAATATTACAGATTTTTACAACTAGCGAACGGCATTATTTCGATTTTTGACTGATTTTTCAACTTTGAAATTTTTGAAAACTTGATACATATTCATATAGGAAATATTACGCTGATTCCGAATATACCACTTGTTAGTATACTGAAAAAATTATTTCGCACAACAAATCGCAAAAAAAAACAGGCTATTTTGAAATTTTTGACTACATTTTTTGAAAATTTCAACCCGAAGATGTAATCCGATCATGCTGGCCAACGAACTTGAACTTTCGTTTTGTGTCCTTAACATTTTAAAATTTGTTTGAAGTTTCTAGCACAATTCTACGGACAGTTATCGTCTGGAATGACACATACATACATACATACATACATAAAAAATGCGTTAAACTTCAGAATATGATTCAGAATAGCCTGAAACGGATTTCTGCATAAAATTTTTTCAAAAATTCACATTCTACAAATTTTGAGGCGAGAGCAATAGCTTAATTTTCTTCAAAAATTCGCTAAAACTTATCTTGGGAAAATGTGATAGAGGTGTTGCCGGCCGCCGTGATGTTGTTCATAGTTGCTATAGCCGGGATTCGGCCCAAGGAGAAAGAAATAATTACAAAATCTTTGTAATAATGTAAACCAGTTTGTGACCATCATCAGATAAGTTACAAACTTTGCTCTCAAAGAGGACAGTGTCAAAAACAGGAGGTTTTATAAACTTCATGAAATCACTAGAGCCAACAAGCCAGGCTAGAGCCAAAACAATTTCATTTGTCATTTCATTACTCATTCAATAATGAGTAATGGATACCAAATGTTAAACATAAGTTTCTATTTATTGACATAGATATGTCTTTTGGCTGGGGGTCAAGGAATTTTTCGCGACACTTTTTTTTCCCGACCGACGCTTTTTTTCCCGACCGACACTTTTTTTCCCGACCGGCACATTTTCTATTGATTTTCACGTACAACCAAGGCGTTACTAGGGAAGAGTCGCTCCCATAGTTTTCAAAGTAGGAAAACCGTTCGCCACTTTTTGGAATGCTCTCATTTTACCACGACCTTTCATGACCTCTAAGCCATTGTAGTGTCAAGGAATGCTGATTTATTACTCTAAGTTATAAACTAATAATGTTATGTTACCATAATGAAATAATCTTGTGAAAAGAAGGCACTACATGGTTGTTATACAATTGAGCAGTAGGTACCAACTGGTAAGCAGTAGGTACTAGACATATCCATGATCTTTTATTTTTCCCTTCAAGGGATAAATTTATGTCTTTACTTTGGCACATAAACGAAATTTAGTTTATGTGCCATAGCAAAAACATAAAATGTCAATATTGACATGGATGTCTTTTGGCTGGGGGTCAAGGTTTTGACATGGATATGTCTTTTGACTGGGGGTCAACGAATTTTTCGCGACACTTTTTTTTCCCGACCGACACTTTTTTTCCCGACCGGCACACTTTCTATTGATTTTCACGTACAACCAAGGCGTTACTAGGGAAGAGTAACTCCCATAGTTTTCATATCTTATATACTAGACATATCCATGATCTTTTATTTTTCCCTTCAAGAGATAAATTTATGTCTTTACTTTGGCACATAAACGAAATTTAGTTTATGTGCCATAGCAAAAACATAAAATGTCAATATTGACATGGATGTCTTTTGGCTGGGGGTTTTGACATGGATATGTCTTTTGGCTGGGGGTCAAGGAATTTTTCGCGACACTTTTTTTTCCCGACCGACACTTTTTTTCCCGACCGGCACATTTTCTATTGATTTTCACGTACAACCAAGGCGTTACTAGGGAAGAGTAACTCCCATAGTTTTCATAGTAGGAAAATCGTTCGCCACTTTTTGGAATGCTCTCATTTCACCACGACATTTCATGACCTCTAAGCCATTGTAGTGTCAAGGAATGCTGATTTATTACTCTAAGTTGAAAACTAATAATGTTTTGTAACCATCATGGAATAATCTTGTGAAAAGAAGGCACTACATGGTTGGTATACAATTGAGTAGTAGGTACCAACTGGTAAGCAGTAGGTACTAGACATATCCATGATCTTTTGTTTTTCCCATCAAGGGAGAAATTAAAATGCTTGATTTCGAAAACACTGTCTCCTACAGAACAGCGACACTCCTCAGTTGAAAAAGAGGCAATAGTTGAAGCACTCAGAAAGTGGAGGCAGCGTTGATTGATTTGCAGAATTTTCTTCTCTGTTTTAACAATTGGTTTTTGTCATATATGCGTCTTATTTTTGGCCCTTTAAAATTGCTAACCAAAATATTGTTTCTCAATATTATTTCCCCAAATGACATTGTTTTGGCTTTAACCTGGCTTGTTGGCTCTAGCAATTTTATGGGGTTTATAAAACCAACTGTTTTTGACACTGTCCTCTTTGAGGGCAAAGCTTTAAACTTATCTGATGATGGTCACAGAACGGTGACCGAAACGTCATTACGGAGATTTTGTAATTATTTATTTATCCTTGGGCCGAATCCTGACTATATAGAACTATGGTTATCTTGGGAAAAGTATTCTAATACACACTAGTGTAGTTTTCTCGCTCGCTTCGCTCGCTCGGTGTGGGATGTATAGATGCGATGGGATATAGTCTATCCCGAGTCTGTAGGAAAAACCCTGTTGAACTCCGAAGTGTGTAGGGGATATTACTCGCTTAGATCGCTCGGGTTGGGATGTATATAGCAGGAATCAATTCTTTAGTTATTTTCTGCATATTTTTGGTGTCTTTTCGAAGGGGAAAATTCATTTACGAAAACCTGTCGGCCTACATGTTATCACGGATTCAGATGATATCTTTCACGAATTTAGTGGTAAAATAAACCATTATTTGGTTATCACTATACCATCGAGACCTCCCGCGATGTTTTTCAAGAGGTTCTAATACAAAGTTCAGAGTACGTACGTTTCAAAAGAATAGAAAGAGCGTTAGCTCGAAAACGAACGTTTTCGTATACATTTACGTTCACTACAATCGGGGAGCACTATTTCATGCCTCGAAACTTGAATAGGGCCAAATTGGAACTCCAATGAACATTTTAAGACCAACTCGAGCAAAAACCGTCAACATTTACTGGGTATAAAGGCGGAAACAAACAAAGCTAGAATTCATTTGTTTTTCTTTTTTCTGCATATTTTTTGTGATTTTCCGGGGAATACAGTATCTTTCGGCAATTTTGATGGTACCATCGTATTCTACGGGTTCAGTAACGGAACTTTGTCACTACGATACGAAGTGCTCTCGATCAAATTTTAATGTGACAGCCAATAGGAGATCGAGCGCTCGGTCAAAAAACATGTATTATAAGGGGGTCCTACTCCCTTTTCGCCCTGCAGCCCATGGTTCGGGTGGGATTAGAAAATTTTAAAATTTCTTTGATTTCTTTCGCTGTTTATAATAATGTTCCAATTCTTTCTCAACAACTAAAATTGGAAGCCCCTTCCACTTTTTATGGGATATTCCAGTTTCTCATACATTCAAATTTACAAGTCTTCAGTTGTTTTAATTTTCAATTCGTTTCAAAATATTTCCTAGTGACTGATCTCATATCCTCCATATCGTTTTGACCTGTAACGGCAAATACCCGTCTACCCCGCTACGCTGTCTACCTTAATTTAGGAGAACACCCAATCAACCCTCCGGGTGTTGGGAAAGTGAAACAAAACTTACCTACCATTAGGCAATCGCATTTGGAGAGTTTTAAAATAACCTTCGAAGAATCGTATCCACATAGCCACTCATTCGTAGAACGCAGGCTTTATGTACAATTCACCGGATGGTGGCCGTGAACAAATAATGGAATTCCATAGGACCTCTGTCACCGATCGTTATGAACTTCTGAGCATCGTCTGCCTGAAGCTTTGCATAATGTATACGGAAATTTCTCGAATACCTTAATTACTTATCACTCTACATTTTCATGTTGATCATCACCTTATACATAGGTAACTAATTTCTCTGATGTGTCTATAAATAATTGTCACTATTTTAAAACTTTTCAAAAATGTAAACAATTTTTACCGGTCTGTCTGGTGAACTTTGAGTTTGCTATTTCCACCAACGAACAACTGACAATTAACATTGTGACTTTTACGTTGCGAGATATGTTGATTCGGAAACTAAAATATATGCGAAAAACTTCGATTGTCGCTTTTCCCGACAAACTACTTGATTGACATGTTTACCGAATTCGGCACAAAAAACACATATTGGTCTATTATCTGAAATTTCGGTACTACTATCAATCCGCAACTGGTCTGGGAAAGAGAGAGAGAGAGAGAAATATAGATTGATCGAGGGAGAAAGTCTCATTCATTTCATTCATTGTTGATTGATGATTCATTGATTAATTTGTTTTAGTTATTTAAAAAACTCTTGTTAATAAAGTACAACGGAATTATAATTACAGTCTACAACAGAATTATAAATTCCCAGTAAATAAATATTTTCACTTACTGATGAATAAGTATGAGGTTATTCTCGTTGTTTAAAATAATATGTATCTGTGAAATTGGGCAGGCCTTCTACTCAATTAGTAGTACCCATTAGCTGTAATTTTGGATACTGCTCCTTTGAAAGTGAAAATTTGGAAGATAGCCTTGAAAGATAGAGAAATTAATCAAAACCTCCTGTAACAACGATTCGACTCGTTTGACCAATTATTTTGGTTTATTGATTTCAATAATGAACATTTGTATTCGACCAAGAAAAGCAAAAATGTTAACCCCCCCCCCCAAATTTGTTGGTTTACATTTTACGTTTCCAGATGTTTAGAATAAAAAAATCGAATTACAATAAAAAAAATCCGTTCGTTCGTCGTCCAGAGTTTTACTCCAAAATCACTTGAACAAACTATATGAAACATGTGTTAAAAATCATATTTGGGGTCTGGATGGTCCTAAATGCTCGGCATCAGTTTGTATCAAGCCTAAAGGGTTGTATTTAAGTGCTAAACGTGCTAGATTGCTCGTCAATGATAAATATAATCCCTAACAATCGATTAAAACCATCGTCAACGCTGTAGTTGAACGGTGCGTTTTCCCATAGGGCTTGAAATTCGATAAAAGAACTTCGGATTTCTAGGCACGAGACCAAAGAAAAATCATGCGCTGCTATCGAATCTATTGATTTGCCAATCCATCTCTAAATTTCATCAATGATCGCTAGATAGTGGGACCGGAAGACATATAAATTGTCTTGTAAATATTAGCTGATATAATTCTAATGGAATTATCAGGTTATATAGTTCCAATTGAATTTATTCTAATTTTGCGAAATCGAGTTAGTTATTAATTATTGTCTGTGCGGATGTGATAATGAAGCATTGGTGGGTATTTATTTCATCTCCTAAATTTATTGCTTCCGAGCCTACCTACGTGTAGCGGAAGCATTGATTTCACTTTTGAAAGATGGAGAAGTTTTAATCTCCAAAAAACAAACGGTTGTGGTTTTTTACAGTGGTTTATAGCTGCTTTTATGTAATGATCAACTTACTATTTTACTAACCTCTTTGAAGTGGTATTACGTCGTCAAGGTATGACTTTGAAATTATGAAGTAAAATTAAATTATCTAGTCAAGGTAGTTGGGTCATTCTCATTTCATTTGCCGCTTTGGGTCGTTTGAGAACCTCAGTGACGTGAAATATGAAAGTGCTCGAAAATGAGGTTAGATCGGCAAATACTACTGTCTGTACATTGCAGATTTGTGTTCCATAGATGAACAGTGAGTTTTTCTTGATGTTCTATTTTATATATTTTTTACCCATCCTTGGTCACACTCCTGAGAGGTAACACTCATGAGAATTTCCAGTAAAAATGGCGTCACACAGGATGATGAAGTGGCAAAACTCAGGGATGGCTACTGTTTGAAACCTGTCACCAAGCAGTATGGTTCTTGAAATCAGATTATTTTGTTTACGCACTAACAACACTCGTAATTAGTGTACCTAACACTCATGATTGAAAATAAAAATACTCCTCATTCTTCACTGTAAAAACTGCTGCAACTCCAAGCACTCCACTGCAGTCTCACATCTTCAACTGGACAATATAACCCTCACATCTGACTGTTTCCCTCCATTTTCCATCGGTCTTCTTGATCGCAAAAATGGTAACACTCCTGTGGTCCCATTGAGAAGAGATATGGGGGACTGACTGAAAAACTAGTTCTTCACGGGTTGGGAAAAATCTTAAAAATTTAAATCCTTACCGTCAACTCATACAACTTTGTGCCAGTTTTTTGGTTTTTTGAGTGGCAGAACTTTATTTGTAGTCGTATTTCGTTGAAATGTTAACCCAAGATACTTACACATCTCAGTGATCAAATGTCGCTAAGGAAAAAATTCCATCTGTTCAGCGAATAGAAGGGGAACTATTTATTCGTGGCACATTCATTACCCCAGGAAGGTGCAACTTTGAGCCACTCATCTTTTTTAGCCTATAATGAAATGAAAAACCTAATGTGACTCATTGTGGCGGTCTGAATCTTGTTAATCAGCATGTTGACTTTGCAACGTAATACAAAAAAAAAATTTGCCCTCGGAATTTTGAGTGTTTTTTGGATTTTTTAAACAAGATGAATATAAAAATCAATGCAAGGCAATTTTCTGTTCGTTTTTATCATAAAATCTTAACAATTCATACAAAAATATCCCAACAAATCTTCAACTCGTCCAGCCGTCTTTTTCCGATTCTGAGCACCCATTTTCTGTAAAAGTACAACGAGAAAGCCTTAAATTTTATTGCAGAAATAATAAAAAACGGTGGCACAAAGTTGTACCCCTAAGTTCCCGTTTCTAACATATCTGGTCATATCATAGAAACAAACAAACTTTTGATAACAGCAAATACTGTAATTGGTAGCTGACAGTATATCGATGAAAATATGAACTTACTAGACTATTCAGAAATCCGCAGCATACTCATCCAAAGGAGACTCCCAGCACAAACTGAACAATTCCCTTTTAGTGGACTAAAGAAAGAGCTACCTTGCCGGCACTGAAATCCACAGGGAAGACTTGTGGAAGCGTTGGCATCCTTTTCTACCATCCCGCTGCTCGTGGGAATTTTCTCGAACTAATAACTTCAAGTTTGTTACCGTTAGAGAGCATAAGGTTCAAAAAACAAGATTGGCACAATGTTGAACGGGGTGCACAAAGTTGTATGAGTTGACGGTACTCTAAATAAAGAGGAACCAACCTACTGCAGCTAGTAACCCTGCCCAGTTCTAAATTTTGATTGTTTCGTAACTACCTAACTTCTACGTACATGTTAGGGACGGTAACACTCATGAGTTACCAGGATTTCAGGTTTCATTCGTCATCACTGAGTATTGGTTAAAGGGGATTTTGGAGAGTCAAATTATTTCTTCGTTGATCTCCCAAATTATACTACCCTTTTTCCCCAAAATCGCTGGTTTTGGTCAAAAATTGTAAGAAGTCGTCGTCAGGGACATAAAAGCGGCGAATGAAATGAGCATGACACACTTACCTACTTTGGTTCTTATTGTAAGCTTAGTTAATTGAATGCAGTGCTTGCTGGAATTTAAGAAACTTATTCCAACTCAGTTCGTATTGGATACTGTAGTTTTTAGTAGCGTAATCAGGGACTTATGGATAGAAGCGCTTTTAGGAAAGAGCTGTTCATATATTCATTATTTATTTATTTAATAAGGCAAATATCTCTGGCCAACACAAAGTAGGTATTTTCTTGTCACAACCTCTACTTTCAAATAACAATGTTTGTTAAAAATACGTGGGTATCGCTCATTCCATCATGTTTGTATTTGTCTAAAGGCAGCACCCAAGGAAAGTAAACCCAACAGAAGCCTGGAAAATTGTGGTCGTTCACGCGAAAATAAACTCGGGTTATTTAAAAAGCGGAAGTTTAAAGTAAGGCCATCGATTTAAAGGAAGAACCTTTGCAGCATAGAACCGCAAGTAAACAAATATAAATCGTGAATAAGGTTGGTAGAAAATAATAAAATCTGTGTCAAGAGGAAACTAGCCAGATTTTATTTGCCTCTCAATAAGTGAAGGCTTAATCTAGGGTGACAGTACATTCAGGTCAGTTTCCGTGGAGAAATGAATAGTACAGTGGAACCTGGATAATTCGAACTTCTGTAATTCGAAATCTTCTTCACTTGGAATATTTCTCTTGGTCCCTAGCATTTTATATTAAAACAATGCTAACAAATCGTGGATAATTCGAATTTTATTTTGGATAATTAGAATTTTCGGCGTGCTATAATTACGGTATTTAAATTTTAAGCTGCGACTCAAAATAATTGTAAATTTATCGGGAAATACGTTTTAGTAACGATATTCGGCCAAAGGTTTGCGTTAGACCAAATGCATGCAAGTCAGTGCCATCGTACTTCGTCAGCGAAGAAGTACCGGTGCCGATTGCAGCTGACGCCATGAACCACGTACAAGAACTTGGACGCTGTTTTTGAAAGCCGAATTAATGTAACTGATTTATACTTCAACTCTTTGAATGCGTTGGAATCTTTTATAATGGCCGAGAGACTTAATTCAAGGAAACAGACCAAAATATCATCCTTTTTTGAAAAACAATAGATTGTTTTTTATGGTTGCAGTTAAATACAGTACCATTCCAGGTGTCTTTATATTTATTGTTCAATATTCTGTTGGTCAAGACGATATTCAATGTAACTGTATGTACTTTACCTCGTACTTATGTATTTCGTACTGTAGTTTGTTAAAATTTAATTCGAAGTTTTTGACTGGTCCCTTGAGATTCGAATTATCCAAGTTTCACTGTAATTGATTTCCAGATTAAATTCAACATTTTCCGACTTGAATCCAACAATTTCCAAATAGAATTCAACACTACATTGAATTTGAAAAATCGAAAAAAGAACCTCATTATGAGTTTTGGTAAACTATTTATTCTTTCTTGGGACATTTTTGATCGTTCGCCACCATTTTTGATTTTTCAGACCGTTGCTAAGTTCAGATCATAAAGTCTGAAAAATGTGGATTTCCCAAATAGAATTCAATATTTTCCAAATAGGTCCAAATTAGTAATATGAATAATAATTAATTAGTGCTTAGTGCTATAATTAGTGCTTGGGTCTTGATGTTTGTTAAGGAGAAATTATAAAATTATTTATTAAATGATAATAATTATTATTATTATTAAATAATTATTAAATTTATTCTTCCTGAAGGGTGGAGTTCTGTTGCTGTTCAATTCGTATAACTTAAGTTGGACTGATACAGACGTTTACCACCACTCATATCAGCTGTTCAATGACCCCGGTAACCGTGAAAAGCGGACAAACATACAGACAGAGAAAAATTGAGAAAACGGAAAAGAAACGCAAACTTTCATGATTCTAATCAACGTACAGAAAGACATACATACGACTTTATTAATATAGATATAGTGTGTATAGTAAGCTTGAATTTTTTTTTTTTTTTTTTTTTTTTTTTTTTTTTTTTCGTAGCTGAGCAGTTCTGGAAAGAACTAACTTTGTACGGTATTCAAACATGACTCGGTTTTAAGTAATCCACAGTTATTGCCAAGTTTATACACTATCGAGAACAAACTAAGGAGCAATGTGAGAACATACTAGTTTTCCCGATGGGCTTCACAATTATTGCTTATCGATAAAAGGAAGGAGGTTGCGTGGTAGAATTTGTTGACGTCACATTTCGTTCGGTACACACTCGAGACGTTTGTATACTGAACGTAGTTTGCCGCCTTTACAAGTCTCGAGGATTCGATTAGCGGAGGCCGAATGCCACCGTAGACTACCTACTCCTAAAACTCTTGTCACTACCTAGCAATTCACAACTACGAATCGATGATTAAGTGGTGATACGTTTAACTCTAATCCGGTGTTAATGGACACGCCCTCTCAATCTAGGAACCCTTCTCGAATCCTGAATTCCAACGAATTGAACAGCAACAGAACTCCACCCTTCAGGAAGAATAATTTCTCCTTAACAAACATCAAGACCCAAGCACTTTCATATTACTAATTTGGACCTATTTGGAAAATATTGAATTCTATTTGGGAAATCTACATTTTTCAGACTTTATGATCTGAACTTAGGAACGATCTGAAAAATCAAAAATGGTGGCGAACGATCAAAAATGTCTCAAGAAAGAATAAATAGTTTACCAAAACTCATAATGAGGTTCTTTTTTCGATTTTTCAAATTCAATGTAGTGTTGAATTCTATTTGGAAATGTTGAATTCTATTTGGAAATTGTTGGATTCAATTCGGAAAATGTTGAATTTAATCTGGAAATCAATTACAGTGAAACTTGGATAATTCGAACCTCAAGGGACCAGTCAAAAACGGGGTGTAGACATAGACGGGATCATTTAAGAATGATTAATTTTACACATTATTAGTTCATAATGGTTACTTAGCTATATTAGTTTATAACTGAGCGTAATAAATCAGCTTTCCTTGACACTACAGAGGCTTAGGGATTATGAGATGCTGTGATAAAATGAGAGCATTCCAAAAAGTGGCTAACGGTTTTCCTGTTCTGAAAACTAAGGAAGTTACACTTCCCTAGTAACGCATTGGTTGTACGTGAATCAATAGAAAACCCCACCGTGACGTGACGCTCGTGACGTGACGAAAACAAAATAATGGAAACGTCCTGTTAATCATTAAACAGTCAGATCACGATTTTAATAACGATTAACGTTTGTTTCGCCAAAATTTTGTGACACCATAGTCACGTGACGCTCGCAACCAACATAGTAACGTGATATAATTTCGATGGTGCAATTTCGATCGTGATGTGACGCTCAAAAACAGCACCGTAACGTGACGCTCGTGGCATGACGAAAACAAATGGAAACGTCCTGTTAATCATTATTAAATGATAATAATGTGAAGATATTATAAAGCATAAAGTGTATTGATATATGTTAAGAAACAGTGAAATGAAGTTGCATCCTATACATAGTATCTCGTTTGATAATATCACAGCTAATTGCATCCGCACTTGAATAGAAAATAAAACAGGTTTTGTGCTGCAGAATATAAGTATGTGGCCCGTAACATCTCTATTGGTAAGCAGTTATTGTGACACTGTTCGTGATACTGTTTAAGCTTCGGGAATATTACGTAGACGCATTTGCGTTGTTGAGACAAACGTAGTTTACACAGAACCAACTAGTCTAATTTCCCTAAACTCCTACTTGAGTGAGGAGCTTATAAGAAAAAGGGGCTCAATTATGTAATTAGATTTAGCCTTCAAAATAAGGAATTTTCAACAGGAAAAACGCAACTTAGCAGTACAAAAAGGCTCTATTTTGATAGGGGTGCAAAGCTGAGAGGAAGGTTTCAAATGGAAAAGTTCTAGTCATGCAGCATGATCGTATGAGCGAATTTTCATAAACGGTCGTATTACATTTATGTTAAATTCTGTTGAAATGAAGGCACTTTGGGGACAAATACAAATTTCATTATACATTTTATAGAAAATTAACTTTTTGTCCGAAATATTCCAATGAACAAACGATTTTGTGGATTTTTACGATTTTTTCAAGTGTTCCTATCGATTTTTAGCTTATTTTAATGAAATTTAAGTACATTTTTCAGTACAATTTTGTGCTTAAATTTTTAAATGTCCTAGTTCATGTTCGATTAATTTTTTTCGAGTAGCATTCTGCTAAAAAAAATAGAAATTTGTTAATTTTTAGCGGTTTTTTGCCTTTTTTAGTGATTTTTTAAGTACATTTTTTGAAATTTGACCAATTTAATGTGCTCAAAAAGTGTTGTCCCACGAACTCATCCTTTCTTTTGAAATGCTTGATTTTTTGGCGAAAGAACGAAGTTTTTATCTCAATTCTATCGAGAGTTATCGTCTGGAATGACACATATATATATATATATATATATATATATATATATATATATATATATATATATATATATATATATATATATATATATATACATACATATATATACATATAAAAAAGCGTTAAAATCCAGGAATAATTTCAGAATGCCTCAAAACAGATTTCGATGAAGAAAATTTTTGAAAATTTTTAGTTTAAAATTTTTGGAGCCATTGCAATAGCTTTATTTTCTAAGAAAATTCGCTAAAAGTAAGAGAAATAATGTCAAAATATTATATTCCTTCGTTAAGATGTATATATAAAGCATAAAGTGTATAGGTATATGCTAGAAAACAGTGAGATGAAGCTGCATCCTGTAATATCTCGTTTGATAATATCACAGCTAATTGCATCCGCACTTGAACAGAAAATAAAACAGTTTTTGTGCTGCAGAATATGTGTCCCGTAACATCTCTATTGGTAAGCAGTTATTGGGGAGCTCAAACGTGAAAACAGTGAAACAGTGTGCGCTAGAAAACAGTGAAATGAAGTTGCATCCTGTAGTATCTCATTTGATAATATCACAGCTAATTGTATCCGCACTTGAACAGAAAATAAAACAGTTTTTATGATGCAGAATATAAGTATGTGTCCCGTAACATCTCTATTGGTAAGCAGTTATTGTGCGAGCTCACGCGTGAAAAGGGGGATTTGGAGAATGGGATCGCTTGCCCGAAAGCGCGTTGGGCGTGAATTCGAAGATAATGGGGGCCGGGGGCCGGCTCGGGTTCCTCCGGGAGAAGGAAAATCGCCGAGCTAAGGGATTATACGACGTGGCCGCATTATGCATACTATACTAGCTCCAAACGGATCGATGAAGCTCCGAACTGGATCCTGTATTCGTTCGGATAGGTAGATAGATAGAGTTTATTCTATAAGGACACAATGCATGCTTATGTTGGTAGTACAAATTCAGAAATGATGTCAACAATCGGGAATGGGGTCGGAACTAATAAAGCGCCGCTATCGCCGAGCTTTCGAAAAATATATTTTCTTCATCAGGGCCTAAAACCAATGAGGAAGAGTTTCAGCATGACATTGCAACAACATATTAAAATAAAACTAGTCAACAACCAACAAGCATAAAATTCAAATCACAGAATAGGTAGGTAATCTTAATTCCCCTCCAACTGAGGCTCAATACCATAATGTCAAGAAAATACAACACTCATTAGACAACAACAACAACTCACTCAAGGGCTCCTAGTGCTGATGAGTACCGCCACCCCTCGTCCTCACAGTCGTTACAGAAGAAGAAAACCAAAGAAAGAATAATCTAGGCCAAAAGAAAACAACAATATCTAGTTACAATAAATACTCAACAAAAAAACCAACTAAGTACTGATAGAATGCTTTACAATATATATATATATATATATATATATATATACTCGGCGCTTAGCGGATCTTTTCTCTTTTGTACTGCGTAGAAAACGAGGATAATTTGCTATGCAATTCTTGAATTCAAAAAATTGAGTCGTTTTTTTCTCTTTTGTACATTTTTATTCGTTCATTTTACATTAATTAAAAATGGATATCAAAAAATTTGGATATAAAAAAATTTTCAACTGGCTGGCCCACGCTGCGCATGAACGTGCTGCTTGGAGGTGCTAGGTTTTCGTCACGGACGTTACAAAAAAAGTTGTTGGGGGTCGGCCTAAGAATTGCATAGCAATTAATATGCTTTCCCTAATACCAGAGCCTAATATCACAGTAGGTAACAAACCAAAACTCTTTGGTACCTTGGAGGGGAATGAAGATTACCTACCTACCTATTCTGTGATTTGAATTGTATGCTTGTTGGTTGTTGACTAGTTTTACTTTAAAATGTTAATATGTTGTTGTAATGTCATGCTGAGACTCTTCTTCATTGGTTTTAGGCCCTGATGAAGAAAATATATTTTTCGAAAGCTCGGCGATAGAGGCGCTTTATTAGTTCCGACCCCATTCCCGATTGTTGACATCATTACTCATAGTGGGTCGATCTCAACATCATTTAGCAAATTCAGAACTTCAGATATTTGCCTAGCTTACATTCCCAATAGTAGGCTTACTGTTGTATAAGATCTTGGCAATTTGCCCATATTTCAGCCGTACGGGTTAAGCGTTGCAATGAACCGTTTCTCATGCGATTAGCGAAGTTAAGCATTGACAATGTATATTTGGAAGTTATAAAATACAAAAATAAAGGCAAGTACTTCAGAATATATCAAAATAAAAGCGCACTTGGGTCTAGTCCACAGGTCCGGCTTCCACACCGAACTGGTGTATGAAGTCTCCAAGAAGACTCATAGGGGGCCGAGCGTGGTGAGTACTTGGATGGGTGACCACCCAGGTCCTGATCAGACGTCCAAGTAATTTTCACGTTTCTGTACGGCTAACCCCTCTCCACTCAAGGGGGCGAGGCAATGAGTAGCTTTAAGCAAAATCATCAGAACAAATTCTGATCCTCCTTGGAGGACAGCTGATGACGTCCGCAACGCCCGAGGCAGTCGGGCGTAAAGCTCCAACCTGAAATGGTAGTTTACTTTCTCACTCTAAAAGGATTGAGGGGAGGGTAAATTGGTTGGTTCCCTGTGTGTGTCCGACCCTTGTGACACCCAACATACCTGTTATAGGTAAGATTTCCAGATCGAGAATGGGTAATGAATCAACCCCAACTCACTCTATTGGATGTTTGGGGAAGGTAGATCAGCTGTTTCTGAGTGTCTCAACTCACTCAAGTAGGAGTTTGGGGAAATTAGACTAGTTGGTTCTGTGTAAACTACGTTTGTCACAACAACGCATAAGCATCTACATAATATTCCCGAAGCTCAAACAGTATCACGATACGGGTCTAGAATGTTCCTATCTTAATAAAAGTAGATAATTCTATAGTACGTTATTGTTTTAAATTGTACATAGATGCTGTTTAACATAGTGTCGCATTCCACTGCCTCCTTTTCCACAAGACATGATAAAATTTGCTTTTTGTTGTTTGGTCTAGTACAGCCATACTCAACCTGCGGCCCACCAAGCTTTACTGTGTGGCCCTCATAAGCTAGGGTCACTTTTTGTCCGATAGAATGAAATTTACCTACCTCTACCCGTTTCCTCCTCTATTTAGTCATTTTATAATCCTTCAGTTTTCGGTTCTGTTTCACTCCTATTTTAACTTACCGAACTGACTCAATTCATTTTTGACGAAATGAATACCTAAGATAACCCACGTTAAAAGCGGAGACACTGATCTATCTCACATAGTTAAAAACCTGTCACAATATCAAAAATCACATTAATTTTGTATTACTTTGATTTTTGTAATATTGATTTTGTAAATATACTTCTTTTTTTTAAATGTATTTTACAGTTCTATTGTACCTTGACTAAGGTATTCGTATTACAAAGATTTGTAATACCTGCTTTGTGAACTGTGGCCCGCTTAAACTACAAAACACACAGATGTGGCCCGTGAGACAAAAAGGTTGAGTAAGGCTGGTCTAGTATATCGTTGAGCTATTCTCATATGACTATCCAGCGCTCAGTGTATAACGTAAATAATTAATTATTGACAGAGTATTGACAGCGTTAATCTCGTTCTTGGTGCAATTACATTCCCTGCTACTACGTACCTACCTTGCGGTACCTATATATTGGATTACGCTGTGAATCTCATTCATCTCACTCATCATTTGTGGATTCTTATGGAATTGCAAAAGTAACTGGTATGTGAACGATTATGGTAGATATACAAAATCAGGATATTCCAGAGCTATATCCATACAGGATGTTCCGGAATACGATATTCTTCTCTTCAGGAATAGATTCTACTATTAATTCCTACCAAAAGGTTCTGCGATTTTGGTTTTTCAAATGTGGTCGTGCAAGGGAAAAGGGAGCTCAACTTCCCAGAGGTTAAATCTGAGTTTATATTTTATTTATCTTCACATTATGCTGAGAAATCTTTTTTTTTTTAACATTTTCCAGTCGAACTTTTTGGTTTATCAAAGTTTGAAAACAGGAGCCTGCAAATTTTCAATAGGTTTATGCAGATTATCAGTAGACTTGCAAAACTGCAGCTTTTCGCAATTATAAATACAATGGAGAATGTAGAAAATTCAAGTTTCGATGATTATAGGGGAAAGAGAGGTAGTTTTGGGACCCAAAAAGAAATTACAAAATGAAAGTCATATTTTGACCCAATCTTCGTTTTTTCATTCTCCTGAAAATAAAATAAAATGAAATGAATAAATAAAAAGCCTTGGCAAGTTGAGCTTCTTTTTCCCATGCACGGTCTCAAATAAGTATGTTTTGAAGGATAGGGAAGGGTTTGACATTTCACACCAGAAATTACAGAATTCACCTCCCTTTTTATCACGGGATCAAGTTTTATTCTCTTCTAGTCTTGATACAGTAATGTGAAATTTCACCAATTTTATTCCATCAACTGAAAAGTCTCAAAGATAGCTTCCGAAAAAGTTGCCATAAGAAGGATATCAGATGATTGGAAGTAAACAAAATCGCGGTTCATAAAAAGCTGAATGACGTCATAGGGAAAACGATCTGCGATGAATCCGCCTGAAGGGAAACCACAGCACCTTCCACTATGATGTAAATTCAGTTTGTTTCTATTGGTTTTTATCTAAAACACTTGGAGTTTCGAGCTGAAAATTCACAGTCGGGGGTTTTAAAGGGCACGGAATCCGATTCTTAAACCAAAAATGAGTCAACTTGAGTTTCCCATTGGAAATATCTCAGTCTTGATTGACCAAGGAAGAAAACGCCTGATAGCTGCACATTGTGCACAAACTAGGTTTTAACGTCGCTATCACATTCCCCTACTGCTTTAATGATGACTGACTTGGTGCTGCAGGCTCTGCCCCTTCTCGCAAATCCGTTAGGCATTTGGAGTCTGTCCAGTGAGAATTGAAGTATGTGGATCGAGAATATTTTATCAACGATATTTTGAGATTTTTGATTGATTGAGGTATCAATAATTGAGATTGATCATAGATTGGTTGGCTGTCCTCAATATGCCAACAGTCCATCAATCACCACTACTTCTATTACGTTCGCAAACATTCACGCAAGGGAAGTGAACACTACTATCATCAATGCGGTCACCGCGCCCTCAGTAATGACAACTTCCACGACCGCCGCGTCACCTTGGGAAGAGGCGATTCAGCCTCAACGTTCGGCCCACATGATAATCTCGTCCAGCGTTTGACCCTCTGCGTCCGTTTCGCGAGACTAATGGGAATGAATGCGATCCTGTTAAACTTGAAGCCGACGCGCCCTATCAGTTCATTTGTCAAAACCAACATCAGTAACCTCTAGAAAGCTATGAGGGTCGTCAACCGCCCCACTCTGTGCCTGCCTAACCTACCAGCAAAAACGAGTTTTGGTGACCTTATGTGAGGAAAATTGTATAATTTTCTGAGAAGGTCTGAGAAGAAAGTTGTATAATTGTTTTGTAAATACCAACTGATATATGTATATCTTTGTAATACTAGACTAAATTTGGGGAAAAAAACAGCAGAATATACCATGAATTTAGATACTTTTACATTCATTCTCTTATCATTGTTTATCTTGTGAGCAGTTTGTAGGGAATGGTACTTACTAGGATCAAAGAATCAGAGATAAGCGGTTATGCTTCACTAAATATTCTGATAGTTTCGCAAGGCACATCTGGGCTGCAAACTTTGCCTGAAAATTGCATAGCTTGAGATTAAACATGGAATAACTGAATTCTTAGGAATCCTAGAAAAAGCGTGCTGACCTCGACTACAAAAGCTGTCTAAAGCTTGCGAAAACCTCAAATTTTTGTGCGACTTGAATGAGAAATTGCATAAGTTGTTTTCGTCTTGAGAGATATTATTCTGCACCTACCCTTGAATCTAATATACTCGTAGTAGTACTACTTCACGTCAATCGAGTGTAATAATTCAAGAGCGTAACCGATGAATTCACATCTTCGTAACCTTGGTGCAATTATAAACTTATGTTAGCTGATCAGGGAGATCCAGAGAATATATACGCAGTTGAGTTGTGATTCAGAAAATGCATTTCATTTCTATTTTATTATTAGTAGAATTTTACATAGAACATACATTACTGGGTTACATTATTGTGATTTTTACCGTGTATTTATCGGCTAAACATTATTATTGATGGACTTAGACGTCAAAAGTGTTCATTTTTACAGTTTTCAATGTCAAAAACAACTTTGAAGTTAGCCAAGAAGATTTTATAAATTCAGGGGGAGGAGAGAAAATACGAATTTTACCCACTTCGGTGTGAGAAAAATCTTCAAGAGAGAAAAACTAGATCTACGCCAAAGTAAGCAAAAGAGGGGTTTTCAAGCAATGTGCTTATTAGGTCTTATTTATACAGAGGAAACTAGTTCCACGCGCAGTGATTTTAGTTTATCTCTGTTGTGAATCGAGCTTTGAGAAAATTGTTCGTGTTCAGATTAACTAACTTTAGTAAGATAAAACTTGATCCCGTGATAAGAAGCGAGGTGAATTCTGTAATTTCTGGTGTGAAATGTCAAACCCCTCCCTATCCTTCAAAACATACTTATTTGAAACCAAGGCTTTTTTTTTAGGAGAACGAAAAAACGAAGATTGTGTCAAAAGATAACTTTTATTTTGTAATATCTTTTTGGGTCCCAAAACTACCTCTCTTTCCCCAATAATCATCAAACCTAATTTGAATTTTCTACATTCTCCATTGTATTTATAATTGCGGAATATTGCAGTTTTGCAAGTATGCTGAAAATCTGCTGAAACCTGTTGAAAATTTTCAGACCCGCTTTTAACATGGAATCATGTTTTAGCGATGGATCCCCCGCCGAAAAGTGAGCTTACAACCGAGTCGTTGCTAGGGATATGATACTTCGTCGTTTTTCATCCCACAAAATTCGTTGACCATTCGTTCGAAAGCTCTCGATTTATCCAACCATACTATATTAACTACTGCGAAGTGCGTGGCCAACAAGCTGAGTTATGAGCATGGTTATATGAATAATTGTTTACACACAGGTGATCATTCTCAATTATTGATATTGTGAACATGATTGCAACCGCTTGTTAAATTCTGATGATTTCATTGAGCTGGTGTTTCGATTATGTGATTCATAGCAGGTGATCCGAATATTGCGAGAACGGTTAGATTTGTGAAGCGGTGGTTAAATTATTTTAATAGGTAATTTCTATACTTTACACTATATGAAGCTGTATATTTCGTATGTAGCCTCTTTAGCCTCTTTCTATAATAAAGTGAATGTTTACTCGCGAGTTTCTATTAGGAGATCATCATCTCACAAGAGCTCAATAGTCGTGATCATTTATATAATAAAGTGAATGTTTACTCGCGAGTTTCTATTAGGAGATCATCATCTCACAAGAGCTCAATCGTCGTGATCATTTCTATAATAAAGTGAGAGCGAGGAGCTAAAACATGATTCCATGTTTTTTACATTTTAGCAGTCAGGCTCAAAGTAATAACATCCGGGGGGGTCCAGGGGCGGAGCCCCCCTGGCGGGGTCAAGGGGCGGAGCCCCTTGCGAGGCCCGAAGGGCGGAGTTTTCTTGATATCAATAAAAAGATTTTGTTCAGCATAATGTGGAGAAAAATAAAAAAACATAAACTCAGATTTAACAACTGGCAAGTTGAGCTCACTTTTCCCTTGCAAGGTCACATTTGAAAAATCGCAGAACCTTTTGGTAGGAATTAACAGTAGAATCGCTTCTTGAAGAGAAGAAGATCGTGTTCCGGAACATCCTGTATGGACCATAGCTCTGTAATATCCTGGTTTTGTCTATCCATCATAATCGTTCACATACTAGTTGCTTTTGCAATTCCATAAGAATCCACAAATGATAGATTCACAGCGTAATCCAATATTTAGATACCGCAAGATACGTAGTCGCAGGGAATGTAATTTTTGCACCAAGAACGAGTTTAACGCTGTCAACACTCTGTCAAAAATTAATTATTTAAGTTATACACTGAGCGCTAGATAGTCACATGAGAATAGCTCAACGATATAATAGACCAAACTACAAAAAGCAAATTTTATCGTAGCTTGTGAACAAGGAGGCAGTGGAATGCGACACTATGTTAGGTAAACAGCATCTATGTACAATAATTTAAAACAATAACGTACTATAGAAAATTATCTACTTTTATTAAGATGGGAACAATTTAGACCAGTATCGTGATACTGTTTAAGCTTCGGGAATATTCCGCTAGTGAATCTTGATAATATGTAAAGTGTACCACTCTATAAGCTTACAGTGTAATATACATACAGGGTGTGCTAACAGATAACACTGATAATGATCGGCAAAGCCTGGGTCTAAGTTGACCAGAAGACGGAAAAGATCGAATCGGTCTTGGTGACATGGGAATTCGGTTGTTACTTACAGATAGCGGAGATAGTAGCGACGAGTGATCCGAGCGGAGCGAAGATGCGAAAGCAGAGCGTCGAAAGGTCAAGGGCAGATTAATAAAAACATATACTAATAATAAGCACTTATCAAAATATGAGGAAAACAACTACAGAACTCGGAGTCTCCTGGCTCCAACAACGATCTTCATTAATATTCGTCTTCTCCGTTGAAATGGGTTTCCACAACTTTGAGTCGAGTGATTTAGTTCATTTTAACCCTGGAATGTCCCGGCTAAATTTCCAGCACTCAACTCCCCGGTGGGGTGTGTCAAACCCCAACTTTGAAAAATGTTAGAAAATTCAAAAATAAGTTACACTTGAATCAAATCTTATTTTTATTCTGTTATCAAGAGTGTAAAGAAACATGAAGTAAGTAGATACCTAAGCTCATGAAAAAAGTAATAGTAAAGCAAACCTCACGCTCTGAAGAAAAAAAATAATAGCAGAAAGATACCTCATTGTAACAAAATTTCAATATAAAATTAGCACATTTTCATTTAAAAACAAAAATAAATAAAATCTACAAAACAATTTTCTGAGATTAGTTTGATACCACTTACAAAACCCTAGAACTAGAATGAAAAGGTAACATAATATTGGCACCAAGCAAAAGGATCAAATTCTCAACACTTTGAACATCTATGGTGTTCACAGAAGGAACAACGAACTAGTTTCTCCAAAACTGTTACTTTTGACGCTTCTTCATCGGAGGCAACTTCTTGTAACTCGACATTATCTCCCGTGTTTGAATTTTCTCCGCCAAAATATACATCTTCTTCCTCCAACTGTTCCAAAATGGATCTAATGTCTTCAGGATCCGAAAACTTGCGTTTTTCAGCCATTTCTAACGATGAGCCAAAAACAAAACTGTGGGAACGCCCTCAAAAATAACACTTGTTAAAGAGAAAATCACTAGCGGTTAACTCCCCGGTGAGGTTTGTCAAACCCCAGGCACAAGAAAGTAGGTACTACACTACACAGAAGTCTTGAACTTACTAAACTGGAAAAAGGCTGAAGCCTTTAGGGAAGAAGTGAGGGGTGATATAGAAGGGGGCGAGAAGAGCCAGACGTGCGGGATTCAACATGATAAACTGACTTTAAATCGCGATTGGGGTTTGACAAACCCCACGGGGCATTCCAGGGTTAATATTTATATATGTACTTATATATTGTTAGGTATTTCCATTTTAAATCTCTCGTCGACATCACAAAACCAGTAGACCTACCGATAAACGCGAGATTTTGGCAGGCCTGGGGCGTGGTCGCTCTAAGCCGCGAAGAGTAGGAAACTTGACCGATTCGGGGCTTCGAGAGACCACAGATGGCCAGTCATGTGTTCGCGATCGCCGCGGATCGTGCAGTGCCCCGAAGCGCCTACGAACTCCGCGGTCTGTGCTTTGCGTTCGTCTGACAAGATCGATAAGATCGCTCTGAATACTCTTTCCGTATGATGACGTGATATAACTCTTATCGATTTTTTCGTGCGGATGATGTATGCTTTTGGTACATCGAAATTGTATGTTTTTACATAATATATTGTGCTTCTCGAGGCTGTATACTCGCGTAGGGCTCTTTAAAAGTGCTAGTGATTTCTTATCACTCTTCCAACAATTCGTAGGATGTGAGAACTATAGAATTTATTTATCGGCCTGAATTAATTGTCAAGGTATCTCCCCATTGATTTTATCAAGTAACCCATTGATTTTAACTAAGCATAACGTTTATTCACGAAAATTACTGATACATGGAGTAATCCACAATACGCATTGAAAAGTTAAGATATTTTGCTTATTTGGAATGTTTGATAGTTCCTAATATAACGATAGGCTAAGCTCGTGTTGTTGGCAGTCATTTGCTTCAAAAAGAAATTATGAGAGTGAAATTACAAATTAATACAAAAAAGTTATAATACTGCAGATTTTTTGATGAGCAAATATCCATCAGATTAGTATTTTTAATTAGTTCAAAATACGATTTTCTTCTACGCTCTAGATAGAAATTCCGTGAAAATACATTTTTTACCCCTCTTCTATAGCCATAGAAACAATTGTACTCACTCGGCAAAATGAGCTGTAAATCTTTGAGCTTGTATACAGTAATCAAAAATGTGTGCTATCCTATTGGAATTGTTATTTACAGCTAGCAGTTCTTCTAGCTTGAAATACTCGGCACTGTCAATACGTGCAGTAAAGAGAGTAGAGTAATTCGAACTATCTACCCAACCAAATTTATGATTTCCAAAACAGCTTGTAAATCGGACATAAACATTAGAAATGGCGCTAAATCTCTTGTTGTCGCCTATTAGTTCATCATGAAGGTGAACAACCAATCTCATAGTTAATGTTTATAAACTTTTTTGATGAAATACTTTCAGTTTTTCCTTGTACGGAGCAAAATACTCACGAAAATCGGAAAAAACGAATGGATTGATGCGTATTTATATATTTTTTCAGGTATACTGACAACTTCATTGGTTCAAAGACACAAATTTAGGACTATAAGAGCCAGAACTATTAGGTTATATAAAACCTTCTTGACATAACCGTTTCTACAATTTTAATGTGTTTGTTTCACGTGATATATATATCTATTAACAACTTTAACACTTCTTAAACGTTCATTTCTCTGATTCGTTCAGTCATGTGTCTTCAGTTCGATTTCAAATCTATGTATTGATGTTCGAAATGATTTTTTCAGGCCGATTAAATATCCCTCCATACCTTATGAGTTGTTGTTAGAGTAATAAAGGCTTTCTATGGGAACAATTCGTATAGACCCGTTTACCTAATCTGTGAACCTCTTGTTGATAGGTATATCAGGCATCAATATGTATTACATAAAATGCTTTGTCCGTCCGGTACCAATTAACAAATAGGTAAACTGATATTACTCAACTTGGTGGGTTTATCCAGTGAATCTATAATTTTATGATTATTCATTCTCAAAAACTAATAAATAAATAATTAGATAAAAATAAAAACTAATGATTTTGATCGAGTAAACAATATTGCAATTTTTTTTTTTTTTTTTTTTTTTTTTTTTTTTTTTTTTAACCCTCAAATTCATAGCGAACTATTGTATGATGGCTTACTTAAATGGAATTTACTACATGATTCAAGGGTACGATAAGTATTCTTTTTGGTTGGTTGGAATGCATCTTAAAAATTGTACATTCGAAACTGCTATAACCACTTGTATAACTTATTCATTTGCCACATTATGGAAAAATTATTTTGATAAAAACATAAATTACAACATGTGCATTGATTGATATTATACGTGGGAGTGAAAACAACATTATAGTGAACAAAGTTACCTAATAATTTTATGGAAGAAAACAGTGATCGATAAATTAATGCCTTCAAAAAATAGAAGAAGTTGGGTAGAAGGTACATAAAATTTCGCAATGAAATAGGGGGATTCAAACATCGCAACCCGAAATTCATTCTAGTGATCTTGCATTCTCGTAGTTTTGAAAAAAAATTCTACTCATATTAAATTTTGTAGGGACATAATTTCATCTTACGTAGAAATTGCGTTCAGGAACTGTTGAAATCCCGTTTTTCGTTAGTTTTCAAATATTTTCTTTGATTTTCAAAATGATCTATGTATTGAAAATTGCTACTGTTTTACATTATGAAAGGAACAAGATTTAAAAAAACATGAGTGAAACTAAATAGAAAGATGTTGGATCACGTTGGAGTGTTTTTGAACCCACCTTGTCGTATAATTGGAAATTTAGAAGAGAATTTTAACATTTTTGGACATTATTTTATTATATCTATCATTTTATCTACCAAGAACTGTGAGATCATAACTCAGGTTTTGCCCATGGGGTATCCAGTGTTTGATAAAATATGAGACTCATGTGGGGCTGGGAGAGAGATAAGTACGCGACTCTCAGCACCGTGTACGAGTTCAAGAAGCATCGCGGACGGCGCCTTCTGACGACGATCTTCCGCGGCAGGTCGACGCCGGATGTCCGGAGAGACGATCGGAAACCGCCCGGCCGCCGGACCGCTTCCGTGTCCCAGGTGGTCGGCCGGGTCGGGCGAACGGCCTTGCAGCTCATCCTGCCGCGCCCGGAGCCTCCCCGGGAACCGACTGTCGCCCGGAAGTCCGTCGATGTTGGGGCTCCGGACGGTCCGGAAAGGGCGGTCGACGGTAAATTCAACCCCGACAAGATCCCGGTCAGGAGCGCGACCGGGTACAGAAAACGGATCGGTCACGGATTCCACATAATTTACTACAAGCGAGTTCGTCTGAAATCCTTCAACCATATTATTGAAGACCTTGATAACAACAATAAGGTAACACCCTAAATTAGTCTTAAATATAGTATTTCACCTTTTAGTTAAATCTTTTTCGCAATGAGTTAAACCTTTTTTACTTTAAATTAAACTTTTTAACTTTCATTTAAACCTTTTTCACTTTCATTTAAACATTTTTTACTTTCATTTAACCGTTTTTCACTTTCATTCAAACCTGTTTTACGCTGAAATAAAGTTTTCAACTATTTTCTGTTGAACTGTGAAGTGTCTTCTTTTCAACTGTGAAATTTTCGTGTGTTCATTTTGTTCAAAAATTCATTTTCTTACATGGGAATAGAAGAAGGTTTAATTCAATGTAAAAAATGTTTGAATTAAAGTGAAAAAGGTTTAAATGAAAGTGAAAAAGGTTTAATGAAAGTTAAAAAAGTGTAAATGAAAGTGAGAAAGGTTTAAATGAAAGTTAAAAAGGTTTGATTTAAAGTAAAAAAGGTTAACATCATTGCGAGAAAGGTTTAACTAAAAGGTAAAATACTATAATACAAACTTAATTTCGGAAGAATAAAATGATTATAGATAAATAGATTAATATTGGCTCTGTTTTGAAAATTCAATTTATTTTGTATGCATAGTACAAATAGTTTTCTTCACATCACAATGACTGAATATTCAATTGTAATTTTTATGAAAACAAAACCAAATTGGTCGCGTTGAAGTTATGGAATCCCTAAAAATAATAAATTACATGTTAGGTCCATAAGAAATGTCTGGATGAAAACATGGTACAAAGCCTTGGTAACTACGTTACGGGTTATAGTAAGAGTAAGAGAGGGCCCCAAGGCCCTATGTATCCCTGATTTATTAATTAAACTCTTCAATCTCTCTCTCTCTCTCTCTCTCTCTCTCTCTCTCTCTCTCTCTCTCTCTCTCTCTCTCTCGCTCTGCAGGTTGGTCACGAAGATCAAACTTTATATATACATATTAGAGTTGCCTAGTTTTCTCGCTCCCTTCGCTCGCTCGGTATGGCTGTATAGATCCGATGGTCTTTACTGTTGAGTGGAACATGTAGAATGATTGGAAATGGCAGATCACTAAGGGTGACATGAAATGTGTAGCACAGCGGTCAGGAACTAGACAAAAGTTTGGCTGCGATGCCGACGAAAACCCATGGTGAAAAACGATACTTTGAAGTACCAGAAAACCAAAAATTCAAACCCCAAAATCAGAGCGGTGCATCTCCAAAAACGGCGCATGAATTGAGAATGTATCGGTTACAACATTTTTTGACGTTCGATTATGACCCAAGCACAACGATAGGGTGGTTAAAAAATAAAATGAAGTTCTGGGATTTCTTGTCCCCATTGTTCTTTTTGCTTCCTTAGTATGTCAGGATGACACTCCTAAATTTTTAGCAAAAAATATTAATCCTAATCACTTTACCTGGGTCGATTTTGGCCAGTTATCGACCGCTATCGTAAACCAATCTCTAAATTGGTGCCGAGGTGATGATTTGACGGACGGATTTCAATTTTTATAGGTCAATTCATGGGTTATCGCATGCGCTGAACACGATGAACCTATTTATTTTACGCTCCGTCCACTAGTTATCCGGTAAACTGGCAGAGGGCGCTGCTTGAAGATAAGTAAAAATCGAAAATTTCACCGAAAATGCTGTCCCCTGGTTAAGAATTGTACTAGAAACATGCTATTATGGTCGGACAATATGCTTTGGCATGTTCTGAACATGATTCCGTTTTTTACTATACTTTTCCGCCAATGATTGGTTCGTTTAACGGCCATAACCCTCAAATTAATTATAGGGTAATAGACAAATTTATCCTAATTTCACCGGAAATTATGTCGCGTTGATAATTTAAGGTTTTGAAATACCTTGTGCCGATAAAATTTGGTATTTTCCAGGATACTCGGTACAAAGCCGTTGGTAATTTGGCTAGGACTTGAACCAGCATTGTACTTATTCGCTTAACGACCCGATACCATTGTACCTACAAGCTTTTACACGTGACCGCTACCGCTGACAATAGGTAACCCTACGCTCAAACGAGCCAATCACCGTTCAGACAATTCAGAACTACGAATTTCACCCCGGAAAACCGATGGAACTAAGGAATTTTACAGAAAAATTGGAAAATTTTAGCTATTTTTTCCATTTTGCCGCTATATTTGGCAAATAAGTACAATGCCGGTTCAAGTCCTTGCCAAATTACCAACGGCTTTGTACCGAGTATCCTGGAAAATACCAAATTTTATCGGCACAAGGTATTTCAGAACCTTAAATTATCAACACGACATAATTTCCGGTGAAATTAGGGTGAATTTGTCTATTACCCTACTATTAATTTGAGATTTATGGCCGATAAACGAAGCAATCATCGGCGGAAAAGTATAGTAAAAAACGGAATCATGTTCAGAACATGCCAAAGCATATTATCCGACCATTTTAGCATGTTTCTAGTACAATTCTTAACCAGGCGACAGCATTTTCGGTGAAATTTTCAATTTTTACTTATCTTCAAGCAGCGCCCTCTGCCAGTTTACCGGATAACTAGTGGACGGAGCGTAAAATAAATAAGTTCATCGTGTTCAGCGTATGCGAAAATCCTTAAATTGACCCCAAAAAATTGAAATCCGTCCTTCAAATCATCATCTCGGCACCAATTTAGAGGTTGGTTTACGATAGCGGTCGATAACTGGCCAAAATCGACCCAGGTAAAGTGATTAGGATTAATATTTTTTGCTAAAAATTTAGGAGTGTCATCCTGACATACTGAGGAAGCAAAAAAAAAAAACAATGGGGACAAGAAATCCCAGAACTTTATTTTTTTAACCACCCTATCGTTGTGCTTGGGTCATAATCGAACGTCAAAAAATGTTGTAACCGATACATTCTCAATTCATGCGCCGTTTTTGGAGATGCACCGCTTTGATTTTGGGGTTTGAATTTTTGGTTTTCTGGTACTTCAAAGTATCGTTTTTCACCATGGGTTTTCGTCGGCATCGTAGCCGAACTTTTGTCTAGTTCCTGACCGCTGTGGTAGGGGATGTTGCTCGCTTCGCTCGCTCGTTTTGGCTCTATGAATGGTCTTAACTGTTGAGTGGGACATGCATGTAATAATTACCTGCGTTTTCTATGTGGGACCATAAAAAGTTTATTAGATTTAATAAAGATAGGCCATTTATCTGCTTACAAGGGCAATCCAATTAAGATTATGTGAGGAATTTTTACGTGAGGAAGCTATACTGCCCACCCAACTTGGCAGACTTTTTTTCTGTTGGAAATGACTATCAAAGGCGGCACCTTATGTGGAATCACGAAAAGTTTAGTTTTAAGAACATTTCAGTACTAACAGAACAGTCGGATGTTGAATGTTTGTACGTATTTGTTTTCCCCGTCTATTATTCTGTTGAAGTGTCTTTCAAACGCGAGAGGTTCCTTCCTTCAAGAGGTTTGAAGGCAAAGATCAGATAAATACGTTGCGACGGAATAAGGAAGAGTGACCAACATTTTCGTCTACATTTTCGTTCACTACAATCGGTAAAGAATTTCATGTCTCGAAACTCGCATGGGACCGAATTGTAACTTCAATGAACATTTTAAGACCAACCCGAGCAAAAACCGTCCAAATTTACTGGGTCTAAAGCGGAAAAAAACCATAGCGGGGATTGCATTTTGACATGGATCTGTCTTTGCTCTGGGGGGTCAACCAAAAATTTCCGTCACGCAAACGTTGATGTCACAATTTCTAATGATATTCACGTACAACCTGGCCGTTGCTAGGGGAATGGAACTTCCGCAGTTTTCATCTCACATAAATCGTTCGCCACTTATGTGACTTATGTGAAGCGCTTGATTTATGTGATAAATGTTCACATCTCAAGCTACCAATTTCCCCTCCTTACGTTCCTGGCTACATTCCTAAACTAAGTTGATTGGACTATAAACAATTTTTGTTTGGCGGAAATCGGTGGCAATTCAATGGGCCAGCTCGACCAGGATGGATATTATTCTGTTTCAAAGTGCAAACAACCCCGCGATTTAGGAAATACCCAATAAGAAGATCGTTCCGGTTAATGTGCTGCAAAATTTGAAGAATCAGTGGGCACGTGCAGAAGTCCTACAACAAAGAATGCTTGGCAGAGGAACAGAAAATTTCCAGTATGAAGAAAGTGAATATCATGAACATAAAAATGATAGCGTCTGTATTGGAGCAATAAATTTAATACTTAGTAGGTATGTATAGTATCCTTTTTGTGCCTCCAAGAATAATAAAATAACTTCTTCATCCAACATTTCGTCGCCTACAGTCCAAAGTTAAAGGATTTCTTTACAACTCTCGAGGACAACCGTTATGAAATCCCCAATCAAAGACATATCCATGTAACATGGTATCTGCTTGTAAAGCAGATAGTGGAACTCGTTTACAAGTTTCTGAATCATTTCACTAGAAACATTTTTTTTTTTTTTCGTCATTTCCCGCATATTCTCGCTGATTTCAAAACGAAAATAATAAATTGCTGTGTAATAATTTGCTGCGTTTTCTATGAGGGACCACGAAAAGTTAATACGGTCTAATAAATAGGTATAAGTTAATTAATAAAGACAGACCTCTTATTTTAATAAAAATAGACCTCTTATTTGTGAGGAAGGGCTATTCGATATAATTTATGTGGAGCCACGAAAAGAAAAAACAAAAAAAGAAAATTTTGTAAAAGGGGCAAAACGGAAATAATAAATTGCTGTGTAATAATTTGCTGCGTTTTCTATGTGGGACCACAAAAAGTTTATTGGTTTTAATAAAGATAGTCCATTTATCTGCATAGAAGGGCTATCAAATAAAGATCATGTGGAACCACGAAATGTTTAGTTTCAAGAACATTTCATTACTAACAGAACTGTCAGATGTTAAATGTTTGTACGTATTTGTTTTCTCCTTCTATTTGACATGGATATGTCTTTGCTCTGGGGGGTCAACCAAAAATTTCCGTGATGCAAAATTTGTGTCACAATTTCAGTGTTTTTCACGTACGACCCAGCCGTTGCTAGGGGAATGGAACTTCCGCAGTTTTCATCGCACATAAATCGTTCGCCACTCGTTGGAAAGCGCTTGATTTATGTGATAAATGTTCACATCTCAAGCTACCAATTTCCCCCTCCCTACGTACCTGGCTACATTCCTAAACTAATTTGATTGGACTATAAACAATTTTAATAAGCTAGTTGCAATATTCTTAACGTAAAGCAATAGCATCATTTACTCCACTCCATAGGAAACATTTTCATCCTCTTGACAACAGTCGACTGTTAACAACAACTCATTGTAGTGGCTTCTCTCCACAGTTATTTTCAACATTTCTATAAATAAACCGTTGTTTTGTTGGAATTAGTCGGGATGCGGCCATGCGGCCCAGGGATTTGTTTAAAGTTAAAAGATTTGTTTACAACTCTCGAGGACAACCGTTATGAAATCCCCAATCAAAGACATATCCATGTAACATGGTATCTGCTTGTAAAGCAGATAGTGGAACTCGTTTACGAGTTGTTTAGTTAAGTACTTTTTTCCTGTTGAATGTGTCTTTCAATCATGAGAGACTCAAGGGGTTCTATCTAATACACATTAAAAGCGGTTTCCCATTTATCTGCGTAGAAGGAATAGGAAGACCGCTAGCTCGAAAACCTACGTTTTCGTCTACATTTTCGTTCACTACAATAGGAAAACACAATTTCATGTCTCGAAACTCGCATTGGATCAAATTAGAACCTCAACGAACAATTCAAGTCCAACCCGAGCCAACATAGCGAGGAACCAAAAAACAAAGAGCCAGAAAAACATAGCGAGGAACACATTTTTTTCGTCATTTCCCGCATATTCTCGCTGATATCTCTAGGAAGACAGCATCTTTTGGCAATTTCGACGGTACCATCGTTTTCTACGGGTGCAGAAACGTAACTATGTCGCGGACATACGAAGTGCTCTCGATCAAATTTTAATGTGGCAGCCCATATAAGATCGAGCGTTTGGCGAAAAAACGCGCATTAAAAGGGGGTTCCACCCCCCTCCCACCATCAGCCCATGGTTCGGGTGGGAGTAGAAATTTTTAAAATCGCTTATGCCCCTTTCGGAAACATCGAAAAAGATCCCACCACTCGTAGACTCCCCCCCTCCCCCCCACACTCAGTCGTTTGGCCGTGCATAGCATGGACAGACAGACAGACAAACAGACGGAGTTCCACTATTATAATATAATCAAGATAGAGATAGGGATTCCGTTTCAAATTATTTACTAAAGTCTTCTATATCTACATGAATTTGTATTTTGATTAAAACAATACAAACCAAAAATCAGAAAATTATTTTTTTCAACAAAATTATGGATATGGGGATGAGTATTACCCCCAAGAACGAAAAGTGGTGGACGGATAGCGATTTCTTGTGCGGTACGACGATTCTGTCAAAGATTTCAAACGTGTTGTCGTCCAGCCATTCAGTCAAGTTGTCAAATCTTAGTACGATTTCGAAGGTGTTGTTTTCTCTGCACAGATTCGTGTTTACCTCTTTAATGAACTGAAGAGGGCTAGAAAAAGAAAACTAAAGTATTATGACGAAGGTACTTATTTTCTTTAGAGTCATAATTGAGAAATGTAACTTGGAATCTTTTAAATAAAGATTCAAAATTAAAAAATCTCAAACGTTTTATAATCTCTTAAAAATTATAAAAATGTAAACAAATAAATATATGAAAAATAAATTAATTAGTAAAAACAAACAGCTCTCTGATGGAGCTCAGCCTACGATGCCTCCACAGGGTCCATTAATATTAGGGGCTAAATTAAGATCTATTTGGTGTACCATAATGAATTTGAAGTTATGTTTTTGTTTTGTATGAAATTTGATATGGTTGTGTATAAGTATACAATGATTTATAATGTATGTGCTTTCTTGACCAATAGATTTGATTTGATTTGAATCTGTTTTAGCGAACTTTTGAAGAAAATAAAGAGTTGCAAAAATCAAATTCATCATCAAATATTCCAAAGTTGATCATCATGGATATTCGTTTTGGAGCCTTGTGGTGAATTCCGTCAATTGCATTGTCTCATCGATGAACAAAATCCCACTTAACCCTCATTAATTCGATATTTTCCTCCTCGTTTTACTAATTTCCTTGATTTCGAAATTTTGAGAGGTTGGTTTGTGCATGAGTAGTGGAAACTATTATTTTCCACTGATTGAAAAAACTGTTAGCGGTCTATCCTCAGCCTAATCCACTCATTCCCTGAAACTTTCATTGGAATCGAATGAAAACTGTAAAAGTAATGCTTGTTTCAAGGATTTCGCATTTTCGCATGAGCCGGAGCATCTAATGATGTGATTGTGTTGGAAATCATATGAGATTATTAAACCTTCTTTCCTCAACAACCCTCCGAATTTGAGCGATAGTAGATGTCTAGGCACCGAGAAAATAATGCTTAATGGATTTTACATTTGCGCATGCGCAATGGAATAACTTTCATTGATTTGTTAGCAATGAAAATTATAAGGGATCATCTACAGCCTAACCCACACATTCTATGATAACGTCATTAAAATTTTATGGAAATTTTAATTTTGGTGAGAAAACAATTTCTTGTTTTTCATGTCCCGGAAATTATCACAATGCCATATGTATGTTAACCCTTTAGACCCTGCTGAGAATCAAGAGTTACTGCATTCTCTAACCGAGAAAGATTAGTCTCGCTCACAATTATCACTGCAAAAAAACACCTTGATCGTATCGAAACCAATCGTACGAAACGTACGATGGTAACCCGATGGTCACCCACCATGGTAACTGATAGACGTTAATATAACTCATTCTCAGTTTCTACTGGGACACATGTGTGCAGAAAGTGAGGCAGTGTCGTATGAAAGTGGGATATGTATGTCCCACCCGGTGTTTAGCACTAATAAATGTGGGACACTATTATCCCGATCATTGTTTTCAGTTAGTTTCTAACTTAATGGTAGAAAATTTACGATCATAATCAGGCAAAAAGGATTATGAATGGTATTCTTACGTTCATTTCTGTTAATTAGATCAAAGGACATAAGGGAACAAGCAAAAATGCAACAACAACATAAACACATCTGGTGCAAGGCGTCATACTAATTCCTCAACGTTGATCATTTTACGCAGATTCCAACCATTTTTAACTCAATTTTCGTATTTTTAATGACATTTACCTATTGGTTATTTTCGAGATCAGTGATTAGATTGAATTATCAACGGAAAGAATAAATCATGTAAATTTGGTCAAACTATTTGAAGTTGTAATGCAATAAAAGTTATAAAAATCAACAAATTTTTGGGTGGATCTCACATTCTAATAGGTGTACCATTTTTTCGAGTAGCGAGGTTGCTATGGTCATCGTCAGTCACAGACAGACATACCGAGTGGCAGACAGACACATACATATAATTTTTCATGATTCATAAAGATATATCAACAGTAATGATCCAGATATCTTGGCGAGAGAATCTTTTTTCATACCAATTAAATTACTTATCCTTTTTAGTAACCCTTTTAGCGAATTGGGGAAGCGAAAAATTGCATGCGAAAATCATAATTTGAGACAAATTATTGAAAAATCGAAGCAATAGGTAATCCGTTGCTGGGGAAAAATCTGTCTCACCAGGTGCTTGGGACCAGTGCTGCCAACGCGGGGGATTTATCCCCAAGTGGGGGATTTTTAAGGGCTCTCAGAGCCCTAGGGTGATGAAGTGTGGGAGGGGATTTCTGGGGGGTTTTTTAGCTTCACTGCCAATCCTTGATTTCTATCATTTTTTTACTGCCTTACATATGAATCAAAGGTGAATTCCACCATAAATACTGTGCATATGTAAGGTGGGCCTTTATGATTTATTCATTTTATAACTAAATCAGACAAATACCTAGCATACGACTTAGAATAATATGGCTGGTAAATATATATCACCTTCGAAGGACCATTGGGGAAAAATATGTACCCAGAATAGATGAAATGGAAGTGCAATGAAGAAAAAATTTGAAAACATTAAACGCTGTAATATATTAACAAATAATGCATAATTATTGTTAGTTGATGTAATAACTAACATGCAGTGGCCACTGTGCCTAATAATAATCTACGGATGTAGGTACCTAAACAAACATGTATACATGTTCCACTCAAATACATGAAATGTGAATGAAATATAACAAAATGTTTATGAGCTGCTGAAGTGTAGACGATCTCCAAAAATGTAGCGATAAAAATGAAGATGAGTGTGTGGCGGATGGTAGAGGTGGGGGTGTTGAATCCCTTGGTTCCTGGGAAGGGTAATATGTGTTATAGAATGTGATGAGATATACCCACACAGAAAAATTATTGTTTAAGTAGGTAAGTACCATCCCTTGATGGCGAGGAAGGACTTCAACGGGATTGATCTTACCAATTTTCGTTGGTTCAACAAGTGAGATCACGTTTAATGGCAGCAAACCTTGATATTTCCAATCTGGATTGATGAAACCCAGGGAAAATCGTCTCTTCCTTTTAGTGCTCTCGTCGTAGACGCGTGTAGTTGAAAGGATAGGTTTGAACAAGTAGGTAAACTGAAAGGCCGGCCGGCATTTAAATTTGAATTACCTAAACGATCGTTAAAGTTGAGGTAGGTTCGGGACGGGAATCTCACGTAGCAATGGCGAAGGGGGCTCCACCAACCGCGGAAACGCAAATGTTGAAGAAGGTATGACTTTTTCTTTTCTCAACGACGAACTTAATACTAATATAAATATATAAATTGTGTACAAGTTTATTATGAAATAATAGATGTCAATAAAAATTCTACCAAGACAAACAAAGCTAATAATAAGATGTACAACAACTGCACAAGGGGTAGAAAATATTAGCGAGCCTATGTTGGTTGCCATGATTATTGATAAGGCGTTTAAGTTTGAAGTTTGTTTACAACGATTTTGTCACAACGAAAGTGGTTGATCGATTTTCTATTGATTAAGTTGAAAATATTAGAAAACTATTGAAAAGTGATATGGAAAACTAATAAAATCGATATGGTTTGTGTGGTGAGTGGTATAGGATGATGGTGTGGATGGATCAGAAAGGAAGGCTATTTCAGAGTTGCGAATTCAGGTATGCATTCTTATACAAATACAAATGAAAAAATGATCCCTCCACTAGATCGTTCTTAGAACAACGACAAATGACACGCACATACAGTGTCGGGCATGAACGTGAGTTAGCCAAACCAAATCAGACAACAGTTAGTGAAGATGTTGGAAAGGGAAGGAGTTTGAACCCCAAGAAAAACGATTTTCCCCAACATTTTGGAGGAAAAATAAATGGATCTTTCTAAGACATCGTGTACAGTGTACTTTTCCCTATTTTACTTACTAGTAAACTTGTTGGATTACATTTTTTTTGGTGATCCGTGTTATGTTGATGTTAAACTATTCAAATTTGTTACTAGTGAGAAAGTTACCCATCAAGTTTTTCTTTTATTGACTACATGATTCTCCATAAGTACCTGCCTACTGTTGGTGACGGAGTTTCTCCTTTTTTTTGTAATAAGCCGCTCTTTAATTTCTTTCACATTGTTTTCCTTGCTATATGTCCCTTTATTACCTACTTAATAATCCAATTCGTGATCAATATCGTGGCCATAATCGCTTTAAACGGCACCTTAAATTTAGGGGATTTTCTGGTTCTTAATGGGGATTTTGGGGATTTTTTCGTGAATTCGGAGGGATTTTTCACTGAGACGGGTTGGCAGCGCTGCTTGGGACTTATATGTCCCAGCCGGGTTGAAAAGAATAACCACAAAACTGTTGTTTATTGTAATTACCTTGGGAAACAGTCGCTACAGTTGGTCAGCGTCGAGCTACACATTTCTCTCAACTGGTCGACGGGCGGGGAGATTTTCGGGCAGTCCAAACCCAGGTAAATACCCACGGGTACGGTTTTTTTGCGTTCATCGTTGCACATCAGAGGTGACCCGGGGTAGCGGAGTTCTTGGTCGCCGAAGAAAACTTGAGATCGACCCACGATGATGCTCGTCCCAACGTCATTCTCCGGGCTTGGAAAATCCCAGGGGGTGAACTTTCGGTTTGACATGGGCATCGGTACAAGTCTCGTATCGTTATTGGCCGGTGTAAATGAATTCTGGAACGCCGGAATATCAGTCACTGATCGAACTGAAACAATTCTAGGCCGATTATTGTATATTCAATGACCTTGATAGGTCTTAAACTCTCAATTGTCCATATCCCGACTTAAAACAAGTCGTTAGAACTAAATTGGTACCGTCAAGCATGGCTATTTGAGAAGTTACTGCCTTTCAAACTAAAATTACAACACTAAAAAAATTATTTTTTCAAAATTCAAATTCTTTTGTGGCCTAAGCTACAATCCTGCTATTTCTTATTTAAATGCCCTCCCACTAGGTAGCTATATATTGTTTTGAATAGCTATTCCAAATAGCTCCGGCGAAAGCAGTAATTTCGGAATCCATGTTATTTCTGTTTTTCTTCCATATGTAACTCAGTATTTACTCCGTTGGTGCATAAATCTTCACTCCCTGAATGATCAGGTTTGCTTAAATCCTATTCCCTCTCTTTTACCCTCTCTTTTAGGAACTTCTCACAACATATTTGAGATGATGTTGTCAATATCAGCTTGTAAACCTTTGGACTTCGGTTTTATTCCTCAAAAATTCGACGGAGTATCACATTTCACCTACTTCCTTAGTTTTGACGATCACAAAGCGAACATCAAAGATAACCTAATGAAATTTTAACAGATAACCCGGGTGGGGGGGGGGGGGGGTTTACTCTAAAAAATTAATAAGTCGTTCTTGGAGAGAATATTACGAAGAGGTCTAGAAATAATAATAATAATAATAATAATAATAATAAAAAGGACGAAGCAGGGTTGCCAGAATCAAAGAAGCAAAATAGTGCAGATCAGAAAATACTGCAGAAATACAGTAGATTTTTCCATTCAAAAATACTGTATAATAGGTAGGTACCGTAGATTTTAATCAAAAACCGTAGAATACTGTAGATGGTTCTATTCAAAAACACCTATATTAACAAAATTACCTATATTTTGCACAAAGCACTTGCTTAACTGGAACACTTTGTCAAGACTAACGAATAACTTTCGAAATGAGCGTCAAAATAGAACTTCACCTCCACAACAGCTAATTATATTGGATTATAGAATCTTAAGTTTCGTCTTAATCCTGCGAATTACATCTTAAGAGGTATAAAAGAAGAGGTGAGATTTTTGTAACGTTGTTCATAGAGTTTTTAATTTTTCCTTTTCATTCTACAAAAAAAAAAAAAACTGTAGAAAACTTGCAAAATACCGTAGAACTGTACAAAAACTGTGAAGGGTTCAAAATATCGTATCTTCTGGAAATACTGTAGATCTAGCTACCCTGGGACGAAGTCTGACCACCTCAAAAAAACTTGGCTTACACCACCTAATAATAAGCCACCATTTGCCGCTAAACAGCTGGATCTTCTCCAAGAAAGGTTTTGGCTTAACAGGAAACGTTGAATCACAGTGATGGAAGGACCGTATCATTACTTATATGGGTCAGGGTTGCCAGAGCTACAGTATTTCCAGTAGATCTACGGTATTTTGAACCCTTCACATTTTTTTACAATTCTACGGTATTTTGCAAATTTTCTACAGTTTTTTTCGAAAGAAAAGGAAAAATTAAAAATGATGAACATCGTAACAAAAATCTCAGCCCATCTATTTTAAGTACCTGATTAAGTTGTTATTTGTAGGGATAAGGCGAATTGCAACTTAATATTGTTATCCACTGTCATTAGCTGTTTTGGAGGTGAATTTCTATTTTGACGTTCATTTCGAAAGTTATTCATTAGCCTTGACAAAGTGTTCTACTGTCTCGGGATAGTTTGTCCTTCAGTCCAGGGGGTAAAGTGCAGCAGGTGTTTTGTGCGAACTTTTTCAACGTTATTTTTGTTACTGGTTATCTGTTTTAGAGGTTCCTTCCTAAGTGTGTACGTACATGTGAGGTGAGTATTTCAATGATGGAGGCCATCGTCTTCTGTGATAATCCCTGTGGGTTAGGATCATAAAATTCTGGGCTAAGGTGTTTTTGAATAGAACAGTCTACAGTATTTTACGGTTTTGCATTAAATTCTACGGTATTATACAGTATTTTTGAATGGAAAAATCTACCGTATTTCTACAGCATTTTTCTGTTACTTCAACAGTATTTTGTTTCTTCGAGTCTGGCAACCCTGCTGTGGTGTGACATGATCATTTCCTCGTCAATCAGGCGGGTAACGCGGCTAGTTTACTATAACATTTCACAATTGTGAAGTCAGGTGTTTTCGTTTCATAATTGTAGGTAGAATACGCAATGCGGCAGGGTTATATATCTATATATTTATATATATATACTTAGAGTTTTACACATAATAAATTCACGAAAGTGAAACTCACTATGAGACGTTTCGTTCATCGTTGCCAATCAACTGATTCTCCTAGTCTTGCAGGGTGGCAACATTACTGGTGACTAGGAGGGAGTTGGATATATATATATATATATAATCTAAGTAACAAAATATATATATTTTTGTGTCTCTGAATCAAACGCTCATATTGCAACTGCCATTGTCCCCCCCCCCCCTCCTATTTTCGAGAACTAGGCATCGTATAGGTATCTCCTACTTGAGCCCCATATCGATATTGATTGATTGCTATTTACTATAACGTTCCTCAATAATTATGAAGTTGGCTGTTTTGACTACATGCGATGAAGTACATATAATCTACTACATTCGCACTAATGAGTAAAACCCCCATTGCAAATATAAGTGTGGGACTGCAATTTAGTATAAAATTCTTCAATTGAAGCAACTTACAAAAATCGTTTTAGGTTAAGTCTGTGGCGTTGCACTTACCATCACTACAATGTAGCAGTCCTTATACGTCTTCAGTTTTCTCGACCTGTACTTCGGATGAGAGCCGGAATAGTACATTTTCGGTACGGTTTCAATGACCCCATAAATGATGCTGAATATCTCAACTGTCAACAGTGCGAGGTTGTTGTAAGATCGGGTTCCGTTGCAATTGGTGCAGCTTTCGTGATACTGTATGTGAGTGACGCTCTTCAACATGTGATCCCATTCAACTATGATCGTTTTGGGTCTCACTACAAGACTGAGCTTCTGAGTCGTCGTCTCTTCGTCGCCCAAAGATCGACGATCCCTGACTGTTTTTACCTTCTCCACTTTTTCCGCGGCGTCATGTATGCACGAGCAGGTGGTGAGGACGTCGCTTCTGGTGATGAGCATCCCGAAACATTCTATCTCGTAATCGGTTTTCCCCTCGAGGAAGTTGTGGTAGGAGGACATGACGATGACGATCCACGCCCATTGTGTCGGAGGAACCATGTTTGCAGAGCCCTGATGAATGAAAAGCAATGATTGTTGTTCTGCCCCAACCAAATTGAGCATATTCTTGTATAGATTTGCCAAATAAATACAGGAGTCCAGTCAGCTCGGGCCCACGTGATCCCTAAAAGGCAGGGGTGTAGTTCCGCACAAGGCGGAATTCCGCGGAGTTCCGCGGTGTAAGGCACGTTCAAACCAATGTAAATCTGTCTTTATCCATTCAAAAAATGAATTTGACGACTGTTTGGGGAACCTATGAATCTCGTCTTTCCCATGTTTTCATTATAAATTAACTTTCTCTTTTGTGTGCATGTGAAATATAGGATTGACAAAAGTGGATATAAAGTGGAATAAGATTGACACGGAACTATTTGCCTTGTCAAAAAGTTCCGAATTTGTCCCCACGCTGTGTTCTTCAAATCCATCTAGCGTGTGAATGCCCATCTAGTGAATCCATCAAGCTCGCATCTCGAAAATACATAACATCAAGAAGTCAATCCCTTAGTAAAAATTCAGATTAGTTGGACACATAGGACAGAATGATGTGCATTGTTTGGTGTCTGGATGCTCGCAAGCTCGCATCTAAAAAATACGTAACTTCAAATAGTCAATCCCTTAGTAAAAATGCAGTCTAGTTGGACATACAGGTCAGAATAGTGTGTATAGTTTTGGTGGTCTAGATGCTCGCATCTCAAAAGTACATTACATCAAGTAGTCAATCCCTTAGTAAAACTTCTGGAGCAGACCCTTCCTACCTAAGATTTGGAAAATGCCCAGTTTGGGTTGTTTACTTACCACTGGACCCCAGTTCAGCTGAGCCCGACCCTCCGTCGGTGGTCCCTATTCTGTTGGTAGGTATAGGATGCACGTTTAGTCAAGAGCCTGTATCGTCCTACACAATATAAACATCAACTTTGTTTAGTCAGAGATCAACATCAAAAGGGTCTTAGGGTTTATTGCTCAACTTACTGACCCACAAATAGCGGGGGGGGGGGGGGGGCACATGCGGAACTTTTTAAATAGTCAAATAGTTATGTGTCCCCACATTTTTCAATTCCCTATTTCTCACGTAAGCATTTCTCAGGAGATAGTTAATTTGTCATGTCCATGGGAAAGAGGAGATTTGGAGGTTTCCGAAACAGTCGTCAAATTCTATTTTTGATAGGTTAATGATAGATTTACATTGGTTTGCAAGATGGAACACATACGGAACTACACTCAAAGGCAGTTTGTTCACAACCTGCCCCTTCCTATCGTCTGGATTTACCAATGTTCCCTACATAAGCCATGGAGTATGACTAGGGCCCAAGCTAAGGTGTGCATTTATCTTAATTCAAGTACCGCCTGCTTCTTTCATATCAACTCAGCATACCTACCCCTGTCTTCAATGGTTACTAGATATACCGGGGGACTACCCCAACAGTGTCTTCCTTACGCCACACTGGGTTATTTCAGCAATTTAGGGGAAGAAAAATGTAAAAATGAAAGTCTTGAAACACCGTTTCGGTCTATAAAGATGTTTACAAAATACCTAATTTTTTTTTTCGTGATTTATTTATTGCAACTGAAACATAGTACACTTCATCTAGCAATATTTCATTTCATGATAAGCTCACTAAAGGGGGAGGTTTACAGCAAAACCTGGCCCATACTTGTATCAAGAACAGTTAAAAACACTGGATTACACTTGCACTATTTGCACAGCACAATTAGGTCCAGAGGTTTATTTCTCTTGAACTTCTTCTTCTCTTCAACTAACTCTATACGTTACAATGTGTGAGGAAGCCATACTGCCCACTTAACTTGGCAGACATTTATTCTCATGCTTGGGAACAAAGCATGTTTTTTTCCCTCATGTTAACGAAGCCTGTACGTCCATGTCTATATGACATAGCTTAAGAGGCACGGCTTAAAAAATGGAATATGGAGTACAAGGACACAGAGTTTTATTGTCTGCGACCCATGAAATAATCCCCAACATGCATCACTATTACTGCACAGACTCAAGAAATTTTATGTCTCAATAACATAAATAAATCAAAACAATTTTCACAGCCTTTATTAAGTGAAGAAACCAGAAAAATATAAACATTCTCTTCTCTTTGAAAAATTACGAAAGTCCTACTATTCCTATAATCCTTTTCCATTCGAATTCTTATGAATCCTTTTCCTTACCTCCCTATCCCTTGTGTAGCCAATAGGTACATCCTCTCTTTTCATTCTTGTGGTGAATTACACACCACACACTTCCACATAACCAAACTACAAATCCACTACGATTCCCATTTGGACAAAGATAGGCCAGAGAGAATGACTTTTTATTCTGTACTCCCTGATGAAGACAGGTGTAAGGTTTGCATATAAATCGGCGAGCTCCTTTATCTGCACTCTGGCTGAATTGCACAAGATACAGATTGATTTGATGCAATCTACAACGTATTGCATATCAAATCTTCGCAGGGCTTATCCATTCTCACGCGGGGATGAGATTATTAAAATTGAAGACCACCCAGTACCTACTAAAACATTCCATTTGGTATAAACTAAATAGCCTTACCGTAGTATTGTGCCGTTCGGTTTCATCCGTGTCGTCCACAACACTGTGAGGTGGTAGGAATGGGTACATCCTCGGTAACACCGTTTTGAATTGAAACATACCTGCTGAACGATGCAAAATCATCAAATGAGTTAGTAGAAATATCATGGCTAAGTAGCGCATGATCCTGGTCAGGGAACTCAAGAACGCAATGTACTTTGTACTTTCCGCTGTATTTCTTGAAATCACTCACGTCTCACGCCACAGTCGGTATCCAGGGGGTTTGTTTTTCAATCTCCAAGGAAAACGCTGATCGTTAACAGAATGTTGATTTCATTGCTAAGCGAATGCCACGTAACATATCAATGCAATGATTTTGGAGTGTGGTATTGGTCACGAAGATGTCGTTGTAGATTGAATCTCTGAAGGAGGGGATTCTGGATCCCAGCCTCCCAAAGCTGGTCCCATTGGCCTATTATACTATCCTGAGAATATTGTGTTTTATCAATGAGGGTGGTAAGTCCTTTGATTAATCGTTGTTCGAAATCTGAGCCGCGAGGCTGCAATGAATGGGGCTCCGAACTTACATTGTCCGAAGAAACATGATTTCTGACATGCCTTTCACCGTAGTTGATACCTTGCGTTTATCATTTCGCCCGCACCATCATCCTCATCAATACTGGTCAAAAATAAGAATTACATTAGTTATAAATACATAATTTAAAGAAAGGAACACAAACTAACAAAAATGTATTTGAACTTATTATTTAATGTTGGAATTTCTCCCTTAATGGGTAAAAAAAAGTCATGGGCATGTTTTTCTTTAATATATTATTTTTCCGATTACCTATGGGAGTAATTGAGTATGAAATAATGAAAGATCCAATAGGTAGTGATGGAATCCCATGCTACTTGATGACCTTCTTATTTTCAAATAAATTAGAAGGAGGTAACTAGACCTTCCAAAACGAGCCAAAACACTAAAAACTCTACTTCTATACTTCTACTTTCAAGATAATTGCTATCAATCAAATTAGTATAGTTCTTTCATTATGCTTGTATTATAACAATATTGTCAAACCTTAGGTTTAGGTATATATAACTTAATATTTTCCACATTCTCTGAATTCATTTCAATGAGCTCTACAACCCTGTTATACAAAGTAGGGTATACAACGCATACAAAGAATTTTTCGTTTGTGCGACGAAGAAGATTTTACACGTGTTCACCGTTTGGCGCAGTCGATCGATACGGCGGTGTTTGTTTTAGATAAATTTACCGAGCTTCAGCTGATATTCGAATTATTAACAAGCCTTTTCAACCGCCATAGTAGATTCGATGCCAATATACAAAGCTTACTGTACCGTAGATTGAACCGTAATTAATCCCTTCAGTTCTCAGAGGTGACCTCAATATTGAAATATGCAATATCCTACTAAAATAGAATCCAAACCTAAATTAAAGCTACTCTTGCTGTAAGGTAAACAATCAGTACATTTATGTGGGCGAGGGTAACACTTTTCATTTCCGTGGTCGATAGCAAAGGTTCATTATTGAAAATAATAAATGCATCTCGCTGTATGCAATTCATTACGACTAGCGTCAAAATTTTTACTTCCTCCGACTTTCAATTATTACATTCGATTCATCGTTGAATTATTGTTTTCAATTGCCTTATTACATTACTGAGTCATTGACTGTATTCATTGTTTACCTAATTACCTAACTCAATTATTTCTCGCGGAACGAACGCTGTAGTTTAGATGAAACTTTTCGAAAGAGTTTTACGTCGAGACGATTATTATTAAATTCCTTTCTCCTCATTTACCGTAAAAATCCAGCCATATTTGAAAAAAAAAGTGCATCACAATGATCTAATTCGGTTAAGGATGTGAGAAAATTTTGTTGTACCTAGATTTAAACTCTTTTATTTTTTGATTTTCAGCAGTGTGCAGATTAATAGGTACTTTCTTCCATCTCCAAAACTCATCTCCAAATTCTCTTTTCTATGTTGAACTTAATTTTTAAAAGTAAGCAGTTTGCTTCCCCCTCACTTTCTAACGCTCCCTAGCTCCCTATCAATTTTCAACGTCCTGCAGTAAACAGGCGAGATTTTAGCTCACTCAGCTGATCAGGATGGCGCTCCTCACTTTTCTCGTCTCTTGTAATCCCAGAGAGGCTCCTGATCAAACTTCGGTGTCCTAAGGCGAATAGGAGAGATTTCGGCTTAATAATGCCTTTTTCAAGACTACAATAGTTTCAAAGTTTGCCCAATTGTACTGGAAGAAGAAGAGGTCACGTCGGCAAACAACCCCAACTCTTACAAGTGCAAAGGGTCGGCAGAATGCCAAACACCAATGTGTGTTTACCAGTTGTTGTGCAAAAATTACCCTGCATTTTAGGTTGGCAAAGCCGAAACATCCCTTAATTTGATAGTTAACAACCACAGGGTAACTGTTGTTAGAAGAGATGAAGAGTTGCCAGTGAGCCAACATGCCACACATAATTAAATATCCAATGATTGTTTTGGCATCAAAGTTCTAAAAAAGGTGAAACCAATTGTAAATGAAATAATACTACTTCATTCAGAACGAGCGCAAAGCAATGTGTTGAGAGCATATGATTATCCAGTCCTGAATATTAGGCGTTCACCTGATAACTACTTCCTTGGCAAGTACCTATATCTCCGTATCAACGTCAAAATTCCCAAAATTCATTCCTCTTTGTGGGTTTGAAAAAGGCATTATTAAGCTGAAATATAAGTAAAAATTAGTTTTGTGTCGTACGTTCTTGTTTTCTTAAAAATTGTGTGAACATATACATGCTCTTGTAGAGCCCTTCATTGAACTAAGTAATATATGTATATACAGAAACCTGAAAATTAGTTACTATTGGAAACGTGTGCCAAAGTGTACAACTTGATATTACTAAAATAATTAAAATTAAGAACCACTTTTGTGGAAATTTGGCTAGAATTTCCTCATGAGTTTGTTCTGCACCGGCTCACACTTTTTCGTAGAAAGATACCTCGGTTGTAACAAAAATGTCTCGCCTACGAACAGAGTCGTGAAGAGTCGAGTCGTCATCTTGTGATCGTCAGCCCTCCGGCCGGGAGCCGCGATCCGGTTCTTCTGGAGGTCTTGGTCGGCTCCCGTCTAAGGACGTCTGTCGTCGGTTTTTACGTAAGAAAAGTTGACTCACGGAGATTCCTCGCTGCCTTAACAGCTTCGGGCTCCCCACTCGGAATTCGCTAACCTTTTACAGACCCGTCTCGTTTTCCGATCGGCTGACCATTTTAAGGGCCTGGAGCTCGCGATCGCTCTACATTGTCGAGCGAGACAGGAAAATGACGAGAAAATACGGTCGTAGCGCATAGCGAAATTGGACTGCGCTGATATAAAAAGAAGTCAAGAAACGCAGGCTGGGAACATTCCGACAAGACGATGTATACAGGGTGTCTCATAAAGGTTCATTACACTTCATTTACGAATAGCTTGGCAACGGATATACCCCCAATTCAATGAACTCAGTACTGAGTACCATTCGGGAGAGGAGATCATCGAATTTTTAACACAGAATGTGTTTTAGCCATGGCATCTCCAACCGAAAACGAAACGTTTATGTGTAACGAAAATGTGTTGCAACAATTTCTGATGATTTCCGCTTACAACCGAGTCGTTGCTAGGGAAATGGTACTTCTTCATTTTTCATCCCACAAAATTCGTTGACCATTCGTTCGAAAGCTCTTGATTCACCCAAACATATTATGTTAACTACTGCGAAGTGCGGAGCCAAGAAGATGAGTTATGAGCATGGTTATTTGAATAATTGTACACACACAGGTGATCATTCTCAATAATTGAATGCCTGGCGGGATAAACGTTGGATGTTACATATGCAAAATTTTGAAGGAGGCTACTGACTGCAAAACGAATCTATTAAAAATCCTAATCAATGCCAAAGAGAACATCCAATGCTCTTCCATTTATACTATTTTTCCTGGTAAAGATTTTAATGCTACTTACAAAACAAATTGTTGGTGTCTACCTTGTTTATTCTCATTTTTCGGTATCTACTTATTTGAGATTCCAATCTTTTTTTACCCCCCCCCCCCCCCCTCTATTAGGTATGTCATTAAAAAAAGTCAAAATTATAGGTATCTACCTACCTTTATTCTAGTATTTAGGCACCTACTTACTTACTTTGGATTCCAATCGGCTCATGTACTCCCCTCCACCCCCTTACACGTGACGTGTTAAAGAACTTGGAATATTTGCTGATATCAAACTTCAACAAAGGTAGGAACTCGAAAAACTTAATTACAATATTAAAAGAAAAATAAAACGTGAATAAAATGGTTGAAAAAGTAGATGAAATTACTTTTTTTTAACTGCAGGAAGGTTTTCGTAAAACAATCTATGATCACGATCAGTTAGATGAATCAGGGCAAAAGCGGTATTCGCCTGAAAATACATAGTGATTATTATTATGCACCTTAATTCAAAAGCAGTGTTAACTTTGAGGATGAAAAAGAATGCGCAATTCCTTTTGTAAACTATATTCTCGTAGCACAAAAACAGAAATTCAAACGCGTCAACAGGTAACTTCACAACTGTAATTGAACAACTAAACCTGGAGTATAGGAATTGAACTATTAATGGGTGTGAAGCATGATGAACGAACAAGCAGATGATTGTGAAAAGCGCGCTTTCACATCCAACGTTATTCCATTAGAAAAAGTGACCACTTTGTTCCTTTCTACCAAAATTAGAGAGCTTTATCGGGTTCTATGACAACAAACAACACCAGGAACACGTGACTGAAGACACAACCAACGTTATTCAATCGAAAAAAAAAAATAATAAATTCAAAAACATGTAACATCCCGCCAGGCGTTCAATTGATATTGAGAACATGGTTGCAACCGCTTGTTAATTTCTGATGATTTCATTGAGCTGGTGGTGATTCGTTGCGCTGGTGATAAATACATAAAACAGCTGAACTTAGCAGTGATAAGATACACCGCAAAATCTAAGTCATTCATATATGCGTGATTCACGGGCTTATGTAAAATACGTGAGCTAAAACGCATTCTGTGTTTCAATAATTTCATTTGAAGTATGTAAATAGAGGTAACTGGGGGTCCAGGGGGCTTGCTTTTTTCCCCCGATGCCGGTAGAGGTCTTTCGGGTGCTGCTGGAAGGCGTAGGGGTAGTTATTGTCCAGTTAGCGAACGCATAACACAAAGCATTCTGTGTCCTTTGCTATGAGAAGACTGAATCTTTTATACGAGTGCAGCGGGATTTCAGGCCTGAATTCGGTATCAACCCTCCAATAAAACAATCGATAAAACTATGGCATACAACCTTTAGAGATTCGGATTGTTTGTGCATGAAAAAGAGTCCGGGAAGTCGGAAAGTGACACCTGTATAGCTCATTAATGCTATTAGTAGGAGTGGTATCTCTCTGACGGGATACTGTCATTCTCCTCTACCTCTTTGTCGAGGATTTAGGACCCCATTGCACCTCTGGGGGGCTACCTAAATCCTTGATACACATGATATGCTTCAGCAGGTATGGGAAGAATTTGAATATCGGCTAGACGTATGCCGTGAAGCAAATGGGTGACCTATTGAACATGTTTAAATAGAACTTTTAACCATTCTTGTATCTACAGCTAAATGGAACATACGGATAATGGAAATGTGATTAACCTTCATGTGACACCCTGTATTTCCAGTTAGACCCGACTCTTAAATGCTAAAATGTCGAGGTCAGAAGCTGGTAACCGCCATGAAAACTGGAACCGAAGGCGAGTGTTTGTCATGATGGGAACCCAAAAAAATGTGCTGATAGTAATCATGACTAATCATATGCTAAATAGTTCAGAATTTCCTATGCAAAACTCTTGACGCGAACTTGTGGTTCTAGGGGAATTCGGAAAAAAGGTCGTTGAATTTGACGATTTAGAAATGAGATGAAATAATCGAAATGAAATTATGTTTATTTATCCAACGAATTAATAAAATAATATAAATTTCATCATTCAGAATTTGAGTTCCCACTGCGCATGCGCAAATAAAATCCATTTAGTGTCATTTTTCCATTGTCTATTCATTGAATGTTGCTTAAGTTTTAAGCGTAGTTGGGAAGTGATGATTTAATTACCTCACACGAGTTGTATCATGATTGTATCAATAGTTACTGCAGCACATATGCGGACATTATAATAAGCATAAAATCTGTAGTTTCCCTTTGATTTTGGTGAAATTTTCAAAGATTCAACGGTTTTGTCTGTTGATGGTCCCCATTGAACTCTACTCTTTCCGCATTGCAGTGTTCTCCGTGTACTCCGTCAACCGAAAATTTTCGTCACGCAAAAGTTGATATCACAATTTCTAATGATGTTCACGTACAACCCAGCCGTTGCTAGGGGAATGGAACTTCCGCAGTTTTCATCGCTCATAAATCGTTCGCCACTGGTTGGAAAGCGCTTGATTTATGTGATATATGTTCACATCTCAAGCTACCAATTTCCCCCTCCTTACTTACCTGGCTACATTCCTAAACTAAGTTGATTGGACTATAAACAATTTTAATAAGCCGGTTACAATATTCTTAACGTAAAGCAATAGCATCATTTACTCCACTCCATAGGAAACATTTTCATCCTCTTGACAACAGTCGACTGTTAACAACAACTCATTGTAGTGGCTTCTCTCCACAGTTATTTTCAACATTTCTATAAGTAAACTGTTGTTTTGTTGGAATTAGTCGGGATGCGGCCCAGGGATTTGTTTAAAGTTGAAGGATTTGTTTACAACTCTCGAGGACAACAGTTATGAAATCCCCAATCAAAGACATATCCATGTAACACCGTATCTGCTTGTAAAGCAGATAGTGGAACTCGTTTACAGTTGTTTTGTTAGGTTTCGTTTATGTGCCAAAGTAAAGACATAAAATGTCAATAATAAGGTTTATAAGAAGTTCCTTAAGTTGAGTCAGCCTTAATAAGAAAAAAAAATCTTAATGAGCTTGATAAAAAAATTATATTTTTATTAGAGATATATCAAACATTTCATTGGCACAGTCGGAAAAGTCCGTTGTTTAAATGTATCATGGAAGCTACTAATATACCGCCGTTAGATTTAGATGGTGACGTTACTACTTTGGCTGCTCGCTGGACTCGGTGGAAATGAGCGGTTTCTTTGTAGGTACATCGTAGCGAAAGAAGTCACTGATGCAAACCGTAAGCAAGCTCTTTATTTACATTTTGGTGGCGAAAGTTTACAGGAACTGTTTTATTCCTTGCCTGAACATGACACGGTACCAAAAGACTCTTCAGCTGTTGCACAAACATTAGCGTTGTTGGACAAACATTTTTTACCTAAAAGTAATACTTTATTTGAACGACATGTCCTTTGCGGAGTTTACCAAGAAAGCAGTGAAACTTGTGATTCATTTATTTCTCGGCTACGACATCAAGATGTTGTGTTTAAGTGTACTCCGTTTATTTATGTATCCATGGAGTTTGATAAATGTTTGAGTTGATCAGTTACTCGAGGAAAGGATGCAAAATCGGTAGCCAACAATCGATGTTGACAATCGAGTTTTAATCGAGAGCTCACGATTGATTGTACCGATTAATTGGGCAAAAAAAGAAATTTTTAATAAAAATCGATTTTAAACATAAAAAAATTATCTGTTATACAAAAACAGCATGATGTATCTAGTTAATTAAAAATTTTACCTTTTAAAATTATTTAGGAAAATATTGCTAGGTACTGTTACTGTAACTATGCATGATATCTTTTGCATAGTAAGAATATAATGAGGAAGTTGTGGTGATCAATGAGCCTAGTTGGGGTGAGCCAAGTTTAATAAAGAATCATAAATAAAGTATGTACAAGGCATTCTGGACTACACACTGAAAAAGTAATCTTAGGGTACGCTGTTCAAAAATAATACCTAACTTGGAAAGTGTGTCACCTTTCAATCTGTTGCGTTCCTGGGTTAGGACAGACCTGAATTAGAAAAAAGCCTCTCGCTTGGGACTAAAGTAGACACTGAGGCTACGTACTTTATTGCAATATTTGAAAAGTCGGGAGAGTCTGTTGTCTATTCTCCTTTTCGTGGGTCTGCATGAGTAGAAAATACAGAAAACAAACACCGCAATGAAAATCGATTTCACAAGAAACAATCGATTTCTAGACAAAAATCGGTACAATCAAACGATTGCAAAAAAATCGGAAATCGGAGGTCTAAAATCGATTTTGCGATTTAATCGAAAATCGATTACCATCCCTAACTCGAGGGACGATATATCAAACATTACACGCATCACTCGTAGTTTCCGGGTATGCGAAAACTTGACATCCATGAAGCATTAATTTCTTATTGCCTGATTGATTGATTGCTCAAACTCCAAAATAAGCTCCATGGAAATTATTCAAAACATTTGAGTGATCTATACATTCATGTAACGGAAACGAGGGAGTTACATGCCTCACCCAACTCGGCAGATGTTTTTTACTAAAACTCGCTAAAAGATTTTCATCTTTCCATTCATCCTTGTGAGAGATGGCAGATAAATTTCAGGATTAAAGATTTGATAAATGCTCTACAGTTAGGGTATATTACACAACAAATGCCTCGTTCTTGTAACCCATTAGAGGCGTTGAGGCGTTTGAAACGCAGTTGTTATTCAATAGACAGAAACCCAAAGGGACGGCGTCATTAAGCGGTAATAGCCCCCTGGCAATAATTACCCAGGAGCGAAGTCTGTTAATTGCTCGGGTCTGTAGGAGCAGATACGGACCCCCTGGTGGAGGGGGTGAACGGCGGTCGAGAGGGTTGATTGGGGGTAAAAGGTGTACCGAGCTGTAGGGGTGGCTTCTCTGCGAAATGCGTTGGAAAGCCGGCAAGGGTAGTAAAGCAGTGATTATAGGGGTTGTACCACAGGCTGAAGACCAGATGAGCGCTTATCACAAACAATATAACAGTAGGACCTACTTACTGAAACTTTGGTTTATTATTTTCATTAATATTGTTAATCATTGAAATGGCAAGAAAATTGCACACACCTATGTCAAAGAACGTACTTAAATGTCATTAAAATTTGCTGGAAAATCTATTTCTAAAAAATTCAAATTTAGTCCTGAGCACTAAATCTTGACAGAACATGGAACATATTCCTAGGGAGAACAGGAGAGCATTTAGGTCACTGTAATAATTTCAATCGTCTCTTAGTGTCCCAGAGTCTCCCCATAAAATTTCAACTTCTTGAAGTTTCTTTCCGGTCTAATAGTAGTTGCAATCATGTTTACAAAATTAACTGAGATGGATCACCTGTATGTTAACAATTATTCAGACAACCACGCTCTTATCTCAGATTGTTGGCGGCCACGAACTGTGCAGTGTTTAACATAATACAGTGTAGTAAATGGAGAGCTTTGTAACGACTGGTGAACGATTCTTGTACGATGATAAATGCCTAAGATACAGTTCCGTAGCTACGATTTGGTTTTAAGCTATAATCACCCGAAAATTGGACCTCGCCCTCATCTCTATATCGCAAATTTGACTCGTTCACTTCAAAGTTCTCACTCCTCCTAAGCCACGGTATTTCGCATGTCGGCCGATTTCCAAGTGCGACTGAATATAGACCAATTGTTTTAATCAAGCTAGTATTTTTAGCGCATTTTCTTAAAAATTTAATTTAAAAGGATCCTTAGACTCAGGCTATTTTTGTTTTATAAATAAATAAAGAGTTGTAATACAAAATCGAAACACAAACGGTGGGTACAACTTTCGTACAAGTACGCAACCACGAGAGACATTTTATGTCTGTATATTTCGTACATCTCCACGAGATAATTCGTTTATCGGTTGTTTGGTCTTAAAATTACGTCTTTACTTATATAAAGCTTACTCATATAAATTATTGAGAATGATCACCTGTGTGTAAACAATTATTTAAACAATCACGCTCATACCGCAGCTTGTCGGCCACGTACTCCGCAGTGGTTAACGTAATATGGTTAGGTAAATCGAGAGCTATCCAACGAGTGGTGAACGATTTTTGTACGATGATAACTGGCGAAGTTAAAGTTCCGTAGCAACGAATCGGTTGTACGTGAAAATCATTAGAAATTTTTCATAACGCTTTCTTCGTCACACCGTAACGTCACACTTTTTGAGTTATGTGTCATAGTAAAGACACAAAATGTCAAAAGGAGCGTAACGCACTAAATGACACTGTAATTTTGTCTCATTTTTGGCAGGGTTACGACGGCAAAAACATGTTCCATGTTAACACATACCTAACACAAAATAAACCTGGGTTTTGCCGTGTTGCCAAACTGTCAATAATTTGTCTCCTGGGAAAAACCATGTTTGGTTGCACGGCAACACCTATGTAAACATCTCCAACATGTTAAACTTTCAAAACCACAATTTTGCCATTATTATGATTATTTTTTCGCCTTCTGGTCTGCAGATCCTATAGTTCGCCCAAATGGGTGAAAATTGACCTTTTACAAACCATTCAGTGAAAACAGAAATGAACTAATAATGCGAAAAGCAGGGACCACATGGAAGGTACTATTGAGTACCTAGTTATAAGGATGCATTTATTCCAGTGTTTGATATTGTCTGGAATGTTTCCACTGCATATCTTGTGTTGGTTTATGTGCTATTTAAACCAACACACCGGAACATTCATGATTTTAAAATTTTCCTTATCTTTTCCTCATAATTATAATTAGTGATTGTGAAGTATTTCCCTACCATTCCCTACAACTTGCAGTATGTAGGGAATAATTTATAATCGGGAGGTGTGAATTCGAGAAAGATAAAAACCTTCAGGAATATGGATGTCGGTGGAATCGAATGAAAGCCAATGTTCCCGTATTATGTGAAAAATTCGATTACGGGCTGTCCCAATCAGGTGATAGCAGCGACGTTGATTGTAATTACCCTCGTCAAAAAGTTGGGAATTCGTGACAGAAACGTCATTCGGTTCAGGGTGTAACTTGATATAACGGCTTGGGCATGGACGTTTAGCGTGGACGATGTTATTCTCACCATCGGGGTTTGCAAGCGAGCTAGGAATCCGAATCTGATCCAATCCAATCATCAGTGAATATTTTAAGACGATGGAGTGGATTCGGGGGGCAAAGAAACTGTCGATAGATGGAGACAATTGGGGCAAGTAGCAAACGGCGTTAACCTACCATGGCGTTTTATTTGAAACATTAAATTTATTCGTAGGTAACTAACCGTGGTTTGAAGATCGACTAACTTAAACTGTGTAACAGAGTTACCTCCTGAGAGGTCCATCAAGCTCCCGTCAGAGCACCAAAGATAGCGCTGTCGGCGTCCCGTTGATGAATCAATGGGCGCTGCGGGCTGTCCTCGATCATTTTCGAAGCTGGGTTTGCCGTTGGATGGAATTCCAGGCGACTGGGAAACTAACCTTCCCCGAACATGGCTCATTAAAAGCTATTAGTAGGGGAGGTATCTCTCTGACGGGATACTGTTACTCTCCTCTACCTGATTTATGAGGATTTAGGCCCCCATTGCACCTCTGGGGGGGGGGGGGACCTAAATTCCTTATAACTGAACTAAGTAAAATGGAACAAATAAACACTATTCCACTAGTTGATATTATATTTTAGATAAAATTGAACAGTATTAGAACTCTTTGGAATATTGAAAATTATAGTATGATGATGGCGACATGCGGTGATGTCGGCACGTCTACTTTTACACTACTTCCTGAATATGTTCCGAATGGGGAACTATTGTGTGTTGGAATTTCACACTTTTAACATCAGACAGCTTCGTATTCAGCGTACTTGAAAACCCCAAGTAAGAATTTTCAACTCAAAAGATCCAAGATTTTAATTTGGCCAATAAATGGGTAGGGAAGATCGCGAGCTAGATAGCTGAGAGTTCCCCCTGGCGGGCGGGGGCTGTGACGTCATTGGGAGAATAAATCTGTAGAGCTGGGTAACTAGTCAGATACACATCATATGGCACCTTTTCGGAAAGCTCTATCTCAGATCTTTCTACTGAGCAAATAAAAAATAACTTTCATCCCATTTGCAAAAGAGACGCTGGGACCTTGGACAAAAGAAGCATGCGATTTCATTAATGAGCTGGGGAAAAAAATTTAACGTGTCACAGGAGAGGCGAGGTCAACCTCTTACCTGAAACAAAGGGTCAGTGTGGCCATTTAAAGAGGGAATGCAGCCAGTGTGACGCTACCACCTTCTATTCAAATGCACTCAGCCATTTTATCACACCATCCACGTCTCACACTTGTTACTTTATGTTTTCATTGAAATGTTGAATATTGAATAAAAAATGCGTACTAAAATAAATTAATACGTAATTCGCCCAATATCCCTGTCTTGATAACTTGTACTTTCAACAGGAACATATCCGCTCCCCTCAAAACTGGATCCCCTTCCGATCCTTTATCGCCAAAACCCATCAAATCATTATTTTTTTATGCATTGCACCCGCTCATATTATAAAGAGGTTTATGTTTAAACCTCTTGTTATAGGAACTTCAATTTAGTAGCATATAACCAGCATTTTATAACGTAACATCATTAGCTTAGAGGCATAACATGGGGGACCTCTTCCACCAAAACGTATATAACAGAGTTGAGCCAAACTTTGTTGGTTAATCTCGAGGATTATACCTTGCCGTCTCTCAACATCGAAAAACTCTTTTTAAAATAATTCGGAATAAAGGGCCTTCGGCCCTCTGTTTAATCAAAAATTGGAAAATTTGAGTAGATCGTCAGCGAATGCTTGGTTTGGGTTGTAGATGGTCCCGTACCGATTTCATTGTTTTCAGCTCATCGGTTCATTCTGGGCTTGCACAAACGTTAACTACAGTGAGTATCATTTTTTCGTTCCTTAATTGACCAACCATGACATCTCACGCTACTACTTGATTTACTCTTTCCCGCTATGACATTTTTCAAGATCATTCAACACTTTTCGATGATCTATGCATTCATGATTGGTAAACGAGGATGCTATGTGCCACACCTAACTTGGCAGGCGTTTTTGTTTTAATGCGTAGGCTCTGGAAAGAAAGAACTAGGGGTTCGGGGATTTTTAATTTGACGTTAATTTTATTTGATTTTTTCATTCTTTCTTTCTCTTTTCAAGTTTTGGAATTTTGTATTTTGAGGCTGGTTATCCGCACGTGGTTAACACCACGTGACACCATTCGATACATCATTTTTATACAACATCCTGAATGGTCGCGTCGATTCTCCCCAAGTTCTGGAAATGGTGAATTTGTTGGTACTCCGTTCCACCTCACGACCAAACAGCTTATTTTGGACTCCTTTCTCACCGACAAACTACATGTCAACTACCTTCTAAATTAATGTACAGATGTCGACCTTTTCAACATCTCATTAGCCTCGCTTCGCTTGATAGTGAATAAAAAACTTATGTGAAGCCACCCTTAACTTTGGACAGTAAACTTTCTTTTCTTCCATCTATTTTCTATTCTTTTTTAGAGTATATTGATTTTATTTTTCTCGCCGCGGTAATTTACGCTAGGTATGTATTTTCTATCTATACATAGCCCATATATTTTATCTCTTCGTGTATTGGACTTGCCCGTATTATTGAAATAAATAAATAAACGTGTTTCAAAACAGAAGTTAGTAAAAAATGTTGTCTATTTCCACAAGAAAATATACGTGTTTCTTGATCGATTACCAAATTCAGTTCTGTAAATATTGCACACCAAACTTAGCATAATACTCCTTCTGCAGGGAAGAGGAAGCTGTGGGAAACCTCTGAGCAAACTCACGCGTAGCAATTGGGGCGGCGTCGCTGCGAGTTGACGAAATTAAAGGATCATCTCCTCTCAGGATCATCTCCCGGAAACCGCCCTCCGATGAAGCGGAAGTTGCGAGGGTCGCGAAATTCCTCCCCTCTTTTGACCGCCCGCTCATCCGTGCGACCTGAAAAGCTCACGTGCGTTCCAGGCGAACGCGCCCGAGGATCTTGAGATGTGTTCGGGTTAGGGGCGACGCGATGGGCGGGGAGAGGCGCCGCGTTTTCCTTTGAACGTCATTAGGCGACGGGGCGTGTCGAGGGGCCGACGCACCTTCCCCTGACCCCTGCGAGGAAACAGATCGTCCGTCTCAACGATCAAAGGAGCCCCCCTTAAGGGGTGTTTTTTTTTTATTCTTCTACTGACATATCGCGCGCGAACGAGCTCGTGAGTTGCCCTCCCGTCGGATGAGCGGTTCATTGGGTCTGATGAAGATGGGAGCTGCTGTAAGCTCTCGCTCTGATGCTGCCGAATCCCTCGACCTGGAAAACGCGATGCAGGTGAACTGCTCCCCAAGGTGTTCCATCATACAGAGATGATCCCGATATTGAATAGAAAATGAAGATCTTTAAATTACGATTTACTGAATATATAATGAATATTCCCATATAATGAATAATAAAAAGTTCTAAGTCATGCAGCGTAATCATATGAGAGAATTTTCGTAAATTACCGTAAATTTGAGTGTAAAAAAATGTGTAAACTACTTAAAACTCCTTTAATGAAACTAAAACTCCTACTTGAAACTACTTAAAAACCAGTTTTAAGGCAAAAAAAATTCATTCTAAATGGTAGTTCTGGGATTCAACAAAGATTTTGGAGATTCTTTGCAGTTTTGATCGATTTTTCAACTAATATTGATGAAATTCTACTTATGAAATAATTATGTTATTATATAATGACCCAAGAATTGAGAGGGGAAAAAAGGGAGGGATTTACATTTGGGAAACCCTGATAATAAACCTTTGTGTAATAAATTGTAGTGTTTTATCGAATTTTCCAAGTTCTCGTTCCAAGAAAAATCAAGCTTTCTAAGCAAAAATATGTGTTCGTTGAGCACATTAAATCTGTCAAATATCGAGAATTTTTCATAAAAATCACTAAAAATGGCTAAAACGGTAAAAAAAAATCAATAAACTTTTAATTGTTGTCAAAATTTCTGTGAAAACCAAATTATCAACAATTTTGAGTAACTAGGACCTGGAAAACGCGATGCAGGTGAACTGCTCCCCAAGGTGTTCTATCATACAGAGATGATCCCGATATTGATAGAAAATTAAGATCATTAAATTACGATCTACTGAATATATAATGAATATTAAAAAGTTTGTCATGCAGCATAACCATATGAGAGAATTTCCGTAATTTACCGTAAATTTGAGTGTAAAAAAAAATGTGTTAACTAGGTACTTGAAACTCCTCTAATGAAACTTAAACTCCTACTTGAAAGTACTAGAAAACCAGTTTTAAGGCAAAAAAAAAAAAAAAAAAAAATCATTCCAAATAGTAAGGTGGTGGAGCCACTGTTTGACACCTTAAGAGGCATTTTGAATTTGAAAGCAATATGCTTTTTCGTTTGTTCAGACTTGAAGCTTACGTCTATTGCTGCATCAGGATGTCCTAAAACTGCTTACTATTGACAAAATCACTAATTAAAGCAACAACACATCATAAATTCGGTTTTTTAAATCAATTTTTTGACCCAGTATTTGACAGCCACATTTTTTGTTGTATCTGTGATTGACACCCTATGATTGACACAGCAGTTCTTCTGCAATAAATTATTCCTCGTATCAACAGAACATTTTATTTCAACATTTTACAAATAAATTGAGCATTCGAACTTGGATTTATTCATCTAAATATAAAATTAATATGAGTATTCATAAAGAAAAAGTTGAGAATATCACCGGATGTGATAAAAATTTCATCACAAAATAGATACAATTGTTTCTTGATACCATAGGCACAATACGATTCTGTTGGTAAACTAGCTTGTGAGTAGCTATGAATTTATCTAAATATAAAAAATAAAGAATGAATAGAGATCCGTATTTACAGACTGACATGAGATTGACACTTTCAATCACTGAGGGGAGCATCAGTTTGGGAACTAGTAATTGACATTTACATTTTCACATGTTGTCTTTGATTATTTTCAAAAAATGATAGCGTAAATGCAATCTACGCAAAAAACTGATTGAGAAAAACTATCGAAACAATCGAATTTGGAAATGTGGAGGGCATGGTGAAGCAAAATAAAACGCTTATATCCTTAGCAAAAACATAAGAAACAGCACCAAAGAAATTACAGCATATGGTTCTGATGGGTAACCTTCTCCAGATTTCACAAAAACCCACCTGAAACCTTTTCTCGCCTCTATACTTTACTGAGAAGGTATTTTGCCTCAAAATTCAAATGTACCAAGTCCGTAAAAGACGTTTAAATGCCTTATTATTAAGACTTATTGGTGAGATGTCAATCACTGGTCGCTCCACCCTATTCTGGGATTCATCAATTTTGGAGATTTTTTGGCAGTTTTGATCGATTTTTCATCGAATATTGATGAAATTCAAGTTATGAAATAATTACGATATTATATATTAACCCAAAAATCGAGAAGGGGGAAAAAGGGGGGGGGGGGTTTACTTTTGGGGAATCCTAATATTAAACCTTTGTGTAATAAATTGTAGTGTTTTATCGAACTCTTCAAGTTCTCGTGCCAATAACGAAAATTTGAGTTCGTTGGCCAGCAATTTTTGAACACATTAAATTTGTCAAGTATCGAGAATATTGTCTTAAAAATCACTAAAAATGGCTACCTACAACGGTAAAAAATCAATACACCTTTGATTTTTAGCAAAATTTCAGTCAAAACAAAATCATCAACAATTAACTAGGACATTGAAAAAATTTCGCACGAAATTATGCTGATAAAAGTACTTAAGTTTCACTAATATTTTATGAAAAATCTATAAAAATTGCAAAAGTAATCTCAAAATCTAAAATCTTTTTCAAATTGCCTTTTTTTTTGTCATAAAATAGGTTTTTAACTATTTCTTTGTACTCAAATTGCTTAAATTTCAATACAATCTAACTATTATAACACCAAATGTCAAAGACGCACCAAAAAATTAAGCTTTCTAAGTTAAAGGATAACTTCGTTGGCCAGCACATTTTGAGCACATTAAATTTCTCAAATTCCAAAAATATTAGCTTTAAAAAATCACTCTTAATGGCTAAGAACGGATAAAATCGGTTAAATTTTTACTTTTTAGCAAAATTTTAGTCAAAACAAAATTATCAACAATTAGCTAGGGCATTTAAAAAAATTCGCACGAAATCATGCTGATAAAAGTACTTGAATTACGCTGATATTTGCTGAAAAATCTGTAAAAACTACAAAGTTAATCATAAAATTCAAAACCATTTTTAAATCGCCATATTCTGTTCTGTGAGTACTTGAGTTGCTTAAATTCCAATACAATTTTACATAATATTATAATGCCAAATGTGGTAATTTAAGAAAATTTGCTCTTACAATCATGCTGCATGACCGGAACTTTTCTAGGAATAAACCGACCTTTAGAGAGGGTCGAAGCCGGCACTTTGCCTGACGTCAGCAGCTTTGAGGATCGTCGCTCTCAAGGGGCATTAGGGGGGGGGGGGGGCCTTCTCGCTCCACGAAAGGGTTTACAAAGCGGGTATCCGCCGATGTATAATTCAGGACCCAGTTATGAAGCTCCCACGTCTCCCATCACACTGCTTTATACACAAGGATAATACAAAACACCCGTAAAAATCATTAAAAATGCATCTTAGTCATTGACCTCACAAAAATTTCAACTCCTCCTTGAAACTAAACTAGTTGGTTTACGTTTCAAGATGCGGAGAATCCATAACAGAATCTTGAGCCTATTTTCTGGAATCTTGAAATTAATCAATCAATCTCCCACTTGAAAATTTCTCAAAACATACATAACGATGGGATACCTACTAACCTGGTTAATAACAATAAATGTTACGCATAATGAATCAATATTAAATTGCTCATATGTTTTACAGAATATGTATTTAATATCTAGTAGTTTTGGTAATGAACTATACGATAGTAATTTCATATCTATATGTAAATTAAGACCTATAAAGGTACTTGTTTTGGAATACACAGAGGTGGGGTTTTTCATAGAAAATATCAATGACCTCAGGCAACAAAACGTTTTAATTTTGGCGATCGTATTAGGCTTGTACATATAGTACTTATTAGAAAGTGATAGCCTTCTGATATAAATACAAATTACAAATAAGGAATCCTTCTAGAGGCAAAAAAATATCATCCCAAAAGGGAATACTTAATGTTAATTTGGACGCCCGGATTATAAAATAAAATGAAATAAAAGTCTGACCGTTTCAACGGTATGGGTTATGGCCTCACTCGTGTACCGCAAATCGCGAGATGGTCGTACCACCAGGAAGTCAGTCAAATCCGTGGCAAAGGCAGACTGCTGAAGTGATTTGGAGAACGGCACAATTGGTGACGGTGGTGTTGAAAACGCCCAGAAACCTGCAATGGAAGAAATTTGTTCCATGAGGATGGGTTTTCAAGACGTGATCATGGCCGGAGTATTTCTCAAACCAGATACTTACATCGAAATTGATGTCTTTGAAAAGAAGTACGTATATCTCCTGACTTGAGGATGCTGAGGACGCAGAATCAGAGAGTACATTAACTTGGAGGGATTCTGATGACCTAGACAAGTAAATTTTATAGGCTCTAAGTAGCAACGTAAGTAGCAACGTGGCAGTCGAGAGGAGAATAGAGAGTTTTTGGCGACCACTAACGTAGCCTTAACGTCACCCTAACGTACCCGGGAGTACGTGACCTTGAGGGAACGTTAGCAACGTCATACGTTAGGATGGCGCATTTAACGTCACCCGTTTGGTGACCTAAAGGCACACGACACCAGCCTAACCTTCCTGTAAATGTAACCCTACTGCTCACCTCAAAATTACTCGAATACTGGTGAAGTTTTTCTTTTCAAATGCCTCATTACCAACTAATTATGTTGATGTAGAGGGTAGGTTTTTGAACACCCCTCAAACTTGGTTATTTTACTTTTCAAGTCGCGCAGTAACCGAATGTGCCATCTGAAGTCCGCCTCCGCTGTCTAGCTTTACTAGCGTTCAACTCGATCGAAAAAATCCGTTCTTTTGCGCACAGGCTCTATTTGGTCGATTAGAGCCTTGTTTCTATTATTATTTCACAAATTTTAAATGAGAAAACTTAGTTTTAAGACAATACTTCTTCGCAGTATCATTCGTAGTTTGCCTGTTCTCTCAGCTATTTTCTCGTGAATATTGCGTGAAGTGCTGCCTCCACTGATGATTTTGTCTGGTAAAATCCTGGTTCATTGTCATAGAGATAAATACTTTTTCATACATGTTGTTCATAACCAACGGAAAACCCAAAAACATGAAGTTCTAAACGGCTAATGACCTATAAGTGCAACTAATCCACGGTGTTCTACACTTGAGGCTTACTATCTTTGCGTTAAATCCATGCCCTGTTTACGAATTGAAAACTAAAAATGAGAGATTATCCCGTATTTGTATTGAAACTAACATAAAAGTCGAATTCAGGATTGAAAATCGGCGTTTCATATCGAAATGAAGAAATTGGTTAGTCAACCAGTAGACAACCAGACAGCTGGGGGGGGATATCGCGTTGCCCAACCATCGTTAACGTGACATCAAAATTAAAGCAACCGTTCTCCCGGTTCCATTTGGGTTAGCATCTTCGTTTGCTCCCTCAAGACTACGGTAACGGGTGACGTTAAGTTGAAGTCGCCAAAAACTCTCTAATGAACGTGGCATGTCTTGAAGGACCAGAGCTACGTCACGAGGTATTTAAGTTCAAAAGGCGCAGTCCGGCAGCGTCAGGTTACGGTTTCCTTGATGTCCAATTAATAGGCGACTACGTTTTCGGCGGCACAACACAATAACACAACACAATCACAGCTCGGTGGCTAATCCCTATTACGTAAACAAAATAAATATAAACTTGGGCGCTAACGGTACTCTAGTGGAAAAAAACGTCTACCAAGTTGGGAGTTGCACATAGCTTCCTCGTTTACGTATCATGAATGTATAGTTCATTGAAAAGTCCCAAATGATCTTGAAAAAAATCCATAGTTCATCGTTTCATCGTTATCTCCCAACCATTATCTAAACTTGAGTGAGATCGGATCACTAGGACGTGAGGAGATGATGCTTGGTAGAATTTACGTTTGCGCATGCGCAGAGTGAAGTATTAAGTCAGGGACGATTAAACTGATAGGGTACCATCCACACTCTAGCCCGCACAATCCCTGAAAATTTCATCCAAATTGCATGAAAACTGTGGAAAATAAGCTTGTTTCTGGGATTTGCGGACACACACAGACAGACACGAAACTAAAGTTGTTCAGAATGGTCTGAAACGTAAAATGCGAGTGGAAATTTCGATTTTGGAGACCATGAATTTTTTTTTTTTTTTCCGAAAATGAAAATCTATAGGTAGACGCACCTGTAGTATCATCGTGCTAACCTTCAACTCGATTAGTTATTGGAAACCTAGCAATATTGTTTTTCAGTAACCAAGGACTTACGATGATTTACATTCTATACTTGATTGACGTGTCATCGCTGAATATACATGATGAGTTCGTTCTAAGCTTTAATAGGTAGTACCTATTTTGTTACGCAGTTAGTTGAAGAAGTATTTAGTAGGATATTACAACACCGAATGAAGTAATTTTAAACACTCAATGTGTCAATATTAGCGAAATTTTGAAGAAAATTAAGCTATTGCTCTCGCCTCAAAATTTGTAGAATGTGAATTTTTGAAAAACTTTTATGCAGAAATCCGTTTCAGACTATTCTGAATCATATTCTGAAGTTTAACGCATTTTTAGCGAATTTTTGAAGAAAATTAAGCTATTGCTCTCGCCTCAAAATTTGTAGAATGTGAATTTTTGAAAAAAAATTATGCAGAAATCCGTTTCAGGCTATTTTGAATCATATTCTGAAGTTTAACGCATTTTTTTATGTATGTATATATGTATATATGTATGTATGTATGTGTCATTCCAGACGATAACTGTCCGTAGAATTGTGCTAGAAACTTCAAACAAATTTTAAAATGTTAAGGGCACAAAACGAAAGTTCAAGTTCGTTGGCCAGCTTGATCGGATTACATCTTCGGGTTGAAATTTTCAAAAATGTAGTCAAAAATTTCAAAATAGCCTGTTTTTTGCGATTTGTCGTGCGAAATAATTTTTTCAGCATACTAACATGTGGTATATTCGGAATCAGCGTAAAATTTTCTATAAGAATATGTATCAAGTTTTCAAAAATTTCAAAGTTGAAAAATCAGTCAAAAATCGAAATAATGCGGTTCGCTGGTTGTAAAAATCGGTAATATTCTTCAAAAATTCGCTCATGGGGTCATGCTGCATGACTGGACTTTTTTTTTTTGTGTATGTATTTATGTATATATTTATGTGTGTATGTGTCATTCCAGACGATAACTGTCCGTAGAATTGTGCTAGAAACTTCAAACAAATTTTAAAATTTTAAGGACACAAAACGAAAGTTCAAGTTCGTTGGCCAGCATGATCGGATTACATCTTCGGGTTGAAATTTTCAAAAATGTAGTCAAAAATTTCAAAATAGCCTGTTTTTTGCGATTTGTTGTGAGAAATAATTTTTTCAGCATACTAACATGTGGTATATTCGGTATCAGCGTAAAATTTCCTATAAGAATATCTATCAAGTTTTCAAAAATTTCAAAGTTGAAAAATCAGTCAAAAATCGAAATAATGCCGTTCGCTAGTTGTAAAAATCGGTAATATTTGCATGAAACATTGTCCAAATTCAGATTGAACTACTCTTATGGAAGTATCCCTGTATAACCAATCCTAGAACCATGCTGTTTAAAACGTAGGTAGTAGGTGCTTGTTTAAAAAAAAAAAAAAAGTAATCACAACTGATGAGTTTACTCTGTGAAATATTCCATCCTCCGATTCTCTAGGTCGCTCTCTTTAATGTTTTACGCTCAACTGTTTTAGGACTTGATGTAGCTTTAATACTGACTGTGGCTTAGAAAATATCAGCCATGATACTGACCACATTGGACACCGAAATCTATGAATATTTACCTACATTTGTCTTTAAATGTACAAGATTAATTTAATAATAATAAAGTATGAGTACCTCCTAATTATTTTTAATAATTTGATCCCATGATTGTCTATCAAAATCGAAAACTAAAATTTCTCTACACAATCAATAGTGACTGAAATGTCGAAGACTTCTTCAAAAATTTGCTCATGGGGTCATGCTGCATGACTGGACTTTTTTGTTGTTGCTGTAGAACCGCGCAGAATAGTAAAACAAGCGAGTTTGGCTTTGATGACTTGGCCCTCCATCAAAACACCAAGCCCTAAGTTTACTCCAGCTTCAAACTACTGTTCTCGTGCATTTCATTCTAAATTCGGGGATCCGCTGGCAAAAAAAAGGGTTTCCGAGAGCATTAAAGTTTATTTTGGTGGTGGAGGAACCGGACTTGCGGCTACCGTGATCTGAGGGTGTGAGGGTAACCAGATCCGAACCTTGTTTATCACTTTCGCAGTTTGTGTGTAAACTTTCAATCTCGGAACGTCGATAAACGGTCGATCCTTCTCAAACTTTTCCGGGCGAACCGACCCGAGGCTTGGCCCCACTAACAGAAGGCATTAGTCTTCCAAATCAAACATTCGCTGTTCTGGGGGGGTTGATTCATTCATTTGTGTACGCTGTCAATCGATGGTTTTTCTATCTTAATCAAAGATTTTTGAGAATAGACCGAACGACGCCGAATCTGTTTTTAACATAGAACGTGTTTTTGTCATCATAACCTGGCCAAAAATGAGACAAAATTACCGTTACCTGACATTTACTGCCCTACGCTCCTATTGACATTTACTGCCCCGAAAAAAAGTGTCCTCGAAAAGCGTTACCTACATTTTTCTGATGATTTCCGCTTACAACCGAGTCGTTGCTAGGGAAATGGTATATCGTAGTTTTTCATCCCACAAAATTCGTTGACCATTCGTTCGAAAGCTCTCGATTTATCCAACCATATTATGTTAACTACTGCGAAGTGCGTGGCTGACAAGCTGAGTTATGAGCATGGTTATATGAATAATTGTTTACACACAGGTGATCATTCTCAATAATAAAATTGATATTGTGAACATGATTGCAACCGCTTGTTAATTTTTGATGATTTCATTGAGCTGGTGTTTCGATGATTTGATTCATAGCAGGTGATCCGAATATTGCGAGAACGGTTTGATTTGTGAAGCGGTGTTTAAATCATTTTAATAGGTATTTTCTATAGTTTATACTCTAGGAAGCTGTAATTTCTTATGTAGCCTCTTTAGGACATTTACTTGACGATTCCCAGGGTACGGATCAGATAAGTGGCTCTTAAGCTAATTTCTATGCTTTATACTCTAGGAAGCTGTAATTCCGTATGTAGCCTCTTTAGGATATTCTCTTGACGATGCCCACATACGAGCCTTCAACTAAAGACATTAAATGTCCCAATGTGTTGCAGACTCGTATGCAGCGTTTCTGTTTTCTTTAAATAATAAATATTACAGAAATCCTTGAATATATAGAAGGGAACAAAATCATGATTCGTGATGAGGGAGCCACATCATTATAATCGAAGCAGCTCGATTTCAGACTTCACTTCGTAGTAGAGTGCCCAAAACTGTGTTAAAAGGAAAACTGTCTTATATATTTAAAATAGGTTCACGAAAAAACCACAAAACAAAAATAATCCGAATCGGATGAGGCGTCAGTGTGAAAATGGGTCAAATTGTTGACTCTTGAACGATAAGGTAGAAATTAGTTGGAAAAATATAACTTTGAAGTGTTTTGTGAAGATTATCACCTACAAAAAATCGTTGCTACGGAACTGTTTCAGCGTAAATTTGCGTAGACACTCAACTCGTGAAATAACTGCACTGCCAATGCCGTCTTTATGAAATCCTACCTTCAGAGGAATGTATTTCAAAGTTTCTTCCTCACAGCTGGTTTTTAATTCATGTTGCATATTTCCTGATTCGATATTTGACAAACTTGCTTATCAGCAGTTTTATTCTTCAGCAAAGCAAAAACCTACCTACTTAGTTTAGACACTTTTCACCAACAGCGAATCTGGTAGGATGTACGTACCTGCCTACCTACCTAAGTAGTTTCGTTTCTTAGTGTAGCAACAACCTGCCTTGTTTACTTTGACGAATTATCAAATCTCTCCTTTTATTCATTCGATATAACAAGTAAAGCTTCCTCAGTTAAGCGTAGTTCTACGAACTTATAATAAAACGCTGATGAAGCTACCTGAGCAATGGCCATGTACCTACACTGCAGTATTGACACCTGATGAATTTTCAATAATTTTTTCTTCACCATTTTTAAGGTTAATTATTCTCAAACCCTTAACGAATGAAGTTCTTTAGTTTTCGGACACTGATTAACTACAATAGTTAGTAGGTTCCTAGTCTTGACAAACATCATTCACTGTTAGATTGGCATACAAGCTACAACCTGCCAGCAGGCACGATTATTGTAACTATTTAGTTGAATTGAAACTTTTTATTGCTACAATATTATACTTTTGCGAAACAAAACTGTTGAAAAATGGCTTTGTAACCGCGAATTAGGGTGACGTGAGACGGCAAACTTCTTGAGGAAAAATAGGTTGGTTGAGTTGCGATTCACTGACAGCGGAGTAGGTTAGCGTTTCAGCCAAAGTCAGCCATGACTGCGCCAGTTTTGGGCATAATCTTATCGTCGAATACGAATACGATTGTAATTGCGATAATTATTCGTTGATTCTGAGTCAACTGCGATTATATTCGTATTCGTGTAATCGTATTTGTCTGTCGGCGATTACAACCCATAAAAATGCGCCACGGTAATCAATTTCAATAGGGCTTCCCTCCTATAATATGCGATGCCTTGCTAATATTACCTAGTTTCAGAGGGATGTCCTTAAAGCGAATTCAACTATTGGAGCCCAGCCTATTTGTCTCAAATCTATTTCAATAGGACGTCCCTATTGAAATTGATGACCTTGGCGCATTTTTATGGGTTGTATTCGTGTAATTGCCAACAGACGAATACGATTACAGAATACGAATATAATCGCAGTTGACTCAGAATCAACGAATAATTATAGCGATTACAATCGTATTCGTATTCGACGATACAGTTATGCCCAAAACTGGCGCAGTCATGGCTGACTTTGGCTGAAACGCTAACCTACTCCAGGCGTAACGTCACGAGAATATGGGCTATAATTGGTATTTCTGAAACGTACGCTCAATTTACCGATTGCGTCATGTTTCGATATGAAATAAATAGACGAAAGCTCAATAAGTAATTATAAACGAGAATGAATACATTAAGACGCTTCGTAATTCATGATAATAATGTGTTTATTAGCACAGTTTTAGGATCTTGAGAGTCGGTCAGGATAATAAAATTCAGGTCTTCAAAGCCAACGTTTCGATGTATTTATACATAATCACCAGGAATACAACAAGATGAGATTCCAAAAGTCTATTAATTGAACTGCTGTTATTTGACATGTTACAAAATTATAAATAGAAAAATTAATAATAAATATTCACATACATAGTTTTACATGCCATGGAGAATTTAGGCAAGTTTCTACAAAGTCATTTCATTGCCTAAATTTAGTTATTATTAGAATTTAGTTATTATTAGAATAATAACTAATTAATAATTTAGTTATTATTAGGATTTAGTTTTAATTTTCCTGCCCACCACTCTTGTAAATAATTGTATATATAAGGGCCCAAGTGGCCTCCATACAAATATATGTTCTTATCTTATCTTATATTATCTTGAATTCTCCAAGGTATGTAATACCTTGCTATGTACCTATATGAATATTTACTATTAATTTTTCTATTTGTCATTATGAAACATGTCAAACAACAGCTGTTCAATTAATGGACTGGAATTTTATCTTGTTGTAGTCCCTGATAATGATGTATAAATACATCGAAACGTCGGCTTTGAAGACCTGAATTTTAATATCCTGACCGACTCTCAAGATCCTAAAACTGTGCTAATTATCACCTAGCGGTCAAGAAACTAAACCATATTGTTAAATATGTGATTAACTATACCTAACCTAATTTACATAGTGTTGTGACAGTTCCCGCGAGATCCAAGGAAATGCGCTGCCGTCGCTCCGTTGTTTTCCAACGAGCGTCGTACGCCTGTTCTTGTTTTCTTGAAAGGCCGCGTTTGGCGATGGATGGGTGATCCTAGAACTGGAAAACCTATCTTCTCCGAACGTATCATATATGCTACTAGTAAGAGTTGTATCTCTTATGGTACTGTCACACTCCTCTCTATCTATGAGTGTGGATTCAGGCCCCCATTGCACCACGGGGCGCCTAACTCCATTTCAGTGTTCACTTTGTGAATGTATGAGCAACTCATAGTATGAATTTCTCAACAACAGGTATTTTCATATTTTCGTATTTTTGTTTCAGTTGCTTCAACTGGTTGTGGGAGGAGAGCTGCCCTGTTCGAAAGAAGAAGCCGCCTCTCTGGCGGGCATTCAGCTGCGGATAGAAGAGACTTGGGGGCGACCCCACGGCCCCACGTCACCAGATGATAACACGCTGAAGCCCATATCGGAAGATAAGGTAATATTTTAAGCCCGTTTACAGCTTGTACGGAACCGCTCGCGATAATACACATTACATCAACTAATACAAGGTGGCCCCCAACTGGAAAAGTTAGGGAAAAGCTGGAATTGTTAGGGAATTCTTCGCATCGGGAAATATCAGGGAATTTCTCCAAAACCACCAAATGTCAGAGAGTTTTAGCGAATTTTCTTAGAAAATAAAGCTATTGCAATGGCTCCAAAAATTTTAAAATAAAAATTTTCAAAGTTTTTCTTCATCGAAATCTGTTTTGGTGCATTCTGAAATGATTCCTGGATTTTAACGCTTTTTATATATAGAAGCATATGCATATATATCATTCAGACGCATATGTCATATATGTGTCCTTCCAGACGATAACTCTCCTTAGGATTGAGATAAAAATTCCGTTCTTGCGCCAAAAAATCAAGCTTTCCGAACGAAAGGTTGAGTTTGTTGGCCAGCATTTTTTGAGCACATTAAATTGGTCAAATTAAAAAAAAGTGCTGAAAAAATCACTAAAAATAGCAAAAAACGGCTAAAAATTGTTGAGTTTATACTTTTCAGCAGAATATTGCTCAAATAAAGTTTATCAACTATCGAGTAGAACATTCAACAATTTATGTGCAAAATTACGCTGAAAAATGTACTTAAATTTCATTTAAATGTGCTAAAAAATCAATAGGTAAAAACTGCCAAAAAAGTTGAAAATCCAAAATCTCTGAATCGCAGAATATTATTTAGAACGAGTTTTTTGCCATAAAATTGGTAGTTAACAATTTCTTTTCCCTCAAAATCCTTAATTGTCAAGACAGTGTAACATAACATGGTACGATAATTTATGAAAATTCGCTCATACGATCACGCTGCATGACTGGAACTTTTTTAAATGAAAACTTGGTGTAATCATTCTAGGCACCTACATATTACTTCATAGGTGAGTTATACGAATGAAAAAAATAATAATCAAGAATGGTGGTTATATAGTTCAAAAGTAACAACGCTACATGCACATAAAAAAGGAATGGATAGCCATTGGCTTCCCTGGTAACTACATCACCTAATGAACCATTTGTGAGAAAAATCAACAGACCATTGAACTAGGGGGGAAAAAACCCAGCAGAGTAGTGGATTGATCCAGTAAGAGTTCAAAAACTAATTTGTATACATAAGCTAGGACTTCTCAGGAGGGTTAAGGAGGGAGAAATCGGCCCATTGGAATGTGGAGTCTTGTATTATAAATTCATACAGCAATTTTCTAACGAACGATTTTTGTAGGATGGGACATCAGGAAGTTATAGTGGGTCTCTGGTAACACTTGGTAGTAGGTGAAAAAAGCTTGACATTTTTTGATGTCGGTCGAAAATTTTGAATTTTCCCCAAAGCTAAGATCCATGTAAGGAAAAAAAGTGTATATATATGTCATTCCAGACGATAACTCTCGATAGAATTGAGATAAAAACTTCGTTCTCTCGCCAAAAAATCAAGCTTTTCAAAAGAAAGGATGAGTTCGTTGGACAACACTTTTTGAGCACATTAAATTGGTCAAATTTCAAAAAATGTGCTCAAAAAATCACTAAAAATTACTGAAAACGTCTAAAAACTGTTATATTTAGGTATATTTTTATCAGAATCTTAGTCGAAAGAAGTTTATTGACGATGAACTAAAACATTCAAAAATGTATTCACAAAATTATGGTGAAAAATGTACTTGAATTTCATCAATATTTGCTGAAAAATCAATTGAAAAACTGAAAAATAGCTAAACATCCAAAATCTGTTTTTATTCGTGGAATATGATTTGGAACGAGTTTATTTGCCATAAAATTGGTGGTTAACAATTTCTTTGTACTCGGAATGCACAAATTTCAAAACAGTAATATAATATAATGTTACGATAATCTACGGAAATTCGCTCATACGATCATGCTGCAAGACTGTTTGAATTATTGGCCAGCCCTCGCTAACCCTCAACTTCACGATTTTCAATGAAACGAGAGTCGGAGTCAGGATCTACTTAGTTAATTTCGCTGCCGCTAGGCTCGCATCCTTATTTCGAATCGCGAATAGGTAGACTGATTTATAGTATTTTCAAATAGAATTAATCTTTTTGCAAATCAAATTAATCTTTTGGTAAATTTAATTAAACTTTCTACAAATAGATCTTTTTACAGATAAATCCCCAATCTGATTTTTGGATTTGATCGTCGGGTCCCGTTGTTCTTGTTCTTTGTTTGTTTTTACAAATAAAATTAAACATTTTACAAATTTAAAAGAAAAATTTAAAACTTTCTGCAAGAGGTGGAACAGTGATGGGACGTCAGCCGAAAACACATTGTTGTTTATGGATAATGCCAAAATCCACAAGGTTCGAGAGGTTAATGACTTCATGAATTCTTCCCAAATGGGAATAAAATTTTTGCCGCTTTATTCCCCTATGTTCAACTCAGCAGGACACGCATTTTCGAAAATTAAGAATGCGGCTCGGAGAATCATGAGCTTTCCTGGGGAACAAAACTTGGTGAAAGTTATATCTCGAAATGGAGAAGTTACGCCGAACGACTGTTGTATGTAATTAACATGTTCATCGATTTAACTTCGGCTGCTAGTGGACAACGTCTTCATAAGATGACCTTGTTCACCTCATCATTAGAAAGGACGTTGTTTTTGAAGACGTTGTTTGTCTTTGCCCTTTTCTTCATGAGATTTGTTGGGGTCTTGAGGTTCAGTCAGAAAATGTACCACGATATTTCTAGGCCAACGTTTCGGTATATTAGTATACCATCCTCAGGACTACAAAGAAATGCACCAGAGGAAGTCAGACATGCATTAATTGACTTCCTCTTGTGCATTTCTTTGTAGCCCTGAGGATGGTATACAAATATACCGAAACGTTGGCCTAGAAATATCGTGGTACATTTTCTGACTGAACCTCAAGACCCCAACAAATCCCATTTTGAGCAAAGCAGTCGAGAAACCAAACCTTATATTTTCTTTATGTTCTTGTTCTTTGTTTAAAAAACGTGATATGCGTTAAAAATCAAACTTACCTACCGCAGCTGGAAGTTTAAATTTATTTGAAAAATATCGAACTTTATTAGTAAAAGGTTTAACTTTATTTGCCAAAAGATTAATTTGAGTTATAAAAAGATTAACTGTACCTATTTGCAAATACTTTATACAGGGTGAGTCTCTCGCAAATGCAAAAAAAAAATTTGGGTAAAATTACATCAAAAATGGAGTAAAATGCCGCCAACTGCATATTTTTATCTCAATCCGTTCTCGAGATATGATTTTTTAAAGGTTTTTTCAGGAAAACCGTGTTTTTTTCCTTTTAAACTCAACTTTTTTCACTTTACTTCATTTAATTTCAATTTTTGACCACATTTTCGGAATCAGCACTAAATTTACTATAAGAATAGTGTACTTGGGTTCTTGAAAAGTACCATCCAAAGGCCCTCGCATCAGCTCAAACATTGACGATTTTGAAAAAATAATATTTCTGAAAATCTTTAAAACTTTACTAATCTTTTAAAAAGAATCCTGGAAACTGGCAAATCTCATGAAAACTGCTTCATCTAATGTGCTTTCCAATGGTATTATCAATTTTACTTTTATTTTGTTATTTAGGGGAGAAAATAATGTTTTAATGTTAAAAAATGTGGGTTTTTCAATGAAATTGTTGGTTTTCTCGAAAGATGACCCTCCATGAACCAACGAGTATGGGGTCGGTTTCTATGTATTTTTTCTCGCTGGATCGATTGGAAACTCTTGCAGATCTCTCAACTACGTTATAATCGAGTTTTACACTTTAATTGACTAGTTTTACCCCATAACACACATACATTTAATCGTAACAAACAAACTAAACATTTGCGATTTTAAGTGTAAAACTCGGTTATAACGGAGTTGGAGAGATCTACAAATGTTACCACTCGATACAGCGTGAAAAAATACATAGAAACCGACCCCATACTCGTAGGTTCATGGAGGGTCATCTTTCGAGAAAACCAACGATTTCATTGAAAAACCCACATTTTTTAACATTAAAACATCATTTTCTCCACTAAATAACAAAATAAAAGTAAACTTGATTATACCGTTGGAAAGAGTATTAGACGAAGCAGCTTTCATGAGATTTGCCAGTTTCTAGGATTCTTTTTAAAAAAGTAGTAAAGTTTTAAAGATTTTCAGAAATATTCTTTTTTCAAAATCGTCAATGTTTGAGCTGATGTGAGGGCCTTTGGATGGTTTGGATGGTACTTTTCAAGAACCCAAGTACACTATTCTTATAGTAAATTTAGTGTTGATTCCGAAAATGTGGTCAAAAATTAAAATTAAATGAAGTAAAGTGAAGAAAGTTGAGTTTAAAAGGAAAAAACACGGTTTTTCTGAAAAAAAAAAAAACCTTTAAAAAATCATATCTCGAGAACGGATTGAGATAAAAATATGCAGTTGGCGGCATTTTACTCCGTTTTTGATGTAGTTTTACCCAATTTTTTTTTTTTTTTTTTTTTGCATTTGCGAGAGACTCACTTTGTATTATTTTGGTTTGATTGCAGGAGAGTTTCCTCCTCCCCGTCCCGACGTTCGGGGGCAACATGAACCGGCCGGTGAGTCCGCTCGTCGAGGAGGCGGAGACGGAGGAAACGGAGGGGAAGAGCCTCTGCGGGGAGCGGACTCCAGTGGGCGTCGCGCCGTCGTCGACGCCCGCTCCCGTCACCGCCGCGGCGCCCGCGGCCGTCTCCCGGGGCCACAGCTTCCTGAGGCGGTGCTACCCGACGTCGTCCCAGCAGGTGCCGTTCATGCCGTCGGGTCACCTGGAGGACTGCCTCCCGCCCTGCTACCACGGCGCCAAGGCGATGGTCAAGCTCGTTAAGGTGAGTCACCTAATTCTCCATAGCTTCGTTCTCAGTGTGCGTTCTGACAGTTCGGAACGGTTCTGGGCAAGCGCAGTCGAATTTATTATAAATTAGGTCAATGGGGTTGTCAGGGTAAGACGGATATAAGCAGAAAAAAGATTTCTTCTCTGAGTTTATTGGCCTGAAGATGACATTTTGATGTGGAAAGCTTGCCAATAAACTCAGAGAAGAAATCTTTTTTCTGCCTATATCCGTCTTACCCTGACAACCTCATTGGCCGTAAAAGCCTGACGGATGGATCATGATTCATCAATTATAAATTAGGTGGCAAATCCTGCGAAATTGTACCTGCAGGGGTGATGGGAGTTAAGATGAAAAAATGTCGATCATTTCTTCCCCTGTGAGGGAACGTCAATTTAATAGAACCGGTTTCGATCAGTGGTCACAGACCTTCCTCAGCCACAAAACCCAGAAAGCTCTAAGCACCCTTAAACATCATCAATAACGGAAATTAAAAAAAATACACTGCCAAGAACATTGCACATGATTTTCCTCGTGACCTTCACAGTACGTCACCATTAAATTCCAGCAAACGAGAAACGACCGGTTCTGGCATCAGGGAATTAATAAGGTGGGAAATTGGAAGCTGAATGGTACATATAATAAATGAAAATATTAAGGAAAATTTTGATTGATTTTAATATGGGACCATCCAGGATGTAGTCCGCATGTTCCCTGAAAAACATCACTTTCGCGCATGCGCCTAGCGTACCGCTGCTGATGATCGCGAAGAATGTGATACGGGACCTCAAGAAACCTTGCCCGCATCATCCCTGAAAATCTGACCGAAATTCGTTCACAATTGCCTGAGTTATGACCGAAACAAGAAAATTTTGTTTGCGCCTGCGCAGAGGCTACCGTTGATCCGATCATGACGGAACTGATAGGGGACCATATGCAGCAATACCCTCACAATCCCTAAAAATTTGAAGAAAATCGCATCAAAATTGTGGAAATTACGGCTGTTGCAAGGACCGCAACAAGAATATTTTGTTCACGCATGCGCAGAGCGTACCGCTAATGCAATCATGATGATTGTCTTATGGGACCTCAAGGGACCTTACCCACATCATCCCTGAAAATCTGACCGAAATCCGTTCAACATTGACTGAGTTATGACCGTCACAAGGAATTCACGTTAGCGCCTGCGCAGAAGCTACCATTGATTCGATCATGATGAAGTTGATAGGGGACCATCTAGAGCTTAACCCGCACGATCCCTGAAAATTTGGTTAAAATCGGATCAACATTGTGAAGTGATGTCTGTTACAAGGAAATGTGGACGGACAGACTAACAGACAGACAGACAAGGAACCAAATTTGTTCAGGAGGCTCTGAAACGCAAAATGCGAGCGGAAATTTCGATTTTGGAGCAAAAAAAAATTGTTAATTTCAAAAGTGAAAACAAATCTTCCGCTGCCTTGCAGTCTCGGAAGCAAAACATCCTCCATCAAAACTTTAGTGAGGAGAGAGGCAAAAGTGCTGCAACCTCACAGCGTCAAAACATCAGTATGAAACTGAATAATAATGTTCCTTGGGAAACAATAACAAGGAGGGCGCTCTGGAAGAACAATATTTAAACTTGGAAAATAAAAGCAATATTCTTTAACGAAAGCTTCAACCAAACTGCAATTTCAACAATAGTAATTTGGAAGGAAAAAGAAACGTTGAAGCGATTTACATTTTAAAAATAGAGCTCTCAAAAAAGACCACAGTCCGAAACCGGTTCAATTTTTTTTTTTTTTTTTTTTTTTTAATGCTTTTATTTTATTATTCTGTGAACAACATACTTTAACAGAAAGTTACAATGCTAATCCCCTCTTTAAGCATAGCTTGTGCTGAGGGGATGAGTTGTTTCTACTTTCCTAATTGTTGCTCGAAGATATCTTTAAAAAAATTTTACATGGATATTATATTTAAGAGAAAATGGCCACTGAAAAACTCTGCAATGAATAAGTAAGTACATTCTAGAGAATACAATTTATCCTAACGCAAGATCTTCCATAAAATGTTTTTTTCATGACATATTTAAACGATTTTAAAGGTAATGTCGAAATAAAATATTTAATTGGCAAATTATTGAAGAGAGTGGCACCTCTTTTCGAGTACAGTCTTTAGACTGCAGAAGAGTTCATTTTCCGTTTTTTCAAGGTAATTCTTCCGGCACTTCTAGTTCCTATATATTTACTCGTTCAATTTTATTGTCTAGATAGAGTCTATACACATATACCACAGTTGTCTTTTCTAATAATTTATACAAATCCAGCACGCCAAATTCTGCAAATAACTTGTTAGTTGGGTATCTAATCGGTTTTCCAAGGAGTATTTTTATTAGGGATTTCTGAGTTACGAGGAGAGTTTCTAATTTAGTTTTGAAGGTTGTTCCCCATGCTGGTAGAGCGTAGATGAGGAACGATTGTATCATGGCATAGTAAAAAAGTTTCTTCGCTCTTATTGTTCCAAAAGATCTCATTTCTCGGCACAGCGGCATGAGCCTCCGAAGTTTTGCTGTCAAGGCTCTGATGTGAGTCCCATCCCAGGCACTAGTCGTCTGTCACCCCTAAATATCTGGTTTCCTGAACATGTTTTATCGCGGGGCAATCACAGTTATTGCTGCATATATTTTCTTGGTGGCATGTGATAGTACCAATATCTGGTATGAGAGATGGTTGCCAGAAGAAGGTCATAAAGTTTGTTTTGCTTATATTTAGTTTTAGATTTTTAAGTTTTAATCATTGGTTTATTTTTTCGAGGTTTATCGTAGCTTTATTTTTTACTTCATCCCACGTATCACCTACTATCACCATGGCCGAATCATCCGCGAAACATATGATTTTTCCATCTATGCCTGTTGAGAAGATGCCATTGCAGTAAATTATGTAGTATAGTGGGGCTAACACTGTTCCCTGTGGCACAGAGAATTGGAATGAGCAAGGATTACTCAAGTGATCACCGATTTTGACTCTTTGCTCTCGACCTGCTAAGTAATTTTAAGTCCATCGTATAAAATTTGGATTAAATAATCTTCAGTCCATCGTATAAAATTTGGATTAAAATTCATTTCCACTAGGGTTTCAATGAGGCTTTTATGCGGGATAGTGTCGAACGCCTTGGTCATGTCCTTACATTACTTTTTTTTCCTGTGTCAAGTGCCAGGGTGATACTGTCCACCATATTTGCGATTGCATCCAGCGTGCTTTTTCCAGGTGTAAATCCAAACTGGTTTTCACTAATTATTTTATTTGTTTCTAGGAACTCAATGAGCTACATTTTGACTGCTCTTTCTATAATTTTTGCGATGTTGATAGTAGCGATAAAGGTCTGTAATTTGTAACCAGTTTGGGATCTCCATCCTTGTAGAGTGGCGTGATTATTGTATTTTATTAAATTGACGTACCCTCACAGGGGAATAAAGGATCGAAGGTTTTCATCTTCCCTCCCCTCACCCCCTGCAGGGACGATTTCGCAGGATTTGCCACCTCATTTAGAATAATTTAATTCTTAGCCTGCTTTGTTAGGTATATATCAAGCAGCCGAGTTTTGTCGTTCGCAGTGACAGAATGCCCGGTTCCGGAACGCTAAGAACGCCGAGTTTGGCGTTCGCAGTGTTTTGCGAATCCAGTTCCGAACGGTTCTGACAGTCCCCTTTTTTTCGGAAGTGTCAGAACTCGAACGCAAGGACTTAGTTAACGCATGCGCATTTACAATTTTTCGGACCTCGTGGAGTAAATAACTCTCTTCTTCCTCATCGAAATCATACTTAATCATACTTTAGTCTCTATCTGTTAGTATAAATATGTACCTACCTATTCTATGATCGAAATTTCAACCAACTCATCAAGTTAAGAAAGCGATAGTTTCTACGGTGGTGTTTCACGGTTTATAAACGATGAGGACGAGATTGAAGTTATATATATTTGGATCTCGTCTACATCCATGAAACTCAAACTTTTTCAAGTATACACCTCAGTCATCGTGGAATTTTTTATTTTTCCTTTATTATTGTCGTGGGGTAATAGTTGAGTAATATTCACGGGCGTAATAAGTAATATATTCCCAGGCACTAAGAATATTCTGAAAAGAAGCACCAGAAGGAAACACGAGTTGAGTGAGGTTTCAAACATATCATTAATTCACTAAAAACGGATACAATCAATTTAACATAATACTACAAAAGCATTTTGGCACTTTTCTCGAGTAACGCCTTCCTAACACCACATCATCCGAAACACTCACAAGGTGATTGAACACTTTGCGCCCACTTTTGAAGATCGTTCAACAGATAGTTCGTTGGAACAGCATTTATAGCATTGTATTATATAGCATTTACAGATAAATTTGGTATTTTTGCAAATAAAATTAAATTTTTTCAAATAAAATTGATTTTTTCGCAAATAAAATTGGTCTTTTTGCAAACAAAATTAGTCTTTTTACAATTAAATTAATTTAATAAGTTCTATTCATGTAGCTTTTTCGTATGAGCGAATATTTGTAAAAGGCTGATGTTGAATTGTTTCAAAATTTGAGCACTTTGTAGACAAACAAAAAATTATATACTTACGATCACACACACACACACACACAAAAGTTGCCTGTGACAGAAGCGCTGGTTTTACGACTGCAACTGCTGGTTTTTAGGACGAAAGCGTCGGTGCTTTTTCCCAATAAGCATCAGTTTTCCCCATATATACCTACATGGATTGTAGTTTTTCAATTTTCTGGGTTAGAACTGGTGTTTCGATCTTTAGAGCAGATTTTATTAAAGAACCTCCTTGTTTTTTGAAAATTAATTCTATTGTAACCCAAAGGTTATAAATTCTGGCAGTCAAAGCTTTGAGTGTGCGTTTAGACTCGTTCCACGTTTGAGGAAGAAAATAATACTCCCAACCTTAATATAAAAACAGCAGATAAGAGAAGTTCACGTCATTTTTTGGCGCTATTTGAAAGTTTCCGTCGCCAAGGATTTCAAAGTGAGCACGAGACCGTGTGTGAGCGAGGGTTTGGATTATCAACAGGTGGATACCTTTTTAACGGAGTAAAACTAAGAGATGGAAGCCACATAGAGAGAGGGATGACCTTCGGGTCTTTGATCGTTTCACGCACCGTCGGCTTTCTGGGGCTGTTGCCTTCGAAGTGAACAAAAAAAAAATCGGGACAATATTTTGGAACACACAATAGTCAAGGAGCCAAAGCCGAAAATAGGTAGTAGTTTGAGGAGAAGGTTTGAGATTAGATTTTTGAAAACTTAGTCTGTTCTGAGTGAGAAAATCTTGTCTACCATTTCAAAATTAAGTGTTAAGTGTAAATGTTAAAATTAAGGGTTAAGTGGGAGCAACAAGTTTCGCGAGTCAACACAAGATTAAGAAAATTAATTTATATCTTTGCTATATTAAATAAAATATTATCATTGCCTCTACATATTAAAAATATTTTACTTAGCACTTGTCCAATTAGTGCTTTTGTACGGTATTCCTACATGGGGTACCACTTATCCCACTACCCTCTTGCCCATTATCACCACCCAAAAACAGCTAATAAGAATTATAAGTAAGAAGAGGTTTTTGGACCATACCGAACCCTTATTTAAACATTTGAATATTTTAAAATTTCTCTTACTGATGGAGCTTCTTTGCATTAAACAGATCTTGAAAGAAAAAAGTTTTTCCACGCCTAACCATTTAATTTACACCAGATTCCATTCTTGCAACTCTATGACTATTCCATATTTTCGCACTACTCTTGGTTACAACTCATACCGAACACGAGGTGTACGTGGGTTTAATGCTCTTCCGGAATCCCTGAGATCGGCGCTTTTAAATAAAAACTATAAAACTTGTCAGAAACTCAAAAAACACTTCATCATGTTATAACTAATACTGCTATACTGCTGTTTAACTTCATTATTATAAACGTTTATTTTTCTATCTTGGATGGGTACCTTCATGTTTTGTTTTCATTGCACTCCGATCCATTGCAGCCGGAACAATATTCTTTTTCTTTTTTTTTTTAAGAAGTCTTTCTTTTTCTTTTTTTAAAATGAGTAGCCACTTATGAATATTATTTATTTTTCTAGCTGAGGTACTGCTCATCTCCCTGCCACGGGCTATGCCCACATAGGGAAGTGCCTGTATCTTTTTTAAGAAATCTGTATTATTTTTAAAGAGCATTTTATTTTCAATTTTTATGTATTTGTATTATGATAAAGAAATAGAGAATCTAAAAAAAAAAAATTGGTCGAACTGATGGTGAACTTATGAAGATGGCTTAATTTGTCCATTTTATTGTTTTTCTCTAATAATTCCTAAACCGTACATCCTACAGACATTTTTATACGGGGCAAAGTTATAGAGCATGAAAAAACAAAACGATTCGACCCCAAAACTCTGAATTATCTTACTGTTTGGACCTCGTCATTGTTTTGACAAACAGTGAAGAGATTTCAATTGTCCCCACTCCCCCCACCATCACTATTCAGGTGTACACCGGCCACTTCAGTTTCAGTTGCATCGTCGTGCTGTCTCCGCCACTACCAAAACTTCATGTGTTCCATTAAAAATCAGTATATACCTCGTGCAATATTGTTATAAATTGTTTTAATCCTGGAGGATCGTACGCGCCCAAAACATTAGAATGTGCCTTTTCAAATTGATGAAGCATTCTTTTATTTTCTCCTGGCCTCATATTTTTTTAAACTTGTATGGCAAAACAATCATTGAATGTTGCATCATGCGTGGCGGCATGGCGGCTCACGGGCAGATCTTTTGGTCTTCTAACCACCGATGATCTGTGGTTGTTGATACGCAGATTCTGTTGTGTCTCGGCTTTTCCTACATAAAATGCAAGGCATTCCTTGCACAACAACTCATATACACACATTAGAGTTTGTCATGCTGCCGACCCTTTGCATGTATATGAGTTGGGGTTGTTAGCCGAACTGAACGTTTCCTCTTCTACGACGATTGGGCAGATTTTACATCGTCGCTTACCACAAGGATGCAGTCCCCTTGGAGGTGGTGCTATCCTATTTCATCGTCTATGGGACAGAATATCCCCAATTGACGACGCTTGGCGGTAGGACATTGAAGGCACTTCCGGGAAAACCATTTTGGTGGATGCATTGGATGAGCGGATTGGGTAGAGATCCTTCATCATTTTATTGATCTTCTCAATACCAAAGAAGAATGTAGTGGTCAGTTGGACCTTATCATTCGTGTTTCGGGGTGTTGGGCGGTACTCAATGTGGGAAGGAATGACTTTTTGCCTTATTACGTTTTTCGGGTATCCTCTTGTCGCCCAACTTGGCATACAAGTTTTAAAAAAGATGAGGCCAGGAGAAAATAAAATAATGCTTCATCAATCTGAAAAGGCACATTCTAATGTTTTGGAGAGGGAAATTGGTAGCTTGAAATGTGAACATTTATCACATAAATCAAGCGCTTTCCAACGAGTGGCGAACGATTTTTGTGCGATGAAAACTGTGGAAGTTTCATTCCCCTAACAACGGCAGGGTTGTATGTAAAAAAACACTGAAATTCTGACACAATCTATAGCAACTACTCAACTACTCGGTTGTACGTGAAAATCATCTTTAATTTCGTCCCGGACGTTACATAAAAAATTATTGGGGGTCGGCCTAACAATTAACAATAAAATATATATATTAACATAGCAATTAATATATATATATATATATATATATATATATATATATATATATATATATATATATATATATATATATATATATGTGTGTGTGTGTGTGTGTGTGTGTGTGTGTGTGCGCGCGCGTGTATGCGATTGTACGTATATAGGTTAATATAGGTGAATGAGTCCTCTTTCGGAACTGATAGAGTGCGTGCGGTCGTCGAAGGAAAAGCTCTGGGTCAAAGGCGGAAAATACATTCCCTACACTAACCTTGATAGCCTCTGATAACCAGCTAGATAACCTATCTCCCACAACAAGAGCCTTCAACGTAATTTAATCACAAAAAGGTGGGCGGAAAGGTGGGAGGGGCAGATTGCCGTATTGAGTCCAATCTTAGTTTCTCATCCTTTTCATTTCGACCCAATCATTCTGACCCCGTCCCTGGGAATAATTCCCCTTTCCTCAACCCTCTCCATATAAAGTGATTAGTGAATGCATTAAAAGAGGCCGGAAGGTTCGGGAGAGAAAGCGTTTTCCTCGAGCTGATTTGATTTGAAGAGCCAGAAATCCATCAGTAGGCATTTCGGAATATGCCTACTAAATGATTGCGAACTTATTCCCGTCGTGCAAATCATTTTCAACTCAATGAAAGCTATTACCTGGAATATTGTTGGATGTTTCGTCAGTTGGCAGATGCCCAGCGAATATCAAGGAGACTTAAATTCTTGAAGAACCAGTTATCTTCTGTTTTTGGGCCAATTACTTTTTACCTGTGAAAAGGTCTAATAAAGATGGAAATTTGAAGGGTTTTAGATGGTACGAAGCCAAGCTTTTAACCATTTCAACGGCGAATCCATCTTCTCCAGACCCAGAACCACCCCGTAATTTCGTAATTGCTGTTTGGATTTCGTCAACGGAAATAGATTTTAAATTACTCATTCTAGTCATTATCAAAATGACTTCATTAGTGTTGGAGTGTCAGCCAATAATAGTTGATTCGCGCTTGCTCAATAGTTATTACTCAACCAAGTGCAATTAAATACACAGGGCGTCATCCAGAACATAAAACCAACAGCCTCCTCGGGTTTGAACGAAATCGAATAGGTCTTAAGAAATAAGAGCGCATGCGCACAGACTACAATTAATTCAAATGCAATGCAATTTATATATGACATAATTTAGGACTTTAGACGCACAATCCTTGAAAATTTCACCGAAACGCTCCATTAGTCTCGAAGTGTCTATCAGTATTAGTTCTACTCATGCGTACTATAGTTGTTACTCAACGAATCGTAGTAATCGCGATCGCAAGGGGCGTCATCCAGGACATTTACCCAACTCCAGGTGTTTGAACGAAATCGGACTGATACATCAAGAAAAATCGAAGTAAAGTATTATGACTTCATTTTCGCGCATGCGCACAGACTGCTATTAATACATAGCAATGCAATGATCTGACATCATATTGGAGTTAACCCGCACAATCGCAGACATTTTCATAAAAATCGCTCCATAAGTCTTGGATTGTCAACCAATTTTTGTTTTGTTTCTACTTCACCGACCGCAATTTAATTCACATGGCATCTTCTTGGTACATTTTACCAAAGTATGGCATCATCCATAACATTTACCCAACAACCCCAAGAGTTTGATCGAAATCGGACCTAGACAAGTAAAATTCAACGTTATAAGAAATTCACGTTTACCTTTATACTTAGTCAATTTTTAGGACGTCCCTCTGAAGTTAGGCTTTGTCATTAGAGGGACGACCTTTTGGAATTGATCCAGGGGAGTAGGGGACAACCGATGCGTGAGAAAAAAACAACCGCATTGACCATTTTAAGACCTAATCCGTGAAAAAAACATAGGTATATGTCTGTCTGTAAAACGGTATAGTATAACTAACTTTTTCTTCGCGAAAATTTGATAAATTAAAATGTACGCCAGCATGAACTCGTGTGCAAAATTTCAGATCGATTGGATATCGGGAAGTGGGTTAAAAATCGATCTGAAATTTTGTCTCAAGAGCTCAAGAAGAGAATCGAAGTTAAAAGAAAGAGTTAAATAAACTCCCATCACTTGAATTAAATTACCATAAGAAAAAAAAATGAAGTGAATAAAGTATACACAATGTGAAATTCTACGCCGTCTTAAGGTTTTTAAAATGTTTTGTTATAGAATATTTGATTTGATTAAAACTGTTTGATGCAGATGACTTGGCAAGTGATATTACTTTTAATCTGAGGTCCGGAAAACTATCACACCTTGGTAAGGGAAGAAATTTTTTGAAGCTGTGCTTTTAAAAACTTAACTTTCGGGATTTCAAGGCAATTATTCTTAGAGAAGCGAGTATGAAATGAATGGACAGGCCCAGAAAACTCTTTACTTTTAAATAATTTATGTACTGCACACTTCTTTTGTAAATATGGTCTATATTAAATAAACCCAGCTTCACAAATAGAGGGGCTGTATGATGATTTTCGAAATTCTTTCGTTGTTCGATCCCAATATTTGTCTAGTTGTGCAACAAACGTCGGAAATTTCCAATTTCAAGATAGAGAAGGGGAATGGAGGGAGTAAAGCTGAAAAAACGTGGTTTTTCGACAAATTCTGTCGACGCTACCCAGACTACAATTCTCAACCGATTTTCGTGATTCTCATTTTGTTCAATTCTAATTTCAGTCTAATTGTGCAGCAAACCTCGGAAATTTCGAATTTTCTGTCAAGGTGGGGGATGGAAGGGATAATCACCAATTTTTTCAAGCGACTCAAGCTTCCGATTTACGTGATTCTAATTTTGTTTCATTACGAATTCGATTTAGTTTTGGAAAGTAGGTTAGGATTTTCAATTCAAATTTCATCAAGAGATGGGGTGAATGGAGGAGGTAATACTAATAAATCATGATGTTTTAACTATTCCTGTTTTTTAAATTTGGTCTAGTTCTGGAACGTAAGTATATTCACGAATATACCGAGCAATCACTTTTTTTCCCTCTTATTTTAATTCTCACCAAGATTATTACAATTCATTCATAGGGACGTCCCTGTAATGCATTTTGGAAATTTTAGCTATTTATTGTGTTCGAAAATGTTATGAAAGGGAAACTCATTCTTTCTTGTGGAATGATTAATTTTTTGATACTTTCATTAATGAACAGTTGTAGTCAACCAAGGAAAAAAATGTTAAAAATGGATCTTTGTTATAGAAAAACCTCAAAATTTGTCGCTAGAGAGCGGTATGCTCCTGTATGCTCGGTATGTCCTGCCGCCGCTCAATTGAACAGTTCTCGTAACGGTTCGTTGAACCTATTTCAACGTCTCACTATGCATAGATTCCTAGAATTGAATAAACAAAACGCTGCAAATCATTACACAAACGTTTATAAGGTATTTCTGTATAGATAGCCCTTCTACGCAAATCCCTGGCCTGTAATTTTTAGACCCCGTTTATAGTATATTTAGTATCAAAACTCGGAGCTTAGCGCCTAGAAAATATGGGTTTACTGTAATAAGTACTATAACTCCACTTTTTTTTTTTTTTTTTTTTTTTTTTTTTAAAGTTAAGGAACAAAACAAACAACGACTAAGTCATCTTTCGCCTTGTTTTATAGAAACTTTATAGGAATCCTAAAAATTTTCAAACATTCCTTTTTTTCAAACATTTGTACTGTGAAGCGTAAAATTGCGAGGTCTTGGAATTGAAAAAGCGTGAACCCTTTTCGGGGGCACGATACGACGCCATGTTCTGATCATATATTACATACGGAGTTTAATAATTATAGGCCAACGATCTTCGTAGAAGAGCTATCTAACATAGAAATCATAAACCATTGTGTAATAACTTGCAGCGTTTTTCAAATGATTGTAAGTTTTTATGATTCTATCAAGTTCTCCCGTACTGTTATCCTGTAATTCTAAAGTTGGCCCGAAAATTCACCTTTCCAACGGTATAATTAATAAACTAAGAAGTTTATTATTAAAGTGTAATAAACCGGCAATAGTTATTCACTGCGCGAAGTCCATCTTGAAACTATTGTGGGATTTACTGATTTCAACAGCCCAGCTTCCTGCTCACCTCCTGAGAGCCGAATAATAGACCTATTCAAATAATAGCCTCCTATCATGCATCTCCAAGTCATTTCCCCCGACAATGTTAACTCTGTTGTTCGCAGAAGAGAATTCACCGTTAATTGCTATGTAAAGTTTCCCATCTAGCTGATGAAGGGGAAAGGAAGCTTTTAACAAACTCGCCGCCCCCAGCCTCCGAAATGCGCCCGCCCCCGGTTGATTCAGTTTATGTTGAACATTTTGCCTGGCAGTATCGAGTTATGCCTCTACACGGGCCGGGAACCTATAACCGAGTTATCTCGCCATTTTGAAGTTGAACTAACAAACCATTTGAAATTGATGGCAAATCTATGGAAACGTTTTTACATAAGGTGAAAACATAACAAACGAAGTGAACTTTAGTATCGCGGGAGGTCGAAGAAAGACTCACTGAATCGAATTAAATGCTTTTAGCCGGCCTGTTCATGAGTATCCGAAACTTTGCTAAATTCTTGAATATAAAAGTGTTTCAAATTCTTAAATAGGTATGCTATTTCGTGTTTGTGAAACATGTCCATATATTTATGTAGGTATATAGTGACAGTTATGAGACACAGAGCATATGATATGCTGAGTTGCAAAACTGAGTAGGTAAGTCCACATTGCTAAATTTCAGTAAATCTCTAAAAGCGTTGTAACCTTTGGGAACGCGCTGTAGGTATATTAAGGACTAGCTGGTTCACCCGTGCGTTGCACAGGTTGACTTGAATATACGCAAGCTATTATTAGGACTAACTACTGTGATCAACCGCCACTCCCTCTCCACAATCACCCCCCCCCCCCATATTTCAGATTAAAAATATTCTTAATAGTTAACGTAAAAGAACGTTCAGACTAATCCAATTTCATTTGTCCGAACATTAGATCACCAGTTCGCTCGGTGATGACCAAATTATTTCGTTTAACTACCCCCTCCCCCTCCCTAGTTTTAGCGAATTTTTGAAGAAAATTAAGCTATTGCTCTCGATTCAAAATTTGTAGAATGTAAATTTTTGAAAAAATTTTATGCAGAAATCCGTTTCAGGCTATTCTGAATCATATTCTGAAGTTTAACGCATTTTTTTATGTATGTATGTATGTATGTACCTATCTATGTATGTATGTATGTATATATGTATGTGTCATTCCAGACGATAACTGTCCGTAGAATTGTGCTAGAAACTTCAAACAAATTTTAAAATGTTAAGGACACAAAACGAAAGTCCAACATGTTCGGATTACATTTTCGGGTTGAAATTTTCAAAAATGTAGTCAAAAATTTCAAAATAGCCTGTTTTTTGCGATTTGTTGTGCGAAATAATTTTTTCAGCATACTAACATTTGGTATATTCGGAATCAGCGTAAAATTTCCTGTAAGAATATGTATCAAGTTTTCAAAAATTTCAAAGTTGAAAAATCAGTCAAAAATCGAAATAATCGAAGATTTCTTCAAAAATTCGCTCATGGGGTCATGCTGCATGACTGGACTTTTCCTTACCACACACACCTCCCTATGGTTGAGGCTAGAAAAAATTTTAATAGCCTGTGATTGGTTGACGTATTGTAAACATATTTGCCCAGTTTGTTCAGTGATTGATGACAAAGGTACCCCATCCCTCACCCCTCCGCCCCTATTACCTCCCACAGGTTAGATTTGAAAATTTTCAAGTAGCCTGTGATTTAAGTTAGAATCCTCCAAATATATACGACAACTCCCTTTCCATCCATTTTGGGGTTAGATTTGAAAAAAGTAGTCTTGGACTTGAATTAGAGTAATCCAAACATATTTGACAATCAAATCGCCAGTTTGTTCAGTGATGACAAAGATACTCCATCCCCCCTTTACCTAAAACAGACCCGTCTATGGTTTAGATGAAAAATGTCGAGTAGACTATGATTTAAGTTAGAGTAATCCAAGCATATTCGACAACTCAGATCCCCAGTTGGTAAGTGACGTTCGTAACGCTTCAACTCCCCCTCCCCTTCCCCCTCCCCAAAAACACCCCCTCTGGCTCAAAGTTAAAAAACTTTTGATAGCCTATGATTTAAGTTCGACTGATACAGACATTTCCCAACACTCATATCAGTTGTCCAATGACCCCTGTAACCGTGAAAAGCCGACAAACATACGGACAGATAGACAGACAGAGAAAAATTGAGAAAATGTTACCAATCGTCTACAAATAGCATGAAACAGAAAAGAAACACGAAATTCCATGATTCTAATAAATGTACAGACAGACATACTTACGATCTTATTAATATATGTAAGACTTAGGATTACTATCCACAAACCGAAATAATACAAAAGAAACGATGCTCAAAATTTATTGAGAATCGAAAACTAAGTCGATTCTAACGTACAAACGGATTATAAATGAGCAAAAACGGGAGATGAAAGTAAAGTTCTTGGTAACTAAAACAACAACTGTGCGTTTGAAAAACAACATGGAGTGACTAACAAGACTCCAGGTTGTGATTAACAAAGAAATGAGAGGCGAGGTCAGGCGAGATACCAGGTGCCAAATGTTCAGTGAATTGTGCATGAAAGGAAGGAGTCGAGAGAGCTCAACCTTCGCACTTGATACATTTCTTTTTATATGAGGAAGATAAAACAGTAGATTCCCACTAGATATTTTTGCATAGATGTAGTAGAGTTGTTATTATTCTAATTAGAGTCTTCAGTGGTCGTCCGGTAAAGTATTGGACTCTCGTGCAGAAGGTTTTGATTTATATTATCCTAGGCTACTTTAATTTTGTTCTGGACACCTCTGTAAAAGGACCATTTTCATGTGAGTTGTTATACGAGAATTTGATAACATATCCTTTGTAGTGAGACCGCAATACTAATTATAGATTAGGTCAATAATTATTGTCACTACTCGAAACCTAAAGAATGTGTGAATGAACTGGATAAATCTTGATGATATTAAAACCACAGAGAGATTTTCTCATTAATAAATCAAATAGTTATTCATATTCATTGAATCGAAACAATAATTAGGTACAATTAAGAAGTGATAATAAGAAATATACGGTTATGAAAGCTTTTATCTCTACACGATTAGTGTTTGAAAGGTTGAGTTTTTATTGGAAGTGGATTTGCCGATTTTTCAATTTAGCCCATGCTTGAACCACACCACATCTTCTATGTCAAGATTCTCAAAAAGATCTTTTTCATATTGTAATTTGAGCAATGGCCAAAGGCATTCATCTTTTAAACTATTTTTCGTATGTTTCAAACTACTGAATGTTCTTCATTGAACTAGGTGTACAGGGCGGATTCGGATGGGTGTGGAAAATATTACAGTAGACCAAAAATAGAGTAAAACGCTGTCAAGCGCAATTTTCTAACTTGATCCGTTTTCGAGATGTAAAATAATTGGGAAATGCTGAGAAAATTTGGGAAAATTTGAACGAAAAATGCCAGTTTCGTGCTCAAAATTAAATTAACCTGTCTTTTATGTACAAAGTGTACATAACCCGACTTAGCGGCAGTATTTTTGTTGGTCGATAATGTAAAATTATAGATGATTATTTTCAGTAATAATACAAAATGGGATAATTAATTTTTTAGATGTTTATCGGAAAAAATTAAATGCATCGTAAGTACATGTACTTTGTTTTCAGATGACTCATTTTGTTTTTTGAGGAAGAACTACCCTCTTAGAAGGGTTGAAAGGCATAAGGGGGTGAGTTTCAAATAGGACGTAAAGGGTTGTTTCCGGTTGGAAGGGCCGATGCTTCCGGTCCGAGAGGCGCGCAAGCGCCGCGGCGCCGCTTTCCGAGCCCAAACTCCGCACGCCGGCTGACGGGCTTTCGGCTTCAGTCCGCCGAGGGACTTCGCAGAAGCAGCATCCTCATCCCCCCGAGGGCAGCATACGCTTCCGGAGCGTCCGCAGGTGAGAAGCATCTTTATAGGACGGGCGTTGTTGGGTGGGTGCCGCGTGGTGGATGAGGGGGTGGGGTGGGGGGGTTAACGGGCGGCCGAAGTCCACGTCGGCTTGAAGGTCTCTGTGAATCACAGTTCATTCAAATGGCACGGGGTTACTGGTCAGTTTATTTTCCCAACCCCTCCAAAAAGTAAGGGAAAGTTATGTATCCGCTCTGACAATTTTTGCCCTCAGTTACACTTTAATGATAATTATAGCATTATCTAACCTTATATTCATCAAATATCATTTTTTTCTGAAATTCACAGGGCTTACTGCGTTTGTAGCTACAAATATTAAGGCAAGGCCTCTCATTCCCCCAATAAAATACAGTAAAGATTATTTATTTCTAGCCAAAAAGCGCATAAAAAGACAAAAAGTCGAGCTTCATTGGCGGAAAGCTATAATAAACTAAATTAAAAGTAATAATAGAACTGATTGAAATTCGATTATTGTCTTAGGCTGTTCCAATAAAGTGATCTTCTTTATAAAGATTTCCGAAAAGTTTGTTTCATTCTCTCAGCGAATTTTCTAAGAAAATTAGTGCTCAGAAATGGCTCCAAAAATTATGAAAATAAATTTTTTCAAAATTTTTATCATGAAAATCTGTTTTGAAGCATTCATACATGTATGCAGGAAATCATACTGAAACATTTCGTTACATTTCATTACTATGTGCCAAAAAAACTGTTGAGAAATATTGTGAAAACTCGAAAAAATTATTGTCAAAATATCTTTTGGAAACTTTTTTCTTCTTCTTTTTGCAGAAAGAAAATCATAGTTGAAAATTTATGTTCCGACAAATTATAAAATATTTGCGAAAATTCTCTCAAACAATCATGCTGCTCGATTTTTTTTTTTTTTTTTTTTTCAATATTTAAATTTATTATTTTGTAATTTCTCAATACAAATACAGTAAAATAGAATGAAAAAAGTAATAAAATAACGTTCTTCCAAATGAACAGAAGATAATCCCCTTTGTGGGCGTAGCCCGTGTTAGGGAAATGAGCTGTACCTCGGCCAATGTAGAGAAGAAGTTATAAGTGCTTACTTATTTAATAATGCAAGAAAGAAAGAAAGTTTTAACTTTCATTTCCATTAACGTGAGTAAAAATAAAAAATATAAAACAAAAAAATGTGCAAACAGCGCAACAATAAATGCAATAAAAAATAAACAGTAGCTAGCGTCTTATAAAAGTATAAAGAATTATTAAGATGTAGGTACCAAAGTAGTTATGGCTTGTTATAGTGGTCGTCAAGTTTCCGAGTATTTTTATAGTTTCCCCTTAGAAGGTTTGATCTCAAGGTTTGGGTGTCGGTATGGGTTGAATCCAAGAGTGGTGCGATAATAAGCTATTTTCATGAAATTGCAGGAATGAAATCTAGTATGAATTAAATGTTTGGGTGTAGAAAAAGTATTTTCTTCCAAGATCTGTTTGATACAATTGAGGTTCTTCAGCAAGTAAAATTTTAAAACGTTCAAACGCTCAAATAAGGGTTTCGTGTACTCCAAAAACGTTACCTTGATTGTTCTTATTAATTATTTTTGGGTGGTAATATTGGCAGGAATACCGTACAAAAGAACAAATTGAACAAGGGCCAAGTAGAGAATTTGCAGCATGGAGCTGTATAATTTGCGAATTTTCGTAAGAAATTGAGGTTTTGGAATGGCTCTAAAAATTTTTAAATCAAAATTTTCTAAAATTGTTTTCATTAAAATCCGTATTGAGACATTCTGAAACGAATCCTAGAATTTAACGCCTTTTCATATGTGTTAGTCTGTTTTGTGTGTGTGTGCGCGTGCTCACGAGTGTGTGTGAGATCCAGACGATAACTATCCTTAGGATTGAGATAAAATTTCCGCTCTTGCGCTAAAAAATCAAGCTTTCCAAACGATAGGATGAGTTTGTTGGCCAACACTTTGTGAGTACATTAAATTGGTCAAATTTCAAAAAATGTTCTAAAAAAATCACTAAAAGTTACTAAAAACGGCCAGAATCGTTAAATTTATATTTTTAGTAGAATTTTAGTCAAAAGAAGTTTAACAACGATGAACTAGAATATTAAAAATTTATTCACAAAATTATGGTGAAAAATGTACTTGAATTTCATTAATATTTGCTGAAAAATCAATTTAAAATAACTGAAAATTTGCTAATCTACCCTAAATCTGTTTTTATTCATAGAATATGATTTAGAATTAGTTTATTGCCATAATATTGGTGGTTTAAAATTTCGTTGCTCTCAAAGTGCTCACATTTCAAAACAAAGTATGGTGGTATTTGAAATATTTGAATACCATAATGTATACGAAAATTCGCTCATACGATCATGCTGCATATTGGAAATTTTTTTTATCCAGCATGGCAAAAAAGTAAATAAATTTTCTCAATCTCTTGTAACTAAAGGTATTGAAACGATTATTATTTTCTCATTAACGACTCCAAGTCTCCACTTGCGTTGATAAACAAAGTCACTAGCAGTGAATTTCTGAAATCTTCAGTCCACCACTCAATACACATCCTGTTTATTAAACAGCTGAAAAACACGAGGAAAACAACCTGATTTCTCAGTCGCATGTCGCAGCAACATTAGAGGGACTTCGCCGTTAAGTTTATTGAAATGGCGAAACGATCATTAGGGAGGCTTGTCACGTTTGAGGATCAGTAGTTTCGACAAGAAAATAACAGTTAATCACGGCAGTAGCAATTAAGCCGGTGCTTCTTTTAACAGTTTAGATGACTTGTTTACCAGTTTGTTATTTTTGGTTTATTATTTTTCTAATCTCCACGAAAATAAGCTCCGCGTACACTAGATGCCGAGCCACAAAATTTATTTATTTTATTTGGCAATTGAAAGAGAACATAGAAAATTAACAAAAAACTTCTTATCCAAAGTAAAAGATAAATGTGAGAAAAACCGAAAATTAATTTAGGCAATAATGGAACAAAAATTACACCAAATCACGTACTTGGTTGGAGTACAAATTTATGCTAGAACATAAAGTTAATAAAGACTCATTAAATTGGTAGAGATAGATATTCTGTCATGCCCACCAGAGAATAGATTCATCAAAACCTGTGGTCCCCGGTGGAGTTCATCGCGACCTCATGAATTCCCTTACAGTATAGCTAACACAAGGATCAACAGAAATGAAAGTATGATACTACGTGAAAACAAATTAATTAGATACATTGAACTGCATTTTGTATGATGTAGAAAGACAACGTATTACTTTCTGTTTAAAAGTCTTCAAGTTTTGAAAGTCATCTAAATTGATATTATTCTCATGTCTCCAACTATTGAACAACAAAGGACCTTCAAAGAGACCAAGCTTCCAAAGGTACAGGAATCCCAGTTGACAAAAACCTTACATTACAAAATATCAAACAAAATTTTTGTGTAGGGTCAGGCTGGGCAAGTGCTCACCCGTTTTTCATAAATCTGACTTTGTGATGCTACCATTTCCCTCAAACTTTCAGTTAAATAATGACTACAGTTTTATTAGATTTTCCAGACTTTTCTACGTCGAAATACGTGTGGATATAATGAATTGAAGTTAGTATTTCATTAAGAATTGGGAAGAACCTTGGAGCATTCAAACAACGTACAGTGGGGCAAGTGCGTTTTCAACTTTTTACCCGATAAATAATAAAAATGAAATGAACCAAAGTAGGTAGATTTCAGGTATAATTTAAAATGAATTGTTAATGAAAAATAAAACGCCGCAAAATAGGTAATTTTTAGCTACTCAAAATGAATTCCTGAGTTGATAAAATGGTCAATAAACTCATCCACTTGTTGGTTGTCTTCTGATTCGCTGTCGGTTGGGGAATCACGTTCTCGCGAGAGAGAATTTAAAGACTCCAGAGTTTCGCAGAATAAGATAGGACTGAGGTTTGGGAGAAGCGTGTGGTTTGTGTGGGGGTTGAGAAAGAGGTTCTGGTTGGAAACTAAGCTTCAAGAGCTTGATTTTCTTATTTTTCATGGTAATTTCATGAGGTTTTTAATGAAATGCACTTGCCGCTTATTTGAAAACGCACTTTCCCCACCGTCAAGACAAGAGGGGCAAGAACGTTTTATTAATTTACTGCATCAATCTTTGTAGCCTTGAAGTTATCAAGTGCTCAGTTCATACAGAGACAAAAGGTTGCAAGATAAGCAGTGGAATAAACGGGAAAGGAAGGGCTTTAGACAAGAAAGCCATTGAAAACTGTGTGAGATTCACCCTCTGATATCGGACGAAGGCTTCGCGGAAAATAGTTCCAATCATGCTCGTTGTTCACTGAGGAGGTTAAAATGTTCATCAGATGATCAAAACACCTGTTCTATCATTTGCTAAGAAACTTATTAAAATAGAGTGACACAAAGAGATGCACTTGCCCCTAACTGGTGTCTGTCTTTCTAACGATTAAGTACGGTGTTCTTCACAGTTAGTCTTCACCAAAAAGACAAATCCAACAGTTGTTTTATTTTATTCTTAGAAGGTTGCCGGCCTGGTCCTCCTTGAACTGTGTAAACTCGATCGCTACTCAAGAAATAGGAATTCCTGTCCTCCCATCAGTTGTAAACTGTTCGGATACCAGAAAGGCCAGATGGCGAAGTGTTTGGCTCCGTCCGCACGGACCCCTTGAAAGCCACGAATGGATCGCTTTACTGTAAACATCGCGACCCACTTGAAAATCGTTGGCTATTAACCGTTTTAGGGACTTTCGCGCCCATTTCACTAATCACCTTTAAGTGCAGTTAATTCATCTTCCCAAAAGGCGTTGACCCTAACGTTTTCCGGAATCGAAAGTACAGCTGTTAGGTTTCATTATCCATTCATCGGTATGTAGGTTCCTGTTGTCCCAAATACGAGGACATTTTTAGCAGATGTTAGTAGAAAATTTAGATTTGCCGACTCAAAACTTGAAAAACGTCTGCCACATTGGGTGAGGCACATAGCTTCTTCGTATCCGTATAGATATTATAGATAGACCTCGTATTTCTCGTATGAATGTATAGATCATTGAGATGTTTTAAATTATCTTAAAACTCGGCGCTTTGCGCCTCGGCGGGGGGCTCCGCCCCCCTGCACCCCCCGGTTTATTTCTTTTTCCATACTCTGTATGAAATCATAGGAACACAGAATGTGTTTTTGCGATGATTCTATTTCCTTACCAACGGCTTGGTTGCACGTGAATAATAACAATATTTGGCAATAATAAAATAAATAATTGTTAGACATTTAATTTGGTCTAAAACCCTATAAATAAATATGTAACTACAAGAAAAATACTATATAAATTGAGAGCTTTCCAACGAATGGTGAACGATTTCTGTGCGATTAAAATTGCGGAAGTTCCATTTCCCTACCAACGGCTCGGTTGTACGTGAATATCATTATAAAAGGCGCATAACGGTTTTTTCTGTCGGTTTTTTGTGACGATTTTTTTTCGGTAGGTCATCGCAAAAACACATTCTGTGTTAAAATGCCATTTAAGAAAATAATGAATGAAGATATAGCATAAACCGTCAAAATTGGTCAATTAGGAAACGAGAAAATAATACCTGAAACAATTCATGTTTGCGCATGCGTAGAAAAAAGTAACGATTTGAGAACAGTGAAATTCCACTGTCCATCAGCCTAACCCGAACATTCCCTCAGAATTTCATCAAAATCGGATACAAATTGTGGAAATTAATCTCGATACAAGGATTAAACATCCACGCATGCGTAGCAGCTACTAATGATACAGTTGTTCGAACATTCCCTCAGCATTTCATCAAAATCGGATGCAAATTGTGGAAATCAATCTTAATACAAGGATTAAACATCCACGCATGCGCAGCAGCTACTAATGATACAATTGTTTTGGAATTATTATGGGTATATTAAATCGTCTTCCTTAAACTATTCTCCAAATTTAAGCAAGATCGGACAATTCGATTCGATTTTCATGTGTATTTTGAATTTTATTCGTTGAAATCCCTTCATGCGTACCTATTATATTCGTAATCAGCAATCCTTTCCTTATCAGAATTCATCAAGAACAGAATTTTGTCCACCCCGACCCTGATATTGACGCGTGTCTGAAATCCATTCGTATTGTCGTATTTATATACATGTCTCCACAACACGCGCGTTCCCTGGAATAGCTACTCGGTCGATTGTAAAACGATCCTCTTTGTTAGGTCACCTTTGTCAAATACTCCTTCCGACAGCTATTCTTATATTTCATTGATGAAACGCACTTGTTGGTACTCGAAGATTGAACGCCTGTCGATAACGTAATATCATTAAACGCCTTGGGAACTCTCTTGATCTAAGTTCAACATGAGAATGGGCGACTAACTGTGAAACAGGTTCATTCTTTGCAAACAAGCTGTTCATATAGGGTCATGAAACCTATTTTGATTTATTATATATTTTTACTCATATTTTGATTTACCTATTATAACATTCAGTCTACTCTGTGAAACTCTGGGACATGTAACACATCTTCAGGTCTTTTTCTGGAATTCAAATAATAAATATCAAATGTTTCATAAATGCATCTTTTCGCTGAACGTAGTGTGGCACTTTGACTTGATCTACTTTTGTGTTTGTCTGTCTGTCTATTCGTTTCACGATATCAGAGACGATTTTGGACCTACAAACTATGTATATACACAATATAATATGTGCAATGCGCTGTATAGTTTCGGCACCTTTCCGATTGGACCCCGGGGACCCAGAACCGTGAACGTCTGATTGCGTCAAACACAATCTTTTAGTACGTGTCATTTTGGGCTAGAAAAGCAATTAATTTTCCGTTTTTACCCGAATTCGTAGAAGATTTCTTAGCGTGTCAGAGGGTGTAGAACACGTTTACAATAGTCATTAACTTTTAGATTTCTTTATATACACGTATATATGGACCAAGTTTTTTGCTCACTAAGTAGTTACTCCTCCAAAACCGCTGGTCCGATTTGGTCCAAAATTTTGATATGTTGTATTACCACGTCGGAACTTGAGCCTCGATGACTTTGGTGAAGATCAGCTGACCACGAGCCGTAATATCAATCATAATGTTGGCAAAATCGAGCTCAAATCTCTCCTATTAACCGTTGGAAGTCTAAATATAATTAAAAGAATTCCTGGTATTCCAAAAACAGAGCGAAAAGTTTTTTCACGTTTATTTCAATATAGTAGAGAAACAACATGTACCTACTCACTGCAAAAATGATGTTTCACCTTTTTTACCATAAAGGTTGTTCTCTCTCTTGAAAATAATATTAAACACACGTGAAGAATAAATTGTATGAACTTCCAATTTATTTGAATGAGATAGGAACTTGAGATAATTGAACAATGGGAATATAACTAGGAACGTCAATGTAACAGTAATGTTAAAAAATAAGTAGAAACTTCACGTAGTAAACAAGAGTAACTGAAGATCCCTTTTATAACTTAATACTATATTACAATATAGTTCTAGTTTTCGTTACAATATCATTACAACACGCACAAATTTTCATCCCCGTACTTCAGCACTTTCCACTACGTCAAATTACACAAAAATTCGAAGCATATTTGATTTCAAAACGCTACATCTCCTAAAGCTGCGACTTAAGGTAGCTGTTTCTTGTCTAATACCGACCAGAAATAACTCAAATTTATCATGGTGAAAAGGTTGAGGTAGATCTCAAATGTTGCAAGCCAATAACTATAGCATACTTCAAAAATATAGCAAATTTTAAAAATCCAAGAGAACCAAAATCCAGCTATTGCCTGTTTCCTGGCGGCCACCACTGCGCGCCAATGCATTTCTCACCTCCAGACCATGGTTTTTTTGTTCCTTTTTTACTAGTGCTTAAAATCAACCCTCAGTTATTGTCGTGCGTTTTTATGCGAAAAAACACCTCCTGGATGATGACGTCAAATTTAATGACCGTTCGAATGTAAGTGTACAGGTTTACCCTACTTGAGTAGGTACTCTTATAATATAGAACTTACCTTCTAAAATATTTGAATGATCCGAGGCGAAGCTGCCTGTGAATCACTTTCAGTTGAGTAGAACATGTTAATACGATCCGTTTTAAAAAATACTGTGCGACGTCTCTGCAAAATGAGTTCACTACTTTTTAATATGTTCCTTCATCGAATAATAAGGAGTTATTCTAATATTAAGACTTCCAAGATTCGTATTCCAATATTAAGACTTTATTAAGTGCACTTTGAACGATTCCATTTGGACGATTCGCATTGGTTGAAATATCGAACATCGAAATTTAGAAGTTTTCCCTTTCGACAGCTTCGATTTCGTTTGACCCGCGACTCTGCCGATCGTTTCGAGTCGGCTTTAGAATACGGGATATCCGACGAGAGGATTACTTCGCTCTCCAGTTCACCTCTTGAAATCCTATACCTCAGTTATTACACCCAACCTCTGAACACCCTTCAGAGGGAACGACCAGCGCCAGCTCGAAGGAAATAGCTTACTTTTTGCCTTCATCAACATCCCCCGATTCAGAACGGGCCTCCGCTGCGAGACTCGGAAAACGGCCTGGGAAGAGTTGAAAAGGGCAGCCTAAAGGTTAGGGTGGCTTTTGTGACGGAGCTAATCAGCTTTTCCGCTCTATCCCCCGACGCTTTTGCTCTTCTCACTTCTGGGGAGTAAAATATTACAGGTAACTTCGTCTGACGTTGAGGGGATGGGATCTTATCGGGGACTTAGTTACCTCCCGCTTCCAGTACCCACTTTCTCTTTCCGCCACTCGAGGAAAAAAAAGTGTATCAGGGCCCCCTCTTTTATCGGGTTCATGTCTTGGAAAATCACTGGCTAAAACCTCAAGGAGGCTAAGAGATTTTTCGATGGTATCGAGCGAAAATGTTCCGTTGGGCCAGGCGTAGGTACACCAAGGTCTAAACCGAGACAGAAGCGTCATTGAATTTTGAAACTTGGTTCAAACTATTGATTACGTTTGTCATTGTACCAGCCTATATCACTTTGGTTTAAGAAACCGGAATTTATATGTCAATGAAATGTCTGCCAAGTTGGGTAGGCAGTATAACTTCGTCACTTATATGTAACATGGACGGATTGAATTAGTTGACAGCATCAATGTCGACCAAAACTACATTATAGGGAATGCATGGTTGCGCATGCGAACACACCATTACTGATCCGAGGGCAATGAAAATTATAGAAGACCATCTAGGAGTTAACCCACAGAATTTCGGAAATTGCATCAAAATCGGTCTATTAGTCTGGGAGTTTCAGAATGCCATCAAGCTTTTCGCTTGCACAACACTCCAAGACTCTTTCGAGAAACGTTTTCACACCCCCAGCTCCAACGACAAAAGATCATCAAAGTTTTTCGAGATTTTTCGATGGTATCGAGCGAAAATGTTCCGTAGGGCCAGAGGTAGGTACATCAAGGTCCAAACCGTGACAAAGCATAGTGTCGTTCAATTTTGAAACTTGGTTTAAACTATTGATTGCGTTTGTCATTTTACCAGCTTATATCACTCTGGTTTAAGAAACTGGAATTTATATGTCAAAGAAACGTCTGCCAAGTTGGGCAGGCAGTATAACTTCGTCACTTATGTATTATGGACGGATTGAATTAGTTGATAGTCGACCAAAACGACATTATAGGGAATGTATAGTTGCGCGAGCAGACACACCATTACTGATACGAGGGCAATAAAAATTATGGAAACCATCTAGGAGTTAACCCACAGAATTTTGGAAATTGCATCAAAATCTGTCTACGAGGGTCATCCCAAAATTAAGTTTCCCTATTTTTGAAAAAATCGAAAAAATGCTTTATTGACTAAAATATTTACATGGTTGGAAAGCTGCAGACCTGAACTATTTTTCCACATAGTCGCCGAGTCGTTCCTGGCACTTTGCATACCGTGTGGCGAGTTTTTGTAAGCCAACAGCATACCTGTTTCTGTCCAACCCGCGCAGCCACTCGTTGACGGCGCCCTCGACTTCTGCGTCACTGGAAAATCGCTGGCCTCCCAAAAAAGTTTTCAATGCCGGGAAAAGATGGTGATCACTCGGGGCGAGGTATGGAGTGTACGGTGGGTGGGGGGAAAACGTCCCAATCAAATTTTCTGAGCAATTCCTGGGTCAAATTTGCGGAATGTGGCCTTGCGTTGTCATGAAGAAGCAGCAGTTTTCTCTTCAAAAGTCCGGGTCTTTTGGCTTTAATGTTTTTTCTCAGTTGTTCCAAGACTTCACAATATCTGGCAGCATTAATGGTCTCACCTTTAGGTAGGTATTTAACCAACAGAACACCCTTGAAGTCCCAAAAAACCGTGGCCATAATCTTTCCAGCGGACGTCGCAATTTTGGCTTTTTTTGGTGCTCTTTTCTGGGGACTTCGTATTAGTCTGGGAGTTTCAGAATGCCATCAAGCTTTTCGCTTGCACAACACTCCAAGAACCTTTCGAGAGACGTTTTCACACCCCCAGCTCCAACGACAAAAGATCATCAAAGTTTTTCGGGATTTTTCGATGGTATCGAGCGAAAATGTTCCGTAGGGCCAGGGGTAGGTACATCAAGGCCTAAACCGAGACATAGCTAAGCGTCGTTTAATTTTGAAACTTGGTTTAAACTATTGATTGCATTTGTCATTGTACCAGCCTATATCACTTTGGTTTAAGAAACTGGAATTTATATGTCAAAGAAAAGTCTGCCTAGTTGGGTAGGCAGTATAACTTCGTCACTTATAACTCCGACACCTGGACGGATTGAATTAGTTGACAGTATCAATGTCGACCAAAACGGCATTATGGGGAATGCATGGTTGCGGATGCGAACACACCATTACTGATCCGAGGGCAATAAAAATTATAGAAGACCATCTAGGAGTTAACCCACAGAATTTCGGAAAATAGCATCAAAATCGGTCAATTAGTCTGGGAGTTTCAGAATGCCATCAAGCTTTTCGCTTGCACAACACTCCAAGACTCTTCCGAGAGACGTTTTCACACATCCAACGACAAAAGATCATCAAAGTTCCAGTCATCTATTCTAAAAATGAGTAATGTCAGCACCTTCACGCTCAAACTCATGGACGGATTTGAACGGGGTTCTTGCAAAATGATCGGGATGGCACGAGGAAGGTTTGTGTGAAAGAAAATTTTTAAAAAACGTCCAAACAGATCAGCTGACTTTGCTAAATTCTCTCCTATTTGCCCTAGGAATTTGAAATATGATAGGGTGCCTCACTGGAACATCGAGAAACGAATAAAAGGCTTTTTCATGATTAGATGAGTAAGCTAAATGTTCTCCTTTTCACCCTGTAGGACATAGGTAAAAATGACCCGTACATGTGGGTCCGTGCAACGCCCTGGTAACCGGCTTCGCAACTTGATTGGTTGGTTTCTAGGGATTGTAGAACAACATGACTGCGACTGTTCATCACGACACCGATTGCTTTGTTGATTATAGGTAATCTGGTGTAGCTGAACTATAAATTAGTTGCTGAATTAGTTGTGAATTTTAACGGGGTTTTGTGCAATAATAGGTACATAATGCCTAACCCTAAAAAACCTGATATTGGCAGAAGAAAAAAACGCTATGTTTTAGCAACTGTCTGCACGAAGAAACGAAGATTTCATCTGCCTGTACTTACGGAGTCATCTACGACTCAAGTGAAAATTACGAGCGTTCTGCGTGTTTTGTGCAGCTATGATGTAGAAGGATGAATCAAAACGATTTTCTTCCCTCTCGGGCAGTGTGCATCATATCATAGTTCAAAGGGAGGTGTCACTTTAAATGTAAATTTGTCTACCGTCGAAACTGTCAATACATCCGTCTGTGAGGCATCACTCTCTACGTCCAACACTCAAAGGCTTGACAATACATCTACTGAGACAGATGATGCACCTGCACATCGATACTATAGAGTCCGTGAAAAGAGAATTGGAGGTCACTAATATGGGAGATAAAAATTAAGAAGCATCGCTTACTTTTTGGATTGAACGTTATGAATCAAAATTATAACCCCCTGTTTGTTTACCCGTATTATTATAATTACCCCGCACCTAATACCCTTTTCATTTTCATTACCGTTTCCTTACCCTCCAGTTTATTCAAATTAATAAAATGTCCTCTACAACCAATACAGGTGTACACTTCTTCCGATCATTTTCCCGCCCATCGGGTGGGTAATGCGGCTAAAACACTATAACCACGTTTAAGGAAAATTTTTGCAATTTTTCTCTTCTTGTTTATGTCAAGTGGTTCTGAAATTTAAGCACTTAATGCCCCCAGAAATTGTGAACTACGAGTACTCAATTAAGACGGAAAGACATACTATTTCTCCATCTTCCTAACTCCCTTCAAGGGCACACCATTAAATCTTAACTGAAAAAGAAAAAACTAAATAAAAACAAGTAGATCAGTGCTCCAAAGTGAGTAACATGATAGCGCATTTTCTTATAAGGAGATCCGCGTGACATAAACACTGCCAATAGACAATATGAGATAAAATGGCTTTGGAGCTCTCTCAGCTGATCGATGGCCTCTTATGCATATTTAGTATTCTCCCATGAGCTTCCCTCTCAAATTTATGCTTCCTGCGTTGAATAGTAGACGAAATGGCTTCGAAGCTCACTCAGCTGATCAATGACCTCTCAGTCGTCTCCAGCATTTTTCCTTCAGCCTACCTCTCAAATTTCAGCTTCCTGCTTCGAAGAGGAGACAAAATGGCTTTGGAGCTCACTCAGCTGATCGATGGCCCCTCATACGTCCAAGTTGCTTACCAAGTTTCATCGAAATCGGACGTCGGGAAGTGGAATTTAAAACTATTTTCAGAAGACATACATATGTACATTCATACATCAACGGAAAAAGTGAACCCAATAGCTCATCTTTCCTTTTTGAAAAGTAAATGAGCAAAAAAGTGAGAAGACGCCCAGGTTTACTCGATGCCGGCTGTTGATATAAGAATCCAGGAAGTTGCAGAAGGAGGAGGAGGAAGATGGGGATGAAAGGATTTGCCCTATTAAATGGCCACCAGTTGAAGTAAGCTCATCAAGAACGCGGGTAGCAATACCATGGAGCACTCCCACCGGCACTCCCAACTTGAGTAACTCGGTGGCACTTTTCCTGCACCACATCCCGCTCCACGACACGGTTGCAATAATGAACGTGGTATTAGTCGCCTCTACCAATAGCTCAAATATCGCTTGCAGCAGATAATTTCTATCATACACTTATGTTAAAAATGGAGTAAGTTTACTTATAGAAATAAATAAGTTTACTTACCTTAGCTCACCATATCTGCTCCATATCCACGCTACCACTGACAACCTGGACATCCAGGATTACACACACACATATGTATATGAAAATGTGTTAAATTCCAGGAATAGTTTCAAAATGAAGAAGCTTTCAAACAATTCTATTTCCGACAAAGCCTTGGCTATAGTTTCATTTTCTTCAAACATTCGTTTAAACCCACCTCATTTGGCATTGGTGCAAACAAGTATCACCGAACTCAGCCTGTAATTTTACTAGCTGAACTTTGACATTCCATAATGAAACAATTACCTGTTTGTCATGTGGTAATTGAATGTACTCTTATTTGGTTGACCGATTGAATTCAAGATAAATTTGTTAAGCCAATCGAACCCGTTGAAATGCCTATACAATGACGTGACAAGACCACATAGAGACAATTAGCTGTGACGATTAAATGATAATTATGAGAATAGTTGGGCCGGGAAGTCATCTGAGTAGGCTCCACCTAGGGGAAAAGGGCTGAAGGCTTTGAGAGATGGAAGTGTCAAGTGAGGGAGGATTAGCGTGAGTTCACTCCGGCTAATGGCTCCGCTCCAATTACCCAAATCCGAGGATTAAACCATTAGACGCCAATTATTTATACTCTGGCTGATAAGGCACAACGCACGGTATATTTGGGTTGGGTATGTACGTTTGAACACTACGGTATGCGGTACTATAACCGTACGTCTGGCTTTCAAAACGATTTGCATGGTTCAATTTCAATTCAACAATGGGAGCTCGAGCAAGTCGGGAGGACCAGTGACTTTAGTCATACCAGTGTCTTTATCATAACTTATGTTGAAGGTGTACATTTTAGTGTCCTATCTGAACATCCTAGATTGATTTTTTTTCCCCGACATTAGGGGTATTTACTTATGAATGTATTTTGGTTAACTGTTACTTAGTGTGTATTGGTGCCAGGACATCAATCTGGTTTACAGTGCCAGATTTAATATGTTCTATAGAAGGATAGCGGACTATTCAGGTAGGCAGAAGTACTTGGGACTCATTCAAAATGTCCAGGTTGAGAGGGTGTTGTGCCAGTTGCGTCTGTCTTCAAAGTTTTTCGTAACTGTTTATAATAGAGGTACTTCTCATAAGTTTAGAAGCGAGAGCTTATGCAATATATGCAATATGAAAGAAGCTGACACCTTCTGCCATTTTTGTCTACGTTGCCCGATCTTAGAACCGTACCGAAGCCAATTCATTGCGAAATACATCTGTGGGCTCCTAGTGGTTGACGATGAGGATCGTCTGGCTAATTTGCTCGATTTTGGTGATGATAGGGAGAAAATGTTAAATTTATTTCATTTTGTTACTAGTGCACTAGCACTTCGATCAATTGCGCTAACCGAATAGGTGTCTGATATGTACAGCTTTAGCATTGTATAGTGTACAACAGGATAGGCTTGTTGTCGATATTGAATGAGTACCACAGGTATAGCGTGGATGTTATGGATTCATAACGGATTATTATTCTTTATATTAATTTCATATCGATGACCTCGTTTATTTTGCATGTACTTCATTAAGCTGTAATGCCCTGTTAACTAGATTAGGAAGAAGATATTTGACTTATTTCTTACCTATTATATACTTTTCTAATGATGATGTGTAAGTGGACCTGAACTCTTTGTGATAATCATTGATTTAACACAATAAACAACTTACTACTACTACTACTACTACTACTACTTAGTATGTAGGTTATGGATACTTTTATCCCTTTTAGAATGGCTCTTTGAACCTTGCCGTATACCTAATAAATGTAATAACAGTGTTAAAATTACTGTTTTTAATGTCATTTATACTAATTGTACTATCTTCAAAACTAAGAAGTCTCGATCTAAAGTATATAGAACATTCGCATAGATAGTGTTCCATAGTTTCTATGTTTTCACATGCACATCTATTTGATACTCTCGGGTTTATTTTGTTTATTTTTGATCTGACAGCATAATATCCTGTCAGAGCTCATATTCAGTCTATTCAGTCCTAATAGCCAATCTGTACGGGTTGAAATATATTTGGTAGTATTATTATAGGTTTATTTTTGGTAGATTTGTATGGTATAACAGCCTACTTACCTCCATCCGCTCGTGTCTTATTGCAGTACATTTGCGCTCGCAGGGCGAACGTTATCCGGTCGCGTCTTTCCTAATTTCAAGGAATTTTTCTGTTTTTCAACATCAATACTAATAATAATAACAGTTTTATAAAATACCAGCTGCGTCACCCGCCCGATGGTGTAACTGATGGGTGTATCTATGCGTGATGCTTAGTGGAGGAAGTGAATTGCCGTATTGGTCGTAGAAGGCATTCTATTGATTTAATAAAATAAACTGGAGGGCAGCGAAACGGTAATAAAAATGAAAAAGGCATAAGGTGCGGGGTATTAAGGATTATAATTATAATAGAGGTAAACAAACAGGGAATTATTATTTTAATTCGTAATGCTTCAATTCAAAAAGTAAATGATGCTTCTTAGTTGCTATCTGTTCCTCTTCCTTATTAGTGGCCTCTAATTTTCTTTGGACAGATGCTATAATGTCGATGCCTGTGCATCATCTGTCTCAGTAGACATTGCTGAATTCAATGGAGTGAAAATTGCTCGTTCGCATATCCATCCTATGGCGTTGACCTTACCATCTTCAATCATCATACCGGAAAGCAGCACCATGTGTTACAAATTTCCTTGTCAACTTCTGAACAAGACAAAAAATAAACTGATGAAACTAAGTATGATCCAACATAACAAGGTAGTAGGTATGTTGACTGGATACCTAGTCGTGACAGACTGAGGAATTGATCGCGTCTCGATGCAGGGTTGGCTGGAAAAGTCTGACAAGACGGCCAAAGATACATAAGTTGGACCAATTCCATTACCTATCAAAAAATGTGTAAAAAGAAAGCTCAAACTTGGTCTGTGAAAGACCTGATTAAACTGTAGAATAATGAAAAACTCAGATAAGCATTAAATTAGATTGTCCGTGACCGGTTCTAATCAGGAAAATTCAGACTAGATTCTCCGCAATAGAGACCTCAAATGATGAAATATATATTAGTAATTTTATTGAGTCACTTGGGGTTCACTAGGGTTCGGCATATACATATTTACAGATATTTTATCGTTCATTACTTCATAGTTTTTGCACTATTTCCTATTCTAAAATCAAAAAATGGCTATTTAGAGCAACGTTCGTTTGAATAGTAAGAATAGAATCAATGGTAATTTTATGGATGTTGAATATCATAACGACAAATGCTGATGATGGTGAGCAAAATCAAACACATCTCTCTAACGGTATTGAAACAAGAGCGAGTACACAAACGGAAGTTGCCTTGTTGAGTAAATACCATTCATCAGCAATGGACATCGCTGCGATGGTTTCTGATAATGGAACTGCTTGGAATCATCTCACTTCAAAAGCCGGCTCTTGAGTCAAGGGATGAAATCGAAACACAATTAGCCACTGACGGGATTCAAACGTTTAATAATGATATGAGCTCTTTTAAGCGATCCACAAGATTTAATAAACTTACGATGGTACAATCATTTTACAATACGTAGAGAATGATGGTAAATATTAAGACTGAATAGAGGCATCATAAAGTCAGCTAGTGGAGCGCAGTATAAGGGAATATAACAAGACTTTATACACTTTATAAGACTTTATAAAAGGCCTTTCTGTCCTTAAATTGATTGTTTTGTTAATAAATCAACAACAATCTGTCCTCTATAATGCCATGCCTTACGTGAAAGGGATGGTGTAGCGGTTTCCACTAGTTTACAAGTTTTGATAATTTATTCTATAATGGTTATGGTAACACTTTTGTTTACCGGATTCAATAAAATATTTATTCGTTCTGCCGACATTGTGTCAACAATAGTATTATAATCGAAACCGTCTATTAGGTACGACAGGTGGTTGAGCAAATGACAAAGATTTTCGAGCCTTATAAACACGTAAAAATTGTATTTCGAACAATTAATAAGAGCAGACCACTATTCTCCAAGAATCCAGTCAAAAAGCTAACACAAATCCTAATGCAAAAGTGCAAAATGAAGTATTTCTCAACTGTTATCGGAGCCTGATACTGAACTCAATCCCATTGGTTGTTGTTACCTTGTCGAGTAAATACGCTTCAACTATAATTGACCTTTGGCTGCGATGGTACACATGGTAAACCAACACATTCAAGCGGGACTTTGATAATGAAACTGTTTAGAATTAGCTCATTCTAACGCCCGACCGCTGGGCCAAAGGGATCGAATCGGAACGCAATAAACGCCCGACGGGAATCAAACGTTTAATAACACAAAAGAGGGGCCAGAGGGTTTGGGGCTCTTTTACGCCCTAAACGGTCCGAGAAAACCGCTCGGAAGCGGCGTATACGCGAGGGGGACTCAATAGGCCGAAATGAAGAGATGTTGATACCTCGTACATGTCGTTTTGAATACGAACGGAGTGAGAGCGGGGCAGGGACAATCATTGGGGACCACAATAGGGCGACGAAGGTTAAAAGAAGGGTGTGCATAGCCAGATAAACCGTGGGGTCAGGCTTTCCCGCTATAGTGTCACATTTTCGGGAAGGGGTTTAATTTAAATTCTGACGAGGCGAAGAGGGCCAGAATATCGGCGGTTTGTGAGGTTGGAAGGGGAGGAATTGCCGGGTTTAATAGGGAAACTCGAGGGGTTGTCAGGTGCTAGCGGGGGGGTTGAAAGTAGCTTTTGGGAGAATTACCAGGTGTCATCGTGTTGACTTTGGGATCCTTTTGTGGGTTTGGGGAAAAGTAATGAATCTTAACCGGAAGGAGATTAGAACCACATTATCGCATGGTGAGAGTCGTGTCTAGTGCACAACATACTGTGGACTCGATACCCAGCAAGTTGAAGTCATTAAATTTTCTCATGCGGTTTTGAAAATTTCACATATTTAGCTCTAAGCAAAAACAATTACGGTAAAGACTCATATGACGTGATCAAGCCATAACATTTACTATCATGTTCTCTACTTTAATGGAAAAACATTGAATCAGTTATGTTTCTGGATATAAATTGCTTTATTAGTTCTTCCTCATATAAAGTAAAGTAAGAAACCATTCCAGGTGGGGGATTTTAGTCCAACAGCCTCGGGCGTCGCCGACGTCATCAGCTGTCCTCCAAATGGAGGATCAGAATTCGTTGTGATGATTTCGCTTAAAGCTACTCAATGCCTCACCCCCTTGAATGGAGAGGGATTCACTGTACAGAAGCGTAAAAACTACTTCGACGGGAGACCATTACCTTTGAGGTCATCCATCCAAGTACCCACTACGCTCGACTTAGCCCAACTTTGATAACCGCATTAGAAACGGTTCATTGCTACGCCTAACCCGTACGGCTTCTTTCTCATGTATTCAAAGGAGACTACATATATATACTGGGAACTAGCATAAGATATTAAAATAGACGCGGAAGCAAAATAGCTTCTTTTTGTCACCTCAGGTTCATGCATGCTCGACGATGAATCCAGCCTTCGTATCAATATTATTCACTATAAGTATATGTGTAAAGTTGCGTATAGCTTCAGAAATTTGTCTGATAGACCCCATCTAATCTAGTTGGACTCTATGCATCTCTAAAATCGGGTATAAGTTGTCGCGAAAAAACTTCGCCGTGAAAATTCCTGATGGTTCTACATTTCACAAAAATGCCCATCAAATAATCTTGTTTTGAAAGAATAGGAACAGTCTACTACCCTATTGCCTCCAAAATCACTCCTTTAGCCAAATCGATAATTAATTGGAAAGGAATGAAAACTTTATATGTTAGGTATATTTATTAAATTTATTAAATTCATTAATTCGAGGAGGCCAATGAGAGATCTGGCCAATGAGCGACTTATAAGATAAAATATCTTATAAGTTTATTTAGGTTGCGTGTTGCAGGTTTTTCAGTCTTTAAGCGACATGATAGAGTTCTGGTTAGTCATTTTGACGAGTTGCCTGCTTTAATATTTTCAACCCTTGGCTCAGTAGATCCTAATCAGAACCAAATTTTACACATCTTCTTCTGTTATCCTGCAATAAACTGCCTTTATTGCAGAGGACTGTACTATTGCTCATACCCAGTCAGTCACATGTGATCCAAGTCTTACCCACTTTCCTACCAAGACTCAACGGGTGCAGGAACTACTAGCACTTACTGATGGTCTCCTTCACGATACCATACCAAGGGGGAGTCCACGGAAGGTCATATCAAGCCTCAATAAATTGTCTTTGCTTCTCTGCTTTGGCAGACTTGGCGATTGCACTCCAATCTTATGTCGTGAGGGGGCGTATGAGGTGGCGACTAGTCTTCGCGAGGCCAGGGAGCAAACATTGAAACATTGCGCCGAAAATTCAACCCGAAGAGATCTACGCCTAGTCGGCTGGAATCCCGTTGAATTCAGGTCTCTTCCCTTATTTTCTGGGGTTGCTGGATAGCATATTGAGCCGCGAAAATCTCCTATAGCACTGACTCCTGCCAAGTCTCTCCATAGGCATATAGTATCTCCGCTTCAAATCAACAATTTATTTCTTTGACACATTGGGATTGTCAATACGTAAAGAAAGAGTACTGAAAGGATTCCACACTCGACGAATAGTGGCTTGACATGACTGTCCTTGGGATTCCTACAGATCATTCAAAGTTTGTTTCAATAGCAGTAGTATACATCTTGCTGCTTCTAGAACAGGGTCAGAAAGGTCAATAGAAATGGCGAATTTAAAAAATAAGAGAGGAGAGACGGGGTTTGATCCGTGGACGTTTGGAATGCGAAACCGACGCCTTAGCGAATTGAGCCATTGTCCCAGATGGTAAAGGGGTCGATAAAAGTGATTGATACATCTCCGTATTTTCGTGCCCGAGCGTGAGGCGTATTGTCATAATAATCTAATATTATCAGAATGAGTTAATTAACTACAGTCGGAAGCCGCTCGCATTTCTTGTTTCATATTCAGAAATGGCGAGGGAGTAATATTATTGAGAGGTTATCTTATTGGTTGATCCCTAAACTATTACGTAATATATAGGTATATCATCACTTATTATCACTCGCCACGACATTGTTTCGAGCGTCTTACCAAATTGATACAAAATTGATTTGTAATATTTATTATAACTGTCGTGGTAAGGTAGGTGATTAACCCCATAACTTGAAGAAAAAAGGAGACAATAGCTAACTAGGATTGGATATTCGTTTCCAAGCTTCAGAAGCGTTTACTCAATATGAACCCCTAAAATACGAACAAAATGGACGTCATAATTCATGGTCTGCAGACGCAGAAAGATGTATACTACATATAGTCTTTGTGATCAACATAATCAGGTAGGTACCTACCCACTATGATTCGCTGGAGCTACAGATCAACATTTATATATTTCGGAGCCCATAGATAGATCGGTCTTGATAGGTATTAACCAATCCCCATCTATTCAGGACAAATATTTCTCCTATGATCTATTTTTACTAAAATGGAATAGTGAAATAGAGCCCCAAAAGACATTCACAAACCCTAAATATGTTATAGAGCTTCCGGCACAGCTGTCCAAATCCCCCAAGATGCTAAACTGCACCTCATTACCGACCCACTTCTCTTCGCCGGCCATAGGAAATTACTGCACGCTCCCTCCATCGATTATTAGGGGTTATTTTTCTTCTGGCGGACTACGTGTCGGACCCAAATCTCATTGTGCAAGGGTTTTAGATGGTGAGAAAGAACGGCCTTCCAAAGATTATGGTCGGCTCTCATATTAAACTCATTTAAATTCCGAGCGTTTCTCCACTCGCGGGGGGACCGCAGCCGCAATGCGTTACCACAGGCGTCTACCGCCTTTTCGCTTTAGGAAGGGAAAATACGCTTTGAAGGATCTGCCGAACTAGACAACTGACTTCAAACAAAACATATCGAATTCTTCGCCTGCAGAACGCGGAATGTTTTCCGTCTTCAAAAGGACGTCATCCACAATCCGAAGTCATCAATTAATCTCATCTTGGATTATGGAGCTTTCAGAAAGCTAGATCTCTTAACAGTATGGCTGTATAGCGAATCCATGAGTTGCATTAATTCTGAAATGAACGATGCACATGAGACGTAGCCCAAATTTTTCATCGTACTACTTTTTGCGCCCATATATTGTGTATGAGTACTAGTTCATATATTGGTTTCAAGAAGTCACAGTTACAGGAACATAAATTATATCGTAGCAAGGACTAAATGTAGATAACTTCTTACTTGATGGTTGGAGTTCTTCTCCTACAGGATCGCAGTAACTGCTCATTTTAAAGAAAGTTTAGCACGGGTCTCTAGAAACTCATCAAAAGGAAACTCATCACAAATCTGAACTTAGGACTTTTTGTTGAGTTTCCTCGTATAGTGGGACACTAGTCGAATCTGAATGGATGGGAAAATCGTTAAAAATATGAAATGAAACCAAACAGGATATAAATTGGAAAAATAAAACTTATTTTAGATGAGTTTCTTGTTACATGTGGAAACTGATCGAAAACTGGTGAGGTGAAAGCCATTGAAAGGAAAGTCATCGAACCATCCCTTCTAAGGGCCTGCATACTGAGACCTGCGCTACTAAGGCCTCACAACTCCAAAAATGACCTGATAGTAGACCCAGAATCGCCGACCACCCCATAAGGAATGCAGTGAAGCTGTACGATCTCCCGCACTAATATTCAATTTCTTCCGAGCCAGATTGAGATACCGACCAGCAAAAAATATGAAATAATCTCAAGACTCACATTTGCGTTGGAATGCACATTTGGATTTTGCTCACTCTAAGCTTACAATGAACCTTTTTCTACTAAGACGTCTCGCTTCAAATGTTTCTCAATGTTTACTCCTCAATAGCATATCATGGGTTGTTCTGTTCTGTAATGAGGCATGGAATTCTTCTTTGGGGGATTGTCCATCTATAAATAGGTGACAAAAGTTACAATAGACCCGATTTCATGGAGTGGTGGTACACCGTTTAAAAATGTGTATAAATAATTTTGTACTTCGAACAATATTTTTGTGTGATCAGAGAGACTAAGTACCAGTGAGAAGTTGAACCCAAAGAACCAGTACGTCATCCCATAGAAGGTATATACGGCTGTTCTATATAGAGGGAAAGGGTTTTGGCCGGGTATTCATGGTGGTCTTGAGTTGTAATAATATCAGGTAGATCAGGGTTGACAAGAAGGTGGCGAGTTGCCCATCAACCACATTTCGAAGAGTGTCCCGATTGCTCTTACTTTTGCAGGGTGCCCTGAAGCCAGTTTTCAAAGAGCGTCCCGACGGTGCCGGACACCATTCGAAAGAAAAAAAAGATGACTCATTACTAATTTTATGCGGACATATTGATTCGACGCATTTTTTCGATGAGTTTCTCGTTCATGGTGTTTTGACGAGTTTCCACCTCAGTCGAGAAACTCATCAAAAAGTCTCGAGTTTAGATTTTTGATGAGCTTCATTATGTCGAGTTTCCTAGTTCCCGTTCAAAATTATATATATAATTGAACAATTGAATCAAATTTTTGGAGTATATTGGATTTTTATCATTATTTTTTCAGAGTTCTAGGAGGGTCAATTTCCTTGGTTTATTTTTCATACTGCTCACGGTTTCCTCTATCAATCCAGCTTTTTATGAGTATTTCCCCCAATTATTCACACCCCAAGTATTGACACCCCAAGTATTTCCCCCAATTATTGAAACTCTCGAACCAATTATTAATAGAAAAGAATATCGAATTATTGACCCACGACTTTGAGTATCGGTAGGGAAGAGACTTCTGTTGACACGTTGCAAAATCTTACACATGTTTATTTTTACCATTAAAATATTATATTTTACATTAAAACTATCTCGTAGGTACTTACAAAGAATATCACAAAGATGTACTTTACAGACATTTATTATAATAATTTGAAACCTGAATATTGATAATCATTCACATCCACGAGAACAAGATCCACCACATTAAGATTTTGTGGTTACCTATATGGAAGACGATTCATTTGGAACTACCTAGATTGATGATGGGAACTATGGATCAGACGAAATTTACGGAAAGAATATAAGAAAAACTCTTTCATTTTAAAACATTTATGGTTTGATAAGTGTCGATATTTAGCGTCGCGTCAACTGGCCTTTACATTAGAAGTTGTCAAAACGAATCTGATTGGTTTCTAAGTCGATGTCAAAGCTGCGAGGACCAATAAAAATGCGTTAATTCCGTTCGGATTTGTGCTAGTCTTACTTGGCTGCAGGTGTGCAACACGTCCACACTTGCAACCCGTAAATATGTCCGCCCGAATTCGTTAACAAATTTCCTGTAATTGAGAGGGTCAATCCTGAAATAGTCCCCAACAATTTGCAATGTCAAGATTGATTGCAGGAAGCCTCAGCGAAAAGAAATTCTTGAAAACCCCATAATCCCATCCGATTTCCATCTAATTTTTTCTTTCCTTTTTAAGAATTATTTCTCTTTCTCTTTCTTATGAATGCTATCGTAGAATCAAACATCAAATCAAATCCTATCCATTCGGGACCGACGGAAGCTTGAGAAATATGTGAACTGCTTTTAATACGCTTAGCTTCCTTTATTTTTATCCCGTCAGTAGGTGTCTAATTATAGGGATTCTGGGAAATATTAATCTTGAAATCCCACAAACAGTTTATGTTAACAAATGTAATGGCTATTTCTAATACGCAAATTTCGAGTGTCGCTTGAATATTATGGCGTGCCGAGTTATGTAATTTTATTATTGCCAGATCTTTGAATTCGTCAAGCTTGGTCCTTTCGTTCAGGTTTGAAAAAAAAAAGTATGGATTTTTTTACCTTTTTTATCACAGCAGCGACGGCAACCGAATCGAAACTCTTTTAATAAAATTTAAAAAAAAAGCAAATAAACCACCAATTTTACTGACGAGAAAGTATCAAGACCGATAAGCAGAATGTACGGCTCATTCCGTTGTGAGGGAATTTCCCAAGTTTATCACTTCTCGTAATTCCACACCCGGTTTGGCACGGTTTCAAATCGCTCTCAATCTTCAAGTAATTCACGAGATTAAAAAACCGTTTTTTACGCCAACTCGCTTCTTGGAGCTGAGTTTACGTTTAAGCCACCGCAGTCTATATTCATGATGTTAATTCAACCGATCGACATTAGTTCTATCATAGTTTTCCTATAATTTCAGATTTTGGATTATTATTTTTAATAATGGACCTGTGTTAATGATCGACCAAGAAAACAAAAATGATAACCCTCTCAAAATTTGTTGGTCTACGTTTCAAGATACGTAGATTCCATAAAACGAATAAATGAATAAAGATAACAATCCGTCTGTTCGCCCATACGATGATCGAAAACGTAAAACGTGAGTGAAAATTTGGATTTAGGCTAACTTTTTTTCCCCAGGAAAGTAAAATAATGTTTTTGAAAACCATCGGTAAACTCGGAAGCCAAACATTCACCTACATCAGACAGTCCTAATTATGCTTCAATAGTACCGAAGGTAGGGATGCGTTGTGTTCGTGCAAAAAATTGAAAACATTTTTGTCCCCGAAAATCAAAATTCATCTTGCTTTGTGCATTTCAGAGCTCGCTGTTCAATTTTGATTCCATGTCTGTCTGTCTGTTGGCGTCTAAAACCAGACTGTTTCTTTCAAAATATTGTGTTCTTTCACCCATGTTTCGAGCTGCTCCAATAAAATACCCTTGAAGATTTTGACGCTGGTGTCCATAAAACTGATACCGCGAAAACTCGAGGAATCGTCTGAGGCTCCCTTTTTGTGCACTGGATATATGATAGACCGTCGAAAGCAATCAGGTGCATCCCTTTTCAAAAATATCTGATTAAAAACACAACGAAACTTAACTAAGAGACAGTTTGGAGCATTTTTTATAAAATTCGTATTGAACCCTGTCCGACCCTGGTGCTTTCAGATATTTTGCTTTTCCCTGAAAATACATTATTTCCTCTAGAGTTAAGGGTCTATCCAGCGAGTTCACCGCAGTCAACGATTTTTGCATAGTGAACTATCTCAAGGAAGCATGGGGGTAATACAACTTTTTGAAATAATCAACCAGGGAATCCAGACTACAAGAGGGCAAAATCTTGGGGCCAAAAGATCGAAAAATCTTTACCGAATTCGAAAAATCATTGGTGTCCTTCACAAACTCGAAGTTCTGAATACACTTCTTTACATGCTCTAATTCTTTGTCCCTCAGCAATACTTTATTTTTTCTATTAGATTACCAAAATAAAATAACAGCCGATTCAGTCCTTCGCCAAAAAATATTCAAAAGTGGAGTAGAAGAGTGAAGTTCGCTGTCCAAGTTAAAACAACCGAAGAAGCCACCCAACTTGGTTAACGTTTTTTGTGTGGTTTACACCCCTCAGTCTACATGAGGTAAAAGAAAAAAGTTTATTAGCAATTAAACAGAAAAAATAATACATAGTTGCATGGATATAAATAAACAAATAAAGACTTTAATTTTAGCGAATTTTTGAAGAAAATTAAGCTATTGCTCTCGCCTCAAATTTTGTAGAATGTTAATTAAAAAAAAAAAAAATTATGCAGAAATCCGTTTCAGGCTATTCTGAATCATATTCTGAAGTGTAACGCATTTTTTTATGTATGTATATATGTATGTATGTATGTGTCATTCCAGACGAAAACTGTCAGTAGAATTGTGCTATAAACTTCAAAAAAATTTTAAAATGTTAAGGACACAAAACGAAAGTTCAAGTTCATTGGCCAGCATGATCGGATTACATCTTCGGGTTGAAATTTTCAAAAATGTAGTCAAAAATTTCAAAATAGCCTGTTTTTTGCGATTTGTTGTGCGAAATAATTTTTTCAGCATACTAACATGTGGTATATTCGGAATCAGCGTAAAATGTCCTATAATAATATGTATCAAGTTTTCAAAAATTTCAAAGTTGAAAAATCAGTCAAAAATCGAAATAATGCCGTTCGCTAGTTGTAAAAATCGGTAATATTTGCATGAAACATTGTCCAAATTCAGATTGAACTACTCTTATAGAAGTATCCCTGTATAACCAATCCTAGAACCATGCTTGTCTATGTTCGTCTATCAAAATCATAAACTAAAATTTCTCTACCCGATCAATAGCGACTGAAATGTCGAAGATTTCTTCAAAAATTCGCTCATGGGGTCATGCTGCATGACTGGACTTTTTTAAACCGTTTGTCGGGAATATTGGCTTTTTAAAAATGAACGTTACACTTGTTTGCATACTAGGATGTCTCTTGTTCAAAAGTTAAATTCTCTAATCATCATTGTGCGGTACTTCCACGGAACTTGCAGAATATGACTGCCTGATGCCATCTCTCACCATCCATATTAGCAAGCATTGCTTCACCAAGTGATAACGTTGGTTGGTTGAATGCGATCATTCGAAACTCCGATAGCACCGAGCAACAGCAAAGAAAATTGTAGGTACGTGTCTTCACGTGCGTGCATGTTGCACATTGGGCATTCTTCACACCGGGCTGTCTCGTATGGTTTGGCGTTCAAGTTGTGTTGCTCTCCCTGAGTTTGAACAACCATCTTCCTCCATATGAGTCGAAAGTGTTCATATTTACCAGACTAGCTCCCTTGATTTGAATGTTCAGCTCGCGATACAAAGTGAATCTCTCAGATGCGTTTGCCCACTGAATCGTAGTATTTCGGTACTCTTTATTACGAGCTGCTTTAACTGCTCTGACTCTGCTCTCAGTATCTTGCCATCCATTAATAGCACATTGCTGGTCATACCATACTTTCTAGCTCGGTCAGTCCACTGTTTCGCCCAGCCTACATTTCTCTCTATAATTTCCTTCGCAACCACTTGGAAGTTGCGAATCCGGCAAGGATACCACTCTTACTTACTAAGGTATCGGCCGTATTATTTTATAACTTTCTTCTCGTTTAACTTAGTGTATTACAGTTATCCGCTATCGAAATATTCGCTAACATCACTGTTTCAAGAGAAAAAAATTGGATCGAGGTTGGGTTGAGGTGAAGTTTGATCCTATATGTAACAAGTTGAAAACGCTTTGAGGCGTAAAAGTTAATTATTCCTTAAGCGCCCTCTCTCGGATGCCAATTCGTTCCACTGAGGGCTGTTTTCACGAGTTGTGGAAAGGAAGGGGATCCAATTCCTAACTCCCTGTGACATGTACACCCCTCGGAATCGAACAGTTTCGACTGCCGATGAGTTTCGGTTTCAGTTTAGACCTTCAGAGATGGAAGAGACGAGTTGAGTTTGATGAGAGCCTCAGTTTCTCTGATGTGAAACACGTAGTAGTACATGTAGCCACAGATGTACACAACTATGCGTGTAGCAAACCGTCCATTGTATATATTTATTGGCAGTAAAACGTCATATTCCGGTGAATCCAATATCGCTTTCCGATCCGATGGAAGTCATCTTTGGTAGTCCCGAGGCAGTTCAACCTTATGGGCTCCTGAGAGGGTCACACCAACAGTATCCTGACCGTTTTTATCAAATATTCAGCAAATACAAATAAAATTTAAGTACATTTTTCTGCATGATTTTGTACAAACGTTTCGTAACATCCTAGTTCTTCGTAGATAAACTTCTTTTGGCTTAACATCTGCTATAAATATAAATGTATCCATTTTTATCTGTTTTGAGAGATTTTTGAGCACATTTTTTTGGGATTTCACCATTGTAATGTGCTCAAAAATTTCTGGCCAACGAACTCATCCTTTCATTTGGAAAACTTGATTTTTTGGAGCAAAAACGGAATGTTACCTCAGTTATTCTAAGGAGAGTTTCTGGAATGACACAAAAACACACGCACAAATATATATACCCAAATTCGTCAAAACTAGTTTTAACTGGTCACAAATGTATACCTACTAATCTATGAGTTCAAATAGTCTTAATTTTTACTAAAGAATTGACTACTTTGATGTTATGTAGTTTTGAGATGCGAGCAAAGCGAGCATCCCGACCTCTGACCTAATCAAAAAAATTAATGGTTGATACTTTTTACTAGTTAATACTAGTTTTAACGAATTTTGGTCGGTATACATATATGAAAAAACACAGCTTCTGAATGTCGATTTTAAATTTTTGAAGTCATTGCAATAGTTTTATTGTTTACGAAAATTCACTAAAAAGACTTTATTCCTCATTGGTTGTGAATCATTTAAAATTGAGCCTTCAAAGACCGAACGGCGATGATATTCCAAGGCACTTTAATTAAACCGATCGCCCCTTCCTTAAGAAACCAATAAACGAAACATCTTTGGAGGAGATTCGACTTTTAAAAAGAAAAGAGTTGATTTTTTAACAGGAGGCGGAAAAAACTAAGGACAACAGACAAAAGGGGGAAGGGGAATTTTAATTAATTTCATCGGGAGGGGTTTTAGAAGAGAAATCCAAGTTTAAAGAATCTTTTTGAGATTAAAAATACTGAGGGGGTATTGGGGTCTCTATTGATTCCTCCGCGAACGTAATTATTATTAGCGAAACATACAATGAACAGTCGACTCAACTCAATATGGGTTCTTGTGAATAAAACAGTACAATCGGATTTTAAATATATATTTTAGGGAAGGTCGGTATAAGCTTAACGAACTCATTGCAGGATTATTGTAATAAAGGGCTCCCCTCATTGTTTTATAGAATTATGAAGTTTAATTACAAAAAATGTATTTGATATGAGTGGAAATGGAAAAAGTGGAAATCAATTTATAAATCTCTGTCAGGTCATTCGTAGGTAGAATCCATTAGTTGGCAACAAATATAGATTCTGTGATGACTGGATCGCAATTCTCATGATTTTTGTGGTTGTCAACTTACTCGATTCGGTTTTTATCCTAGTTGTCTACTAGTTCCTATTTAGAAATCCAGGTCCTAACACGGATATATGAACAGTCTAGCATATTTTCTGTCCCGCTTAAATCGGTTAATAAAATCCGAAATTGTTCAAACAACTGTACCGTTTGAAGTTTTTTTTTTAAAGAATGAACAGTTGTTAAGAAGACGAAAAATACGCTATTGAAAAGAAGTCCGTTATCATAATCCAGACATTACAAATCACCGCTTTCCGGGTAAATATTTTACATACTGGATTTCCTTCTTTCTTCCTCATCCAGGACATGAACGTAGATCGCAATGTACCATCGCTTAAATTTCGGATTAATTGTATCAGTAACGCTAAGGAAATACTATCTACCACACTCACAGAGGCTCCGTCTCAAAGTTAAGCATTTATGCAAAATTCAGCTAAATTAGCAACAGCTTTGCTGATTAGAGTGTTATTTCAAGTTGTAATTATAATGTACCGTACCCAGAGAGACCCCGTCCAAAAATTCAGTATAGAACTAAATAAGCTGCATGGCCGACTCAGCTGTAATGTTTATACTGTACCACACCCGAAGACTATCCGTTCCAATTTTTAGCTTTCAAGTTGAGTAGGAACCAGATCAGCTTCCTAGTTCACCCTGCTGTTGAAATTATTCAATACCGCACCCAGAGCGGGGGGGGGGGAGGGGTTCCGAAGTTAAGCATCTGAAGTTTAATAGGAAAAAAGCCAGTAATTTATATAGACATCTATACTATTTTATAAGAATGAAACTCCGTCTGTCTGTCTGTTTGTCCATGCTATGCCCGGCCAAACGGCTGAGTGGGGGGAGTCTACGAGTGGGGGGATCTTCTTGGGATTTTCCGATAGGGGGAGCGAGCGAATTTAAAATTTTCTAATCCCACCCGAACCATGGGCCGTAGGGCAGGAGGGGGGTCGAAGTAAGAATTAATGTGCGCTTTTTGGACTTCCCCGCTTCCCCTACCCCTCCAAACGGCCGTTGAAAATTCCGGAAAAATACCGATTTCGTAGGTTTTTGAACGAGGAAGACGACGGCGCGATCGGATCGCGAAAAAAGTATCGGGAAATGCGTCAAAAAAATGCGAGAGTACGGACCGTGTTTTCTCGAAAAGTCCGACGAAAAACTACGTTTTTTCCGATTAAAATATACCCCGTAAAGGTACGTTTTTCGGAACGGTTTTTGCGGGCGAAATACAGCTTTGATCCCGCCGAATCTGAATCCGAAATCGGATATCGAAAAAAGTGACGGAAAGTAGGTCAAATTGCGAGCGGAAGCGAGGGAAGCGTTTAATATGAGAAATTATTTGTGCCCCGGACGCGAGAAGGCTCTACGAAGACGTCAAGGGGTTCGATGTCACAATGTTGCGAGGCGAGCAGGTATACATAGGTACCTACCTTGCGAGCGAAGCGAGAGCCATTTCAACAGAATAAATACGGACTTTGTCCTACACATATACAGGTATACCTTGCGAGCGAAGCGAGCAACATCCCCGAATAAACTTTTCGTGGTTCCACGTAGTTTTATAAGATTTAATTTGTTTGTAAGAATTCCCAACTGAAAAAAACGTCTGCCAAGTTGGGTGGGCAGTATAACTTCCTCAAGCGAGCGAAGTGGGCAGCATCCCCTACAGAAGTTAAACCTACCCTTAGAGATCTACCGTTTGCGAGCGAAGCGAGCAACATCCCCTACACACGTTAAACCTACCCTTAGGGATCTACCGTTTGCGAGCAAAGCGAGCAACATGCCCTACATGCCACACTTTGCGAGCGAAGCGAGCAAAATTTCCTACATGCCACATTTTGCGAGCGAAGCGAGCAATTTAACGGGGGGTCCGGGGGGCTTGCCCCCCGGCTGGACGTGGAGGCGAGCGTAGCGAGCCGGAGCGGCTAGTATAGAAGAAGCTGTAACCGCTTTCTTCTCTTTCAAGTCCTATTCATTGTACTATTACAATTTTTTATTATTACATTATTATCATGTCATGTCCATATTCAAATTTCAGCAATCCAGTTTCAACTAGTTCTTAATTAATTTATCAACCAAGTGTCTCCTCAATATAATCTTAGCTACGTTGAAACTATTCCCGACCAACATTGCTGCAGTTAGCAAGAGTTTTGAATATACATTTTTGAAGATCTATCTTTACGAATAAAAAATGCTTGGCTCAATCCACCAAAATAGTTTTGGTATCGTTAAGTTTGTTATCGAAATGTTTTTAGTATGAACCTATAACTCATCCACATTTCACATAAAAAGTTCGACGCATGCCCAGTTTTTTCTTAATTACGAAGTTGTTCACCTGGGTGACGTCTAGATGAAGAGGCCGAATTCTAGATGAAGGAGTAAGCCTAGAGGATCGTAATTTAGCCTTTTCTATTCCGGAACTTGATCGTTATCGGTGCAACCGTTTAGACACTTCAAGAGGACAAACGAACTAATTTTTTCTTTTATACTTTTTATACTAGCTTACCCGGCGGACTTTTTTCCGCTTAAACTATCATTCATACCATGTTTACAAATAACAATATTTATTAAAATTTGTTTATTAATTTATTAAAAATATTAATATCATCAAACAATTTGTATTTATTAAAATTTATTATCCAACTGAAGCGAAGAAAACGTTGAAAATAAACAATAAAGTAGTACGTATAAAGGGTGAATACGGGTAAGGGATCATATATACGAGTAAGGGATACGAGGGATCATAATTTTGATTCATAATGGTGAAATTCATTTCATTAGCGATACTTCTCCTAAGCTGTTCCTCTGGCTTTTCTCTTAGCTAATTCAGCTGATCTGATTGGAACCCGTCATTACCTTCGTCTCATAATGTCGTGGAGAGGCTCAATATCAAATTTCACGTTTCTATAGGGTGAGAAAGAGAGAATATAAATATAGGGATTACGTGAATTTTACTCACATCGGGATCGAATATGTGAAATAAGTTAGACAATCAGAAGAAATGAATGAAGAGTGCGATTTGCATACACATTTAAAAACAAATTTTTCCTGCAAAACGGAAGTGCAAAAGTTATTTCCAGCACTCATATTGAGAGTCCAAGAAACATTCATTGGTCGATTGATATATGCCTAATATTTCTGTACAACAGTAGGGTAGGTAATAGAGAGTTCCTAGCAGATCCGTAAAACACAATACGTCGTGCGGTATTGACAATCCGGCGCCGTAACTCTGACGCAATGAGTTACGGTGACGTATCCTTCCGTACAGATACGTTAACGGATCGCGATCCGTAAAAAACGTAATCGTCTAAAATAACATTCTTCCATGGACTCAAATAATCTCCAAGGGATAATTACCTCCTTCCATGGATTTAGCGTTATAACTAGATCCGTTAAGGACTTGACGTGACTTTAAGGTGCGGTAAATGTTTCTCGTTACCGCACGCCGTATTGAGACCGACGGATCTCTAGGAACTCTCTAATAACTCAACAGCCAAACCCGCATTGCATGAAATCTCGGTATGGCGTATTTTAATAATGACATAGCATGATTGTCCATCAATTTCTTCATTCACCTATAAAGTAAATTCAAAATGCGTATAAGCCTGTGGATATATTGCAATCTTATATTAGGCGTAGGCATAACTACCCATGCTCGACAAATTAATACCGATATTTGCTCTACTTTATAAAGGAATAATGCTTTTAATATCTACTTGATTAATGCCCTTGACTTGATATCTGCATTTCTGCATTGATACACGGAACCCACCAGTGAATACAATCAATTGATCCATAAACCACCCCTTCCACTGTCACTCAACAAATCGATCAGTCGATATCTATTTCATTGTTTTGTTACAGACAAAGACTGCGATTTCGATGCATGATCGAGCCCTTTCGAAATTCAGTGGCATTTCGTAAAAGCGCGTACCGTTTTGAAATCATCCCCTCCACCTTCTCCATTCCAGAAATTCCTAACAAAATCGAATCGGATTAAAAAGGATATCGGGTTTTGACTCCCCGGTACCGATAAAAACTTGGGAATTTCACGGAACGAGTCAAGTTAATCCGACCGGACAGCAGCCGGCTGGCGTCCGCCCTTCAATCATTCCGTTGTCCTGCCTATCGAACGAGGGCCATAAATATTTCTTCTCCCTGCTTCCCTTCTCGAAAGCTAAATCACGTGGATCGGAGGGTATCTGACGGTTGAAACACCTTTCAGAGGTCTCATCTGATTCCTATACGCTACCATGAGGCTTAACGGTTATATCTGAGTCGCCAATTTTTCTGCTGGCATCAGTTTTAGCGAGGGTTCCGTCAAGCGTAGGATCTATCTACGTATGAAAATTGTTGGTGCGGAAGACGGGGAAAGAGCGTCAATTTCAAATTCAAAGAGTATCGTACGTTGAGTAACGGGGAGTGTCAGTAGCGATGTAACAAGCACGGCTATAGGGAACGTCAATATTCTTTGTGATTTCTCGAAATATAAGTTTAAATTTACATAGAAAAAGTCCATGGACTCCTCTAACGTGTTCCTCTTAATTCACCCCATCACACTACTCGATCGCCAAATCATGAAAATCCGATCCATCAACCAAGGTGGTTCTCATAAGGCTATATAAACTCGTTTGAAGACAGGGAAAAGTCGATCGTCAAATAGAAAAACTCTTTCACCACACCAAACGGGTCTGTGTAAGCAACAGACACACGTTTGGAGGAGTACAAATACTCGATGGACGGTAATATAATTACATTGGAATTAAGAAAACCCCATCACCGCTTGACATTACTCGATGGGAGACAGATTTAGGAAACTCGATCAAACTTCTTGTTGCGAAAACACGATCCACTGATACCTCTACTCGATGGACCATTAGCAAAACTCCATCAGCTCTTAGCAACATTCGATAGAATGATGCAGCTACTCGATAGAAGTCGATCCTTTTTAACTATAACAGATTGATGTTTACACAAACTCCATTGGTTTTAGCTAAACTCCATCGGTTTTTGGCTCTGATCGACTTTCCATAAGCACATTTTTCTCTCAGTGTGACAGCAGCGACGATGGTGAAATTTAAACGTAAATAGAAAACTTCCACAGCATCAATACCTGAAGAAACTAGCCATGAATACACAGGTTTTTTCAAGGTCTCTGTTAACTAGAGGCTCTTCTTTGTTTTCGTAATTAATATTGTCTTAGGACCGAGGGTCTGTCAAAAAGTTGTAGATTTAGTATTCAAAAATAAGCATTGTTTACCCGAACTTATTTCTGTTCTAGAACCAAAAATTTCAACCATGTATCATGTTTTCTCCTCGATGTTGATTCGAAATTCTATGAAAACATCAGAAATTAACAAGCGGTTGCAATCATGTTCACAATATCAATTATTGAGAATGATCACCTGTGTGTAAACAATTATTTATATAACCATGCTCATAACTCAGTTTGTTGGACACGCACTTCGCCGTAGTTAACATAATATTGTTGGATAAATTGAGAGCTTTCGAACGAATGGTCAACGAATTTTGTGGGATGAAAAACGACGAAGTACCATTTCCCTAGCAACGACTCGGTTGTAGGCGGAAATCACTGTAATTAATTTCGTGCGCGGAAAAAAATTGACTCGCAAAATTCGCTAGGACCCCAGGGCTAAAACATGATACATGTTAAAATACACTTTTTTTCGCCCACGGGTTTTTGATTTTTGGCTGTATCACGAGAAATCGATCAGCTCTGGTCACCAGACTGGAATAAATCAGGTTAGCACAGTATCCAGAACCAATTTCTTTGCTATTCTTCCCATGAAGCTGAAATTTGGAATGCAGGCGTTTTGGAACGTCCCAAAAAGCCTCCATTTCAAAAAAGCCTGTACTAAACATTCCGAACATAGTTTCAACATTTAAAGGTTTATAAAAACTCCTATAGAAGAACGAAGGTTTATTATTTCCGGTTTATTATATAGCACTTTTTTCAAGATCACTGGTCTGTATAAATGCAGTCGGTTATGAAGGGAAAACCGAGTAAGATCGAAGCAGAAGTTCAGCCAAATCCTGCATTCTAGAGTCGTGAAATACGATTCACGATCGTGTTGACAATTTTTTTTTTCCTTTGAAGCGGTCGGTCGTACAATATTATTCGGGTGGTATCATTCGATTCATCGCATTGATTTTTATGTTATTTTAAAAATTTTGGAAATAACCGATTTTATAATGAGTGAATCCGTTTATCCGTAAATGAGCGTTTATGGGGTGCCTGATAAGTACTTAAGTTTTAAGTAAATGAAAATCGGGGAAATAACCCAAAAAATTTCTTGAGCTACCCAAGAGGGGGTTTATTGGATACTTAGAACTATAAATTAACTTGACTATTAATTTTATGGAAAAAAACTTATTTCAAATACTAATCTTCTATTCAAATAGAGGTTTCGAATATTTACCTAGCTTTTATTGCAGTTTTTAGCGATTTTGCTAGCAAATTTTAAATACATTTTTCGGCATAATTTTGTACATTTTTTGAATGTTCTATTTTATAGTTACCTAATAAACTTTTTTGGGCAGTATTCTGCCAAAAAATATAAATTTAACAATTTTTATCCATTCTCATATATTTTTTGAGTATATTTTCTGAAATTTGACCAGTTTAATCCGCTCAATAAGTGCTGGCTAACAAACTCGTTTTTTTTTTTTTACTTTTCATTTCGAAAAATTTCAAAACATTTCAAGAAATTTCAAACATTTTTGAAAATTTTCAAACGTTTTCATTTTAAAATTTTTCGAGCCATTGTAATAGTTCATTTTTTACGAAAATTCGCTAAAAACAGGGTGGGTCTTACCAGTTAGGTACCTACCTAATCATGAGATATAATGTGAACTTCGTGCGATTGATATGAGGTCTTTGGCGTATAGAAGGAAAAGTGACCCCTTAATTCTTTTGAGGTGTGTAGATTTTAACTCCCAAATACTTGTTGATTAGGCTAAAATATATGGCGAATATTTGTTTTAAATACACAGCCAACCAAAATCGCATTAAATCGATAAATTCTTTAAATAAAAACGTACAGAAAATGTTTCCCTCGTAGGGCTGAACAGCTTTGCACCAGGTATGCACCCTACTAAAATTCTGTTGCGATTTCAGCAATTTTAATGCGGAGTTCACGTTTAGAATTCCCGTTTCGAGCTCGTCATTGGGTCGTAGACGGCAAAAACACCGGGGATGCTGTTGGTAATCGGATTGCTTTTTGCTGTGGACGAGAAGAAAGGTCTAGTAGGTTGCGGCGAGTTCGTTCTATCGCACCGGCAAAAAACGAGACCGCCTTTGTTAGCAGGTACGTAAGGGCTGTTCACGGCGGGAATTAAGCATTAGCGAATTTCCGTAGGTGGAGCGCGGAAAATACTGAATTCTCCTGCAGATGAGTGGAAAACTGCGTTCACTAGGTACTTTCCCTGTGGCGGGGTGAGCGGGAAACCTCCCCAAAGCAGCGGAAAATGGAGAAGGCGACGGGGAAAAATTTTAAAGAGATAAAATTCAATTAAACGTTGCAAACTGTAATTAACAACGATGTTTTTTGTCGAAGACAGGTCTGTGATAAATATTCTTTCCAACAGCAGTTCATATTCGGGTGATTCTTAGTAGAAGGGCAACCGTGAACTTTCGCAAAACTGCTAAATGTCATGTTCTATTTTACATTTACTGTGCTGAAGAGGGGGGAAATTATATTTTAATGTTGAGCAACTCGATTTTTCGATATGAAATCGTGGGTTTCTTGAAAATTTACCCTCCATCAATCTACGAGTTCGGGGTCAGTTTCTACATATTTTTTCCTGCTCAGTCGAATGTCAACGCTTCTCGGTCTCTCCAACTAACATTGACCTCTGACCAATTGACATATAAAAGTATGTTCACCTTTAACATGTTTCTAATAAAACTAACAGACGTTACAATTTTCTGTTGCAGGTAAGGGAACACTGCGCTAAATATATACACCATTAACAGTTTTGGAGGTAAGACGTAACTTAGTCAAAATAGCAATTCACAGATTTTGTAATTATTGTTTGGGTGGAGAATAAGCATTGAATAGCACTTATCACTTTCTGAATAAAATTCATAAGTAAATACTGTATACAGAGTGGTTTCGCTGCTAGGTTTCCATGTAGCTATGGCATGACTGCTAGTGAAAAAACGTTATTTCCACGAATAATAAAGAGTTACAATGTTAAATCGATTTCGACGGTTAGTTCATCATCAGTAACAAACAATAACTATATATAAATAAAGTTATATATATATATATATATATATATATATATATATATATATATATATATATATATATTGCTATGCAATATATATATATATATATATATATATTAATTGCTATGCAATGCTTAGGCCGACCCCCAATAATTTTTTTTTTGTCCCGCTACACGAACCCGCGAGCCCCCCTGGACCCCCCTAATCTTTTCTCTTTTCTACTGCGTAGAAAACGAGGATAATTTGCTATGCAATTCGTCTCAAGCCTGGCTGGGATTCAAACCCACAACCTTCGTCTCACGAGAAGAAAAAAAAAAAAAAAAATGTCAAGCCTGGCTGGGATTCGAACCCACGACCTTCGTCTCACGAGAAAACAACAACAAAAATCCAAGCCTGGCTGGGATTCGAACCAATTTTGGTTCGGAACCGGGGATTCTGGATCAAAGATGGTTCAACGAGGTCCAGTCAGCACCTGACACCACCACCAATAGGTAGGTACTTAGTATGTCAACTCCCCATTTAGTCCTACCTTTTATATAGTTGTGGAAGTTGGAAGTGGTCCACATCATCATCAGGTGTGAGGTCTCAGGAGGTTTAAATGGAGGCTTGTTTGTTGAGGTATTTACTTTCTTCACGAACACCTCCCGGGTAATTTCGCTGTTTATATAGTTGCGTATATACTGGTCGATTTGGTTCAGCTTGTCTAACCCTTTCTTACGGGGTCTCACCGGTTCACCAAAACTGTTCATGGCGATTCTAGTGTCGGTTCAGCAGTGTTTTCAGGAAGACATCAATAATAAATGAAAATATTCGGGTGATAGCTGTTAAGTTGTTTGTTGAATTTCGAGTGAAACGACTCGCACCCATTAGTCGTTCTTCCCTAAGCGGAGCTCCTCTTGGACCAGATTAATGGTGAAAAGGTGGATTCTAAGGTCAAGTACGTAGAATTCAAGTATGTTGCAAAAGCCTGGCGTTTCGGATTCGGGGGCACGGAGAAATCTTCCTCAAAACAGGCACTCGCTAGGAACTCCGTTCAACTTGGTTAAATCGAAATGAATTCAAACTGAGATCAATCCATGGCTTACATTGAACTTGAATCCTGATAAACCGAGTTCACGGTTTTTTGGTGACAGCTTCTTTTTTTCAGTCACATTAGGATCTTGACATATGATAATGTCAAAGTTATTGACTCAGTCAGGAGTCCGTTAACCCTTTACAAAAGATACAGCATGTGCCTTCTATTTCTTAATAGATATATCAGAAACCCTAGTTTCTCACTTGATCATTTAATATATTGACAGGTCATAAGGTGTGTGCCAAAGGTTCCTGTGTTAGTCACATCAATATTTCTCTTTGCGATTTCCAACAAGTGTTCGGATGCCGTAATAATAAGAGGATTATCGCATGAAGGGGACTCACACAAGACTTAACTTGGAACTAATTGCTCCTAAACCTCCGTCGGGGATTATGAAACATAATCCCTAACGTTCTAACATTGCGACTTCTGTTAAGAGCACCAGCTTTATTCCCAAGCTCGAGAATTCTACTTAGACCATCCAGCACCTACCCTGTTAATAATAGCTTATCTTCGCTACTAAAGTTGCACGTATCTCTCTTTTGGAAAACATTTCTTAGAATGATGGCAAAAATGTCAAAAGTTCAAGAGAACATTTCTAAGAATCTTTCAATTATTACTGGTAATTTTATATATAAAATCTTCAATTTATGATACACATTAAAAAACTTACTGAAATATAATAAAATATTTACAATGCTTACAGCTATTATGAACTATTTAGATTTCTTGGAAAATAAATTTTATTGTATTATATATCAGCTCATACGGATTCACTGATTGGGAAATCTGGGCTATGTGGTCCTTCCATGACAGTGTGCTTTTAAAATTAACTCCAAGATTTCATTCATTCATTTCTTCTGAGGCATATTTCCTACCAAGTCTTTGGGCCCAATTATCAGCCACGGTCAACCGAACATAGAATAGCTGCGAAAGTTTTCATGCTCCCATTGACATTGATGTTCGAGGTGTCTCCTGTTTCGTGCGAGTGGGCTGACACAGATCATTTATTGTTGACCGCAACTCACACCGCCAAATTTCAGGGATTGTACGGGATAGCTCCTAGACGGTCCTCTATAATTTCCAATGCCGTCGAATCAAAAGTAGCCTGCGCGCATGCTGAAACCTGAGTTTCTCATAACGTCGATTTCTTATCATCTGTTGGTCTGATTTCATTCAAACTAGGTAGGTAGTTGGGTATATGTTTTTTAAAAATTCCCTATAAATTATAATGTGATTGGTAGAGCAATAACCATTACGAATGCGCGAACCTGATATCGACTTACACAGGCAAAACTCCGAGTCTAATGGAACGAGTTCGATGATTTTTTCAGGGATTGCAGCTTCTATACCAGCTTTATTCTATGTAGAGTTCTACTTAGACCATCCAGCACCTACTCTGTTAATAATAGCTTATCTTCGCTACTAAAGTTTCTCGTATAACTTTCATTGCCGTCACATAAATAGCAGTCTGTGCGGATGTGCAAACGTTAATTTACTATAACGTCGATTTCTTATTTATTTTTATATTTGTTTTTTTATTTATTTAATTAAACACGGGCATAGCCCAGTAGCATAATAGTAATAATATGGAAATCAGGAACGGTAATAGAGAATTTACGTAATAACAGCAATAAAAATAGAATATGAATTAATTCAACAATAGAAATAAACGGAATTATATAGGTGCCTAAAAAAATAAAACTTTAAGTTATAACAATAGCCAATTCAAAGATAAACAATGGTAACAGGAATTGAGGCAACAAAAGATAAATATAAACACACCAAAGCACATCAAGTTCACCAGTCAACACCTCGAATTCTCGTCCTGAAGGGGCCCGCCGATAAACCAAACAGATCAATATCTTGTGAAGAGCCCGACAGCCTGTTGAAACTCTGCTGCATCCTTATGGTTGGGTTATTGCGGAGGTAATTCGTTGAGGAGGTACGCACGTAGAACGTTTGGGTGGACCTGGTGGCATAAGGAGGAGCATAAAGGTTCAAGCGGGAGAGAAGGGACGGACAATCAATACTACCGGACATCAATCCGTGGAGGAAAAAGACATCGGTCTCCTGTCGGCGACGTTCCAGGGAGGCTATGCCGCATTTCACCATTGCACTCCGACTACTGAAGACCTCCCAATCCTCTCCCCTCTTAAATGACCAGTATCGTAAGAACCGCTTCTGAACTCGTTCGAGAGACTCCTTGGCATTGTTATAAATAGGTGACCACACCGGTGCACAGAACTCCATACAGGGCCGAATCAGAGACATGTAAAGGAGTCTCACAACTGAAGGATCGTTGAACTCTTTGGTGTTTCGCTTCAAGTAACCCAGAGCCCTCATTGCCCTGGAGCTAACCTCCTCAATATGATCAGTAAAGCTCAACTGGGAATCAAACAGGACACCCAGATCCTTAACCAAAGATTTACGCTGTAAGGATTTTCCTCCAAGTGAATAGTCATACTGAAGCTTGAGAGATCTTGAAAATGTAACGACAGAGCACTTATCCAGATTGAAAAATAGATGGTTTCTATCACACCAAGCATCAAGGGCCAATAATGACCGTTGAAGAGCGAGGCAGTCATCTAGGGACCTCACAATAGCATATATCTTTAGGTCATCAGCAAACAACAGATGCTCCACACCGTCCCCAATGGCACCACCCACATCATCAATGAAGACCAGAAACATTAGGGGCCCCAAATGAGAACCCTGGGGGACTCCAGATGTGGCATTGAAATACTGTGACAGAGTGCCACGCAATCTGACCGCCAATCTCCGCTCTGCCAAGTAGCTCGCAAACCATGCCAACAGAGATCCAGTGAAACCAAACCTCTCCAGCTTTCTAACCAATATCCCCTGTGACACTCTATCAAAGGCCTTAGCAAAATCTGTATGATTACAGTCTACCTGGGCTCCGGAAGCAAATGCATCCATAACAGTGCTCTCGAAACTCAACAAATTTGTTGTGCATGATCGTCCGGGCATGAAACCATGCTGTTTTGGTGAAAGATAGGTCCTCAGGAATGGTGAGATCTGGTTCACGATAATCTTCTCAAGAACTTTAGGAATAGCACTCAGTGAACAGACAGGGCGGTAATGTTCTATCTTTGATTTATCTCCTGTTTTCGGAATGGGTGTAATAAAGCAGCACTTCCAACAATCAGGGACAGTGCCTAATTTCAACGATCTTTCAAAAAGCACAGAGATAGGACCAGCCAGATTACTTGCACAGGCTTTCAACATTGCTGGGGGCACAATTTCTTATCACCGATTTATCCAATTTTGTCCAAACTAGATAGGTAATTGGGTATATGATCCTGAAAAATGCCTTATAAATTACATCGTGATTGGTAGAGTAATAATTATTCATTGCGCATGCGGAAAACTAAAATTGATCAACACATACAAAACTCCAACACTACTGGACCGAAGTTTAGGAAATTTTCAAGGTTTGTGCGTTAAATTAATAGTAGTCTGTGCGCATGTGCAAACGTTAATTTCTTATAACGTTGGCTTATAAATTATTTTGATTTGTACATTGTTCTTCAACTAATTCTATGCGTCCATTTTACAATATGTGAGGGTGCTATACTGCCCACCCAACTTGGCCGACGTTTTTCTCGATTAAAAATCCCAATAGGTGTAAGGGTAAGATTTGTTCGTCTCTTGATCCCTTAGTTTTGACGAGATTAAAAGGTTCCCGTTTTGGTCTCAATACGCACCGTCAGGCTCGTGAGACACTTGACCATAACCAGAGAGTATACTTCCCCTGTCTCCGCGCTGCTTTAGGAAGAATAACAAATGATAAGTGGATTGGTTAATAATTATGACAATTTTGATGACAAGCATGATGACAATTTTGAATTGGTCAACACGTATTTATTATGAATATTCAGACATTTGTTCGTTCTTCAAATACACTTATATGACCAGGTTATGACATATGTTTGTTAGCGCTAGTGAAACTACGTACAGTCCTTTACACTCCTATATACACCTACTTAAGCCTCCGGAAGTCACTACTCCGTCTCGCGCAGGTTTATCGGGCACGGCGCGACCGAAGGAAACCGCGGGACGTTTTCTCGAAGTGTCTGGGTGTACTTAAGTGGGTGTCGGAGAGACTGTTTTTGGGGCAGTAGATGGAAAAGGGGGTGTTTCGCTTACCGTTGGTCGAACGGCTCTCTGTTGATCTTGAACCCTCCTCAGCATTCGCGTCTCTTGGCTAGGGAGACTCGCTGATCTTCGGCTGCCGATTCTTCTTGGCGTCATAGGTACACGGGCGCCGAAGAGTGGAGACCCGCGACCGGTCCGTCTTCCATTGCTCCCTCAACGGACAAAATTCCGCCTCCGGACGGGTACAAAATTTCAGAAACAAGACCCTGAGCTCTGGTTGTCAAAACGGTTTTGTATTTTCCTTGTGGGCGTGCACGAATTCCCTAAATCTCTAAATCCCTCCAGTTAGTCCTTGGTGATTCGCTTCGAATGCCCATTGGCTACGAGTTGTGACGTATGCATCAGGGGCTCAATTTTTCTCCTTCCCTTCTCGCTGGTTGCGAAATATAGTGGGGGAATTTAACCTCATTTTGACATCACGCCATTCCTTGTAATCTGCTGACACCGCTTTGCACGTATCTGCGTTCCCTGTGGGAACGGGGTCACAACTGCATATTCGGGACGTCGGCTTATCCTCGTCTCGGGCATTGTCTATTGTCAACTGTAAATAGTCGATTTACGAGTTGACAATAGGTTCATACAATAAATGTTCGTTATTGAAAAACAAAGTTATTCCACCCATTAGGTGATGCTGCTTGATGGGGACATGTTAATATAAATGATTGATTCACTCCTTCGATCCCCTCACTGAATGGATATCGGAAACACCCGCTGCTGTCCCACTACGAGGATTTTTCTTTTTTTTCTGCCCCTATTCACGCTATGAACTCCCCAAGTGAATGAAACCTTATCCGCCAACGGTGAAATAAGAGGTGACCCCGCCAACTTGATTCCGAGGAAGGGGTGGAAATGGGAGTGGGTATAACTTGTAGGTGAATAGGAGACGAAGGAGGTGGCCGTTGAGAAAGAAGAGAGTGAGTGGAAAGGATAGAAAAGAAGAAAGTAAGAGAGAGAGAGCAAGGTCACGTGACCCGCGATGATAGGGACGTTTCATCAGGCTAAAAGCGATCTAGATGAAGGACGCTAGCTCGTGCGCTGAGGGGAATGGAAGGTGCCTGAGGAAGTCCCCTCGCCACCCCCTTTCCTATTTCATTATTCAGGTCATGTTTTATTATTATTATTATTCTTTTCAGTTATTTTTTTACACTTTTTTTCTTTTTTTAGAACAACAGAAGAAAACAAATTTGACATCATCTCGATTCCAATCTAGGGCGTACGCAGGGGTGGGGCAACTGGGGCAGTTGCCCCAGTAGACTACCTACTTCGTAATTATCTCGTCACACAAATTAATACGCATCTCTGTAAAGCTCTCTGTACATCCCATATTTGGATTCACTACCAAGTTCATTACAAGACCGATTTTCGGATGATAATAATGTAACAGCTTTAGGGGGAGTGGTACTTCATCCATCGAAGATGTTGGAAATGTCAAAGGAAGAACTCAAACAGCGACTGACCCACTTTTGTGAGTTTTATGGTCTGGATACCTTCATTGAAACTGAGGCTGAGCTATGGTGTACATTTTGGATGAATAAGGGTCTTACTACAGAAAAATTGAACGAATTGGATTTGATCGATGTACTGCAAGAGACCAAGGGGTTTTACCCCCAAATGAAATCGGCGCTAAACGTTCTTCTCGTACAGCCGTGCACAACGTGTACAATTGAAAGATCATTCAGCTCGTTGAGAAGCCCGTCTCAACGGGCTATGCCTATTGAATGTACCCAGAAAGTTGGTCCTCGAGAAGAAAAATCAATTTGTTGAAGTTTTGAAACTTTTTTTGTGGAAAACCCAGGCGTTTGATGTTGCAGTAATAATAATTTTCAAGTTATTCTCAATTCATTACATTTTATATAAATTATACCTTTGCATTTACCCTCATTTTGTTCATGATTGTGTTTACCTACATTGGTCTTGTTAAATTACCGATGGCCCCAGTAGAGCAAAAAGTCCGCGTACGCCCTTGCTTCCAATGATTATTATTATTATTCTTACTGTCGCTTTCCCGAAGCCGTCGATGGAGTAGTGGGAAAGAGAAAAATTACGTGATCGGGCTGAAATAGATTTGCATTGCCTCCCTCGAAATGTGAGCGAGTAGCATCCGGATTTATTGTATATTTCATTTTATTCAATTATCTAGATCTCGCGAGATTATCCCTTTACGGCTTGGCTTTACGTTAATTAACGAATTAACGAACTGAGTCTCTGACAGAGGGGTGTCGTACAACTCGGTCCAGACCCCACATTGACTCGGTCTCGCTAGAAATTCATCAAGCCGGTCCAGCTTGTGAAATGATCTCGTCAGTCCCATCACCGTTTTGAAGACAAAAGCATGATATTGGACAACTGTGTATTAGAAAACACACAATATTTGCGTAAGCAGAACCGACTTTTCTAATCGGTTACCTGTCCATGGAAAATAAGGGTGGCAAATTAACTTTAAATAACCATTCTGGAGCTTACGTTAATTTAAAATTTGGTTTGTAGCAATAAATGACACCGAATACACGTAACGAGATGTTCACAAACGCTAATATCATTCATAAAACATGTAAAAGCGATAGCGGCACGATCATTATGAGTGTGGCGTGAAACTAAACTGAAAACTATCAACTCTCACTTTACCTACAGTTTGTGCGCTACATGGCGGTAGTTACCTACCACAGGTTCAATTCATCATTCACCCCACCTTCCCATGGAGCTTAGTTTCTCAAACAAGGATTCAGAGTTCTGTGACTACCGCACCTTCCACATTTTGGCCATTCTCACCCACTGATTCGTCTCTATCAATACAACTTTTGAAAAACTGTAGCAATAAATGACACCAGTTACAAGTAACGAGATCGTTTAGTACGAAAAGGATGTTCACGATCACTTAAATCTCATATAACATAGATAACAAACATCTTTCATAAATTTCTACTGTATCTATTCTTTATCTATATTATCTCTATTTCTCTATCTTTATTATATTTTCTCTACTATTTCTATCCACACTATTTGTAAGAATGAAACTCTGTTCGTTTGTCTGTCCATGCTAAGCACCGCCAAATGGCTGAGTGGGGGGAGTCTACGAGTGTTGGGATTTTCTTGGATTTTTCCGAAAGGGGGCATAAGTGATTTTAAAATTCTCTAATCACAACCGAACCATGAGCTGGAGGGCGGGAGGGGGGAGAGAGCCTCTTTTAATGCGCGCTTTTTACCCAAGCACTCGATCTTCTGTCCGCTGCTACATTAAAATTTGATCAATATCACTTCGTATGTCCGCGAGAAATTTACGTTTCTGGATTCGTAGAATACGATGGTGCCGTCAAAATTGCCGAAAAATGCTGTTTTTCCGGAGAAATCAGCGAGAATATGCGGAAAATGACGCAAAAAATTCGTACCGCTCTTCCTTATTCCGTCTAAACGTAGTTTATCTGATCTTTGCCTTCGAATCCCTTGATCTCGGCTTCCGTTTGAAAGACGGGGAAAAAGGTAGCCCTTCTACGCAGACAGAATAATGGCCTACCTTTAGAAAATTAGACGGGAAAAACAAATACGTACGACATCCGACAGTTCTGTTAGTACTGAAATGTTCTTAAGACTAAACTTTTCGTGGTTTCACATAAGGTGCCACGTCTGATAGTCATTTCCAACAGAAAAAACCGTCTGCCAAATCGGTCGGGCAGTATAACTCCCTCACTTAGAAAACCAGCAAATTATTATACAGCAATTTATTATTTTCGTTTGGCCCCTTTAATAAGATTTATTCATTTTTTGTTTGCCATTACTTTGGGATTGTCTACACAGTGGATAGTAAGCAATTTTAAAATTTTCCACCTACTCCCGAACCATGGGCTGTAGGTCTCGATGGTATGGAGACTATATCCAGTCACATCTATACATCCCACACCGAGCGAGCGAGAAAACCCACCCCTAGCGAGCGAAGCAAGCAACATCCCCTACACATTTCAAATCACCCTTAGTGATCCACCGTTTCCAATCATTCTACATGTCCCACTCAACAGTAAAGACCATCGGATCTATACAGCCATACCGAGCGAAAAAACTAGACGAGAGAGCGGCACAACCATTACAAGCGCGACGGAAAATTAAAACTGAAAACTATCAACTCTCTCAACTGCCACTAGGTGCGATACTTCTTGATTTTCCTAACTGCTGCTAGTTGCATAACCTACGGTTTGTGCGCTACAAGGCAGTAGCTACCTACCACAGATCGACCAATCAGACCCCATGAATGACTTCAACCAATCCTACTTCTGATATATATACTGTAACATTAAATGACATCAGATGCAAGTAACTAGATGGCGAATTAGCACTAATTAGCAATGAGTACCATTCGCTTAAATTTTAATAAAATAATAGTAATAATATTAAACAATTCAAATTAATGCAACACTACATTAATAACATGTGTAGCTGTTGAGTACTCGTCAGGAACTCAGAAGAAATAAGTGCATTGAGGTAGTAATAATCCGCAACTCAAAGCTGTGCTTTAAAGTGGGTGGGTAATTTTCCTAAGGTTTTAACACAGAATGTGTTTTAGCCATGGACTAACTAGCCGAAAATGGAACGCGGGATGGTAACGAAATGTGTGACGGATGATTTTCACGTACAACCGAGTCGTTGCTAGGGATATGGTACTTCGTCGTTTTTCATCCCACAAAATTCGTTGACCATTCGTTCGAAAGCTCTCGATTTATCCAACAATATTATGTTAACTACTGCAAAGTGCGTGTCCAACAAACTGAGCTATGAGCATGGTTATATAAATAATTGTTTACACACAGGTGATCATTCTCAATAATTGATATTGTGAACATGATTGCAACCGCTTGTTAATTTCTGATGATTTCATTGAGCTTGTGTTTCGATGATTTGATTCATAGCAGGTGATCTGAGTATTACGAAAACGGTTTGATTTGTGAAGCGGAGGTTAAATATTTTGAATAGGTAATTTCTATACTTTACACTCTAGGAAGCTGTAATTTCGTTTGTAGCCTCTTTAGGACATTTACTTGACGATGCTCAGGGTCCGGATCAGATGTGTGGCTCTTAAAGCTAATTTCTATGCTTTACACTCTAGGAAGCTGTAATTTCGTATGTAGCCTCTTTAGGACATTTACTTGACGATGCTCAGGGTCCGGATCAGATGTGTGGCTCTTAAAGCTAATTTCTATGCTTTACACTCTAGGAAGCTGTAATTTCGTATGTAGCCTCTTTAGGACATTTACTTGACGATGTCCAGGGTCCGGATCAGATGAGTGGCTTTTAAAGCTAATTTCTATACTTTACACTCTAGGAAGCTGTAATTTCGTATGTAGCCTCTTTAGGACATTTACTTGATAAATCGCTCTTGATTTATCACGAATTTATTTCGTATTTTTTTCGTAGTTTCATACTATAACTATATAAATTGATGTTATAAATGAATGGTAAACAATGACGCTTGTTTGGTTGTCACTTGGTTGCGCGACAACGCAAACACATTCTGTGTTTCAATAATTTCGTCCGAAGTATGTAAATAGAGGTAACCGGGGGTCCAGGGGGCTTGCCCCCTGGCGAGGCGCGGAGCGCCGAGTTTTCTACACGACATAATTATGTTTGATTGTAATGGAAAATAAAATATATCTATCTATGTATGGTTTAGAACAAAAAGGATGTTCACAATAACTTAAATCTTTCATAAAGCGTAAGAGAAAGCGAGAGCACACAACCATTTGGAGCTCGACATGAAACTAAACTGAAAACTATCAACTCCATCAACTACCGCTAGATGCATAACCTGTGGTTTGTGCACTAGATGGAGGTAACCTTACCTACCACAGGTTAAATTCATCTTTCACACAACATCTTCCCATGAAGCTCAATTTCTCAAACATGGATTCAAAGTTTTGTGGTTGATTTTAAATGAAATTATTTAAAGACGCATAATTATTTGAAACGTGCTTCTGTGTATAAAGATCCAGTTTACCGCATATTCCCAGCCAAGCTATTAATCCATGACACCATCCAAGCTCATTTCTGTCGCTTACACTCCTTTCACGTCCTTCGCATTCAACGAATATTTCGCCTCCAGAAACGTTCATAACGCCCCGAGATATCCCCAAGACGAATCATGGAGTAGTTATATCGTTCCAACTCAACTTATCTCTCTAGAAGGTCCCCTTTTAGGTCATCTCCACTTGGAACCAACCCATTATTACTCCTCGAGGGGGGTTGGCACACTCCTCGTTTTTACAGAGGTCTTGGGAAATATTCTCTTGGAAGCCTCGACGGAGTAATACGAAGTTGTAAGAAAAAAAAGGACGTCTTGAAACTTTCTGTCGAAAACGAATGGTTTCCTTTTTTCCTGTCAAAAGTTGCCTTTTCGAGAAACTTCAGAGAAGGTCCGTCGCCGTTTTTCACAGAACGCCCCCTGCATTACTCATGAGCTTGTTTACCTGTGGAATGCGACTCCCACCTGTTGCATTCCTCAGTGCACCGTAAAATTTCCTAGAAGTCCAAAGTGAACACACAACATAAAAGACCCCCCTGACATGTATATTAGCCTTCAGTTTACACTGGGAAACTCTAGAGACATGTATACACCTTCAGGACTTATTGGAATTCAAATAGCCAAGTTCAACATTCTAGGAAACATTTGAGCGCAAATTGAAATAAGTAAATATTTGGTTTGCCCAGAACCAGAGAACAGAGAGTCCAGAACCAGTCCTAGATAGAACTACATTCTGAGAAGGGAGGGGATAGAACCGTCCAGGATCGAGTCCTAGACTGTGTCTGTCCCAACGCGCCCGGATGATTCTGATAGGATAACCTGTACCAAAGCTTGAATTAAAACCTTGCTCATTTCTCATTTCCATAGAACATCTGAGGTGTAGTTGATCCATCAAAAGGGAACATAACCACTTTTTGGAAAAATTCGTTTTACTAACATTTTATGTCTTTGGTTTGGCACCTAACTGCGAAAATCGTTTCATACTTTTAGGGAGGGACACTTTTTACTGGTGACAAAATTTTCCGATGATTCTCTCTCACAACTAAAAGTCCCAATGGCGCTCCATTCAAAATTCGAGCACCGAAGGTCAATTAGGAAAGAAATTAGCCAAAGCGGTCCCTCAGCTGATCAGTACTCCTCGGAACCTTGTAACCGTTTTATGGAAATTCGAAGGCACCCCATTCTGAATTTGGGCCATTCTGAGCTTGGGTCAATTATTAAAGAAATTAGTCTCAGGTCACTCAGATTATCAGTGCCCCAAAGATATAACCATATTTTTCTCATGTTACCATAGGAAGGTTAGCGAAAGACTCTAAATGACTCCAAATGTATCCAGTGAAAAGGAGAGAAGCCATGCGTCCATTTCAGGGACGAAACCGCATTTCCCTAAATCCCCACTTGGTTGCCGGTAAACAGGTCTCGTTCAATACGACAAATCACCCTACGCGGCAGTAAAAATGGCGCTTGATCTTCAAGTGGAAAGCTCTCTGTAAAGCTGACTACAGATACCTCTATAGAGGTGGTGATATCGAAATAGCTCAACTATTTCCATCCGGGCTTTGGTTTTATTTTGAGAAATAGACTACAGGTAGGTATTCCGTAACTGTGAGATGGCTATCACCTCATTGATCTTTTACACAATGTCTATCACCATCAATAATCCCAATAAGTTGAGTGCCTTGGTGCACAATTACCAATAGCCATTTCGGGCAATGGTGGGAAGATACTTGCTACTTCCGCTCATATATATATATATATATATATATATATATATATATATATATATGTAGAGAGAGAGAGAGAGAGAGAGAGAGAGAGAATAATCATAAAATACTCGTAATAATAATTCATCAAATCCTACTTCAATAACAATACGACATAGTAGTGTATAAAGTCTATCGGATATTTGAACCACCACCAGATAATGCAAATGATTCAGGAAAAAATGGTGGAAAATTCAGGAAGAAAAAATTGAGGAAAATTCTGGAAGAAAAAATAGAGGAAAATTCTGGAAGAAAAAATAGATTTTAAAAAATATATTTTAGAAAATCTTCCGTTATGCAGCAAGACCATTTTACCGACAGACTTTTCATATTAAAAAAGACCCCAAAACTTCAAAAAATGTGACCCAAATGTCACCCCACACATCCCGAACTTCATTATGCCGCACAATGGGGCACAAAGACAATAAATTGAAAAACTGCGAATCTTGAAAACGGATCGCCATATTGACATGGGAATTGTTTTATTCGATTCAGGAAGAGAAAATTGATTAGAAAAAAAAGAAAAAATATTTTAGAAAACTTTCTGTCATGCAGCAAGACCATAAATATTACCGACCGAATTTTCATATTGAAAAGTTCCAATCATGCAGCATGGTCGTATGAGTGAATTTTCGTAAGTTATCTTACTATATTATGTTACATTGTATTAAAATTTAAGGTCTTTAAGGAAAAAGAAAAAGTAAACTACCAATTTTATGGAGAAAAAATCGTTCCAAATAATATTCTACGATTTAAAAACAAATTTTGGATTTTCAACTTTTTTGCAGTTTTTTTTTTTTTAATTTTTTAGCACATTTCAATGAAATTTAAGTAGATTTTTCAGCTTAATTTGGCACATAAATTTTTTAATGTTCTATTTTACACTTAATAAACTTTATTTGAGCAATATTCCGCTGAAAAAATATATATAAATTTATCGATTTTTACCCGTTTTTTTTTTTGCTATTTTTAGTGATTTTTACAGCATTTTTTTTTTTTTTTTTTTTTGAAATTTGACCAATTCAATGTGCTCAAAAATACTAGCCAACGAACAAGTCCTTTCGTTTGATTTTTTGGCGCAAGGACGGAGTTTTTATCTCAATACTGGGACACACACACACATATACCTATGTATATGAACAATTTTTAAACTCTAGGATTCGTTGAATGTCTCAAAACGGATTTAAACGAAGACATTTTTCGAAAATTTTGATTTAAAATTTTTAGAGCCATTGCAATACCATAATTTTCTACGAAAATTCGCTAAAAAGACCTAAAAACTTCAAAAAATTTTATGAAAATAGCAAAAATTGCAAATTTTACCGTAAAACCCGATTTAGACGCACAGTAAAATGTTAATTCCATAAGTTGGATACTCGTAATTTTTCGCAAAATTGCGCACATTATGTACAATGAGATGCAAAATTATGTACGATCTAATATAACAAAATATACAAAATTTACTACGATCTAGGTTTAAACACTTTATTCTGCGTTAAAATGCCATTTTATGAAAACAATGTCGTTCTTTTTGTCAACATCCACTTTTGCTTTCACCTCGAGCCTCGGTTAAACATTGGAGGAACGTGAAACACGCTCTATTTCGATTTTCAGCTTTATAGGTTGAATAGCATAGAACTTAGCCCAGGATCTCACTCAGGACTCATCTGATCTGGGGAGGGGACTGGGCGGGGGGAATCATGAATGATTCGCTTCCAGAAGTCCCAAGGGTTCGCCATCTCAAATTTTAGCTTCAAAAGGTTGAATAGCAAATCAATTAAATCCGCCACTACTTTATATAGTTTTTTCGTGGCATTTTTCCTGACATTTTTCACTTTTTGGCTAAAAAATCGTGGGTACTGAGTTTTGTGAGTTGAATATAACTATTTTCCGATATTCACCCTTTCTTTTCGCTCATTCCCACAATGAAATTCAACATTTCCGAAATAAGATGCTCCACTAGAGCCCAGGTTAGATTAGATACTAATGTATGAAATCGTGTCAACATCAAAAGAGAGACTTGAAAGAAAATAAATAAATAAAAAATAAACCTTTTGCTCCACTCACGGCGTAAATCGTAGCGTCTATTTGCTCCCATTCCTCCTCAGAGTGCCTCCCACACCCTGTCCATCGTTTTATTACGTACTTCCCAGAGGTTCGTATAAGATACGACCTGGAGGGGTTATAGTACGGGAAGAAAACGAGAATGTTTCGATATAACAGGGACAGCCACCCACTTGAGACAAAAGCCCCGTTACGAGCGTCTTTTCCTCCAGTTTTGTGTTACTCCGAAACCCTTCTTTTTTTTTTCTTTTTTTTCCTTAACCCCGAAAAACGGAGAGCCAAAGTATCGGTTATCTATAGTCTCTAATGGTCTTCCCCGAAGTAGTCAAAGAATTCGACGTGTTTACCAGTAACCGTTAGCTAGACCCCTTTTTTCCCCCTTTATGTTTTATGGTGCTCCTCCGTGACCGCGTGCCCTCGATTGAGTTTACTATTGTCGAATTTATAGAACATAAGTACCCGGCATAGCGTCATAATTTCATGAGCCCTCATGTAATCATAATGTGTCCTTGCACTTTGCCCCTCTACCTATACATATTTCAGATTTCATTTATTTATTTATTCAAGTTGTGCAAGCACATTCAAAACTTTATATACAGCAAGCTTGAAGCTAAGTTCCAAATAGGGACGGCACGATATTACCGATATATCGGAGTACCGATACATTTTAACACTGAATGTGTTTCAGCCTCGGCATCTCCAACCGAAACGAAGCGTTACGAGACGTTCTAGAAGAAATCAAGTCGAGTCACGAGACTCTATACCCTGACCAACTAATCTGAATTTTGCTTCCGAGACTGCAAGGCAGCGGAAGCTTTGTTTTCACTTTCGAAATGAAAAAAAATTTTTTGCTCCAAAATCAAATTTCCACTCGCATTTTGCGTTTCAGAGCCTCCTGAACAAATTTGGTTCCGTGTCTGTCTGTCTGTCCTTCCACATTTCCTTGTAACAGCCATAACTTCCACAATTTGGATCCAATTTTGACCAAATTTTCAGGGATCGTGCGGGTTAAGCTCTAGATGGTCCTCTATCAACTATTATGATCGAATCAACGGTAGCTTCTGCGCAGGCGCTAACGTGAATTCCTTGTGACGGTCATAACTCGGTCAATGTTGAACGGATTTCTGTCAGATGTTCAGGGATGATGTGGGTAATGTCCCTTGAGGTCCCATAAGATAATCATCATAATTGCATTAGCGGTACGCTCTGCGCATGCGTGAACGAAATATTCTTGTTACGGTCCTTGCAACAGCCGTAATTTCCACAATTTTGATGCGATTTTCTTCAAATTTTTAGGGATCGTGCGGGTATAGCTCTACATGTCCCCTATCAATTCCATCAGGGAATTTAATGGTGAAGGTCACGAGGAAGCTCATGTGCCATTTCCTTGGCAGTGTATTTACTAAGGGACTGACTACTTAATGTATTTTTGAGATGTTGCATATCTTGCATCCATACCACTGATTTAAGCTACAAACTGATCTGTGTAAAATCTCGACTTGAGCGCTGGAAATGCCACGCGGTGGGTATTCGAACTAAAGAGCAAGTCATGGTCTAGAGTCTCGTGACTCTACTTGATTGTTCGAGAGCGTCTCGTGAAACGTTTATTTCTAACGAAAATGTGCTCAACAATTTTATTTCTGAAGAGCTTACAACCAAGTCGTTGCTAGGGAAATGGTACTTAATTCGTCATTTTTCATCACACAAAATTCGTTGACACAAAGCTCTCGATTTATCCAACCATATTATGTTGACTACTGCGAAGTGTGTGGCAAACAAGCTGAGTTATGAGCAAGGTTATTTGAATGATTGTATACACACAGGTGATCATTCTCAATAATATTGTGAACATGATTGCAACCGCTTGTTAATTTTTTACGATTTCATTGAGCTGGTGGTGAGTCGTTGCGCTGGTGATAAATAAATTAAACAGCTTGCCTCATAGCAGTGATAAGAAACACGCAAAATCTGAGTCATTCATATATGCGGGTTTCACGGGTTTATGTGAAACGCGTGAGCTAAAACACATTCTATGTTTCAATAATATCATTCTAAGTATGTAAGTAGAGGTAGCCGGCGGTCCAGGGGGCTTGCCCCCTGGCAAGGCGCGGAGCGCCGAGTTACCTATCGATGCAGATATTTGTTTTAAATTTTCCCTGCAATACTTAGTACAGATATATCAGTATTGATGCTTTTAACGAAATATTGAAAGTATCGATACGTTTTGCCAATATATCGGAAGTAAGTACTTACACATAGGAGGAAGCAGAGGCAAATATTACCTACCCCTACAAGACAACCTACCTTCGATTGTTGTGGGATTCATTTTAAGGAACTTGCTAATGATAGTAAGAAGAAAATAAAGGATTCATGAACCAAAACTGCAGATGAGTTGGCAGTCTCCTTTGGGAATCCGGTTACCCCTCTACCCCGTCACAAAATATACTAAAACAAAAATCTCTAAAAATGGCTAAAAACGGCAAAAATTATAAAACTTATATTTTTTGGCAGAATATTGCTCAAATAAAGTTTATCAACTATGAAATATAACATTCAGAAATTTATGTACGAAATCACGCTGAAAAATGTTCTTAAAACTCATTAACATTTGCTAAAAAAAATCGATAAAAACTGAAAAAATTGCTAAAAATTCAAAACCTCTACTAGAATAGGAAATTATTATTTAAAATAAGTTTTTTGCCATAAAATTAATAATGGCTCATACGATCATGCTGCATGACTGGAACCTTTGTGACTCTTTCGCCATTTAACTCTTATTTTTCGGCCATGTAGATGTTATTACGCTGAAAAATGTCTTGAAATTCATTAACATTTGCTAAAAAAAAATCGATAAAAAACTGCAAAAATTGCTAAAAATTCAAAACCTCTACTAGAATAGGAAATTATTATTTAAAATAAGTTTTTTGCCATAAAATTAATAGTTAATAATTTCCTTGCACTCAAAAAGCTCAAATTTCAAAACCATTCAACATTATACAATATGATAATTTACGAAAATTTGCTCATACGGTCATGCTGCATGACTGGAACCTTTGTGACTCTTTCGCCATTTAACTCTTATTTTTCGGCCATGTAGATGTTATTACGCTGAAAAATGTCTTGAAATTCATTAACATTTGCTAAAAAAAAATCGATAAAAACCTCAAAACTTGCAACAAATTTAAAACCACTACTAGAATAGGAAATTATTATTTAAAATAAGTTGTGTGCCATAAAATTAAGAGTTAACAATTTCCTTGCACTCAAAAAGCTCAAATTTCAAAACAATTCAACATTATACAATATAATTTACGAAAATTTACTCATACGGTCATGCTGCATGACTGGGACCTTTTGTACTCTTTCGCCATTTCACTCTTATTTTTCGGCCGTGTATTTCAATCAAGCTTTCCAAACAAAAGAATGAGTTCGTTGGCAAAAACTTTTAGAGCTCATTAAATTGATGAAATTTCACAAAATGTCCTTAAAAAAAATCTCTCAAAATGGCTAAAAACGGCAGAAAATTATTAAACTTATATTTTTGGCAGAATATTGCTCAAATAAATTTTATCAACTATGAAATATGATTTTCAGAAATTTATGTACAAAGTTACGCTGAAAAATGTATTTGAAATTCATTAACATTTCCTAAAAAATTGTTATTTAAAATAAGTTTTTTGCCATAAATTTAATAGTTAACAATTCCCTTGCTCTCAAAAAGCTCTAATTTCAAAACCATTTAACATTATACAATACTAGAGGCCTGTTAGGGCTTGGAAAGTATAACAGTAGTACCTAACAGGAACTCAGCACATTATAGTAACGATATAAGTCCTACCTATCAAATTTCAACTTCCTACAGTGAACAGGAAAGAATTTAGCTCACTCAGCTGATCAGAAAAGACCCCGTCACTTCACTCGTCTCTTAATGTCCCAGAGAGTCTACTAATCAAATTTCAACTTCCTACAGTGAACAGGAAAGAATTTAGCTCACTCAGCTGATCAGAAAATACCCCATCACTTTACTCGTCTCTTAATGTCCCAGAGAGTCTACCTATCAAATTTCAACTTCCTACAGTGAACAGGAAAGAATTTAGCTCACTCAGCTGATCAGAAAAGACCCCATCACTACGTTTCTTACTTACCGACACTTTAGCAACAAACTTGGGGCCGTGCTGATTCGGAATTATATATAAAGACCGTTCGGAATTATTTATAAAGTCCGCTAAGTTCTTCAGTTTCAATTTCTTCGTTCAGAAATAACTCTCCTAGATGTTGTTTACACTACGTTTCTTACTTACCGTTAATTGATGGCAACTGTTGTTACCGCCACAGCCTAATAAACAACTCTCGTTGATAAGGACCGCCGAACACGATCAAGGTGGGTGTAGAGACGAACGGCGACACTTTTGCAACAAACTTGGGGCCGTGCTGATTCGAATGAGCAGTCTTACACTAAAATCGGACCGCGAAGTTCTTCACAATTGCAAAGACCGTTCGGAATAATAAAGATAACTTACGAAAATTTGCTCATACGATCGTGCTGCATGACTGGAACTTTTGTGACTCTTTCGCCATTTTAGGTACTCTTATTTTTCGGCCGTGTAGTTGTCATTCTACAACAGTGCAACGGAGGGGCTCAGTTGACAGCAGCAATTTGTTATTTCAATCCGTACGGGGAGAAACATGTTCGGATTTTGTGCTGGTAATTGGAATAGCCGGGCGTTCGGAATTCTCGAGGTCAAAAGTGCAATTGAACGACCCGCCGCCCCCGCAGCCGGGGAAACTATTCGCCCGAAGGCAGGACACGAGAGTGAGACTTGACTTTAGTGACGTTGGAGTTTATATATCAATTAACCCCTGAGCAGCAAGATGTGTTTTCGATTCTGTTTTTTTCTGTCGTTTGTCATTCCCCGGGTCTGAACACGGTGTAGATTCAAACTTCCCCAATCACTCGAAAAAATATCTTCGATGGTTGCTCCAAATATTCGGTTCCAGCTTGCCGGCAACATGACGAGGAATAAATTGGCTACCAATGTAGACTAGCGATGGGAATGTTGCGATGGTTTTTTGACATGAATATGTCTATTGGCTGGCCTACGTGAGTACAAAAATCAGTATAAAAAAAAATTCAACAGTTTTTTCTTTTGACATTTTATGTCTTTACTTTGGCACATAATCGAAAATAGTGTTAACAAAAAGCGTTAAAAAAAGCTTTACGGTTGGTTTTCTGATGATTTCCGCTTACAACCGAGTCGTTGCCAGGGAAATGGTACTTCGTCGTTTTTCATCCCACAAAATTCGTTGACCATTCGTTCGAAAGCTCTCAATTTATCCAACCATATTATGCATTGATGAGATGTCATCAAAATCTGATGAAAACTGTGGACATTAGGCTGGTTACTAATTGGGCACATTGATTGCTATGGATGAACAAAACTATTTCAAAACAATCAAATTAAATTTCAAAACAATTCACCATACGTGAATATAACACGATAGATTACCGAAATTCGGTCATACGATATTGCTGCATGACCGGAACTTTTTTAACCCTGGGGTTTGTCAAACCATAATCGCGATTTAAAATCAGTTTATCATGTTGAATCCCGCACGTCTGGCTCTTCTCGCCCCCTTCTATATCACCCCCCACTTCTTCCCTAAAGGCTTCAGCCTTTTTCCAGTTTAGTACGTTCAAGACTTCTATGTTGTGTAGTACTTTCTTATGCCTGGGGTTTGACAAACCCCACCGGGGAGTTAACCGCTAGTGATTTTCTCTATAGCATTTTTGTGGGCGTTCCCACAGTTTTGTTATTGACTAATCATTAGAAATGGCTGAAAAACGCAAGTTTTCGGATCGCGAAGACATTAGATCCATTTTGGATCAGTTGGAGGAAGAAGATGTATATTTTGGCGGAGAAAATTCAAACACGGGAGATAAAGTCGAGTTACAAGAAGTTGCCTCCGATGAAGAAGCGTCAAAAGTGACAGTTTTGGAGAAACTAGTTCGATGTTCCTTCTGTGAACATTATAGTTCTTCAAAGTGTTGAGAATGTTGATCCTATTGCTTGGTGCCAATTTTATGTTACCTTTTCATTCTAGTTCTTGGGTTTTGTAAGTGGTATCAAACTAATCTCAGAAAATTGTTTTGTAGATTTTATTTATTTATTTATTTTTGTTTTTAAGTGAAAATGTGCTAATTTTATATTGAAATTTTGTAACAATGAGGTACCTTTCTGCTATTATTTTTTTCTTCACAGCGTGAGGTTTGCCTTACTATTACAGTTTTCTTCGTGAGCTTAGGTACCTACTACATGTTTCTTTACACTCTTGATAACAGAATAAAAATAAAATTTGATTCAAGTGTAACTTACTTTTGAATTTTCTAACATTTTTCAAAGTTGGGGTTTGACACACCCCACCGGGGAGTTCAGTGTTGGAAATTTAGCCGGGACATTCCAGGGTTAACTCGGGCATCCACTTTAACAAAACTTGTTTCGCCCCGAATCTCCCAGTCGGTAGTAGTGTTCCAAGATCGCCAAACTATTCCGCAACAGTTACCTCGAAGATAAGCTCCCACGATACGACCGCATTGAGACAAACGAAATACGATAAACCTCGAAGTCGAACGTGAGCTATCCGTGTTTTTGCGGACGAATTGCTCTCAACGAGACAATGTTTGTTCGTTAAGGGTCCCCCTGGGCGTGTCGCCGTTTTTTTTTCCCCCGAACTGTTGGGGGTGACAACCCATTTCTTTGTGAGTGGTGTTGGGAGCACGTTCTCTCAGGAGTCCCATCGCCTCCGTTTTCGCGGTGTTTTCGTATCGGACCTCCACCTCGCGGTAAGTGTTTTCCTTTGTTATGGGCCGATAGTGTTAACGCTTTTGGGAGAAATTTCAACTATCAAGATCCGCAACATATTTCCAACAGAAATATGTATTACTTATCACATGAAGTTTTGGCGCAACAAAATCAATCTGTGATGGGATACCTTTGAGATAACTTGGAGGGAGGGATTGGCAGACTTTATAGGTAGATACTAACTTCTTTTCGAAGGCTTTGTGACAATCTTCCGACTGTCGTGATCAAAATTCTTGGATTTCTATATTATATTTCAATCTTTGGTATAGTTGTGGGATTCAGGTGAAATAATTAGAACAAGAATTCAGTCACTTGGATGATTTATTACGCTTTCTTTATATAGCTCCAAAAGAAAGTTAGTAAGGAGGGTTTTCTATCTAGCCTGTCGGTTGATGATTTTCTTATATTCACTCCTTTTAAAGATGAAAGAAATACCGCAGGAGAGAGAGAAAGAGGTATGCGGGATAGCAATGGGTTAGGTATTAGTATAAACGATAGGAGTTTATATATTATTATTGCTATTAACGCAAGGTGTAAGAGAGAGGGACTCACCGTTTTGAAGGTTCAGAAACGATTGGCTTCTCTCGTCGTGATCGCTGGTTGATACCTGCTATAACGACGTTCCACTGAACGAATCATCGTAACAGTTTTCAATAGCTGTTACAGCTTTTTAGCAAAATTTTGCAAAATTTCAGAAAAGTATATTTTTGTAAATTTTTGTCACGGATATTATCGTTAGAGCTAAGTAAATCTACCTCGGATATATGCATTTTATTGATTGAGTCGAACATAGGCTGTGTCTGGTGTTACAAAAAATCTATTCAACTTTGGATACTTGTGGAAGTGAAGGAATTGATAAGGAGTGAGCTGGATTTGACCGGTTCGTGGGGACTGTTGAGTGAATTCAGTGAGCCCAACCCGGTATTTTCGTCCGTCGGAAGGAGATTGGAAAGTATCCCGGTGCGCGCAGTCCTGTTGGGTACTTGTAGGATGTTTCAGCCCAGTACATTCGTTTCCTCGGCTGAAGTATAGGATGAAGTGTCCAGTTACATGGAGTTTATACACTGAATGTGCCCCCACTTGTTGGGCGCTCAGGTGATGTTATGTAGAGAGCACCTCCTCCCCCCCACCGGGCAACTGTATGCGTCTATTAGAAATCGGATATTTCCCTTTATTTGAAAAATCTGATAATATTCAAGCCAGACCCAACAATGAAATAGTATAGTATCATTTAGGTAACAAAGATGGTAACGAAATGGTTCTCACGCAACAACGAACTTGACAACAGACAACGAAATCGAGAATCCCAAAAGAAGAGATCAGTTCAAAAAAGCGAACATGTGCTCAAGTTTGATTTGTGACTTATTGTTGTTATTATTTGGATCTTCTCTTAACCCAACGCCAGGTAAGTCTTGGCTATTCTGCCTGGAGACTTCTTGCAGCCCACTATAATTTAGTTGCCTTATGCCCTTAAGTTGAAAGCAGTGGTGTGTCATTGCGATGGGTGCCGGTCTTGTGCAGATGCGGCTATTTCGATAATTTTTTATTCCAACTGACTTGAGGTGGAAGTTTAGGTAGTCATGATCTGTTACTGCCCTAAAACTTGCTACTGCCTTTGCTCTTGGGATGTCACTTGGAGTTAGTTGGCTGAGCATCAGTGAACACAGTCAGTTCCTTCCATTACCCAAGTGATGCTTCCCCTGGACTCGGGACATCAGCCAAGTATATATGGATAGATATTTGACGATGTGTCTCCACTTTGACCCGGCTAACATTTGCAGCGTGCGTACTCTTAAAGTTGTCCTTGACGCCAATACGGCGTCATCGCCGTCTTCACTGACGTCAGTCATTGTCAAATAGTCAAAAATCGAGTTCGGTATCGTTTTCAATAGTTTCGTCACATAGAATCGATTGAAACCTTACGAGACAACCAATTTTTCAACCAATTTATTTTCCATCATAATTACTCATACCATGGTATGGGTCTCATACCATTCATTTTAAAGATCAGCTCAAAAGCAGCTGGCAGTGCTGGACTGTATGGTTCTTTTCGCAATCCAAATTTTAAATTTGATTTTCATAAAAACTCAACTTTAAATTCGATTAACAACAACAAAAAGAAAACTATAAGTAAGTAGATATTTTAAATTTCTGAATATTAATCTCCCTTGGTGAAGCCGCAGTTCCTGGGGAGAAAAGGTGGAGTTTGAATTAAAAAACCAATATAAGGACAGAAGGCCTTTTTTATAAAGCTTGTTAAATTTATCATTGACAAGCAAAAAAGTATAACTGTTATTATATCTGTGTAGAAGGTTTTCGAGATCTCGATTATTTTTTTCATGTTAACTCTTCAATAAAACCCTTCAGGGTTGATAAAAATTGATGCCGAGTTTTTAGGATCATCTAGACTCCAAATGTGATTTTTAACACGAGTTTCATAAAGTTTGATCTAGTATTTTCGGAGAAAAGCCGTAGACGGCGGACGGACGGGTTTTTTTAATTCGATTTTTGGATCCTACGCTTCGTGAAACGTAAATAAAAAAATTGTCAGTGGGTGTTAGAAAAAAAAATTTTTTTTTCTTGTTCAATCACAAAGGTTCATTAATGGAAATAATGAACCGAAAGTACAATGAACTTCCCACAAGTACAATAAACTTTTTCACGATTCCCGTACAATCAAAATACTGCAACCGTCCGCAGACTATTTGATTCCTGGGGGACGCAGGTTTATAGATCGCAGAGCACACATGAATTATGACGTCATTTTGAAAAAAGAAAAAAAAAATCGGCGGGCAGTCTGCCAATTTTTCGCCAACAAAAGAGGGCTATAAGAATAATGGCGGGCACACCTATTCCTACGACCTTTCCTGCGTCCGTTTTTATTTGTTTCTTAGGGCATGTAGGCATGGGCGGTACAATAAATCCTCCTTTCATAACCACTACTGCGTTCTTGCGTTACTAAGCAGCTTTGAGTTCACTAAGGAGCATCAGAATGGCGCACAGTGAGCCAGAAAACGATTCTAGGTGGACAAAATTATTTTATTAGCTATCATTATAGAAAATTTGGAGCTGATTTTGAATATATCCCATGTCCCTATACCTAAAATAGCTTCTTCGACCCAAGAAATAGATTTTTGAACATTTTTCTCAGTTTTGGACCTTTGGAACTTACCTACATAAATGTTTTTGTACTTGTAGGGGAAGGAATTTTGCATCGAATGAGACCACAGCCTCTCTAACTCGTTTCTTCGATTTTTTGCGATTTTTTAAAGTTCTCGTGATCTACCACTCACATATTGAGGATTTCCATAGAAGTGGATAGTAGGTCACGAGAACTTTGAAAAACGCCTAACATCGAGAAAAAGAGTTAGAAATCTGGCGGTGGTCTCATTCGACGCAAAATATCTTCCTCTACAACTTTTCAAAATTCTCTCAGCTTCTACAAAATAATTTTTTCCACCATGCATCAATTTTTTCTTTAAATTTTGCCTTGAAAATCTCGAGATATTTAATGATCTGAAACTCGGGGTAGCAATTAGTTTCAGCCAATCGTTATCAATTATCATTCTACACATATTTGTGAACCATTAGGCACCACGTTTGTTGCGATCCCCAGCGGACTCCGCCAGTAATGGCTTTTGGAAATCAAAAATGAGCATTGTAATATTTCTAGTTGATTTATTAAAACTCACAAAAAGTCAACCAATCTTGCGAAACGTTGGTCATGATGTCGTTTTCAAGAAAGAAAAAATCTCGAGCTAGGCTGGACAGCATCATATGCAATAATGACCATTTGTATGAACAAACTAAATATACCATTATCGCAAAATCGCAAGATTCACTGGGCGTAGCTGAACGAGAAAACATTTTATTCCATGTGTTAGTGGAACCTGTGTTAATGACTCTCCAACAACCTCTAAACTACTCCTTCCAAAGACTTTCGACTTCTTGATTTTCGGCCAGAAAAAAGAGGTTTCTGAACTACTATGTAGCGATTCTAATTAAGTGAATGGAATCTTACTATTGTGAAATTTGTAACTGCGAAGTTTTCCTAGCAGATGCAAACGTGTTTGGACTGCACTTCTCTATCGACCACTCTTAGGCTAAATAAATTTCGATTTTTGTGTGGAATTTTCGAGTCGGTGCCGAAAGATCGGCAAAATGACTACGACATCAATATAAGTATGAAGTAAATAGTAGGTGTACAAAACCTATATTAAATACGATTTTGCGAATTAGGATTTATTGGGCACAATCAAACTTGGAGATCAAGGTGGAGTTATATTTTTGTTCATGTAAGTAGAAAGGTAGGTAGGTTAAGGTAGGTTGAGGTAGGTAGATAAGGATTTAATTACAGGTTGGTTGATTCAATGGTGACGTCATGATAAATTAAGTAAATTAAACATGGATGCTACAGTGGGCGTTAAGTTTCAAAACAGTCTACATTTATCCACTTTTAATTTTCATAAAACCACAAAAAAAGTTGAATAACCATTATAGAAAGTATCCATTATTTTTTAATTTGTATATGTGCTGTTAAAAAACGGGAGAGTTTTCCAACATTCAGCGTCTAATTTTGGGTGCGCAAAAACAGGAACTGCGGAAAAACTGCATGGAAAATGATAACCTACTATTAATTTTTATTCAATACGAATTACATTTAATGGCTTCATTTTGAAAAAAAAATCGTATTGAAAAAACGTCAATGAATCGAGTTGTTACAATGATTCAAATGACGCTATAATGCATGCATTTAAACAGAACAAAACTACGTTTTCTATTCTACCGAACGGCTTTTGGCTTACTATTCGACCAATAGGTCGCTGAAGCATTTTTTATCACTATCAAGAGATTAAAAAAATTATCCATCATAAAAATTTCAACTCGCTTTTTACGATTTTACCAGTCTGAACAACTTTGACTCCGTGTCTGTCTGTGTGTGTCTGCAGATACTTGTTCCAAGTCTGATTTCCACAGTTATCATCCGATTTTGATGACATTTTTAGGGGATGTGAGGGTTAGGCTGTAAATATTGCTCACAAATCAGAACTTAACTCTGAGCAGGGGCAAATTTAAAATCTGTCCGTCATCTTTCCTCACGGAATAAACGTTCGATCTCGGTCGAATTGGCGGATGGTCGGGGAAAGAAAATGTATGATGATTGTATCATTAATAACTAGGTACTTCGTAAGTGCAAATGTGAAATCAACGACATCAATCTGGGTTTATCGTCGGATGTCGACCTTCTTTGTTTAAGTGAGCTGGCGTTCAAGAGACATTGTAAATTATTGTTATAGTCAAAAATTTCTTAAATTATTTATGTTACCCCATACTTATAATTGCTTTGTTGTGCTATTTATCATTGTTGAGAATTTGTGATCTCTATTTTTTTGCCATATAAAGCTTGTTTTGATTATTGTGAGATTGGTGTTGAACGTTGTTAGTAAAATCTAGATAAAAATTAATATTATTACCATAAACTGTAAATTGGGCAATTTTGCCCTTAAATCAATAAATAAATAAATCCTTGTGACATGCGTTGCCGCTATAGTTTACAACAGAATTTGATGAAATTTGCATCACTCTATCATTAATAGTTTTCATTGCGCATGTGCAAACCTAAAATCCACTAAGCTTCATTTTCTTACTGCCTATTCGTCTGATCTCGCTCGAAATCAGAAGTTAGATGGGAAATGACGATTTGATTACCCCATATGAGTTTTATTACGATCATTAGTATCATTAGTAGCTACTGGGCATGAGCAAACCGCAAACCCCTGTAACAAGCATGACTTTTCCGATTTCAGTGACATTTTCAGGGATTGAGTCGTTCAGCTTTTAACGTTTTTGAAAACATTACAATAATCATTCGTTATTTATTATTCATTACTATTCATTCATGTGACGTATACGAGGAAGCTATGTGTCACTCCCGATTTGGCAGACGTTGTAATACTCTCGGGTTTCTGATGTTTGCTAAATGAACTCTTGAAACTCGTGCGTTGTGTTTTCATAACGTATAAAGGTTTATTAAAAACGTTGTCTTTGAGCTCATCTCATGTTTCGCTGATTCGTAGACATCGGGGAACGTACAAATGGAGGCTTAGTTAGCTTTAGGGAGCCATTCTGTATCATGTTGTTTGATGAAGCTGCACCCTCGTTGGGGATTTCTGTTCCGAGCTTACACCGTAAAAAAAAAGAAAAAACCTGGACGTTAGAGCTTGACACGTGGATGGTTGGTCTGTTTTTACTTTATTTTTTGCCCGCTCCTTCTTTTATTTCTCTTTTTCGAGCTTTTTGTGCGAGACAAACCGTAAGGGCGGGGAAGACTTCAGAAGGGGTGGGGGTAAAAGGAAAAAAAAAGAATCGGGATGAAAAATGAGAGAAATCCTTCTAAGGGTGGTTCAGTGGGGGGTGGGGGGCGGAGCAAGAGGTCTGAGATGCCCGTGGCAGTCAGCTACGGCGACTGGGGGTGGGGTGGAGAAATTAAGGGGATGTTGGAAGAGGTAGTTGGTCTGACCGAGGTGAAAAAGTAGAAGACTCGAGAAAGGATTCGAACTTGACACCAATTAGGAAGCGAAGGTACTCGTAGTTCTAATTCACTTGTCATTCTCTCGCCGGCTTATTTGGTAAAACTCAACTATTGACGAAAGCAGTGATTCTCCACTTTGACTTGGCTAGCGTTTGTCAGCGTGCGTGCGTGTGTGTTCCCTGCTACAGATCGCAATTTTAGAGCAATCAACTTGAAATTTATATTGTAGACTCATAAGCCATTCGGAATTAACTTTCTAGTTTTGTTGACGATCCTACAACTAGAACTTGTCGTCGGCAATGACAATCATCGTCCAATCAACCGAGAATCGAATATTATCGTTTTCAACTTGTTCCTTCCACATAGAATTGACTGAAATCACTATAAAAGCTTTAAAAGTTGTCCATGACGACAATATGACGTTGTATTGGTTGGTAGACTCGTAAGACATCCGGAATAAGCTGTATAATATTCGGTGATGATTCCACAACAAGAACTTGTCGTCGGCGATGACAACCGTCGTCAAATCAACCGAAAGTTGAGTTTGGTATCGTTTTCAACAGTATCCCCCACATAGAATCGACTGAAACCACTATAAAAGTTTTAAAAGTTGTCCTTGACGACAATAAGACGTCGTATTGGTAGGTAGATCCATTAGACATCCGGAATCAGCTGTATAGTTTTGGTGACTATACTACAACAAGAACTTATCGTCGGCGATGACAGTCATCGTCAAATCAACCAAAAATCGAGTTTGGTATCGTTTTCAATAATTTTTCCCACATAAAATCGACTAAAACCAGTATAAAAGCTTTAAAAGTTGTCCTTGACGAGAATGCGTCGTCGCTCTCTTCACTGACGTCAGTCATGCTTGACTTTTTCTCAGTAGAACGGATTTTTAATTTTTAACACGGGTTATGTGTTACCGTCTGGAATGACATATACTAACATGTATAAATATAACATTTAATCCAGAAATCGTTTCAGAATGCCTCCAAACGGATTTCGGTGAAGAAATTTTGGAATATTTATGGAGAAATTCCATCACACGAACGAAGGCCATTTCTCTTTGATGTATTCCTTATAGTAAATAACCTCCAAAAGCAACTATTCGTGGTTCAGCTACTTTCTGTAGGCTCAGTTATAGATATAAATACGTTTCATAGGTCGTACAATAGGTATATATATTAGGGATGAGTCGATTCCCGATACCGATTCTCGATACCACCGATTCTTAGGCATTGGTATCGGTATCGAGAATCGATCGCCTAAAGCCGATACCGATACCGCCCGGTAATGGGCGTATTATTACACTACGGTACTATTGCAACCATCTAACAACGAAGATGGTTGTACCGTGCAACCGTTGTGTGAAGTTAGTAGTTGCGAAACATGGATTGTCCAAAACACAACTTACAAATATAATTTTGTTTACAAGTGGACTTGTGTTATTTTGTTTGTGACAATAGAAGCATTAGACAAAGCTATGTTTTCCAAGTATAAAAGCCTAGATAAAGCCAGTGTTATTTGGAAATACCTTACAGTTACCGACGAAAAACTAAGAAACCAAGTCAGTCTGCTTAACTTGTTTTATTGAGAAAGAAATCAATCCTAGGCAATAAAAGTTGCCTATTAATTGATACTTGATAGGTAACAAAAAATATCAAATTTTGTATTTTCACAAATCAAATTAACTAAAGCCTTGAATGAAAATATAAATCTGAAATTTAGAATTTGTAATAAGAATTAATCTTTAAAATGTATTTAATTTTAATAAGTAACTAAAGCATTAAAGCTTCATTGGAACAAGAACTCCTAATTACAATCAATAGAGATAATAAAGGTTTTATTATCCATGTTTTGTTTTTATTTAAAAAATTACCTCATTCGCTAATATAATATTGGGATCAATTTTTTGTAAGTATAAGTTATATGTTGTACAAAAAAATTTGAATATATTACTAGTTCAAGAGGAATTTTTGTTTTTCACCTACAGGTAAGTTAGGTATTATGCGCCGATGGTATCGGTATCGAGAATCGGGAATCGATTTTTTAGGTATCGGTATCGGGATCGGGAATCGATAAATTTTGGTATCGACTCATCTCTAATATATATCTATGGGTAAGAGTAGAAGTTTGTACCCAGCCATATTATCGGCCAAGTACCGTTGCTTGGAGGACGCCCTCGCCAACCTAACGATCTCCCTACGGCCCACGTACTACAGTAAAGCGCTCTGCTCTCTTCAACTCCTTCCTCGGCACATGAGTTTTCCACGCCTCGCTAACCTCAGCATTTCCCATCATTAGCGACCGCTCTGCGGAGTTGATGAATAAGCTGACGTGATTTGCATGATTTCAAGAGCCCTTATTCCGTTTAGTGTTCTGGAAAAACGTATTGATTAACCGAACACGATCCTCATAACGAGAAGGAGTAGTATTGGAGCTAGTTTCAGAATTCGGAACCAGATATCATTCCAAACAAAGCTCTCTCCTCAGGATGGGTATTAAAAAAGTTCCAGTCATCCAGCATGATCTTGTGATCGAAATTTTCGTGAACTACCGTATTTTATTATGTTAAAATGTTTTGAAATGTGAGCTTTTCGAGTGCAAAGAAATTTTTAACTATTAAATTTATGGCAAAAAACTTATTTTAAATAATAATCTGCTATTCAAAAAGATATTTTAGATTTTTATCTTTTTTTGCAGTTTTTATAGATTTTTTAAAGCTAATTTCAATTAAATTTAATTAAGTTTTTTCAGCGTAGTGTTGTACATAAATTTTCTAATGTTCTATTTTAAAGATAATTAACTTTATTCGAGCAATATTCTACTAAAAAATAGAAATTTGACAATTTTGAGCACAATTTTCGAAATTTGACCAATTTAACCCAGTAGTGCACAACGTAGCATATATATTCCGTTGGGACAGAGGACTTAACAGAGCTGCTGAATTTAAACAAAAATGATTTTTGGACTCAATGGTTCAAAAATCGTTTTGCTATCTTTCCATCTGCTACGCTTGTGCAGTGGCTCTGAACCGAGCCTTACTTGTTCCCACGGGCTGATCACGAGTTTAAGTTTTGCGATTTTCTCAAATATTCATAATTTTTATGAAGAGAATGTATAATTATACATTAATCATTCCTAAAAATTATATTTCTTCATATTTCATTAGTGCAGATGTCTACTAAAAAAAACTCTCATGAATAAGGTTTTATCTATTAAGTCTCATGAAAATATTCACTTATAAAGTTGACCGTACGATAAATGGTATGTGGCCCACTTTGCACATGACTTAGAGTTGTTCATTTCATCATCTTTTTTCAGCTAATTTGAATCGATAACCTAGCCTGGACTGACAGTCTAGTAGGTAATTTATGAGCTGATAGCTGACAATGATGAGTTTTTCGAATGGGGGATCATCATTGCTCCTCCTGAACCAAATTGCTTTACCAGTGCAGAATTGGGAGATGAAAATTTCGGCATTGAGTTCGCGTAGAACCTCATCGACAGTTGGTCGCTGAAGTGGATATAAGATCTCTTAACCATCGGTATCCTTCCTCCTGAGCCTAGCAGTACTAGTACCCATTCAGAGATAAAATTGTCCAAAGGCTTTTCTGATTTGATGAAAACCATCAAAACTTCTCAAAACCGATCGAGTAACCGTAAACAAGAAAAAGCCAATGCTGCATCCCAATATTGATGAGGGATGGAGATTTTCAAGGTTGGTCGAGAACTTTTCCGACTCTTAACTACTCAGTATACGCAAGTTTATCCACAGTAATGTTTCGAATGTTTCATTGAAGAAGAAGTTATCAACCTTATACGTGCGCTATATGCTGTCCAAAAAATCCAAAAAATCAAAAAATCTTTCGATCCGTTCACCACACACGAGCAACGATGTTTTTCGGACATCCTATTTTTCTCAAGCTATCACCACTTGGCTTCTAATAGTAAGTTTTTGTCAGTTCATTCAATGTTCAATTCAACATAATATTGTTCAATTCCCTTCCATACTCACGGATAGTTAAGATGGAAATTTACAAATAACAACCTTTACTGAGTAATATTGAATGATTAGTTTTTGTGATGATATCATTTTCATTTTCCTCAATTTCTGTGAGCGTAAACAGTTTTTCTTCTCTGAGTTCACTACATTATTCCTACTGAATCACACTTTGAAGGAATACTCAATTGTGCAGGGTAGTGGTGGTCAAAAAAGTGCTGGCCAACGAACTCATTCTTTCATTTAGAAAGCTTGATTTTTTAGCGCAAGAACGGAATTTTTATCTCAATCTTAAGGAGAGTTATCGTCTGGAATGACACATGTACTGATTATTTCATTTGGAAAGCTTGATTTTTTAACGCAATAACGGAATTTTTATCTCAATCCTAAGGAGAGTTATGGTCTGAATATATATATATATCTATATGGAAAAGCTTTACACTCTAGGATTTGTTTCAGAATGCAATATCTTCATTTTCTACAAAAATTTGCTAAAAATCGTTCTGTCGCTAACAAATCAAGCAATCCAAAAGAAAGGTTGAGTTTGTTGGATAACAGACCTGCAGAGCCCAACACCTGGACAAAAGAAGAATTCTTGCTGATTTGGTGTTCCTGCATAAGCTGCTCAATAATAAAATCAATTGCCCATCTCTACTTGCCAAGTTCCAGCTTTCCACTCCTCGTCTTACCAGTCGCCATCCCACCTTGTTTCACGTCCCGTTTTCAGCATCTAATTATTTAATAAATTCCCCCTTAAACCGTATCCGCCGTTCAGCCAATTTACTTCTCCACCTTCATCCCGATTTTGACTTTTTCAATAGCTCTGTATCCCAACTTAGATCACTTGTTTTATCATCCCCTGTTTTATTTTGATTTTAAATGTTTATCGAATTTCAATAGTGTATATATATATTTCTTCCATTTTTCATTCACTTGACACACTTTTTTTTTTCTTGAATATCTGTATTATTATTATTATTATTTTTTATTTTTTTATTTTTTTTTTTTTTTTTTTCAACTCTGTATCATGTTTTTCCTTGTAAATTGGGCTTGCCCGTACTCATAATAAATAAATAAATAAATAAACAGTTTTTGAGCCCAGACTTCTGCTCAAATTCGAAAATGTTTGTTAAGTTCATATCTTTTAGCAGAATATTATACTCCTAAAACGCTAAAAATGGTCATGAAAAAGATTTGAATGGCCTCAATCAAACATTTGAAAGGCAGCTGAGGAGAAAATGAAAATTGAACTGAGACGAGCTGGTATCAGAGTTGTTCATACTCGGAAAGAATTATGACTCAACCTCTCTTATCAGACTTCAGGGGGAAAACAACAAGGAAGTCACGTTTTGGTTGTGACTATGATTTGCTCGTGTTTTCGTTTATATCATGGTTCATTGGTTCATTTTCGGTGTATTATTTTCAATACAAACCTTTGTAATTGGAAAACAAATGTTTTAACCCCCCCTTTCAAATTAATTGGCTTACATCAATTGGCGCTTTTCTTCAAAACTACTGGATAGAACTTTATCAAATTTTTGCTCAAATAGCATACATCGGCCGAGGATGACCACTAATCTCGGTATAACTTGAACACTAAGGGTAGGAATATTTAATAATCGATGTCTCGAACACATATGAAATTAATGGGAAGTTTTCTCGTACCATATATGCTTAAAACTCTAATCAATCGAATGAGACTGCTGAGAGCATTGTACGCCCTACCTTTCGTGCTACAGTTTGATATCAATCATATTATGTCGCGAGTAGCGGCATCTTAAATTACTGAGTTAATCGCTACATTTCCTTAATGACCGTTAGAAAGAGGAAATGGTTGTAAAATCAGAACGTAGCAAAAATTGCCTTATAAATTACAACGATCGTATCATAATTTCAATGTAATTTTGACACTCTTGTCACTTATAGATGGAATAGTGAAGCTAGGTGTTTTATTTCATCTCATTAATTTTCAGTTTTTATTGATGTGAAGCCTTAATTTGGAAGTTCAACGTGAGACTTGGAAGACTTTGTGGTTTCATCAAACAAATGGTTTACCGTGCGATATTTGTGGAGTGAGAAGAACCCTAATAATAGATTTTGGTTTAATATATTCAATAGTAAATCTTCATGAAACAATTAAATTGTTGAATGAAACAATTCAAATCTTCATGAAACAATTTGTCCTCAATCCCCATTAGAATTTGATCGTTTACGTTTCAAGATGGGAAGAATTTTTTTTTTTTTTTTTTTTTTATCTGTCAGTTCACTGAAATTTCCGAAGTTTTTTCTGACATTATTGGACAATAGTTGGGATCGAAAATCACTTGATGGGCGCTAGCTGATCCTGAATCCTCGGCATCACTTTCAACCAACCCCAAGAGTTGAAATTTGAGGGTTGGAATATTTAAAAAATCGGGATCTCAAAAACTTTCGATATAAAAGGGTACCTATTTTGATTTATTATTTGCAATAATAAGCCTTTGTAATCGTCTTGGAAAAAATTATTTTTTCTCAAACTTTGTCACTTTACGTTTCAAGGTGCGTAAATTCCGAAACTGCGATGTCCGTCCGCGATAGGTGTCCGCCGTTTGGGCCATAACAGGCCTTTAACTTGATGTAAAAAAAACGTTCTTTCGCTCACGGACTCCACTTGGGGTCTAGTTGGTCCTAAAGTATATCCAGCCCGATCGCTTCACAGTATCAATACTATGAGCCAAAAATGGGCCGAAACGGGGTTTTATGCATGGGATTTGGTGTAGATACTACTTATAGTAGGTATTAGCTTCACTTACTTTACTACGAAGTAAAAGCATTTGCTTATAATGCATAGGAAACGAAGCATGTTCTTCACATTTCGGAGTAAAAGCATTTCCTTCGCCTTTATGCATACCACCCAATGTACCATAGACTCTTTAATTCAGTATAATATACTGCCCAGCGAGATTGATGATGAGGATCAAAAAGATCGCGCGACCTTCTCTGCCACTCCTCCCGCCTCCTCCGCCACATCCGGCGCCCAGTGCTCCTGGTTTCAACCGCAATGGCAATGTCGGCCTGTCAGGCCAAAACGAGCAGCCCGTCAGGCCGCAATGGTGGGGTTTGACAGGAGAAGCATGTAGGGGTGGCCCCCTAGTTACCTATATACCAGTGATTCGTGTAGAAGATATAATCTCATGCAAAAAGAATAAACCTTTATGTAATAAATTGCAGCGTTTTTTTTTTTTTTTTTTTTTTTTTTTTTTTTTTTTTTTTTCGTTTGATTTAGATAGAAATCAGTTCAATGAATCAAACCAAACCGACATGATCATTGAACGACCGAAAGTTCACGCTCCAGAAGGGGGGAGAGAGAGAGAGAGAGTGAAAGCGTTTATTTTTATAAAGCAGAGCATACAAGTACCTACACAAATAATTAATAATACAGAAGGGTCTGAGTGTTCAAGAGGAGGGGGAAATAAAATTCTTTAGATCATAAGCTGCTAATCAAATCTGGTAAAACACCCGTAATAAGAGACCGCATTAAGTCTAAAACTGTTAAACAAATTAATTCAGGCTGAGTCCTTGAGTAATTGCATCAATCCTCTCGATACGTATATGCTCCTTCGCAGTCTCTCCCGTACTTTGATGATCTTTTTCTGAAGGATGTCTCCAACTTAGAAAGCTACAGAAGTTCAATGTTGCTATCGTACTAGCATTTTGGACTATCACTTCCAGCGTCACGGCTTGAGGTGGCACTTTCGAGCATCCTGCATCCTTCTTCTTTCAGTAACAGCAAACAAAGAAAGTGTGGAACCCATAATCGTCTGCTACCATGCGGTATCGCCTCCCAGGTAGCAGTAATCCCAATTTTTTGTCGCTTTTTAATTCCTGTCGCTTCTGGATTTTTTCTGTTTGTCCAATTTATAATATCACTAATACCGCATATCGTATCTGACCAGTAAATAATATTTAGGTTTAAGTAGAGTTGATCCGAAAGGAAAATGCCTATTTGGCCATAGTGCCCATCGAAGACAGACTGGTGCCGAGAAGGCCCCCTCCACTGCCCCGCCATCACCAATCTTCTTCTGAAGCTTGCTGACCTGACTGTTCAGCCAAAATTAGCTGTTCTTTCCTTGCTCTTGATGAATATTATTATTCTTCTGCAGTTTTTCTAATAAATTCGTAAAATTTGTCACGTGAGTGGGAAGGCTGGCATTAGGTGGTGGAGGGGGCATTCTCAGCTCCAGTCTGACATCGATGAGCGTGATGGTAAATTTGGCTTTCTCTTTTCGGACCAAGTCGGCGGTATGAGAAGCGGCCTGTCTCTAAATGAGATTGCCACTTCAGGAAGGCAACATGGGAGCAAATGTTCCAACTGTCCGTGAGAGGAAACAAAATAAATCCGTGTGCGATCATCCACTACTGCAGTGTTAATGTAACTACTACTTGATAATTATTTATTCGTATAACTAAGCCATCTCAGTTCATCGAAATCAACCACGATGGTTTCACACAATCACGCGAAGATCCTGACTCGGCCATAACAGTTTGGCAGACGTTCTTTATCATCTTTCTTCCGATAGAAATAGAACTGTACTCATTCCGAAAAGTCCCGATGCCAATTCCAATCGCAACTGGCTCAGTAGTGTGCGCTAACGTTAGCGTTATCCCTCCCGGCTGAATTCGCCCAATCCCCTTTACGCCGATATATCTGAAAACCATTAAGGCTCCCACCACCCATAGCAACTAAACTGGGAGCCGTTTTATTTCCAAGTTTATTTCCTTCTCGAGGCGGTGCTTGAAAACAACCCTGATTCCATCTCTCACGCGGTTGTCGTTTATGGTTTCTCTTTTCTCGGTTTATTATTTCTTCACTCTTCAGAACAGCTGATCATTATCAAAAACATGTTTTTTTATACTACGGGAGCCGATCACGGTGATTATACACGCTGTAACCTTATAATTTGGATGATATCGTTGAGGACTCGTTCAAACAACAGGTAGTTAAATCGCTGAATTCGCCTTTCCCGTTGTCTGCATATCTTGTCGAGAGTGAGGTGTAATTTTGAACTCATTATACATTGAAACAAGTTCGTTGCTCGAACTACTCCGAAATTATAACCAACTTGTTATGATTTCCACCTCAAAGTTTGAATCCTGTGAACAGTTGCAGTTCTTGTAAACATCATTATAGGATGTAGGGGAGACCGCTGTACCTTGGAACACTTTTCATTTTTTTGAAGAAAGCGTTTCGAAATTCATTAATATTGCTCGGCTTTCGGTTTCATCACCTTACAGCAGTATTGACTAACAGTTATACGTGCCAAAATTGTAATTCCATCAAGCATAGGTACCAAGGTACAACAACGCTCGTGTACCTTAAAACGGGGGGGGGGGGGGGGGGGGTGTATGTACCTTGGAACGCTTGGTATTTTTCAGAAAAAATGAAGAATATAGTGAACGAAGACGTTTTTATTCTTGGTATCAGCAGTAAAAAATACCTTAAAAGCGTTAACAGAAGTAATAATTTTTTATCAATAACTACGCAAGATAATGACCGCAAATCTTTCAATAAAAAAGAATCAATAAACTCAGAAAACACGAACGATAAAAGGTAGGAGTTTTAGGAGTTTTTTCTGACTTTGTCTTTGACGTGGTTTTTCTCTTGACACTTCCTTTATTTTGTTTTATTTTTTTATTTCACAATCATTTTGTGAAATGGGAACTTGAAGATTTTCTTTCCTTTGGTCCGGTCACTCTCACCTCCAGTTGGATCAGGAAGAAGAGCAATAATGTCTAGGATATCTACTGAAGCGATATCAGGCACTGATGGGTAAATAAACGAATCGTTGCGAGATTCTCTCAAGTAGCACACTCCAAACTCCCTTTGTGACAGCTTTTTGGTAACACAGCCTACATAGTGAATTATGCTTATTTAGCCAAGAAATTTTACGACAGCAAATGCTCCAACTGAGATGCTGGTAGCCAAAGAGGATTTCATTTCGTCGCCTTATTCTTGTGTGGAAGAAAGCAGTTCTTCATATGTAGGAATCCATACTAGGTACCCTTCCAGCCAAACATCTGTTCCAAGGTACGAGACCCTTTTTGTTCCAAGGTACAACATGGAATTCCATTTTGGAAAAACGGAAAATACCCAAACCTCACATTTTTCTCATTGAAATTGGTATGACATTTGGTTCCTATATTGAATACAGAACCATAACAGCTAACTCTTTGTTTCTCGTGCATTGATGAAACTACACTGAGAAGTTATGCCTTCCCAGAGAAGACTTTAGACGTGGAAAGCTCCACTAGACAGCAGCACCAGCTAGGGCTAGTTACAAGTTACATGTTGTTGAAACAGACGTTTCAAGTTACAACATTCTTCCCTGCCTATATTATGATTCCAACAAGCTCCATGATAAGGATGACTCTATAGTATACTTTCTCTTCATTTAAATGATATTACAATAGCAATTTACTAAGGAAGAACTATTCTAATTCTTAAAATACCTACTTCTAAGCACAATACGCTCAAATTACAGGAAAAAAGTTTCAGTCGTGCTGCACTACTTTGCAATCAAATTTCGTTAATTATATTGAGTTTCGTAAACTAGCGTATTACGATAAATTGTTTGAAAATTTGAGCATTTGCTAAGTGCTAATTTTACGGGAAAAAAGTTTAAGAATAAAAGGACAGGAAAAAACAATCAATAGTCAGCTGCTAAAGTATAAAACTGTACTTAAAGTTTATGCTAAAGTATAAAACCCTACATTTTTTAGCCATTTTGGTAATTTTTAGTTATTTGTTGAGCAAATCTTTTGAAATTTGACCCTACGTTTTAGAATGTGTTGCCCAATAAATTCTTCCTTTCTTGTAGAATGCTTGGTTTCTTGGAAGAAGAAAGAATTTTTTATCTTACTCTGAGAGAACAGTTATCGTTACATACATCGTTATCGCATACATGTTATCGTACACATTATATGATATATATACTTCAAAGTTGATTTCCATTTTTTTAAAATTGCATTTTAAAATTTTTGTACCCTTTGCAATAACTTTATTTTCTCCCAAATTCCGCTAAAATGAATAGGATTGATATTAGGTGTTTCTGCTGATTCTTAGGTAGCCAATTGTTATTGGTGTTGAAAAACATATAGGTTCCGTACATTCTGTGTTGGACGTAAAGAAATAAAGAATTCTCATTGTTTATTCGACGTATCAAGGAAAGTATAACAGGGAGCTTTACCAATTGAAATATTTCTCAATCTCTTTGAAATAACAACCGATCAATGTATCCTATGAACGCACATACCGTTTCTATCCGATCATATAGACATTTTTCCACGAGCCGACCATTATGTTGTCAGTTGAACAAGATTTCCCGGGAACGCCGTTTAACGCGGTGTTTTTTCTGGAATGACCTATAAATATTCTGTAAGAGCGAAGTTGAAATGTATTATTCAAGCTGAACGTGAAAAACCTCCGCTCGATCGCTCAACCATTGGAAACGAATACACACGTGCATCCAACCGGTCAAGCGTGATCTAATGCATTACTCCGGACGAAAATAATCAGAAATCGACGAAAATTCTCCGAAATTTACGTCGAGTAAATGTAAACTAAGTACCTTGGGGTTGGACGAAGGGGATCGGTCTGTTGTCGGTTAAGTGGTCGGTATTCTTTGGTTAATCGAAACATAGAAACATTTACTCAAATATCGGTGTTCAATCAATTTGAATGGAAGCGTTGGGGAACGCTAGAGCTCCCGAAAGTACTGAAAACTACTGCTTTCTCTGTAAATAAATGATGATGGATGGAGGCTAAGATATTTGTTTTGGTTATGTTGTTTTGAGTTGAGGGGGTTGGGAAGGTTTAACATCCGGGGCACCGCGAAGTTGTACCCTTCCACATAAACTCATTCGTTAGAACATTTGATATCCCAAAAACTGCAAGATTCACCTATTGAAGCATTTTTTGGCCCCCAATCGTCAAATCACCTTATTTCATCGGAGAAAAATCACGTTTTCCTACATATTTGCCCCATCATGTGGCTTTCGCTATTGTTTTAAAGTTCCCCGGTTGTTCCTAGTTGTTTCCAATAACATTTAGAGCATACAACCTGTGAGGGGGGGATTCTTTTATTTTCAACATAATTGATATCTTTTATTTTAATATTGGTATTGATAAGAAGAGATAGCGTAAACTATCCATAAAAAATCAATTTTACCGATTCGATAAATCGATAACAAACAAAATTAACCCCCCCCCCCCCCTCCTCGACTCTTGGTTGAAAAACTTGTTGCCAACAAAATTTTAAAAAATATTCAATTCCGTCTTGTAGATCTTGAGAAAATGTGGTAAATGTATTGAAAACAGTGATTTTTCAGGAGAGGCGCTTGATGTTCTTCTTCCACAGCTATTATTCAGTAATTCTGTTTCTTCGCTCACGACTTTGTCTCACAGATTTGCTTCCTCCATGATACCAATCATTTACTTCATTTTCGAAAGAGAAGGAAAAGGAGAAGCTTATTATATACCTAATTACGCAGAATTCAAGTACTTATATTACTAAACTAGCCGCTCCAGCTCGCTTCGCTCGCATCCACGTCCAGCCGGGGGGCAAGCACCCAGAACCCCTCATTAAGGCTGAATTCACACTGCCCGCGATGCGATGCGATGCGAAGCGAAGCGAATGGAGGCGCGAACTTCCAAGCGATGCGATGCGATGATGTGTTCACACTGCTAGCGATTACAGGCGAGCGAGTAGACCAGTCGAGTATTTGGTGTCCCGGAAAGATGTTCCCATTTAACTCTGTTAATTCCTTTGAAATTAAATACGAAATTGAAAAATTGAAATTAAATACGTTCTAATTTTACTTAAATTTACTTTTTATTTCCAATTTTTCCTAATTTTTTTATTTTCTAATTATCTGACATTTTGAAATGACTAGGTAGGTATTGTGATAGCAATCACTAGGTACTAAATTTATTTATATTTATAAATTTATTTCAACTCTTTACAAAATAATTTAAACCCTTTACAAAATAATTTCAACCTCTTACAAATTTATTTAAACCTTTTACAAAATTATTTAAACCCTTTACATACATTTTTACACACCTCAAAAGAAGTAAGAGATCACTGAATCAACTGGTCACGGTTTTTAAATAATTTTATTTTTGACATGTCATATTTTTTTTAAAATTATTAATAAGTATTTAATTATTAATAATAATTAAAATTAAAAAAATATGACACATGTCAAAAATAAAACCATTTAAAACCCGTGACCAGTTGATTCAGTGATCCCTTAATTCTTTAGAGGTGTGTATTTTTAAAGGGTTCAAATAAATTTGAAAAGGTTTATAAATGATTTTATAAAAGATTGAAAAATTTTTGTAAAGGAATCAAATTATTTTGTAAAGCGTTTAAATAAAATTTGTAGATGTCTCCTCGTCAGACGACATTTCGAATCGAACTGAAACACTCAAATGAAAGTAATGGAAAGGAGTAGGAGTTCCTCTCGAAAGAGTTGGCAGAACTCGGCCGTCTTCCAAGAATGTTTTGTTGTGTTTCCCCATGTGTGCGGAGAGCATGAGGGCAAACAGTCATGGTTGGTTTGGTTGCAACCATTTTGTATCGGTTGCAAACGACTTATTTGCTACAGTGTGCTGCTGTTGTCACTAAAGTTGTCACTATTAATCTTGTTCATACTTGCTAAATAAATAAAAATTGAAATTAAATACTGAATTTTTTACCTTCAGCTTCACATTCTTCAGCTACTTCATTCCAGGAGCGGCGGACGACGTCCCTGTTGTGGTAAAATCTGTTTTTCTGGTCCCACAGTGCTGGACGTTGTTGAACACCGTTTATCAACTTCTCGATGTCCATCGTGAATTTAATGTGAAATAAGTAATTCAAAAACAAGATAATTTACAATGCACAACAAACTGGAGAGCGCGAAATCTATTACTCGCACGAATCGCACGCTTCAAATCGCAACGTTCCTTGCGATTGCGAGAGGCCACTCGCACGAAATCGCTCGCAACCGCCCTCTACCGCTCGCAGTGTGAACACCCGTCGCCTCCTCCCATTTAAAAACCTTACTCGCGCGGCGTTTTGTCTTTTTCGCGCGTAATCGCATCGCTTCGCTTCGCTCAAATCGCGGGCAGTGTGAAAGCCGCCTGTTGCTCGCTTCGCTCGCGAGGTGTGGCTGTGTACATGGGATGGTCTTTTACCCCCCATTCAGGTGTATTACAATTGAAACATGTTGAGGATGTTGCTCGCTTCGCTCGCGAACGGTAGATCCCTAAGGGTAGGATTAACGTGTGTAGGGGATGTTCTTATTTATGGTTGCTGGAATTGAAACCCCCTAGTCGTGGACTTTCGTTTGAGCCCACACACGGATTTTCCACTTCTTTTACCCCCCACAACATCCCCTCACAACCCCACCCCTTACTTATTTCTTATTTATGGTAGCTGGAATTGAAACCCCTAGTCGTGAACTTTCGTTTGAGCCCACACGCGGATTTTCCAGTTTTTTTACCCCCCACAACATCCCCTCACAACATCACCCCTTACTTATTTCTTATTTATGGTAGCGGGAATTGAAACCCCCTAGTCGTGGACTTTCGTTTGAGCCCACACACGGGTTTTCCACTTTTTTTTCCCCCACAACATCCCCTCACAACCACCCCTCACAACCCCACCCCTTACTTATTTCTTATTTATGGTAGCTGGAATTGAAACCCCCTAGTCGTGAACTTTCGTTCGAGCCCACACACGGATTTTCCAGTTTTTCTACCCCCCACCCCTCACAACCACCCCTTACTTATTCCTTATTTATGGAAGCTGGAATTGAAACCCCCTAGTCGTAGACTTTTGTTTGAGCCCACACACGCATTTTCCAGTTTTTCTACCCCCCACCCCTCACAACCACCCCTTACTGAACAGGGGTTGCGCAATTTTGATGTGGCCTATATTTTGCGCCGGAAGTGGCTTGTCATATTTAAAAAAACGGACAGTAGACCTACGGTTCTACAGTCAGATCATTTAACAATGATGAATTCTACACATTATTAGTTCATTATGGTTACTTAGCAGTATTAGTTTATAACTGAGCGTAATAAATCAGCTTTCCTTGACACCACAGAGGCTTAGGGATTATGATATGCTGTGATAAAACGAGAGCATTCCAAAAAGTGGCTAACGATTTTCCTGCTATGAAAACTAAGGAAGTTACACTTCCCTAGTAACGCATTGATTGTACGTGAAAATCAATAGAAAACCCCACCGTGACGTGACGCTCGTGACGTGACGAAAACAAATAGAAACGTCCTGTTAATCATTATTAAATAATAAAAGAATCGCGCAAATCGGCCAATCCGTTCAAAAGTTATGGCGGTACCCATTTACAGACACTTTACTTTATTAATACAAAATGTGGCAAAATCTGCGGTTGTGTCCCTGCAGGGGGGTGAGATGAGGAGTTTAAAGCACTTCAATCCTTCCTTCCCCTGAGGGAGCGTCTTTATCCTGAACCGGTTTCGACTCGTTACCACGGACCCTCTTCAGCACTACACGAAATAAACCCACTCCGAAAGCTCTGAGCACCGTAGGATAAGAAAAAACAGGCATAAACGTCAACTGGTAGGAAATAGATACAACATTTAACAGCAAATTACTAAAACCTGGTCAACTCAAACAACATACCTTTAGGAACAAGTATCAATAACAGGGGGAACAAAAAACGTCCTCCATCAACTCTGTAGTGAGGAGAATGGCAAAACATATGCAGCAACCTCACGGCGTCTTGGAACAAAGAAAAAAAAACTGACTAGTACCATTGCAGATATGATGAATAACAATGGAAACTGGGGGAAGGGGAGAAGGATCATATACCTACATTAAATTAACAATAACAGTAACAATCAATGAATAATTTAAAGAAAAAAGAAAGATATAACATCACATTCCTTACCCAAATATCAGTATCTAACTGTTCAACAGTATTCAACTTAGTTATTGATAACAACAAGGGGCTCCAAAATTTAGAGAACACAATAAAACAACAAAACTTATAACAATATTCCCAGAAGGAAATGGCCAAAAAGAGTTAAATAAATACATTGACAAGATGAAAATGTTTAGGAGATTTAACTGAAGCTTTCACACACTTTGGGAACAATAAGGCAACAACAAAAAATGATTAGGCAGAAACTATCAGATGTGGCCCACAGACAAACTAAATGGAAAGCACCGCTATGGATAAGCAGTCACTGAATCCATCCTAGCTACCCCATGACATGTTAGTACTTCTTGACTTACCTAGTATCGTCATTTTGTTGCAAATAATTTCAAGTTGTCGGGTATTTACTAATTCAAGTGTTCTTGTCTATCTAGTATCTCACCTACATAAATGTTATAAAAGTAGTGACACCTATAAAAGTAGTGACACCTACACTAATTAGGTAGAATTAATAGTCTTAATTTACTTACTATATGACTGTGTTTACTCTTTCCCAACTCAATGAATCAATAAAACTGAAAAAATAAAGATTTTGTGCTGTTGATGGTTTAATTAGGTACTTACCAACAGATATGTTAGAAAGACAGAACTGAAATTATAAGCAACCGATCACAAATTTCAAACCCACGTTCATTTTGCTCTATTTAGCTACAAGGTTAAAATCGTTAAAGTTCTGCATCTTTGGTGATTTCCAAATAATGGATAGGAATTATTATATAACCAGTTGTTCTTCAGTCTTCAGACTATGTGATACGTACACTACTATTATAGTAGATAATGAGGAAGATGAAAAAATAGGTATGTACTGGTTGAAATTATCGGTACAGAGGTACCGATTACATGTAGGTACTCATAACAACTCATCAAATTTAACAAAAATTGCTTACTTAAATTATTGTAGAAGATATTATTTTTTGGAACATATAGAAAATTCATAACAGATAGAAAAATGCATTCATTCCCCAATCATATTGTCCGGGTTTTTTCCACTTATAACCTGGCAACCCTGGCGCTGACCCAGAAGCAGGATTTTCTAAAGCAGACTTTGTGAGGGAAGACAACCTCCTCTCTAGATGGTGTGGCTTCAGGAGTGATCACGTGATCTGCTTTAAAATTCGCAACTTCTAGGCCAGCGTTTACCTATGTATTGGTAGAAATTTTAATATTTGGTGGAAGAGAAATACAAAGAAAGAGTTAAATAAAAGATAGGGTGAAACTAGTCAGAAAATGAAATAGAATTCCGTCAACCGTACTTTTCTACCTCACTCCTTTGTAAAGATGTGATTTTTTAAAAGTTTTTTTCTCGAGAAAACCTCGTTTTTGGACATAAAAATCCACATTTATTCCTTTTAAGGGCCGGTTTATCAATTATCTACATTAACTGCAGAATAGCTACTCTGAGTATAGCGCTTTACTCCAGATAGAGAATGTGAGTCACTTATCAATGTCGAATTACCTAGCGGATAAAAATATCCCTCAGATAAATTCTGTTTGGCAGATAGCGCCGTTAGCATCCTCATTGGTGTCCGTAGGTGACAAAATAAGGGCGATTTACACATGAAGCTACCACAAAGTAGAGTAGGAGCTACATTTTCTTCATGGATGGACTAATAAAAAAACCGGGTCTGACGTTATTTCCACAACAGTATCCATCATGTTATCAAGGTCGGCAAATAACAAACCACCACATTTTTGCCGTTTGCTATTTGCTTCATTTCTAGAGAGAGAAATATATATACGAATTCCAACCTGAATTATTATAAATGAATTATTGTGATTAGTAAGTTGTGGACATAATTTCATCTTCGATCTGTGTTAGAAGTAAAGAACGGTATCGTTGTCCAACCGGAACCTCAATGAAAATACGCACTCGTCCCATATTAGTAGGTGATCTACACGGTATCTACGGTGTCTTACTAGGTATACACGGTCACCGAATTATTCAACGAATTATGCTACGATAGAATCTTCGCCGTTGCTGCTATTTGAAGACGAATTCCCAAATATATCCATTGGAAGGTGCAAAAATAAAGACAATCAAACTTGAGATTCAAATAAGATTTTTGTAAATAAATTAACTTGTTTGAGGTTAGAAAGCTCTGGATACCTCATTAACCTTCAGTTATAATTGTTATCCAGCCGTCCAGGGACCAGATAAATTAAAACGCCAGATAGGGTTTAACTAGTGATGGATAAACACCCCCTATTGTGTTATCTGGCGGATAACGCTATCCCTAAGATAAATCCCCCTTATCCATTGGATAAATGTGATTGATTAACCGGCCCTTAGTACCTAAATTAACTTATCTCATTTATAACCATTTTTTCGGAATCAGCGTTAATTTGTCTTCAAGAACAGACGACCTCTTCTCGGGCAGGCTTTGCTTTGCTCACCCTTTCGGCAACAAAAGTAGATGGCGGTGGTGGCGGACGGGGGAGGGGGGCTCTGACCGGCCGATAGGAAGGATCTCAGCTGCTCCTACAACTGCCCGTCCAGTAACTGACCTGCTCCTACTCGCGTCGTCCCTGGTAACGAATCCGTTGTCATAGCAACTCGCGTCTTTAGTGCCGGTTACTAATTTGGTAGTTTTAATTATCAACGTCCCGCGAGTGTCTTGGAATCTATAATACTGCAATTCAGGATTATGTGCTTGTGAACAAACAACATAAATGGTTCCGCACTCGAACTTTCTAGAAAGAGAGGTATGATCATAATGTTTCGAAATTGTTTCGTCGTTTTCTCTAGCAATTCAGTAAAGGTTCCAAAATCTGGCCTGACAAATTCCATGTTTTAAACAAATTGAGCATTAACTAGAAAAAGTTCCAGTCATGCAGCATGATCCTATGAGCGAATTTTTGTAAATTATCGAACTGTATAATGTTGTTGTTTTGAAAATTCAGGACTTTCAGTAAAAAGACATTGGTAACTACCAATTTTAGAGCAAAAAACTCGTTCTAAATAATATTCGCGATTCAAAACTCTTTTTTTTCTTCTTCTTTTTTAGCTTTTTTAATTTTTTATCTATTTGCAAATATAATGAAATTTTTGTACACTTTCCATATAAATTTGAGCATACATTTTTTAATGTTCAAATTAAATATTGAAAACGAACTATATAATGTTAAATTGTTTTGAAAATGCAGGACTTTGAGTAAAAATACATTGGTAACTACCAATTTTATGACAAAAAACTCGTTCTAAATAATATTCTGCGATTCAAAACTTTTTTTTTTAGCTTTTTTTAAGTTTTTATTTATTATTTGCAAATATAATGAAATTTTATTACACTTTTCATCATAAATTTGAGCATACATTTTTTAATGTTCAAGTTAACTATTGATAACGAACTATATAATGTTGAATTATTTTGAAAATTCAGGACTTTGAGTAAAAAGTCATTGGTAGCTACCAATTATATGGCAAAAAACTCGTTCTGAATAATATTCTGCAAATCAAAACTTTTTTATTTTTAGTTTTTTTTTTAAGTTTTTCATCTATTATTTGCAAATATTAATGCAATTTTAGTACACTTTTCATCATAAATTTGAGCATAGGTAAATCTTTTAATGTCTAAATTAAATATAATAAACGTTTTTGGCTAAAACTCTGCTAAAAAATATAAATGATTTTGAGCAATTTTTAGTGATTTTTCACATTCTTTTTGTTTGAAATTCTACTTTTTTGTATAATTTATTTTTTGTTTTTAACTTTTGTAGTTTGGAAAGCTTGATTTTTTGGCGTAAGAACATGACAGGAAGGTTTAATATTTTTTTAGGCAGATAAACCATTTGAATTTATCAATGTTCTTCCTCTTGAATATATCAGTTACTAATCAATATTTCTACGGTAGGCAACCACCTAATGAACTTTACGATTCACATCGTATTGTCAACATTTTATTGTTATTAATATTATAACTTTACAACTTAATATCCTCGTGGGGCGCGACCGGTCGATTGAACAGCACCCGGGACGTTTGATTCAATTCATTGACTTTAAATCCACCAAAATCGAACAGAAATATACCCTTGCGAATCATCATGCAATTGATTTTTATATATTTCAACCTTTAAATTCTACCGTATGATTTGAAAGTATGCCGAAATCTCAGGACCATCATTGACCGATACGTGATTACCTAACGGCGCATAGAGACAGAAGTATAGTCGAGCATGGCCTAACGAGCGAGTATTTGTTACTTTTCACTTTTTGAACTCCAGTGTTAAACTTTCTACAAAACTTATTCACCCTCGAATCCACGATAAACGAGCTTCAACTGTGAATTGATCTCTGAATAATATTTTCCTTTAAAAGCAAATCTTTTGACTAACTTAAATGACTTTTCGCTCATTACATTGTAACATGTACTCACATGTGCATTATTTAGCATGTATAATTCCTTAAGTTCTCACTTAAAAGGTCCAACAATTTTTTCCAAAATATTGTTTGCTATACAATATAAATTAATCAAGTTTTAGCTATTTTCCACAGCTTGTATTGATTTCGAGAAACTATTTTTTAGCGCATGATGAGTTTTTTCATTGCTGTAGCTTAATTTCCGGCAAAACTTCGCTAATAAATAAAAAATTGTTAAGCATTTTCTCTCGCTGCGATTTAAATCTAATGTACAAAAATATCGTCAGGATTCATGGAGAAGTTTGCTACGAGGAAAATCGTTCGTTTTTTCCTCCAACTTTAAACTAATTTCTCCTGGAAAAAACCATTTCGTTAGTAAATATAATAGTTTAATCATTGTAATTATCAATTTAAGAATGATTAATTCTCATAATTCCTTCTTTGTCATGAGATTGTGAAATCTGCTCCGAATAATAGCGAAGGGCTTGGGGTTCCTCGAAGATCGTGTTATGCCGACTATTCCATTGCTGTCACGTATTGAACCTATTTGATTCAATCTGGGATGAAGGCACTTTATATTCAACAGGGATAATTAATTTACTGACTACTTGGAGACTGTGGCTGCAAATCCACATCTCCAGGTGGTGAAATAGATCCATCCTCAATCTCAATGGGATTTGGCGCTAGTTGCATTCCCAACCACCCGAAGGACGGAATAGAAGATGTTCGAAAGCTTTTTCAAGTTCATCAACAATATGCAAGTTGTTGTTAAAACTTTAGGCAATCTTCACGAATTAGAGAATGTACTTATATTTTTATGCACTGGTGTGTCTGTTTGTCTCTCACGTCGTCTGAAAGTGTCTGACAGGACTTCAACATTCTGTAACGGCCTAAATTCAAATGAGAATGTTGTGTAAGATATAGCAAATACATAGCAAGCTATGTGGACAAGATTTATGCGAAAGATTCATAACTGCCTAGATTAGTGTTAACATTGGGTTAACCATTCTAAATACTTCTTTTATTTATTTTAGTTTTTTTTTTTTTTTTTTTACAATGTGATAGAGAATTTATTAAATTTTGTAAATATAACATTGTTTAGGTATAAATATAACAACTCGTATCATTGTGTGTTTGTTGTGGAACTTGGATTTCTTGTTGATTCGGCTTCTTTTATTTTCTTTATATTCTTTTGCTTTTCTCTCAATCTTATTCGTATCTCTCTTTTCTGGTCTTCTGTCAGTTGTAATCCTTTTCACCGCCCAGGAGGGGTAGAGGGGCTCCATCTTCCAGTCCTATATGGTCTCGCTCTTCATTTCACACCCGAAGATTTTGTGTGTTCTTTCTTGGGTGTCTCAGACTCATTGATACGGCACGTATGGTGGCGATTTGAATTTTGGTCTTGACCCAGCCTGAGACCTGGGACCACGGTCTTCCCCGTTTCCCAGCCAATTTCATCGCCAGTATCTTTTGAAATGCAAGGAATTCCCTGTGCAATACCCCCTCGCATGAAGTTATGGGTGGTGTGAATGAGGAGGCTGAGCGGCTCCATCGTACTTTCTGTGCTTATCTCTGCCTGCGTTCTCTGCTATTTCAGGCCTCTGCCGGAAGGCATAGGAAGTAGCGTTTTCATCTTATTTATGTTTATTTATTCTTAATTTTTTTAGCTTTTTATTTACTTTTTCTTTTAATTTTCCGAAATTCCAAATAATGCTTTTGCTAACCAGGTAGGCTCGGACGCAATAGAGATCGTTCTTTGGTTGATCTCTTTCTTATTGTTGTGTGTGATAATGTTATATTTCTATATCCCACTATATTTCTGTTATCACACTTGTTGTTCTTCGACTTAATGTTTAATTCGGAAACGTCTATAAATATGTATAAGTACTCTTCAAACTTCTTCAATACCTCACGTTAAGGGATCTTCTGTGTACTATATAAAGGGTTTGATACCACTCCTTTACATTACCAATGTAAACAAATATTCATCACATTATAGGAAAAGGCTACCTATTGTTACACAAAGGTTTAATATTTCTGTATTAGATAGCCTTTTACGCTTATCAGCGGTCTACAATGATTAAACGTAGTCTACGGCATGTTAACAAAATATAACTTTATAGACAAACTCAACTATACATAGGAGAAAAAAATTATATTAAATAAAACACATCCTCAGTGCGTAACAACAGCTAATATGTAAGTTCAATTGTACATCTGAATGTACACTAGAATCGGCTCAGTAGCTGCTATTGTTCATATTCAATTTAAGATACTGAAATTAGGAACCTGGCTACCCTGGGTGTGGCAATAATTTCCATATGATAATAATCTCAAATCAGACCACTGACCACCCTAAGCAGCGTAGTGAGCTCTGTAGCTAATTTTGCTGCCTCACTTTCGCCTTACTGGAGGTAGGGAAGCGTTGTGTTCGTGATTAACGTGAATTTCTGATAACGTCTATTTCTCATCATCTGTTGATCTGATTTCGTTCAAACTCGGTAGGTAATTGGGTAGGTATATGTTCCCGAATTATTTCCTATAAATATTATATAGCGATTGGTAGAGTAACAACGATTGCGCATAAACAACTGATATCAATTAACACAGGCAAAACTCAGAGTCTAATAGAACGATTTTGATGAAATTTCCCAGGATTGAGCGGGATAGCTTCCAGACGGTTCCCTATAACTTTCATTGCCATCATATATAGCAAGTCTGTGCGCATTTGCAAACGTTAATTTACTTTATAGTCGATTTCTTATCATCAATTAGTCCGATTTCGTTAAAACTCGGTGAGTAGATGGGTATATGTTCCAAGAAAATTCCCTTTGGATCATATCGCGATTGGTGGTGTCATAATCTCATAATTATAGCGCATCCGCAAAAATTAAAAATGATCGACACACACAATACTCCAAGATTAATAGAACGATTTTGATGAAATTTTCAAGATTGTGCGGTTTAGCTCCAGGACGTTCCCCTATAAATTTCACTGCCGTTGGATTGATGAGTCTGCGCATGCGTAAACATTGATTACTTATAACGTCGACTTATCAGTCATTTCGACTCGTACTTTGTTCTTCAGCTAATTCTATACGTCCATGTTACCATACGTGAGTTAGCTATACTGCCCACCCTACTTGGCAGACTTTTTTTCAAATTATGAGTTTAGGTCTAAGGTGGCATCGGACCCCCTAAAAAAAGCCAGCGGACCACTCTTCGTTAAGCCCAGTTGTAGAGGACAATTGCTATATTGCTAAATATGTTTTCGGACGAACTGACACAATAATTGATTAGAAAAGTATACGTTTATATAACGTATGATCATCAGCATATAGTTGAGTTTTCTGTGATCAGATGCCAATATTTCCATAGACTGGAGGACGCTGAGTGATTTAAAGTTTGTCAGACTTAATTTTACTATGTTGGATGACGAAAGCACATTGGGATTCCCATAAATTTCCTTGCAGCGGATCCCATAGCCCTGTTTTACATAGTGTTAGCATGATTCGTGTACCTAATCGCAAACTCCTACCCGGAAAACGTGATAGCAGGTGTTGTATTACACGAGGATGACCAAGACCTGCAATCTAAATGCCATAAAAAGCACAATAGAGCTGAGACAACAATAGATGATTCATCATGTTATCAAACATGTTATCGGCTTCTCTCACAGTTACGAGCAGAAGCAGGAGCGTAAAACATTCCTACGCGCTCAAATATCAACTACAACTAAAACTAAATAAATCACTTGCGACGAAGTTGTGGAAACCCATTTCGAAACGGGAGTTAGGTTGACCTTCCCAGTCTGTGGACGATAAAGATGTAGGCAAACGAAGTATCAACTTCCAACTATTAGCACAGTCCCTATTCATTTTTTCCCCTTTATGTTTTTCGAGTGCCATCTAGATATAATTCAGGATTTTAAATGACCTAAAGTTAGCTATATTTGTGGCTCATACTATTTGATTTCAAGACAAATGTGGATAAAGTGTCATTTGCCAGTGTGTGGACGAAGAATTTCCTGGCTGTGGACGAATGGTATCCAGTGTGTGGACGCTCAAAGTTTTTAACAGAGATCTCTGGTTTTTCATGGTTTTATCAATTTTCTAAGAATCGCAGAAATGAAGGACCTTATCCATATGGACGAACGACACAATTCAGCACTGAAAAATATTTTATTCAATTAACTGTAACTGTTTCCAGTATGTGGACCTATACTTTCCATTTTGTGGACGATGAGAGTTCACATTCGTTTTGGGCACCCAATTGCTGGAAAACATACTTTCTTCTTGAAAGTCATTGCAGAAAATGAAAGCTAGATCATTTCTCCGCAAAAATGGGGAAAATTTGATGATAAAGATATGAAGAGTGAAAAGTTTTCTAGTTTGTGGACGGGCGTCCACAGATTGGAAAACAAGAGATTTGTCAGACAAGTGTGTGTACACCTCATAAATCACTTGGACCATAAATTTTACCGATTCTGAAGTATATTTTTCTAGTACCTAATTATGCGAGGCACTTGTAAACTATCAGAAATTGAAGAAAAAGTGTTGGGTAATTAACTTAAATTAGGTACATTTAAGGTACTTCAAGAAAGTCACCATTCAACTTGTGTTCCCCTTCACCTTTTGGAAAGACCTTGGTGATGAGTTGACAAAGCCCTCTGTGAGATACCAAAGTAACTAAAAGTGACAATTTCATCAACTAAAAATCGCTCCAGACCTTATTCTAGCAATTTTATAGCATAGGCGACCACAGACTGGGCAGGTCTTCCTAGTGAGGAGAAAAAAAGTCTATTTCTACGAAAAATGAAGGGTTACAAGGTTAAATCGATTTCGACAATCAGGATATCACCGGTAACAAACAATAACTAAACACACATTTGAAAGAACACAGCTTTTGTGGTCACAGGTGAAGGGAGATTGAATCCTATTTGTCGTGAGAAAGGAAAGGGGCGGGAGGTACAACCAATTAAATTCAAGCAAAGTGAAGGGGGATTATAACTAATCAGATGAAGTAAAAGGAGGGGAAAATTTGCTCAATGCGGTTTGGACAATGTGAAGGGACAATTCCAAGCTTTACAGAAATGGACTTTTCAGTGGTGAAATATATTGAGGGATAGCCCCATTTAAACGTTTACCAAATCCGTCAATTTTGATCATTTCGAATTTTTCAAGTACACTCAACATACCCCCTATTGGACAAAAATGAAGAGATTCTACAAAATTGTAACTATGATTTGATTCCTTAAGATGTTTTGCAAATTTAGACTTCCTCTTATTATCCCTGAAATTCTCCTGATGCTCGTCTATTCTTTCCCTGATTTTCCTTCCAGTTTGACCGCAATATTCATAGCCACAAGAACATTTTAGTTCATGAACCCCACTTTTATCCTGTACGTTGATTTTGTCCTTAACGGATCCTATAATAATTCTTCAAGACTATTTATAGTTTCAAAACCCACTCTCTAACCTCTCGATGATAGGATTTTGCCGATTTTATCAGAAATTTTTCCAAAATATGGTATACATATCCATTACTTTTCTTCTAAAGTTAAATCTTCCCTAGCCAGATTGGAAACTTTATCTCTACTCTTTTTCCTAAGAATCTTATCCCATGTGGTAGCAACGAGATCTTACTGAGATCGAGAAATTATTGAAATTTTTTAATAGGGAGGATTTTTAAATTGTTCAATTATAATTTGTTACTGTTGAGCGGAGATGATGATTTTTTAGATTTGAGCGGAGCCTCGCTCAGGTGTTTGGATATTGAAACACTCGAGAAACTGTCGTTATATTTCACAGGGTCAGAGTCTGAAACTGAATCCACATTCTAAACTTATGACACAATATGATGTTTCATACTAAACACGATATTGCTACTTTCTGTTTTATTATTATCAAGTTTTCATTTTTGTTACAGGTAAGTGATAGAGACAAATGGATGTTTCTTTCATTATTTCTTCGACAAATGCAGGAATTTGGCTGAGCTGAGACGGTAGGTACAAAGAACCATATTTCATCTACAACTTTTGGAGGGATATATCAATATACATTCCTCTTTATCTCCTTGAAGTGAAAACAAGTGAAGTTTTACATAACTCGATATTTCTACATTTAGGTAATTTTCTTCCTAAGTTGGTTACTATTAATTTAAATTTTGTGCCTTCGTATATTAGCTTTCCCAGGATAATTTATTAGATTTACACAAAAAATAAAGTATTATATATGTACAAAGTGAACTTCTCGTTGATAAAAAACAAATTTTTTTCCTTAAATTACATCAAAAAATGAGGAAAATACCGCATATTTTCATCTCAATCCATTCTTGTGATATGATTTTTTAACGGTTTTATAAGGAAAATCGTGTTTTTTCCTCTTGAACTTGAATATCTCCACTTTTTGGCCCACTTTCATTCACTAACAACTCATACCAGTTTAATTTCGAAAACAATGGTAATTAACGAAGATTGTAGCTCCACGTCTTTCAGATTGAGCTTAATATCTCAAAATCCGGCCAGTTGCACTTGCCAATCTCCGTTAGCCCTGATAATAATGATATAGAACAATATGGCCTCGTACATGGACAGGTAAGTTTGAATGGGATTTTACAATCAAATTGATGAATTTTAATGCAAAAGTGAAGTAGAATGATAGGAAAATTACGTATAATGGATGGACAAAGACGTTATATTAGGAAGATGGATAGCAATCCCTTGTAGAGTAAGTCATGGCAAAGCTAATTCATTGTCCTGGTGTTCAAATCGTCCAAATTTTCAGCGAATTTTATTGGACAACTTCCTTAAACTCCGTTGGGGAATGTCCGTTACCTATTCCAAACTTGATATAAACCAGTTTTGGGTCGGTAAAAAACGCCAAGGTTTGATCCTCTTGATTATTTTTATTGGAGTTTGGCAAATCTCCGTTAAGATATTTTTCATTGAAAGTGGGCATTTATTTAATTTTAACTTTTGACCACATTTTCGGCATCAGCGCTGAATTTTCTATAAGAATGATGCACTTTCATTAAAGAAAATTCACATCTACCAACCACAACAAACAGCAGCTCAAAATAAAAAAAGTTGAAAAAATGAAATTTCTGAAATTTTTTAAAAAGTTACTACTCTTTTAAAAAAATTCCAGGAAACTGTCAAACCTCATGTGTTTTTTTTTTTTTTTAAATGAAATCGACGGTTTTCTGGAAACACCCTCTTAGGACCTACGAGTTTGCGGTGGGTTTCTACTCGTAACTATTATTTCACGCTGAATCCAATTGTAATGCAGATCTCTCAAACTCCGTCATAACTGAGTTTTTCACTTTATTTGACTAGTTTTTCCCTTAAAAACACATACCCACCGTTTTTATAACATAACTAAAAATTTGTGAGTCCAAGCGTAAAACTCGGTTATATCGGAGTTGGAGAGATCTGCAAGTGTCCATGACCATTCGATTCAGCGTGAAAAACTACGCAGAATCTGACCTCAAACTCGTGGTTTCATATAGACACGACGAGTTATGATTCAAGAAAGCTCTCAATTTATTGAAAAAACCACATTTTACAACATTAAAACAAGTTTTTCTCCCCTAAATAGTATGGTAAAAATAAAATTGATTGTACCTTTTGGAAAGAGTATTAAATAAAGCAGTTTTCGTGAGATTTTTCAGTTTCCTGGAATTTGTTTGGAAGAATTATAACGTTTTAAAGCTTTTCAGAAAACTTATTTTTGCAAAGTTTTCTATGTTTGAGCTGCTGCTGTGGTCTGTAGATGGGAATTTTCCTGAATAAAAGAGCACCACATCTATAGAAAATTTGATTCCAAAAATGTGGTCAAATGTTAAAATTAAATTAATTAGGGTGGAGAAATTCCAGTTTGTGCGGAATAAACACGGTTTTCCTTGAAAACACGTTGAAAAATCGTATCTCGAGAACGGATTGAGATAAAAATATGGGATTGGCGGCATTTTACTCCATTTTTTATCGAGTTTTATGCAAAAAATTTGTAGGTACAGTGTATTAGTTCAGTATGATATTGCATGCCAGTCTTTTTACACTGGCCAATATTTTAATTCAGGAACACGTTATTGACTCTAAGGGTGGTATGCTAGAACGACCCTCAAACTTGGTGATGTTAGAGTAAGGGAGCTCCCTTACCTTTTGGAGGGTGATTTAAGGGAGGGCCTTGGAAAAAGTGTAGTGCAAGAACGACCCTTACAGTTGGAGGGTCGTTGGAGGGTGGTTTGCTTTGAGGGTGGTTTGAGGAGCTGTTAGCTTCATTGCTCTGCCAATCCAACTTTCCGTGTGAGGCGGGTCGGAAATCTGAAGAAGATGCTTATTATTTAGCCATGTTTCTCAACTATTTACCTAGACGTATCATGGTCGTGTGGATTGTGGCAGAAATAGAAATCCACCACCACCCGTTCATTGTACTGCTCGTCAACAAAGTCTGGGTTCCTCTTTCGTTGATTTTGCTGTGCTTATATGGGCTGACTGGGCTGAAGCACAGGGACAAAATTTCCAAAGGAAATACCTATAGGTATTTTTTATTGTGTAATATGTTATGTTTTTTATATTCTAAAAAGTTCCATCTGAGTATGAGCACAATAATAGGGCCACTAATAAAATGTTTGTGACATGTGCGTGTTTCTGTGACTGTGTGTGTGTCACCCTACAGCCTAAATAAGGGTCAGTTATATTTAATTTACTAATTGGGAAGCGTATGTATTAATCATTATCTGCGTGTCTACACTTGTAATGAAAAAAATATATATATTGGAAACAAAGAATCAAATGCTGTTTTTATGCAGCTTTCAGGAGCCCATTACAACCTTAATTAATCAAATCAAATTTATACATTTCCAAAATTTTTGGCCATTTTTACTTTCCAAACAGAGAGGGAAGGTGATAGTAATGTACATTTCACAAGCATCTCAGGTAAAAATTGGGATGGATTAGAAACAATGAATCCATTACAGCCTCAAATCAAATGTAAGTAGGTATATATTTCTCAATCTTTCGACATTATTACATTCCAAACAAAGTGGAAACATGAAAATAAGGACGGATTACAGCAAGAAAAGACCCTCGAGGGACCTCAGGACCACCCTCACTGTTGGAGGACAGTCCTTAAAATCTCGATTCGTGATTTGTGGAAATTCGGAGGGGCCCCCTCAAACTGTGTCTTTGCATTGAACGGGGGTTTGAGGGTCGTTGGAGGAGCGACCCTCCAGAGTAAGGGCTCTCCAACCCCCTCCAACCACCCCTCCAAATTTTTTAACTAAGGGTCGTCTTTGCATTAAAAACTTCTACTGGAGGGATGTCCTTAAACGTCCCTCCAACTTCGAGGGTCATTCTGGCATACCACCCAAAATTCAAATTCATAGATTTATTTCTATAGACCACAACTACGTGTGAGTAGAAAGCGTCGCATAAAGTATACAATTATTTCAAACAAAGAACAGTATTACAAAAAAGTTTATATTCAGATATTCCAAAACAACAAAGCACAAAATTAACAAAATAGAGAACAAATCAATGGTTAAAAAATTCACTAAGAGAGTAAAACTCTTTGTCTACGAGAAACAACTTCATATTCTTCTTAAATGTAGAAAGCGAGCCACCCCCAATTCGGAAATCCAGGAATTTATTGTGAACTTTCACAATCTGGTAAAGTAAGCTTTCTTGAAATAGAGAGAGACTATGCTGAGGAAGCCGAAGAAGACCAATACTGCGGGTAGAGTAGGTGTGGCAAAATTTAAATTCTTCGAAATAGGCGGAGTATTTCCTGTAGAAAATCTAGCATTGCATAATGAATGCTGACGGTATTGTTAGTAATCCTGCATTTCTGAATTGTCCTCTACAATAAGAAAATGGTAAGCTCTAAGGAGCTTATCTACAGATTATGAACTTGCTTGTTCATGGTTAAACTCCAAAATGATTGGATCCCCTGATTTACGTCATCTAGTTGTGTGGTCGATTACATAATCAAGGACCTGTGCTCTTCGACTTCAAAGGACGATCTGCTCCATAACCTCCGGTTATTTTATGTCTTTTCTACGAGTGAAAAGATGCTAACTCTTCTTTTGATTCCTCACTACCAAAGAGAACAAAAAAATGTCTTCCAAAATACGAATTTCCACTTTTTTTTTTTTTTTCATTTCAAAGCTTACTGACCAATTTTGGTTCCGTGTCTGTCCGTCTCATATGGGTCTGTGCCATTTCTCTCTACCACGCCCAAAACTACGTTTTAGTTCAACTTTGATTTTCAGGAATTATGCGGGTTTGCTCCTTGATGGTGAGGAAGCTAAAATAGCAATATAGCTAATATAGCAGTATGGTAATATGCCTACTGAACTTGGCACTTTTTTTCCAACATTTCCATCATGACGCCTCATTTATGAGGCACGAAGACACACTGATCATCTGAGGGGTCTCTGTGGGTGGGCTTTCTTTCCTTTTTAACCTACCGTTTTTAGTTTTTGTTTTCGGTATTTACTAAAATGTGTAAAATTGTGAGCGCCTAGAGCGGTAGAGGTATGAACTCATTTGAGAGGCGAGAAACACCAAGTGATGATGATAGACCAGTTATATACTGGGTTTAATAATTATACACCAATGATCTGCCTAGAAGAGCTATCTAATACAGAAATTATAAACCTTTTTGTAATAATTCGCAGCCTTTGTTACGTTATGAAACGGACAGCTTATTCGTTGAAAACATTTGCGATCAAAACAGATGGGTCAATTGGGAAGATTGAACAGCTCGCCCCCCTTTCTACGCGTCCGAACCGGCTCCAATGAGAGCGTCAGACGTGCGTAGATATCTAATAATTAAATTCATCGGTTGAATGTTCATTGGCTTTCATGTTGGTTTCTGTGAATGCGTTAATCAAGTAGTTTCGAGGTAATAAATTAAATGGATGTAATCTAGAAATGTTAATCAATATATGTATGATTAGCTATACCCGATCGCTTTGCGGGTTCGTATAATCTAAATATACAGTGTGTCCCAAACCTAACGGTATCAACTTCAGAGGTTGATTTTAGAGCTCATTTCTGATCAAAAGTATCTCATAGAGATTTTTAGTTCCTAAAGTAGTTTTAGAGATTTAGATCCTATCGTTCTGTTTTCAAATAATTTAAATTTGAAGATTTTCTTCCGTGTTTTCTACTTTTGTCGTCATTAAATCCAGATGAAAGACAATGTAACTCTCTCACCATTAAGGGCCTTTCTGAACATAAGAATTATCCATAATTCTTTTTAAAAAAACCATGAAAATAACAACCAAACAACATAAAAACCATAAAAACATAACATAAAAATCAAATACTACCAAATAGTCCCTGAACGGGTTCCACTGGTATTGATAGCTGGTCAAAAAAATGGACCCGTGTTTTCTACTTTTGTCGTCATTAAATCCAGATGAATGATAATGTAACTCTCTCACCATTAAGGGCCTTTCTGAACTTAAGAATTATCCATAATTCTCAAAAAACCATAAAAATAACAACTAAACAACATAAAACAAACATAAAAACCATAAAAACATAACATAAAAATCAAATACTACCAAATAGTCCCTGAACGGGTTCAGCTGGTATTGATATCCAGCTTTAAAAAAAAAAACTCCGACCCAGGGAAATCCGTCATCACTCTTAACAACCGATCTAAGCGTTAAAAAGGCTCACGCCTCCACTAAATCTCCTCTAGCCCTTTTATAGTCGAGCAAAGCTGATGGAGAATGGGATCGATAAGGCAATTTTCTCTGAAAAAAAAGAATACACAGCTGATGAGATAAGGCACGGCCTTTACCTGGCAGGGGAAAGCCGAAAAATGCCGGAATTCGGAACTACCTGCCCGAAGGGGAGACGACTGCGAGGCGATGACTCACGAGTCCATTGACCCAGTTTTTTCCTCCGAGAGGCCCTTCGAGGCCGTTCGTCTGACGGTACTTCTAACTTGACTCACAGGCGGAAGCGTACACACACACACACACACACATAGTTATATATATATATATATATATATATATATATATATATATATATATATATATATATATATATATATATATATATATATATATATATATTGTGGTGAAATTTCTGACTAGTCAAATATGATAAATTTGAGGTTGAGAAATGACCAAGCTAGTCTGTGTGGAGTTGTTTATTCTACGACGTTTCGGTCCTGGAGCAGGACCCTTTTCATGTAGATAGTTTTCAATTTAGTTGTTCATTAGTAATAAAGTGGATATTGCATTCAAGTTTGTTGATAATCAACATTAACAATTAGAACTAGGAAATATGCGTGACAGTTTGATAAGGGTGGATATTAGAATGATTCAGATTCTTGAAGAACTTGAATGCAATATCCACTTTATTACTAATGAACAACTAAATTGAAAACTATCTACATGAATATGGTCCTGCTCCAGGACCGAAACGTCGTAGAATAAACAACTCCACACAGACTAGCTTGGTCATTTCTCAACCTCAAATTTATCATATTTGACTAGTCAGAAATCCCACCACAATATATATATATATATATATATATATATATATATATATATATATATATATATAAACTTAGTTCTTGACCGCTATGTACAGATATGAATTTGGTGTAGGGCTCTTGAGAGCAGGTCCTGAGAAGTAAAGTCATCCGAACTGCATGCCAACGTTTCGTTTTATTTGTTATTTCGTTCTATTGGGCTGAAAATGGGAATTATTTGCAAATATCGCACTCATTCATGTGTCTCAGATGATACTTGAGTGCTGGTGTGTCAGTGTCATTGACTGAAGGAGTGTTGGTACGTTTAACTTCCATCTTTTTGGGGAAAACTTAAAGAACAGAAAGAAGCGCATACACATTCAAAGCTGTGCAGGTGTGTTTGTTATTTTTGTCTTGTTCTTCGAGAAGCTGTTCTTCTCTTGGTTTCCTTCTACACTGCAGAAGCTGAAAGAACTGAGAGAACGTAATGAGGAAAACTAAAGATAACACACCAGGAATTTAGTTCAGGACTTATACTGTATCCATCAGTTTTTTCTGCTCATCAGGGGATTTTGAGAGTTCAGCTGGACCCTAAATTTAGTTGGGACGCACGTCCTCTAAGAAGCTAAGTTCTTAAGCAGTATCAATCACATTTTTACTTAGACGGCTTCATGAGCATATGTCTATAATCAGTGCTTATCACTCTATTTTCCATCAGCCATATTACTTCCGAACGAGCTGTCGTGTGCGAACTGCCGTAAAACTTCCACCGAACTATCTGTATTGACATTACCAGGTCAATACATTTTTGATTGCCTTATACATGTGGCAAGGCATTCCCTTGAGTTCCCTACAGACCTCCTCATAGCTTTTATGCAGCTAGTACTCCTTTATACACAGTCCCCCCGTGCAAACTGAATGTAGCTAGAAATTCGTTAGTATGGTGAAGCCAGAAATTCTTTGATGCCCCCTCTGGCGTGACAAAGAATTCATTAAGTACATACAAATGTAAATTCTTTTAAGAAAACAGGCAAAAACTTTCTGATTCCAATATTTCTTTGCTGTTTATTTTAATCAGATTAATTTCCTTTTACAATCACTTGGTATTAATTTCTAATAATTCACTATTTTTATTCATGTTTATTTATTATTTGTCTCTGCCTTGATTATTTTACATTATCATGTTATATTTTTTCTCATATGCCTGACCACCGCTACATTCATAGCTGACGTGTAATTGTTGTGTTATAAATAAATAAATATCGTGTTATATTTTTTACTACATGTCTCACCATTGCTATACAATCTTTTTTGTGACGGCAAATAAATTATAATCTAGCTCGAGGCAGTCGGACGAAAAGCCCCAACCTGGAATGGTTGCATACTTTACTTTTACTTACTAAATCATAATCTATCTTTTCTGAAAAACACTGAACAAATAAACTGCGCCACTTTATACGGAAATAATAAACCTTTGAGTAATAATCCTTGTCTTTTTTCGCTCCCGGTAATTATTATTAATGGAATTATCCAGCTTCCTTGAGCTGAGGATTCAAAAAGACTCCTTGGCGCGGTCGATTGCCCTCAATTAGTCTCGCGTAGGTTTCCGATTCTGCAGGAAACTAAGCCGGTTTCCTGAGGTAAAAGCGGACGGTGGTGAGAGGGACTTTTGTAATGAGTTCGGAAATTGCAGTTAACTACATGCGATCCGTCAAGGTCCCGTTGCAGGCTGTGGACGGCGCCACAACAGTCTGAATGGGTTTTTCGCGATTTTAGGCGTGAGAACCGCATTGTCCTCGAGCTAAACCGAAAATGGGCGTCCATTTCATGAGCATTTTCAATTTGAAATTTCTTTACTTACGTGGTATATATAGCATTTCCAAGCCAACTTAAATGTTTTCCACACCAAATGATTTCTATTCCGAACCAGATAGTACATTTCTGTGAAACAATCAATAAATACACAACTTAGTAGGTATGAGCGTTGAATGAATTAGTTACAGCATCTCTGGTATCCAGTCAGAAATAGTGACTATTTTTCAAGGACGGAAATCAAATGATAACTGTTAGCCACAAAAAGGACATAGTGACTCCCATATTATTGGCCACACCTGAAGAAACATGCGGCAAGGAGTGGCGAATATGAGCTACCTACTTCACAATCTACATTTCAAAATTCCTCAAATTAACATGTTTCTTGCTATGTCGAAATCTACTCCAAAATAGTAAACCAATAATAAACTAATAAATAGAATTCCGATTTCGTCAACTTTTTGACTATACACACCTGCGATTTACAAAGGTTCCATTCACTCCATTTGGCTGACTTTCACAAATGATATCGTTTGGTTTGGACTAGGTTTCATTTGGTTTGAAAAAGATTCATTTGATTTGGAAAAGGTCTCATTTGGTTTAGAAAAGGGTTTATTATGTTGGGAAAAACTATTAATTTGATTTGGAAAAGGTTTCATTTGATTTGATACAGGTTTCATTTGACGTGGAAAACCTATAGGCACTTCACGAAGAGCCTAGACAGATAGTGAAGTCCTCACATTTTCTCATTGATAGAACTATACACATTATTGTGATCTATTTGCTCAACTAATCTGCATTCTACTAAAAGGATTGATTTAGGATATTTTTTACTTTTGAGATGCTAGCTTGCGAGCGTCCAGACAATCAAACTATTCACATAATTTATTCATCAACTTTGCTATATGCCTAGATACTTCGTGAAAGTGCCCCGTTTCGGAATGTGCCTGTGACATAATATGTTACCGCTCTGCCGCTCTGCGATATAATATTTGATACCTCGGGCTGAGTTCGGGGTAGTCTCCAATCGGTTTCAATGCACAATGTCTGAAGATGCCTAAAATTCCACATTTTCTCGTCTTTCTCCTACAGTTCCCTAAGCTTCTGAAAGACATGGTTTCAGTTATTCAGGGCTTACCTAAAAAAAGTGAAAATTTTCTTCGAAAATCCGATTTGTATTTCATTTTGAATTCTCGATCCATGTTCCAATCCAATCTAGTTCGAATTTCTCATGGATAGTTGTATTAAACAGTAACTTCAATATTTAGTCATAATCTAAAGTCTGACGCTAATGACTTTGCGCTGATTATATCTGAATAGCTGGTTATGTGCCACAATTATTCCATACGTGATACCACATTCCTCTTTGATGAGTGTTTTAACTGCTGGTATTTAGCACTCTCATTACTTCGGTAGGCATGAGCTTTGCCTTCGTTATTATCACTGATATCGACGTGTATTCATTATACTCAATCAGAAAAAACCCCACAATACAATATGTGATGTAATATTTCATTAAAGGTATCGTTCCAGTTGAAAATGACACTATAAATAGCTTTTGTTAAGACATTCCACACGTTCCTCCACACGTAATTCGTTAAACAAAACCATACGATAAGCCCAACGGAGCGAAGTGTTTTTCAGCCAATCGAATTCTCTCTGACAAAATTCGACCGATTGACAAGCAAATTGAACAAGTTTATTTACGATCAAAATCCTTCTTATCCAGATCTGACGTTGATGAGATGAGAAGGAGGATCACGTTTTTTACCCTCTTGTGAGTGGGAGGGAGGCACCGTTCTCTATCCCCATTCCCGTTCTTCGTTAAATAAATTTATGAATTCAGGACTTTAAAACGGCGTTATGCACCGAATGAGTTTTTTTTTTAAATATAAATTCAATGATCCTACCAGTGCAAGCCCCTAGAGATTTCTATAATAGTTTTCATGTTTCTATATAAGCATGGAATTTGTTCCTTTGAAGTGTAGAGGTATCCCTGCTACAACAACCAAAATCAATTTCATCGGATTTATTACGACCCACTACTCCCCCCTCTCACTCTATCTCTCCCTACCTCCCTCCCTTTCTCCATCACTCCCCCCTCTCTCTCACTCTCTCTTTCTCTCCCCTCTCTCTCTCCCCATACCACTTCCTATTATGATAAAATTTACCAAAAAGTATTTCAATAACTTAAGGTTGTTGACAGATCACAAGTTCGTTAGCCAGCCCGATGGCGCCTGAATTTCAGGCTCAAATTTACAATTTAGTGGGCCCAAAAAATCTGTTTTTTGACAATAAGGCATGTGGGGTGTCACAGTCGAAGTATTTTCCAGCGCTGAGTCGATAGCAACCACTCCCAGGTCTCTAAGATTCACCAGGAGTGAAAAAAATCGATTTTCAGGTTTAAAATCCCCATAATTGACGAAATTTTTGGGTTCGGCTGAGAGCTCTAAAATTTTCTTTGCGGTCTCGTCTCACGGCTGTCTCCTCAGTTTTATTCAGGATATTATGGGTGGTTCAATGATCATAATTTATCTGCCTAAATTAATTTTATCCATATCTTTTCTTTAAAAATTCGCTCTATTAGTGATGCTTCATGACTGAGTACTTTTTTTTGTTACCACTACTTACCTATTTGTTTTGCATCATAATAAACTTGTCCTGCGAAATCTCGTTTCCTTTATTTTCCATATCCGGACTTATTTTCCATCACTCCTGATGCCCACGAGACATATTGTATCTTATCGATATTCCCAGGACGTTAAGGGGCATGTTTTGAGAGGCTTCCCAAACGTTTAAGCGTTTTGTGTTCTTGAAGGCCAACTCATTTCCAAGTTGCCGGACTCTATAATGCCCGTAATTCCAAGTCATTTCCTCCCACAACGTTCCGCTCGAAAATCTTGTCGCATGCGAAAAACAGTGGTTCCGTTCATTGCCTCGAACACTGTGACTTCAAGGTGGAATTTTCCTCAGAATGATTCATTGCTCTGTTTTTGTGGATAATATAAAAGCTGGGTTTTTTCCATTCTCTAGTACCAGTAAGTCTGCAAGGACAATTAATAATGCTGTATCGAGGTGTGTTACACCTCCTACCTAGTTATCACAGAATTTCAAAAGAAGGATCTTGTCGTCCATCTCAAATCCAATGAGATATTAGACTATGCTAACTCTCGCCAAATCCGGTGTGTATGAAATCGGGACCGGAACTCAACAAGATGAGCTGATCTTATTCCAACGAAAAGCGTTGAGGAGAATAATTCCTTTACCTTGGAGATTCGGCCTGGCGTAGTAGACCCGATGCCAAGGAGATGGGCATTTATAAGGATAGAAGTGTGGTTGAATTCATCAAGGGATACCTTACTGTGCTGATCATCTCTCCTGAGAACACAGAACTCTGTGCATAGAAAAACACTTGAAGATTTTATCCTCTCCAAAATCGACCAGTCTGTCTAACGGTGTAACCAAAAATGTTTGTACCTTGCTGAATATTAGCGGCTGGAGAACAGCAGCAACAAAGACAGATTATGGACGGACTTGGCTAGATTCGACCTTAGTCCTCACAGGTAAGAAACAGTCACTCTTTCAAACAGTCACTCTTTTCAACAAAATTTTCCGGAACTGGAAAGAAGAACAACTCCAATGTACAACAATGAACAACCAATGAACAACTCCACTGTTATCTTAACTTTTAGTTAGGGTTACCTTAGCACTACCAGGTCCTATACGAGTACATGAATAGACCTAGCTTTTGAACCTAGCCTACTGCCTCGTTGAGGACATCCCGGCTTTGATCCATTCGGCTTTTCCCCGTTTATTGAATCGAATACTTCCCTTTAATTTCAGGCTAGTGCAAAGTTTATCAATTAGGATTTAGATACAACCATGTAAAAAAATATAAGATGTTTAATAATTTTTTCTAAGTTTTGCGTTGGAATTTAAGCTAAAAATAAATCCATTGTAAGCTTAAACTTAATTTTCTCTGCATATCCTGGGAGAGGCGTACCCCCCCAAGTTGCATGATGCCAAATATGTAGCGGTAGATCGATTCTGTATAAGCTAAACCGAGCCGTCAGTTCTTCAATTTTTTTTCCTCGTCACCTGATTTTTGCCCACTCACTCCTACAAGTTCTCCTCAGTCAATTTTGATGAAATTTGAAACCTAGTCTGCATTTGACCTGACGAAGTGCCTTATGGGGTTTTGGAGCCGCTATGAAAAAAGGGTGGGGGGTTAGAAGAAAGAGGGTATGAATAGCAAGCACATGGTCTAAATAGTTACTTAACCACCCGCATCACAATGGTCTGTCTCTTCTTGGCGTATTCTATGAAGACGAGTCCTGCATATTCCATGAACCATCCGCAGCCTAGCCGTACTTAAGTACTCTTATCTCTATCAGTTCGACACCTCATGGCTTGTCTGTGGTACTACATCTTGCAATATTTCCCGCTGTCTTTGGGAGGTTTTACGTACTAATAGCACATGTTCCTGATTGCCCACTTGATCACACACATCACAATGGTCTGTATGTTCTTGGCGTATTCTAAAGATGAATCCTGCATATTCCTTGAACCGTCCCCAGCCTAGCAACACTTGAGTACTCTAACCCCTATCAGTTCGACACCTCATGGCTTGTCTGTGGACTACATCTTGCATCATTCCCCGCTGTCTTTGGAAAGTTTTACGTACTAATATCACATGCTCCACATTGCCCACTAGACAACGCACATCACAATGGTCTGTACGTTCTTGGCGTATCGTATGAAAATGAGTCCTGCATATTCGATGACCCGTCAACAGCCTAGCCATACCTGAGTACTCTTGTCCCCATTAGATCGACACGTTATGGCTTGTCTGTCACTACATCTTGCAATATTTCCCGCTGTTTTTGGAAAGTAATAATAATACATGCTCCAAACTGCCCACTTGACCACACACATCACAATGGTATGTTTTTTATTGGTATATTCTATGAAGATAACCCCTGTACATATTCCATGACCATCCTCAGTAAAATCTCCTCTGGGTAAAATCTCTTTACTTTTCCCTTTTATTTCGAAACGCCTCTAAACGATGTTTTAACCCATAAACATTTCACCGCCACTTCCTCCCTACCTACCTCAAGTCTCGTCATTTCAATTGTTTCATTCAAAATGCCTGATTGAATGCTCGATTTCAATACAGCTTTGGGATTTTGAAAATTCTACATCATACACTTGGAATCAGACACGATAATGGTTCGTGGTGGGGCTATCATCTCCTCAACGGGTTGGTGCGATTAATACTATACTAGAGGCCTGTTAGGGCTTGGAAAAACATTAGTACCCATATAACAGTAGTACCTAACAGACCGTTCGGAATTATTTATAAAGTCCGCTAAGTTCTTCAGTTACAATTTCTTCGTTCAGAAATAACTCTCCCAGATGTTAGTAACTACACTACGTTTCTTACTTACCGTGAATTGATGGCAACTGTTGTTACCGCCACAGCCTAATAAACAACTCTCGGTGATAAGGACCGCCTAGAACACGATCAAGGCGGGTACAGAAACGAACGGCGACACTTTTGCAACAAACTTGTGGCCGTGCTGATTCGAATGAGCAGTCTAACACTAAAATCGGACCGCGAAGTTTTTCACAATTTCGAAGACCGTTCGAAATTATATATAAAGATGATGTTCATGAAAAATTATAATTTTGCTCTCTTCTAACTGGGATAACCCTTTTTACATTGCTGGTTATACGTCGCTGAAGATACGGCACCCCAAAAGAAGGCCCTCTCCCAGGACTTTTCGTCGAAAAACCACAGTACAAATTTTCGTCAAGGACTCGATTCCAAGTGAATGCATGTAATATGTTTTTAAGTGAGGGTTGCAGTGCGTGTGGAAAATAAAAAAAACCCCTCTCACACGGCGGAGAGCTGTCGAGGTTTATGACGCGCCGTTTATCAGGAACAGGAGAGGCCGGGAAGGCAGACCGCATTCGTCAAACAGGTTGAAAAATCGTATGCAAACACGGAACGCTCACTCAGCTCTAATGGCTTGGAGCTGGAGCCTCGCAAACGTGCGGAATCCGAGAGCTGAAAAAAAAACCACTTGGCGGTGAAATATTTTGCTTGGAGCACCCGAAATAGACTTGAGTGGATAATGGTCGAATTTGGGGGTGGTTCGTGATAGCGCTTAATAGAGATGAAAATTGAAATGAAATGAAGCTGCTTGAACAAAACCCGCACACACACACACACACACACACACTCTTTTTTGTACTAAACTCTCCTCAAATGCGGAGGTGGCACACCATTAAACAAAAACGGAAAAACTATAAACATAATAACGAAATTAAATGAGTTGGGACTACACATGGCCTCGGGATCGAGGAATCTTAAAAAAGAGGAGGAGAAAGTGTCAGATGAAAGGTATCGCCCCAGTAAAATGACCATCAGTTGAGTTAATAACCATTCAGAACGCGGGTGGTGATACCACGAAGCTCTCCTGCTGAGATGCATAACTCGAGTAACTCCAAAGCAGTTTCCCGCACCACACCCCGCGCGGGTATATATATTAGTAATGTTTCTTTATTTGACAGTTCAAATTATTACGACTTTACAAAAAACACCTCTCTGCCCTTAAATTGGGTTTATAAGGACAGAAATAAATTTTTTAAAAACCAATTTATGGACTAAAATGCCTTTTTTGTAAATTCTTGTAATAATTTTTACTGACCAAATAAAGAAACGTTGTAAGAATGGACGGAAAGCCGTTAAACCTCTTCTACAAGTTACAACTAGCTTTTTGAATTAATTAAAAACCAATTTGAGGACCGAGAGGCTTTTTTTTAAATCTTATATATATTAGTGGTGGATCCGCATTTATTCCTAGAGGGACCCATTCAGTTTCCAATATCCTGTTCATAGAATATTCATTCATTCATTTTTTAGTTACAAACATTTTGTAGTTAGTTAATTTAGTTGTTTTATAATATTACACAAAAACAATGTCGTTCTAGTACATTAGTAAAAGTTCGCGCATCTTCATACAATTATTAACAAACTCATGGCTTGGAATTGGAAATAGTGTTTAGAGGCGCACCTATCTAATGCTGGCATTAGCACATTTTTCGAATTAACCTTATAGTTAATTTATTATTGTGATTTAAAGCAAGGCCATTCAGTGTGTCTTCGACCATCGTGGATATAAGATAGGTTTTGGTTTGAAGGAGTCTGAATGTTAAGAGAATATTTTTTTGTCAATTGATATGAGGTGTCGTGGTATTTCTAGAGGTGTCGTGGCCCTTTTATCATAATCTTTAGAAGAATAAAGACCTTCCAGATATATTCAAGTTCCTCTTCCTGGGCTCTTCCTCATAAAATTTGGTAGCACTTATGTCTGGACTAAACTGATGCTGGAAAATGGCTGGTAAAAGTTTTTGTATCGTCCCAAATGCTGGAAAAAGTATCACTTGGAAATCTCCCTGCCTAATGTCCCGCTCGACACAATTCGTCTGATAGTATCCCTTGTATTTTGGCTTTCACAAGCACGGGATTCCTGTGTTAGCCAAACTATCGGCTTGAAATTTTTAAACACGAAGACACACTTAAGACAACTGTTCAAAATCCTTACTCAATTTCTATTATATTATTATTTTAAATTATTAAAATCTGCGTTATGTTCTTACCAATGTGCACAAAAAAGCCTATGGGATTTAGCTAGATATTCCAAAGAGCGTCCTGACGTATAATAGAGTTGCTCTTGGGATAAGAAGAACGAGGTACACCATTTAATAAATCCACCTGATAAATATAGAGCGGCTTTTGAAAGGGGGAAAAATAAACTTCAACCCTGTGGGGAAAAGGATCTAGAAATGTTCTCGTTGAGATGCCTTTCCCTCGGGCTAATAGCAGAACATAAAGAATTCAAAGTTTTTCCCTCTTTTTTTCCCCTCCTTCCCGAAAGACAGACAAGAGAGGTTAAGGGGCTTTGAGCAGACTAACGGCTGAAATCCGGAGGTAATGGACGGTTAAGGCAGGTCAGCGGGAGAATAATTAAAAGATTAAACCACACCTTCTTATATACTTGACCTTTTCATCCTTCAATGACATAATAATGAGTAATTGGAAATCTATGAAGTAATAAAAGGATTTCATATCTACCAATGATTCGTACGACTTTCTTGAAATTAATAGAGAGTTCCTGGTTACCTCGTTTTTAGTTCACACGGTGCAAACAGTAGGTAATCTTGAATTTTCAAATTTAGTTCTTTATTTAATTCTTACTTTACTAATGCACATTTTCTTTTCTCATTTTGTACATGTATCCAAAGTTTTATATTTTTTGGCAAAATAAATAAATAAACGGTGCACGTGAGCCATGATCAGCTGATCTGGAAACAACTGACAGCTGAAGAATTTGTAGAGGTGGACGACGTGAATATGAGACCGTTTGATTGGCAACGCAAGATCGAGTCTTATACGTCCTCGTTACCACGTCTTCAACACTGAGCCCGTAAATGTAAAAACCCGAGGAAGGTTTCAGTGATAAGCGTGTTCAGTTCATATTTTTCATATTAAAATCTATACTAAATTAGTATATTAGGTAAATGTATTATTTAAAATATAAATTAAATATATAATTATATTAAAATATACTAAATTTATTTATATTCATCTTATTTTCACTCGAAGCAGCCCATTCATCGAGTGCCCAAAAAAAAAGTAGCTAGTCAACAAAACGGAGGATAAAGGGTTGCCGAAAAACGGGTAAAATCTTTTCATTTCAATGATATCTCACTTTTTCAGGTCACAAACATTAAACTAATAAGATACAAACATGTATTATTTTACCGAGTTTCTCCACAAAGAGCATAAAATCTTTAAATACCAACCCCTTTATATCTACATATACCAATATTACCACTAACAAAGTTGAGCAAGAACTTACTTGAACTATCGCTAGTATTCCTGACAGATGTGTCCTCAAGATAAATCTGGAACACATCATCGAAATCGTCTCTGCTCAATAAACTTGCGTGATATATAAGCCTACGAATTTTAATACTTCTCTCTTTTTTTTTTTTTTTTTTAAATTAATTAGATAACTTTATTGTTTAAAAACATTACAGTTTTGCTCGAAATTAAATATAGTAGGATAAAGATCCTAATTCACATGGCACATGTAGTGAGGTGTAGCCCAGTGGCTACCCTTCATCCAGTTTATTCCAAATTTTCGAACTCCATATCTCCTAATAGAGCGTCTTGAAGGCGACGTTTTTTTAGGCGACGGCTCGGTGGGAGTTCAGGTGAATTGATGGGAATGGATGCTATTAAGGGATTAGTATGGTCCACCATTTTGCTGCTCATTCTCACATATGTGTCCTTGATCACAGTCTTCACCATCGGGATTCCAAGATCATTGTGGAGAACTGAATTTCGCACAAACCAGTCCGCTCCAGTTATCATGCGCAATACCCGGTTTTGCAACACTTGGATTTTATTAATGTGACATGTTGCAGCTGCTCCCCACAGTCCACATGAGTAAGTCCATATTGGTCGGATGAGAGAAAGATATATCAGTCTTTTTGTTGAGATGGAGAGAGGGGAATGTTTTGTGAGCAGAGGTCGAAGCTGGCGAATCCGCTGTCGGATCTTATTTGTCAGGTAGGTGACATGCTCCTTCCAAGTCATTCGCTCATCTAAGTGAAGACCAAGGTATCGCACATGTGTCACAATGGGTATTGTTTCGTTGTTCATCGTAAGTTGGTCTGTGAAGTTCTGTCTCAAATAGGTGAAAGGTACTGCAGCTGATTTGGAGCTGTTGATCTTGAGTCTCCATTTCCTTGACCAATCCTCAATTTCACTAAGGTGACGTTGGAGTACCTCTCCAGCTTCGCGAAAACTGTCGGCTATTGTCAACGTAGCTGTGTCATCTGCAAACTGAGCTGTCATTACGTCTGGTGGACTAGGAATGTCATGAGTGTATAGAAGGAATAGGAAGGGACCAAGAACACTTCCTTGGGGCACTCCTGATTTCATTGATTTAGAGGTAGAAAGTGCTCCTCCGCATTTTACAGAGAAAGTCCGTCCGTCTAGGTATGAAAATAAGATGCGGTATAAAGTGTCAGATAGGTGCGGCTTCACTTTAACCAAGAGACCTTTATGTAGAACCTTGTCAAATGCTTTTTCTGTGTCCAAGAACACTCCTAGACACACTTTTTTGCTCTCATACGTCTCAAGAATACTGTCGATAACTCGATGTAATTGGTGGGAACAGGAGTGGGAGGAGCGGAAGCCAAACTGCGTATCTGGAAGTAATGAAGAGAGCGCCGAGAGAAGATGGGGAAGCAAAAGTCTTTCAAATATTTTTGAGAAGAGTGGCAGTAGACTGATGGGCCGGTAGCTCAACGGGTCATCAGCACGTTTATTTGGCTTCTTGACCATTACTACGTGGGCATGCTTCCATTTATAAGGAAAGTATGTCGTTCTAAGTACTGCGTTATAGATTTGAGTCAACATGACAATTCCTTTGCGTGGGAGGCATTTGAGAAGCTGCTTAGTTATTAAATCGTGACCTGAAGCTTTTTTGTTGGGAGAACGGTTTATAGCATTACGAACTTGCCCAGGTGTAAAGAAGAGGCGATGTGGTTGGAGCTGGAGAGGTTCTTCAAGCTTAGTATCTATCTCTTTGTCAAATACAGGATCTGACGGGGGAAATGGAGTGAACTGTTCTACGAGAAGTTGTCCGAAGATATCCGCTTTGTTCTGTTCTGTCGTGTACCATTGCCCCATTCTTTTCAGAGGTGGAATGCTTGTTCGGTCGCTAATCATGATTTTAGTTTTTCTCCAAAGCGAGCAGTCTTTAGTATTGAGGGTTAGTAGTTTTGTTTGTTCTGCTCTGTCCTGTTCTTCCTTCAAGGTTGCCTTCAGTTCTTGGGTCAGTTGGTTGAATCTTGTTTTGTCAGGAGGATATTGGGTGATTTGCCACCGCCTCCTCGCCGCATTTTTCGCATGTAGAAGGTTTAAAACCACTGGAGAGGCTGTTATTACATGTCTTGGGTTCTTGGCTCGAGGTTGCATGGATGCTTTCCCTGCAGCAATGTGAATCACATTGGTGATTTGGGATATAGCAATATCAATATCCTTGGGGGTTTTAAGTGGCATACTTAAACTAATCATCTCATTGGCCACATCTTGGTAAGTTTTCCAATCGAATGGATGATTGATTAGTCCGGGTTTGCGACAAAAGTTTGATGAGTCCATTTCCATGTCGAGTATGAAAGGTAAGTGATCGGAACTCATCTCGTGTGCGACCCATGAGCTTTTAATGAAGTTTGACGACTGCTTTCCTAGAAAAAAGTCTAAAATATCTGGCATATGTCTATCAGAAGAATAGAATGTGGGTTCAGACGGCGCAATGATTTCCAGAGAGTATCTAATTATGGCTTCCCGCAGAATCACACCCCTAGGATTACTGGTATTCGAGCCCCAACAGGGATGTTTGCAATTAAAGTCACCACCGAGCAAGAATCGTGTTTGCAGTTCGTGTATAATCCCCAGGAAATCACTCATAACAACACGATTTTCTGGTGCTGAGTAGAACGAACCTATTCTGAATGCGGACAACTGCGGATGTCTCAGGTTGATTTGAGCTACTTGAAAATTGGGTTCACAGATAGGAGGATGTTCGTCGTGAGGAATGGAGTTCTTGACAATCACGGCTGATCCACCTTTACTGCTACCACTGGGATGATCAGATCTGTAAACCTTATAGCCATCAATATATAGATTCTTGTACGGTGCCAATTTAGTTTCTGTTAACAGCAAAACATCAATTTCATAAGATCGTAAGAATAAAACAAGTTCATGGTATTTATTACCTATGCCTCTACAGTTCCATGTGCTCACCCGGAATATTTTCGTTGATTTGTTATTCATTTCGTGTTCAGTAGAGTGGGAATTATTCGGGTCATCATCTGAATTAGCGGTGTGATAACGGTTAAGAGTTGATCAATCTTCTCAAGAAGCTGATCGTTTACGGAGGAGTGTTGATGTCGAACTACAGATGCATAAGAAGGTTGGAATTCAGGTGTCATGTTGGTAGAGGTAGTTGGTAGAATGTTTTGTCTACTGTCGTCTTGATTTCGGTTTTCAAGGGTCTTATGTGATATTGTACCCTTTGTTGCATTCCTTGCAGTCCAAGGCATTTGTAATGCTTTGTACGCAGGACAACCTCTGTAATTGGCAGTGTGTATACCTTTGCAGTTGACACATTGTGGGTGTTCGTTTGATGATTTTGTGCACTCATTCGAAGCATGAGAAGCGTCGCATTTTACGCAGCGTGGTTGTTTGTGACAATAATTTTTTGAGTGCCCAAACTCCTGACATTTGAGGCATTGAATCACGGTGTTGCGGGGTTTTGGAGGTTCTACTTTTATTCTGCAATAATACAAAGAATCAAGAGAATATATTTCCTGATTCTTGGGATTCGGCTTCAGATCAACAAAAAATAAAGGGAGAGGGATTTTAGCGACAGGGTGGTGTACTGGCAATATCTGCACCGGGTCATAGCCTAGTTCTTTAATTTCTGTCATTAGTGTGTTCACATCACATTTCGGATGTAATCCACGTATGACGACCCGGAAATTCCGTTCAGATTTGAGCTGAAATGTATGAAATTCCGCACCATTGGTTTGGAGGCATGCTACTGCATTCCTGTAGTCATCAATTGCGTCGAAATTTAGCTTGAATTTATTATTGACAGTTGTGTGCCTGAATGATGATTTGCATTGACCTTTCAATGTATCAATTAAAACGTTCACATTATTAACATTGTTAATAAATATTGGTGGAGGTTTGGAAACCACGTTTGCTGGTTCATTGATTGTCAATGATGTTGAAGAGTTATTTGTGTCATCCATTTTTTCCAATGGTGCGAATTTGTTAGGGGAGAAAAACATTGATGAATGGTGAGCTTCAGAATTGCTTAGCTTCGCGCGCTTTATTTTGAAATTACTCACATTATTTGGTGGAGGCTGCCTCGGAAACTTGCTAACACCATTATGGTTGCTATGCTGAGTGACAACAACCTCGTTTGCATCGTTCGCCATCTTAACCATAAATTGCAAAAAATAAATCGTTCGTATCTTCCTATACGACGAATACCACTGCACTCAACTTTGGATAAAGTTTCACGTCTATGCACAGTCGGTTGGTCTCCACGGACTATACGAGTTTATCACGCTAGCACTTCTTAAACACAGTAAAACACTACATTGCACAAATAAAACGGCGGACAGACGGACGACGGACTGATTTGATTTTTGAAATCTACGTATCTTGAAACGTAACCAAGAAAACTTTGGGAGAAGGGTTAATAAAAGTTTCTTGTCCGAATACAAAGGTTCACTTTCCAAATACCATTACGAATCAAAAACAAAACAATAAAACTACACGATGGGATGATGGAAACTGAGATCAGGTTGAAGGAAAAAGGAAAACGTAGTCGGAGAAATGCAAGATGGCGAATGTTGGAATTGTCAGTCAGGTTACAAAACATTTGATAAGAGACGACGTGTGAAGACACGTGAAACTCCGACCTTTCACCGTAGTAACAGCCAGCGTGTTAGCGAAATTTTGATTTTCCCTAGATTCACGTTCACTGTATTAGAACTCCGTGGTAACCAGGAACTCTCTACCCAGGAACTCTCTAAAGGCCGTATCACACTGGCATTTTTTCCGCATTTTTTCTGCGGTTTTTCTGCGTTTTTAATGCCTAAACGTGAAGAAGAAGAAGTGCTATTTTCCAAGGTCAGCTTTTTCGACCATTGCGCATCCTGGCAGAGCGTTTTTAAACTCACTTGGGAAAATTAGAACACGTTCTAATTTTTACCTTGACGCAAGAAAAATGCTAAACATAACCCTTGGGGAGGTAACGTTTCACTGGGAAACCGCGTTGTACCTTCCCGTTTTCATTCCAGTTCTCCTGTGCCAAAAATACTGTTCCTAGTTCCTTGCCGAAGTTTTCTTAGTGCCGAACTTCTTTTCTTATTATTCTTATTTCAGTGTCGAACTTCTATTTTTATTACGTTTTTGTTTGGTCGCGCGCCAATGCCTCACCTCGCATGACGTTAAGGTAACAGCACCCCTCCGGTCACTAAAGAGACTGCACTAAACAAATGCCGAATCAGGTGAATGAACTGTAGAAGTGAAGTTTTTTGTTTGGGGATTATTGGCGTGCGCTCTTGCTTCTCTGTTGAGTTCAAATTACATACCTGTCTTCTTATATAAATATAATTTAAAATCGAATAATCATTTTCCGTTCTTTACCACGTCCCTAGCGGGAACATTTTTTTTTTTTATTACGTTATTTTTGTTATTATTGTGCGTCTTCATAGTATAATAACTTTGGAAGAACAAGAGTTGTCAAGACACTGTTTGAAAACACGTCAAACGTTACTTCAATATTTCAAGCCCTAACCTGACAGGCTTAATAAAATTGCATTCCGCCAGAATGCGCTGTTTTTGCAGTTATTCCTCTTCAACATTCACTGCTGACCTTGAAAAAGCGCACTTTGCCTTCTAAACAGTACTATTTAGGGAAAGTGGGAAATTCAGGGCATGTGCAAGTTATGGAGTAGATGGTCCCCTATCACTTTCAGTGTTACCCAACCAATACTTCACTCTGCGCATGCGTAAACGTAAATTCCATCAAGCATCATTTTTTCACGCCCTGGTCGTCCAATCTCGCTCAAATTTGGAGGATAGTTGGGAGAAAACGATTTGATCAACCAGTATCAATTCCAACATGATCGTATCATTAATAGTTCCTGCGCATAAACGTAAATCCCATTAAGTATTTTTTCTCACGCCCTAGTTCTCTGAGAGATCTCGCTCAAATTTGGAGGATAGTTGGGAGTAAACGATTTGATCAACCAGTATCAATTCCAACATGATCGTATCATTAGTAGTTCCTGCGCATACGCAAATGTGAACTCCTTGTAACAAGCTAATTTTCACAGTTTTCATCCGATTTGAAATTTCCCAGGAGTGTGCGGGTTTACGGTAGTAGATGGTCCCCTGTCAATTTTATTGTTCCCGAATCAATACTTCACTCTGCGCATGCTCAAACGTAAATCCCATCAAGTATTTTTTTCTCACACCCTAGAAATCCAATCTCGCTCAAATTCGAAGGATAGTTGGGAGAAGACTATTCGAACAACCCATATCAATTCCAAAACGATTGTGCCATTAGTAGCTGCGCGCACATGCGCGAATAACGAGCTAACGAGTAATGGGTTTAATTTTAACGATTTTCTCCAATTTTGATAACATCTTCAGGGAATATGCGGATTAGGTTGTAGGTGGTCGCCTCATGATTTCATGGTCCCCTACTGTTTTTGTTCTCAATTCTGACCTTGCGCAAACGTAAATTACTTCATGCATCATTTTCTTGTTTCCTAATTGACGATTTTGACGATTTGCGCTACATCTTGATTTACTTTTTAATTTACTTATATACACATTTTTGTCAAGGATATGAGGAAGCCATGTGCCACACCCAACTTGGCAGTCGTTTTTTAATGTGTATCCTTTATTATCTTATTCCGTTAAGAGTTCAACCGTTCAAATCTTCGCCTCGCCTTTGATTATAAGCTCCTCAACGTTTTCACTCGATCGATTTGCACAAACGAGGTCCGAATGAAGGAATGTTCCAATCTAGGGGGGAAAACCGCACTAGATCGAGTCCCCTGGAAGGTTACTTAAGACGGGAAGCTTCACCCGACGTCGGAATGGCGGTGTAGCATGTGTGGGGGAGCAGGAGACAGGCCCAGGGTACAAGGGAACGGAACTAAATTAAATTCCCTTGACATCCAATGTTGTTGGGCGGAGGAGTGCCTACTCTCGCAATACCTTGCGTGGCCTACAGTTATCGAACCTGCCAGCTGGAATGCGATGATTTGATGAAACGAAAATTTTCTCTTCAGGCTTCCCATTATAATACGATGTAGTGACATTTACCCCACATAGTTAAAGATTATCGCCAGCATTTGAAACTCACAATCAATTCAGATACTTCATTTTCTTAAATGGGGAGTAGATTTCTGAAAAATCTGGTCCTGATCTGAAAATCTCGGGCTGTCAGACATGCCGATGATCCACAACGATTCGATTTGGTGGTATTGAAATGATTTCTTGGGTTGATGGTGCTGAAATTTCTGCATTAATTGCGTTTCCACAATCTTCCAGTTTTTTCCGCCTTTATTGGAATTTTTATCCTTTGAATTTAAAGAATATATTAAATATTGATGTATAGATATATTGATTTGAATATTGTACATAAATGTTGGTTGGAGGAGCATCTTGAAATATCTTCAACCCCTCAGTTGAAATGCGATGGTTTGACGAAACAAAAATTTCTTCTTCTGATCTCATTTAAATAAGCTGTCTTGAGACACTTACGCAGATAGTTGGAGATAAAGTTTAGTACCATAACTGATAATCGATCTCGGATACTTCATCTTAACAACTGGAAGTACATATCTGCTAAATCAGTTCCGAATGTTGGGAAAATTCGTGGGCTTATATTGTTTTTCGTCGTTGGAGCAATCATCAAGATCAGTTTCAGAACTATTCTTTATGCTACAAAGTTGAGATTTGGTGGTATTTTATTTTATTGAGTCATTTTAAATTTGTTCTAATTTCTGCATTGATTCCATCTTTACAATGTTCCCGGCTTTCTTCTGCTTCGGATTTTGTATGTCTTGACTTTCAGAAATTCTAATACTATGCAAAGTTGATATGCGTTTGGGCAGATGAGTATTCTTGCGATACTCGCATGAATTCGACTGTTGAAATGTGATGGTTCGGTGAAACGAAAATGCTTCCAGTGTCCATTTAAATATTTATGCTGTAGGTATTGGCATCTAACTGACTCAGTTAGATATGACGTTCAGCTAAAATCATAATACAGCTCAAGGTACGTCATCTTAATTTCTTCTTTGATTGCTTGCAGATCCCCTATCTTTCTGATTCTATTTCTATGCAAAATTCATCCCATGCTCAATTCAATCATGACCACCTTCCCTTATACCACCTTCCATCCGCTTTATGGCAAGCTCCTTCTATCTGCTTGCCAATAGCATCTTAACGTAGAACGTTGCCGCAGTGAGTCCCTGGACATTGCTGCACCGCATCATAGAAGCTCTCATTTTTACACCGATAGTCACGGCAAAGGATATCTACTGGCTTTTGGAACAGTTGGAGTAGTTCGGTCGCACCTCAACAACTGCTGTCTGACAAAGTCAAAATCAGCAGCGATGCGGCCAATAAACACACACGTAGAAATGCAAGTCAGTAGAAAGCGGCTTGTGTAATTGAGGTTTTTGAGCGGCTGCCCCCCCCCCCCCCCCGCTCCTGCCTCCGCCATCATCTAACTTTGAAGCCCGTTTAATGCACGTTTGATACTAAGCACGGGTAACTAGCTGGCTATAGCGCAGATAATATTCATTCATCTTCGATCCAACCAATCAGATACCATACGTAGAAGATAATGCAAGGCAGTAATTGAAAATGTAAGTCGCCACAGATATGACTGTTGATTAGTTGCGAGGAGATGAAACAGCTTTCACGCGATCATCAAGTATGCGATGCGGTAGCGCCGAAGCTGCTCGCGGTTCAAATCTCCCCGCCTCCTTTTCACTAATTCATGCGATCGACCCGATGGAGTCAACAATGTCGTGCCCTCAACATCACCTAATGGAACGGGGTCGCGATTATCATTCGAACTCCGATCCGCCGCGTATCGGCAGCGATAAAAGAACGACTGATGAGATTTACTGCATGTCATCGATACGGTTTACATATAACGAAAAAATCTCGTTCCTTAGACAATTAAAAAACATCCGAGACCGTGCGATGGTGATGAGTCCACAAGGTATTGGTGATCAAATACACGATAGATAAAGGCGATCGCATACAACACATGAGGCGCTTAGAACCCAAACTGTATCATTCCAACTCTTACTTCGATCTTTTCGAGCATTTTTATTACTCGTTCAGATGAGTAGAAGTATTAGTATACTCCAAAAAGCCTCAGACGTTCAACATAATGAATGTATCGTATGGTATATTTTCACAAATTCTTTTTAGGAAAACAAGAACATAAAACTCATCTTTATAATTAGACTTAAAATGCCTTTTTTTTAACTACAAGGAAGAATGAATGATTTTGGGAGTTTTGATGTTGTTACAGTGATCCCAGGTTTCAGGTTATCGCCTGATATTCAGGCCTGGATGATCATAAGCACCCTAAACATTGCTATATGATTTTCTTCGTATTTTATTTCGTCTTCTTTAAAATTTGATGCCAAAACAATCGTCAAATGTTTCGTTATGTGTTGTGGCATGGCGGCTCACTGGTAACTCGTCATCTCTCCTAACAACCCTGGAGTTATTGCCCCTCATTTGAAGGGATGTCTAAGCTATGCTAACATAAAATACCATATATATATATATATATATATATATATATATATATATATCAGTTTTTGCACACCAACTCATAAATGCACATTAGTGTATGGCATTCTGCCTACCCTTTGAACCTGTAGTAACAGTAGCTGTTGTTTGCCAAAGTAAGGTCTTCTTCTTCTAAAAAAAAAAAAAAGTTGGGCAAAAATCACAACTCTTGTGGAACTCTTGTGCCTGGTGAGGATTACGCATTTAGTGCATGTTTAAAAAATATGCACAGTCATCTCAATGAAGTAATGACATCGCCGCACTCTGCCACAAGGGATGCAGCGATGACCGCTTTGTAACCCCTACAGCGGATAAAATTACCCCGTAATAAAAACTAAGCTACGACTAGATGATCCTTACAAATACATTAATGTTACCGATAAATATATAAAGATAAATACTATACATCTTAGTTAAATAAAGTTGTGACTAGATGCACATGAATAAATATATCACAGATCAGAGTATCACAGTTCGTTGTAAAGCTCAGTGGCTTTCAGGCACACCAACAGGGACTGAACCTTTTCTAGTACTGACAGAACATCCACCCACAGAGGGGGTGAATGCTGGACGCTGAGGTCCATGGACGCTAGGGGGTCATAGACAAATCACCCCCACATCTCCCACACACAACATCACAAGCTACTGGATCTTGCAGGTGTCTGTGAGTAAGACGGGTATGGCCAGTGGCTACCCCATCCCTCCTTGGAAGGTGGGCCACGAAAGTACCAACCGGGCAAAGGTCCTGAAGGACTCCACGCAGACCAGTGACCTAGCCCTGCCATTGCTCGTTCCAGATGGAATTGGCTTTTTGCTGCATGAAGGAGATTTTATTCTCAATGCGCACAGGCAACATTTCGATGGAGTCATCACCAATGGATCCCCTTGCTAGGGCATCAGCACACTCATTGCCGTGAATGCCGACATGGCTTGGCACCCACATAAAAGTTAAGTCACATTGGGCCCAATGTGTGGCTCGGTGTAGTGACACACGCAGGTTTTTTATTAGAGGATCATATCATATCCCTAATCGCCTCGATGGTACTCAGTGAGTCACTACAGATCACATAATTTCCAAATCCCCATAGCTGGCAGTGTCGAACAGCCAGCGTCACTGCCCACTGCTCTGCTGTGAGATTTCGCCTAATCTCTAGTGGCTGGCTACGCCCGAGCACCTAAAGGGAGGCTGTTGGGATAGTTCGAAAGGCCCCAGTGGCCATACGTAGACCCTTGTTTAATATAGGTTAAAGCTTACGCAACAAGGACTTTCTTGCTGATCCATAAACTGCAGACCCATAATCAATTCTTGATTGCACCACAGCATGGAAAATCCTTAAAAGGACTTCCTGCTGGGCACCCCAACTATAGGTAGATTGGGCCTTGAGCTGCAAGTACTCAATATGCTGGGTCCACCGCAGCAGGCGGTCAATAATGAGTCCAAGGAAACGTCTGTGTGTGTGTGTAAGGTATTGTGACTCCACCAATTGTGAGTGGATACTCATCATATGATTTGCGCTTTCTGCAAAAATGGAAGGAGGTAGTTTTTGCAGGTAAAAACTAAAACCGAGCAACCGCGCTGTGTGATAGATGGTATCAATAGCACGTTGCAATGTGTCACTCACATTTCTCAGTAATGTATTGGTATTTATTGTTATTATTATTATTATTATAAATTGGTATTATTTATGGGAGATGCGGCTTAAACCTTAAATAGAAATTAAAAAAATAATAATAGTAATAAATCGTATTGTAATAATTTGCAACTGTATTGCAATCAACGCTTTTGAAAAATCAAGCGCTTTTCAACGAGTGGCGAACGTTTATGTGCGATGAAAACTGCGGAAGTTCCATTCTCCTAGCAACGTACTGGGTTGTACGTGAAAAACACTGAAATTGTGACACAAATTTCGCATCACGGAAATTTTTGGTTGACCCCCCAGAGCAAAGACATATCCATGTCAAAATGGATGTTAACCACCAACGTTTTAAAATAGCTTTTAGCGAATTTTTGAAGAAAATTAAGCTATTGCTCTCACCTCAAAATTTGTACTGTGAATTTCTGAAAAAATTTTATGCAGAAATCCGATTCAGGCTATTCTGAATCATATTCTGAAGTTTAACGCATTTTTTTATGTATGTATGTATGTGTCATTCCAGACGACAACTGTCCGTAGAATTGTGCTAGAAACTTCAAACAAATTTTAAAATGTTAAGGACACAAAACGAAAGTTCAAGTTCGTTGGCCAGCATGATCGGATTACATCTTCATGAAATTTTCAAAAATGTAGTCAAAAATTTCAAAATAGCCTTTTTTTGCGATTTGTTGTGCGAAATAATTTTTTCAGCATACTAACATGTGGTATATTCGGAATCAGCGTGAAATTTTCTATAAGAATATTTATCAAATTTTCAAAAATTTCAAAGTTGAAAAATCAGTCTAAAATCGAAATAATGCCGTTCGCTAGTTGTAAAAATCGGTAATATTTGCATGAAACATTGTCCAAATTCAGATTGAACTACTCTTATGGAAGTATCCCTGTATAACCAATCCTAGAACCATGCTGTTTCCGTAGGTAGTAACTTGAGCTAATGAGTTTACTCTGTGAAATATCCCGTCCTCCGATTCTCTCGGTCGCTCTCTTTAATGTTTTACGCTCAACTGTTTTAGGACTTGATGTAGCTTTAATACTGACTGTGGCTTAGAAAATATCAGCCATGAAATTATGAAGAAGTTCTATTTATGTACGTACGTACATAAATCTCATGTCGAAGATCAGAAATGTCGAAGATTTCTTCAAAAATTCGCTCATGGGGTCATGCTGCATGACTGGACTTTTTAGGTGTAGAAGGTATAGCAGGTCTCTGTATAGGTATAACACGATTTGCATATGAATACGAGTATAATATAAAGTGATATCGATACTTGAGTGGGCACGCAACGTTACGTCACGAGTGAAATTAGATACCTACATTTTCTGCGGCGAGCTACAAAGGGGATCTCCCCCCACTCCCGTCAGATTCAAAACGCTCGTCCCAGGTAATCGCGGATTACATAAATCCCATTGTTCTCCTCCCAACGCTACAATGTTAATTATTAACGTGGATCTCTGCAGATCCTTTACAATCTGCCGGCCATTCCCGTCCACCTATTGTCAACCCGTCTTGCAGCTGGGTCTGGAAACAGCAATTACGAATCAAACTGCCCCAGAAACACAAAACAAAGGAATGAAAAGAGTTTTGTGCTGCTCGGTTAACATTTATTGTTCCTTCGTTGTGATTGGGGTATGTACAAAACGGGGTCAAGAATAGTTATTGAAATAAATGGATAATCAACCTGTTGAATTAACCAACTCATTTTCTTTAAGTCGTGGTTCTACTTTAAACATTAATATACGTCTTTTCGATGGGGTCAATCCAAATTTTTCGTTACTGAAAAACATACTGAGTTACATTTTCCTAGTTAGGAGAGAGAAAATTGCGCTTGACTGTATTTACTTCAATTTCGCTCTAGTTTAACTAATTCTTTTAACATGAATGTGTCTTTTCAATGGGGTCAATCCAACTCATTTTCTTCAAGTACCTAGTGATTCTACTTCAAACATGAATATGTCTTTTCGATGGGTTCAATCCAAAATTTTCGTAAGTGAAAAACATACTGAGTTACATTCCCCTAGTTACTAGAGAAAATTGCACTTGACTGTGTTTTACTTTTTACTGGAGTTTTGTTGTTTGAAGTCATCATTAAAAACATTACATTTCAAGTGGTCTTTCAAATTGTTTGCTGATCCCCGAGCTAAAGGAATAGTCATGTCTTTAAAAAAGGCGGTAGACGAAGTTCCTTACCCAGGACTACTTTTCATCGTACAACCAGCAAAATTTAAAATCTTCTTGGTGAGAATTCACTAAGCAGGATCTCTTCGCCGATGGTCAACTGAGAGCACACTCAAAATATGTTTTCACCCGTCAGTTTCGACCTCGTATCTTTGCCATAGTCCTCTACTTATACGTAGTACTGCAGAATGAAGGAGTTAAGATCGGAAAGGAATAAATACAGACAACAACCTCACTCTTCTAGAAAAACTAGTTTTCTTTCCACGTTTCTTTCAAAGTTTTGGCAACAAACTATGTCACCGCACCACCCTCCCTCCATTTAATTTTTTTGAAAAATCATTAAAAGCAAACCACTCATAATAAGACAGTACGGATGGTATACAAATTCTCAGGATTGTTACGTTGTAACAAGATGTTTATATTTACCAATGCACTGGGGAGCTGGGCCGACTGACTCCAGCTCACCTTTGCACGGAGATAAACTCCTTCACACCTGCCCGAGGATTCGAGATCAGGTTAGTTCCGCTCTGACTCCGGTCGCCTCTGCCAAGCAGGATTCTCTGCGAAATTTAATCGAAGAATCGATGCGAATTGGTGTTTCCATTGGAAAAAACTCATCTGCCACCCGCAGGATAATCGCTGCTTTGATGGTTCTGACCAGTCCCTGGTTGTTGGTCAACGTATTGAACTTGTGTACAACCAAATTCGTCCTACAGGTATATTTCCTGTAAAGAAGAACCTATTTTCGCCCGTTTTAAAGGTGTTGTCCTAAATCGCCAGTTTGAGAATCCCTGGGCCTGCGGTCCAGTCTACCTCATACTCTCTAAGAACCCTACGTTTGTGGGTTCTTGCGCACCCCGTTCAAGCCGACGTTCAATTTAAAATTCTCCGTCGCGCTCCGAACGCCAGACGCCGCATTTAAATTTAAGTCGTCCCCATAGTTGATAAGTTTGGAATTTTATGGAAAATAGAAAATAAGAATAGCAATAGGTCCCCGTTCCCCTTAGTATAGGCGGCAGGATTCGGAGCGGTGAGCTTGGTGGTCGGCGGAACTCGAACCTCGGCCCTCTGTGTCATATTAATGGTTGGAGATTACAGTTCCGTTTATTAGCGAATTTTTGAAGAAAATTAAGCTATTGCTCTCGCCTCAAAATTTGTAGAATGTGAATTTTTAAAAAAATTTATGCAGAAATCCGTTTCAGGCTATTCTGAATCATATTCTGAAGTTTAACGCATTTTTTAATGTATGTATGTATGTATGTATGTATGTGTCATTCCAGACGATAACTGTCCGTAGAATTGTGCTAGAAACTTCAAACAAATTTTAAAATGTTAAGGATACAAAATGAAAATTCAAGTTCGTTGGCCAGCATGATCGGATTACATTTCGCTAGTTGTAAAAATCGGTAATATTTGCATGAAACATTGTCCAAATTCAGATTGAACTACTCTTATGGAAGTATTCCTGTATAACCAATCCAACCATGCTGTTTAAAACGTAGGAGTACCTCCTAATTGTTTTAATAATTTGATTCCATGTTTGTTTATCAAAATCATAAACTAAAATTTCTCTACACGATCAATAGCGACTGAAATGTCTAAGATGTCTTCAAAAATTCGCTCATGGGGTCATGCTGCATGACTGGACTTTTTTCAATTTAAAGTCAATCTCTTCTTTTTAGTGACCTTCTCTCCCAAAGCTATTTTTATGATTTCGGCTGGTGTTTCATTAGGGGTTTTGTTCTAATTTTTATTTTTCCCCTAAATTAAAAACTAAAAAATTGGAAATTAGTGGCACTCAACACAGAAGTATAATGATTATTATTCTGGCTCTCTCTCCCCTTTATGTATATATATATACTTTTTTTTTTAAATTTAAATTGGGAATTTAAATTTGAAGACCTACTCCACTGAGATAGGCTGGGGCCGCCCAAAGTGGCGTTATCGGATGAAATCTACTTTCATTTAAAACAGTTAACAAAAAGTTGTCAGAGGGTTGTGGTGGTGGTTGGAGGGGAGGGGGGCTTGGTTTTTGAGTCTTCATTGTCCCAACGTTTGACGGCAAAAGTGAAAACCCGGTCTGGAAACTGTCCCGCGAAGCGGCACTGAGGCCCCATCGATCCTCCGTGATTGTGGGCTCTCACAATAATAAGTGATTGATGACTGAAGGGACCCGAACCGGTTATTTATACCGCTGGTTGGTCAGATCCAACTACTCGGCATCTTCCTCGCATCCGTGTTTGAAGCCTCCATCAGCCTTGTTAAGGGGGGTCCTTGCAAATAAATGTGAATTCGCCCGAGCAGTTTCTATTGGTATTATCAATAATCAATAATGAACATTTGTAATCGACCACGAAAAAAAGGGGGGGGGGGGACGTCTGCCAAGTTAGGTGGGCAGTATAGCTCTTATTGTAAGATGTACGTATAAAATTAACCCTGTGGGGTTTGTCAAACCCCAATCGCGACTTGAAGTCAGTTTATCATGTTGAATCCCGCACGTCTGGCTCTTCTCGCCCCCTTCTATATCACCCCCCACTTCTTCCCTAAAGGCTTCAGCCTTTTCCCAGTTTACTACGTTCAAGACTTCTGTGTAGTGTAGTACTTTCTTGTGCCTGGGGTTTGACAAACCCCACCGGGGAGTTAACCGCTTGTGATTTTCTCTATAGCAAGTGTTATTTTTGTGGGCGATCCCACAGTTTTGTTATTGGCTCATCGTTAGAAATGGCTGAAAAACACAAGTTTTCGGATCCTGAAGACATTAGATCCATGTTGGAACAGCTGGAGGAAGAAGATGTATATTTTGGCAGAGAAAATTCAAACACGGAAGATGATGTAGAGTTACAAGAAGTTGCCTCCGATGAAGAAGCGTCAAAAGTGACAGTTTTGGATAAACTAGTTCGATGTTTCTTCTGTGAACATCATAGATCTTCAAAGTGTTGAGAATGTTGATCCTATTGCTTGCTTGGTGCCAATTTTATGTTACCTTTTCATTCTGGTTCTTGGGTTTTGTAAGTGGTATCAAACTAATCTCAGAAAATTGTTTTGTAGATTTTATTTATTTTTGTTTTTAAATGAAAATGTGCTAATTTTATATTGAAATTTTGTTACAATGAGGTGCCTTTCTGCTATTATTTTTTTCTTCAGAGCGTGAGGTTTGCCTTACTATTACTTTTTTCGTCATGAGTTTAGCTACCTACTTCATGTTTTATTACACTCTTGATAACAGAATAAAAATAAAATTTGATTCAAGTGTAAGTTATTTTTGAATTTTCTAACATTTTTCAAAGTTGGGGTTTGACACACCCCACCGGGGAGTTAAGTGTTGGAATTTAGCCGGGACATTCCGGGGTTAATTGAAGGAGAAAATACGATTCAGAACGATTGAATGCAAAGCAGAACAGCTAATGTATTTGTAAGTATGCTAATATGCAAAGAAGGGCTATCATTCATATATGCACATGTCACACTCTCCGGCATTCACTATTTAAGTTATATAAATGTCGGAGGGCCCGGCTCAATCCTTGACTATTTTTCCTAAATCAGTCCATTAGTCCCAGAGTGAGCAATTTTAGTTTTACGCATGCGCAATAGTTATTACTCTACCAATCGTGATAAAATTCATAGGGCATTATTTAATATATATTCCCAACAAGTTTGAATGACCTCGGATTTATATATTGTACAAAATCGACGTTATAACTTTAACGATTTCGCGTGTGAACATGCTTTTATTGAACCGACGGAAATGCAACTTATAGGACACCATCTAAGTGCTTAGAGCCGAAGAGAGAGAGAGAGAGAAAAGTTTATAAACATTCCAACACGTATAAAAACATTATTATACTACATGACTAGATACACTATAAAAATCAAAAGTTTTAGTCACGTCATAAGAGTGCTTAAATCTCCAAGATTCATGAATGAGTGAGAAAAATCGATTTTTGGTTGGAAAATTCCCATAATTGGTGACTAAATTTTTGAGTTAGGCTGCGTGTTCTAGAATGTTCATAACGATCTCATCACACGGCTGTCTCTTCAGTTTTATTCAGAACATGGTTGGACACAATGATCAGAACTTAATCTTATCCACAACTTTTCTTTAAAAATTCGCTCTATTAGTCATGCTGCATGACTGAGTACTTTTTTGAAAATGTTAGAAGGACAGTCGATCGTGCGGAGACAAAGCTTTTCTTGTTCGTAAACAATCATCGATTCCCGAACGTGACAAAGTTCTTTATACTAACAAACACTTTGTAGGAAGAACTGAATAGCACTAGCGATAACAACCGGTTCCGTACAAAATTTATAGACTCATCAATTTTAGTACCCGTAAAAAGCCCGTCCTAACTTCATTGTCAATCTCAGTTTACGCTTCATGAGCAGTTTACTAAGTTCACTCGAGTAACTCGCGCCTTCGATTTTCTTCTCCCCAGGCTCCATCAGACTCATTAACCAGCAGACAAGAAACCCATCTTCACGTTCAAGGTCAGCCTCTTCAAGGTCGACCTTTTCAGCGATTAATCACGGCCAACCCCTTCTGTTGCCTTTCCCGTAATTTCCATAATGCGCTAAACGCGAGGAAGACGGAGGCTGTAAAGCGAAGTATACCGCCACCGATCCTATCATGCCGTCGTTAAACTGTCCCGAAAGATATAGATTGTATAAAGGACATATATTTCATTAATATGTTATCCAAAATCGATAAAAACTGTAAAAATTTGATATATATGTATATAAACATATTATATTGTAACAGCCAACAACTCACTTCTTGCAGGTTTTTTATTGATCTCAGTCAATCTCAATAATAATCAACAATGTTAACTCATGAAAACCCGGGAAAAACTGAATGACAACGAAATCTTTCACTGTCAACAAACAACCTTAGCAACTAAACAATGTGTGTTGCCACTCACACACACACACACACACACACACACACACACACACACACACACACACACACACACACACACACACATTTAGGTTTTTTTTAACACAGAATGTGTTTTAGCCATGGACTAACTAGCCGAAAATGGAACGCGGGATGGTAACGAAATGTGTGACGTACATGATTTTCACGTACAACCGAGCCGTTGGTAGGGAAATGGAACTTCCGCAATTTTAATCGCACAGAAATCGTTCACCATTCGTTGGAAAGCTCCTGATTTATCCAACCATATTATGTTAACTACTGCGAAGTGCGTGGCCATCAACCTGAGTTATGAGCATGGTTATTTGAATCAATTGTTTACACACAGACGATCATTCTCAATAATTGATATTGTCAACATGATTGCAACCGCTTGTAAATTTTCTTATGATTTTCACGTACAACCGAGCCGTTGGTAGGGAAATGGAACTTCCGCAATTTTAATCGCACAGAAATTGTTCACCATTCGTTGGAAAGCTCCTGATTTATCCAACCATATTATGTTAACTACTGTGAAGTGCGTGGCCATCAACCTGAGTTATGAGCATGAATAGTAAATGAATAGTAAACAATGACGCTTGTTTGGTTGTCACTTGGTTGCGCGACAACGCAAACACATTCTGTGTTTCAATAATTTCGTCCGAAGTATGTAAATAGAGGTAACCGGGGGTCCAGGGGGCTTGCCCCCTGGCGAGGCGCGGAGCGCCAAGTTTTTTTTTTTTTTTTTTTTTTTTTTTTTTTTTTTTTTTTTTACAAAACTTCCCTCAAAGGCGGAGGGGGCACACCATTAAATTGAAAAATAAATAAATCAATAAAAAGTGGGGAGGACGCCCAGGTTCACCCGAAGCCGGCTCTAGGGATAAGGGATGTTGCAGGATGAGGAGGAAGAATGGGATGAAAGGGATTGCCCCTATAAAATGACCGCCAGTTTAAGTAAGAACCCTTCAGGACGCGGGTGGTGATACCACGGAGCACTCCTGCTGAGATGCCCAAGTCGAGTAACTCCGTGGAGTTTTTCCCGCACCACACTCCGCGCCATGACACAGTTGCAGCCATAACCTTGATATTATCTATTGGTCGCCACTCCTTTTAGCTCGGAAATTGCTTGTGGAAAGTTTGCTTGTGTTTGCGAATCATTTAAATTTGAGCATTTTTACAAATCATTAAAGGATGAAATTAAGGTCAACTAATTAAATTCATTAACTAATATTAGGGTGTGAAAAAATAATGTTTGATAGAATTTACGTTCGCTCATGCGCAGAGTGAGGTATTGAGTCAACAACGATGAAACTGATAGGGGACCGTCTAGCCCGCATTTCCCTGAAAATTTCATCCAAATCGGATGAAAACTGTGGAAAATAAGCTTGTTACAAGGATTTGCGGACACACGACAGACACACACACACAATCACACACACAGACAGACAGACACGGAACCAAAGTTGTTCAGAATGGTCTGAAACGTAAAATGCGAAAGTGGAAATTTTGATATTGGAGACCAAAAATTTTCTTCTCCCGAAAGTGAAATCAATACTCCTGCTACCTACCTTTAGGTAGACTCGGAAGCAAAATTATATATTAAATTTTAGAGGAATAATGTCGTTAGGGGTTCCGCTTAGTAGTTTTCTATTTGGTGAGTTCAAGTGTGGACACGAAGGGGCTGCTCAGCCTGGGGAGAAGGGAGCTGCGTATGGTTGTGGGGCTCTTAACTGGGCACTGCCCACTTAGATACCATCTCCATAAAATGGGCAAATCAGACTCCACTCTTTGCCGCTTTTATGGGGCGGAAGACGAGACGGCGAGTCATGTGGTCTGCCATTGCCCTATATTGGCAAGACATCGCTTTTTGAATTGGGGCAGAACCTCCATCGATCCCCAAGACATAAAGACGGGGGAGATTAAGACTCTCCTCGCTTTTGCCAAAACGTGGTGGGGAAGGATTGACTTCCCAGCTGTGGCTGGCATTGGTGATATGGCGCCAAGCCAGACTGGGGCTGCGACCCAGTAACTTACCGAGTGTGGAGCACTCGGGTCCCAGGTAGTGCCTGATGGCGGGCAGGGGTGCCGGAACCAGGCAAATAGTGCTTGGTTCGGCAGGGCTGTCGGTATCGGGCAGATCTAGTGTCTGGGTTGGGGAGGAGGTACGGCCTCGCCTCCTCCTCCAGCTACAATAGGCCATTGCGGCCTCAGTGGCTTTAAAAAAAAAAAAAAAGTGGACACAGAGTTGTACAGATAAGGTTATTCCGAGTAAATATAATCTATTTGAGATCTTTACCTACTACCCTGGATGTTGAAGCCTTTTTTTAAATTTATTTTATTTTATTTTTTTACTTTCATTTTGACTTTTTTCCACCTGGATCACATCGGTCGAAACACTCTGCGGCGGCATCAAGGGAAGGATTTATTCAATCAAATTCTCAAAGCTACTGTCGCCCACTGGCCCCCCAGAATAAATCTTCCATCGTCTCTCTACAGATAATTTTTCAAGTTCGCCGACACATTAAAGACTAGATCCACCTTCTTTCCCGGTGATACCTAGAGCTAACCCCGGCTACATTTTCGATAAAATATCATCGCTCTCATTTCTCGAACATGATGAAATTTAATGCACAATCAGACCCGCCCATTTTCCGTCTAATGCTATTGTCTCATCCATCAACGGTTGATTCTTCTAAAGGCTCTGCGGAGTAAAAAAAATCCGGACCGCTAATGGATATCTCTCTCTTCCAGAAATGGAACCGAATTGAGTTTTGCACTCTCCGGACAAAGATCACTCCAAACACCTTTTATTCCCATTTAGGTGTAAAAAAAAGTTCACCCCCTTTTGTGACGTGAATTGAATGAATTGTGAAGTCATTTCTAGCGATGCGGTTCAGCAGAATTGAGCCGTCCAAAAATTACTCAATCGCATAAAATATTACCTACTTATTTAACAGAATTTTTATTTATTCCACTAAATGATACATTGTATGATACAGTATGTACCTACACCTGGTTTAGGGATGGTTCTCCACAACGGTTCCCTTACCATGGTTGATGCAAATGACTTATGACTGATCCTCAAGAAAACCACCTCTATTATATATATATATGTATATATATGTATATATATATATATATATATATATATATATATATATATATATATATATATACACTTCGTTTTAAATATAGAAAGAATTTGACAAAGATCAAAATCGAAATATTAGATTCTTTCTTTCCTCTATATATTTGTTAAATTCTTTCTATATTTAAAACGAAGTATATATATATATATATATATATATATATATATATATATATATATATATATTAATTGCTATGCAATTCTTAGGCCGACCCCCAATATTTTTTTTAAAATTACCACTTTTTTTGTGTAACGTTTTTTGTCCCGAGATGGGAAGCGAGAGGTCGTGCGTTCGAATCCCTGCCAGGCCTGAAAATTTTTTTTTTTTTTTTTTTTTTTCTCGTGAGACGAAGGTTGTGGGTTCGAATCCCGGCCAGGCCTGAAAAAAGAAATTTTTTTTTTCTCTCGTGAGACGAAGGTTGTGGGTTCGAATCGCGGCCAGGCCTGAAAATTTTTTTTTTTTTTTTTTTTTTTTTTCTCGTGAGACGAATTGCATAGCAAATTATCCTCGTTTTCTACACAGTAGAAAAGAGAAAAGATCCGGCGAGGCGCGAAGCGCCGAGTATAGATCAGGGGGGTCCAGGGGGGCGAAGCCCCCCTGGCGGGGTCAAGGGGCGGAGCCTCTTGCGAGGCCCGAAGGGCCGAGTTATATAGATATATATAACCTAATCTATACTCGGATTCGAACCCACAACCTTCGTCTCACGAGAAAAAAAAAAAAAAAATTTTTCAGGCCTGGCCGGGATTCGAACCCACAACCTTCGTCTCACGAGGGAAAAAAAAAATTTTTTTTCAGGCCTGGCCGGGATTCGAACCCACGACCTCTCGCTTCCCATCTCGGGACAAAAAACGTTACACAAAAAAAGTGGACATTTTAAAAACTCGGCGCTCCGCGCCTCGCCAGGGGGCAAGCCCCCTGGACCCCCGGTTACCTCTATTTACATACTTCGGACGAAATTATTGAAACACAGAATGTGTTTGCGTTGTCGCGCAACCAAGTGACAGCCAAACAAGCGTCATTGTTTACTATTCATTTATAACATCAATTTATATAGTTATAGTATGAAACTACGAAAAAAAATACGAAATAAATTCGTGATAAATCAAGAGCGATTTATCAAGTAAATGTCCTAAAGAGGCTACATACGAAATTACAGCTTCCTAGAGTGTAAAGTATAGAAATTAGCTTTAAAAGCCACTCATCTGATCCGGACCCTGGACATCGTCAAGTAAATGTCCTAAAGAGGCTACATACGAAATTACAGCTTCCTAGAATGTAAAGCATAGAAATTAGCTTTAAGAGCCACACATCTGATCCGGACCCTGAGCATCGTCAAGTGAATGTCCTAAAGAGGCTACATACGAAATTACAGCTTCCTAGAGTGTAAAGCATAGAAATTAGCTTTAAGAGCCACACATCTGATCCGGACCCTGAGCATCGTCAAGTAAATGTCCTAAAGAGGCTACAAACGAAATTACAGCTTCCTAGAGTGTAAAGTATAGAAATTACCTATTCAAATTATTTAACCTCCGCTTCACAAATCAAACCGTTTTCGTAATACTCAGATCACCTGCTATGAATCAAATCATCGAAACACAAGCTCAATGAAATCATCAGAAATTAACAAGCGGTTGCAATCATGTTCACAATATCAATTATTGAGAATGATCACCTTTGTGTAAACAATTATTTATATAACCATGCTCATAACTCAGTTTGTTGGACACGCACTTCGCAGTAGTTAACATAATATTGTTGGATAAATCGAGAGCTTTCGAACGAATGGTCAACGAATTTTGTGGGATGAAAAACGACGAAGTACCATATCCCTAGCAACGACTCGGTTGTACGTGAAAATCATCCGTCACACATTTCGTTACCATCCCGCGTTACATTTTCGGCTAGTTAGTCCATGGCTAAAACACATTCTGTGTTAAAATTATTGGGGGTCGGCCTAAGAATTGCATAGCAATTAATATATATGTGTGTCATTCCAGACGATAACTCTCGATAAAATTGAGATAAACACTTCGTTCTTTCGCCAAAAAATCAAGCATTTCAAAAGAAAAGATGAGTTTGTTGGACAACACTTTTTGAGCACTTTAAATTGGTCAAATTTCAAAAAATGTACTTAAAAAATCACTAAAACTCTAAAAATCGTTTAATTCTTATTTGCTAGTAGAATATTGCTCAAATAAAGTCTATTAACTATGCAATAGAACATTAAAAAATTAATGTAAAAAATTATGCTGTAAAATGTACTTAAAATTCATTAAAATTTGCTAAAAAATCGATGAAAACTGCAAAAAAGCTAAAAATTTAAAACGTCTATTTGAATTGGAGATTATTGTTTAGAGTACGTTTTTTGCAATAAAATCAATAGTTAACAATTTACTTGCACTCAAAAAGCTCAAATTTCAAAACAATCTAATATTATATAATACGATGATTTACGAAATTTCGCTCATACGATCATGCTGCATGACTGGAACTTTTTAATCCATTCTGGTAGCATAATGTTTTACATACTCGAAGGGGTAGTCTTTTACTGCCCTATCATTTCGAAACTAGTGCAGCGATGATGATAATATATGGGTTTATCAAGGATTCTGGATTTGAGTTCCATATCCAGACGCCTGGAGAATTTCTGGAGTCGGTCTCCTAAATAGCAGTGATTGGTATTCTATGGATTTAAAAACTAAAGCCACCGCGGAATCCAAGACACATTGTGTCATTTCAAATTGCAAGTAATAAGCTGTTGGCTTTTTCAACGCTGTTTTAAAACTGTTTACTAAAGTAAACCCTAAGGACGTAATTATTATTTCACTCTTAAGGAGAGTCGATCTTTACGAGTTTATTTACCACACGCTCATTAAAGAATTTCTCAAAGATCATTGAATTGCAAATTTTATAAAAATGAAAAAATAAATAAATGATTATTTAAAAAAATATTAATAAATGAATAAATAGAGATATTAATGTTTTCTTCCAGAAGCATTTGAGCTAAGGAAGTTGTATCTAACCTAGGAATGTAATGAGAAATTGTATATTATATCGATAAAAATAAGATTAAGTTCAACTGCTAATAATATCAAAGGACTACAATTAATTTAAGATTAGAATAATAATTATTCTCCGATTTACAGAAAAATTATTTGCTTTAAGAACGTAAAATGAAATTGTCAACCAACTCTTCTAACAAACCACAACAAACAAGGTTTTATACAATTAAAATTTCATTCATTCTTTTTTCAATTTATCCAACCATACTATATTAACTACTGCGAAGTGCGTGGCCAACAAGCTGAGTTATGAGCATGGTTATATGAATAATTGTTTACACACAGGTGATCATTCTCAATTATTGATATTGTGAACATGATTGCAACCGCTTGTTAATTTCTGATGATTTCATTGAGCTGGTGTTTCGATTATGTGATTCATAGCAGGTGATCCGAATATTGCGAGAACGGTTTGATTTGTGAAGCGGTGGTTAAATCATTTTAATAGGTAATTTCTATACTTTACACTATAGGAAGCTGTAATTTCGTATGTAGCCTCTTTAGCCTCTTTCTATAATAAAGTGAATGTTTACTCGCGAGTTTCTATTAGGAGATCATCATCTCACAAGAGCTCAATCGTCGTGATCATTTCTATAATAAAGTGAGAGCGAGGAGCTAAACCATGATTCCATGTTTTTTACATTTTAGCAGTCAGGCTCAAAGTAATAACATCCGGGGGGGTCCAGGGGGGCGAAGTCCCCCTGGCGGGGTCAAGGGGCGGAGCCCCTTGCGAGGCCCGAAGGGCCGAGTTTGAATTGATTTAAATCTCGATGAATATTTAATAAAATTATGATGTTTAGGTGGAAACAAGTACCTACTTTTAAAAATTACTTTTTTCAAAGTGTTTGAGTAATCCTCTTCGCCATGAAGTTTTCTCTTGAACTCAGAAGGTAGGTGTTAGCTTCCAGAATAATTATAACTTCTGCTTTTAGGACAAAATATTGAAGTCTGCTGACTTTGAATATTTCAATGGTTTCCACGATATTCTTTATTCTTTAAAGCCTAAAGTGTACTTCGATAAGGAAGAAATGGAATGTATAATCGATGCAGATAATTCCCCTTTTTCAACGTGTATTATTTCAGTATTAAATACCGCCTCTGCTCAAATCACTATAGATATTTTTATTCTGTAGATCTAGTCTCTAGATATTTTATCTATGTAACAGTATTATCTAAGTAGGTATAACTACATAGATGTAAGCATCTACCTACTCTTCACCAGTCCAACCATTATAGACAGATTTTGATGATTTTAGGCTTTCTTTACCCTTTATGCAATTTCGTTTCCACTCTTTTAGCGAATTCTCGCTGAAAATGAAGATATTGCAACTCGAAAATTTTAAACCAAAATGTTGGCAAATTTCAAATTAAAATTAAGTTTTTTTCACTTATACTTACATTTATGTATTGTATAGGTGTCACTCGTGACCCCTTGGGATTTGGACCGAAATTCCGTTCTAAAATCCATTAATATTTGTAAAAATAAAAGTCGATACAAACTTGAAACAGCTAAAAGTTCTAAATCTCTTTTGAATCTCAGAATATTATTTAAAACGAGCTGTATTTTATTTTATTTTTTTCCCCCTTCTTATAGTTCAAAACAATATAACTTAGTATAATACGATCATACTAAGATCATAATACGATTTTCCTACTTAGGAAAATTCGCTCATACGATCATGCTACATTACTGGGACGTTTTTTGTAAACAACGGCTACTTTATCCCGATTCGAAGATGATGACACACATATTACACACTAACACACACACGGTAGGTACAAATCTCAAATTTCAATTTTCAATACTGTAGAAAACACTTAATACTGTTAAAAAAGATTTCACGCACCTAACCGTTACTCGATGTCGTCAGTTTTCATTACGGAATTTATGGCCGATTTTCGTAACACGATTTCGTAGTGGTCGGGCGAACAAATGGCGTCATCATCAATATGTGAAAGTGTTATTATCCAGTACCTGTATCACAAAGCCCCAAAACGGTTTTCCAAGATGAACATTTTCTAACATTCTACTTGATGAAACCTTAGAGCCATTTCAGTAGTTTCATTATCTGCTAAGTAGGGTAAAATAAAACACTTTCTATGTCTAGTTTTGACCCAACCTGAACTTGTAGGTACAAATGTACAATGATGTGAATATGTAATTTACCATATTGCAGCTATAAATTCCGCAGTATGAAATATTTCATTTTCCATCATCTCAAATTATACTCATAATAAATTCTATCTCATACTTCTCTCGATCAGATATTAATCATAAAAGGGTCTTTGATATTCGTCCACAGCGCTGAGGGCACGAATATAATCTAAAAAATGGCATGCCGCGTAGGTAGAATAATATTCAGACTGCAAAGGTCTTTCTGAACAGTGGAATAATGCGTTGTTGAAGAGAGAAAACTCAGGTGATAGTTTTTGATGATAGTTTTTCAAAGGACCCCTCTGGGAGCACTTCAAATAAATTAAAAATTCTGCAAATGATAACACGAAGGTTTATTATTTTTACATTGAATAGCCTTTCCATGCAGTTAACAGGTATTTGGGTCAATATAAATTATTCGACGGATGCTCTGGTACATTAATTCTGGTAGTTCGTTAGACCTCACAGACGAAGGCTTTCTACCTAAAGAAAATTAATGAAATAGAATAAAGCACCAACTTAACCATAACACGCACGGTCTACAGGTGAGAAAGGTTATAATAATCTCTGTTGTGTTATTAAAAGATCCAGTCATGCAGCATGATCTTATGAGCGAATTTTGTAAATAATCGTAAGTATTGTATAATGCTAAATTGTTTTGAAAGTTGAGCTTTTTGAGTACGAATAAATTGTCAACTATTATTATTATGGCAATAAAACGTATTCTAAACAATAATCTGCTATTTCAAAAAGAGAGCCGTGCATATATAGCTTTGTGACCTGGAAAAGCCTTCTCCCGGAGTGGCCTGATGTCGGTTAGGCAACACGTGTTTCTAACGTATTTTTCTGTCTGGTCTTGGAAGCTTGCTCCTTCTGCTCATGTTTATTGGTAAATCACGTATCCCAGCGAATAGACATATCAATGTCAAAAGTAAATTATAATATAGTAGAACCTGGCAATCTAGATTTTTTGAAAAGATAAAAATATTGTAATTATTATTATCATCATCATCGTATTATAATTATGATAGTTAGTGTTCATGCTTATCCCAGCCACGCATAAACCAATGTTATTGCGTTAGGTACAATGCCTAACTCTTACTTGCTGATCAGTGAAGTTCTAATAAACACAATAATTAATGTTTCAGATTAATAATTCTTCTGAATTGTAACTTACGTAGTTTTTTGATAAATATTGAGAATTAGGTACACACGTAGGCTTCAGATATCTATCAGCTGGTTGTTCCTTAGAGTTCGGTAAGAATATTTTCAATATTTTCAGTCATGTTTTCTTTCATAATCATGTTAGCGGTGGACGAAGGAGCGACAGGTTGGCGCTCAATTGCTGAAAGATTTGAAAAATTCAGTAATGCAGCATGGCCAAATGAGCAAGTTTTCATCATTATTGGCTACATCACACCACCGTTGTTTTTTCTTAAGTTCTTTTTTTTCGCTTGAGGGCATTAATTGTTAAGATAAGGAAGCCCGAATCAGTATTTGAAACTCATTTTCTACAGTAGGCTAAACAAACACAGTCTCTTCTCTACTTCACGGCCTACCACTGAGGGATTTTTGATCGCAATATTGGAGGGTTGATTGAAGCGTGCGTCAATGGATTGAACCAAAATAGAGTGTACTCTAGTTTGTTATCCGTGTCCCAATGTCCTGAAAGACTAGAATAATGAGGTTTGTAGAATTGAACGTTTCCAATACATCAAAGTGTCTAGGGGACGTTATACGTACTGGAATTCTACTGGATTTTTGTTAAAAGAGCATAGCTGTCATACAGGACGCTTGGGCCTGCCACGTCCGCTCACATTTTTCATTTTGTCAGCAGCTGTGTTGTTAAAAGAGCATAGCTGCTTTACAGGTCGCTTGGGTCTGCCACGTGTCCTCACATGTTTCTTTTTGTCAGCAGCAGTTTTGTAAAAAGACAATTGCTACCGTAAGGAAGGCTTGGGTCAATCACTTACTCTCACATTTTCCTGAAATTGAGGTTGCTGAATGCTGAGTTTTAGCCTTCATCGTTTATAGTTTCACTTTATCGTTATCCTCCTTCATGGTGATGAAGCGAACCGTATCTCTCAATAATTAATTATCAGAGCCCTTCACAACATGGCATTTATTTTTTCCAAACGTGGCTCTAAAAAATATGGCAAAATTGCACTTATTTTGGCCAAACATGGCTTTTATTTTGGCCAAACATGGCATTTATTCTTCAAAATCCAAACTTTTTTTCTTTTTCTTTTTTTTCCCCCATTGATAGGGAACTTAAAACTTGGCATTTTAATTACGTTATGTACTTTATTTACAAAGAGCATGCTACAAATTACAAAAGGGCTACAAAAAAAATGAATTTAAATCTATATAGGAGAATGAAGAATCTCTTCCTCTGGCAGCTACGTTCTTCATCTCCTCCCATCTATAATTCCTGGAGAGGACGGCCTTCACCTTTTCTTTAATCTTCTCCCCGACAGCTCCTGTATAGTCCATCTTCGAAATGTTTTCCATCTTCTCCACAGATGTTGTGAGCAGCGTCTTTTTTCACAAATTTTCAAGAAAATCAGGCGAAAAATGGCACAAACGTGACATTTTCCCAGAAATTGGCAAAAAATGGCTTTTTACCAAAAAATTGGCCAAACATGGAACTTAAGGATGGCGCCATGGCAAAATGACACTTGAAGGGCTCTGTTAATTATACACCAATGTTCTGCGCAGGATGGCTATCTTAATACAGAATAGAAATAATAATCCTTTGTGCAATAATTTGCAGCTTGTTATTCATTAGATTCATCGGCTGATTACACATTGGAAAAAACTGTGAAGAACAGTCGACAGCGAAGGCCGTCCTTTTAATTTTTTGAGCTAACGAATCTTCACTCACAGCGGAAGTGTCAATATTGATTTTTTGACTCTCAGGAGCAGGAAGAGGCGGTAAGTAACGACAGACTGAGCTAATTTCTCAGTAAAACCCGATTTTCCTCTGGTAATATAATAACGTTCGACGCAGAGTGTCGCTTCCCCGGTTCTTTTCCCGCTCTGCCGTCGTTTCCACCCTTGATAGAATCGTAACTTCTGGCTCGGTGAGAGACGTTGACAAATAATGAAACTATCACGAACTGACTCAATCCGATTTTTTGGCACCATAGCGTTCACCTACACCATGTACAGTCAAGTTCACCAAAGAAGCAAATAATATTAACGATATGGAATATTGAAGCTAACTGAATCCACCGTACAGTGAAAACGGTTATAAAGGAAAAAATCGTACGTTCACTTGGTTGGACAGAAAGATTTTGAAAAGGATTTAACTGTTGGAATGATTAAGTTCCATCAACTTAGAATATGTTAGGTAGTGTGCCCAGATACATACTTTTACTTCTGTAGGTGCCATTCGACTGATGTCAATAAAAGGAAAAGTAAATTAATTCTCATCGCAATAATTTTAAAAAAACATTAGTACTTCACCCCTATCAATTTTTAGACATAGAGAACTACTAAGCAAATAACATAGAAAAAGGAATGACAACTAACTGGAATTTCAATATGACTTTAGTGGTATATCGCTTCATACATCGTGGTTTTTCAAAGTAAGCGAATAAGATAGATAATACCATACATTTACTGTGGGCCCCCATATCGATGGTTTCCAGATGCTGGCATATTATGGTCTTGATTAACGCGTTCAACCTCATTTGTGAAAATTACCTTCAGCGCTGTACAGGACAACAAACGGAATGATAGGAAAATACTATGCCAGTTATATCAAACATTATACAGAAGGGTTGAATAAGTCAGAAATGTGATTTCTATCTATTCATTCAACTTACCACGTCACATGAAATACTACTGTGTTCAATATCATCAGTTTGGGTTTTGACTGCGATATGTAGGACAAGAATTGAAGATTTACGAGACTATATTTGATGTCAACATTATTGCCTCTGGGTGTCGAGCCACTCCAAACTTATTTTTTCCACTATTTTGTCCAACATCATCAGTTTCAGCTTTCTAGGAAAGTGTCCACTGGACATAAAGGAGGATTGACAAGACTACATCATGTCGATATGACTGTCACTGGGTGTAGATAGAGGCTAAGACTACAACGCCTACTGTTGCTGAAATTGGGATAGTGACTGAAATAATAAGTTCGAAGTTGTCTTCACCTAGGGCGGTGAGGCGATGGGTAGGATGTTAACATGACTAATGGTATCTCGCTTAGTAGACAAAGGGTCTTATGATTATACAGATATCCATTCGTTCACCGTACTCCTCCGCACTGATTTTTCCAAAGTGTGTGCTCACTTCTAATTTGTTCCATGTCATCAGTTTGGGTTTACTGCAAAGCTTTTTTTACGTGGCATAAAATAGGGATTGACAAGACTGCATGATGTCAGTATGACTTTCAGTGTGTGTATCATGCGGCCTTGGAATCAAAAGCCTACTCTTCACCGCGAATACTGTTACTGAGATTCTTACTGCAAGTGAGGTTGAGAGACACACTCAGCGTTCCCGTGTCTTCACCCAGAGCGGTGAAGTAATTATTGGTTTGATGTAAACATGACTAATAGTACAACGCTTAATTAACAAGAATCTTGTTATATACAGAAATATGATGTATCCATTCGTTCGCCATTCCACTCCTCATTGATTTTTACAATGTGCGTGTGTACTTCTAGTTTATTCCTCGCCATCTATTTCGGTTTCCTAGATAGGTGTACACAGAACCTATAAAGAGAACTGTCCAGACTACATGATGTCAACATGACTGTCAATGGTTGTTGCTATTGGCTTAATCACATTTTCTGTTGCTGATAATGGGACAGCGACTGATGAGCGAGTGATTCGACACTCATCGCTCCCTAATCTTCAGCCAGGGAGGTGAGGCAATGGGTAGGTTTTCTACATGACTGCAATCGTATTGCGCTCAATTGACAGGAGTCTTATGATAAATAGAAATGATATATTCATTCGTTCAACTGGCCAATGCAAACTGAATATTCTAAAGTTTGTGCGCGCTTTCAACTTGTTCCACATCATTAATTATAAGTACAAATTCCTATTCTGATATGTAGGGCAACTACTGATGTTGTCATCGGAATATGGATGATTGTTACCCATGGGGCTAAAAAGGTATTTTAACTATTGTTTGTCTAAGAAGTTTGGCATCAACAGCACATATCTACGATGAGTAGTTTTCTTTCACTGATTTTTCAAAGTTTTGCGGTACTGGTGACGTCATCACAGGAAAACTATTCAACGTAGGAGAGTGCGAATGGTGTCAAATTTCTTAGAATGGAATCTATTTTCATTTAAAAATATGAAATAAATGTGGGTGAAGCTAATTGGCTGTCTGACGGAAACTCAACCTGAAGTGGTCTTATTTAGTTCACTTACACATAACTCGGCAGTTAGTCATTTCATTCTTCATAGAGCTCCTTATAAAAACTCTCGTAAAGTACGCAAACAAGATAGAAATATGATCTCTTCATTCATCCACTCCGCCACCTCATGATGGTTTCCACGTGCGCTCACATATAATATGCGCCACTAACGCGTTCAACATCATCTCCGATCGCAAGGGCCTGATTGAAAGCGGTGAACGGGGGCAGGCGGGAAGCCTCCTAATCACATAGGGTGCACCTCCAGGTTATTACCGTAACCCCCTCACATTACGGGCTCGGGAAACTGGACTCCGGCGCAGTTCCCGGACCCGCAGCACCCGCACTATTACCAGCAGTGATCAGATTTCCTTGAAAGGGATGGCGCAGGGGGTTTCGGTGGCAGGGACTACATTCCACCCCAGGAATGCTTATCCGAACCTCCCTCTCAGAATCAGAGCGAACGGGGCACATAATTTACTGTGAACAATTTCCTCTTCAAAACTTATTTAATGTATTCAACAGTATATACGCGGTTCTTACAGCATTTATAGCCTAGTGAGCGGATTTTGGTACCTCACAATCAAGGCAAGGAAAATTTGTGCTAGTACTAGAAGTCGAAAACATTTTATCCTCCAAACATGTTCACTAATTACCTTCAGAGCTTGCTGATCAATTTTGGTTCCGTGTCTGTCATTCTGATGTGTGTCTGTGCCACCTCCTAGTCACGAGCAAACTATACAAAGTTTTGATCCAATTTTTATGAAATTTAAGGCATTGTGCGAGTTAGCCCATGTACAATCTCTATCAGATCAATACTATTTTATAAGAATGAAACTCCATCTGTCCGTCCAAGCTATGCACAACCAAACGGCTGAGTGGAAGGAGTCTACGATTGGCGGGATCTTCTTGGATTTCTCGGGAATAGTGTATAAGCGATTTTAAAATTTTCTATTCCCATCCGAACCATGGGCTGAAGGGCGGGAGGGGGGAGCCTCTTTTAATGCGCCGTTTTTTTGTCAAACACTCGATCTTTTATCCGGTGCCACATTAAAATTTGATCGAGAGCACTTCGTAGGTATATCAGCGACAAAGTTACGTTACGTTTCAGAACCCGTAAAACACGATGGTACCGTCAAAATTGCCGAAAGATGCTGTCTTTCCGGAGAAATCAGCGAAAATTTGCGGGAAATTACAAAAAAATGCGTTCTTTGCTTTTTTTTACGCGGATGATCTCCCGTTTGAAAGGATGGCCCCTACGCACATAAAATAATGGCCTATCTTTATTAAACCTAATAAACTTTTCATGGTTTCACACGGTTTCATATGATTTAATTTCTTTATAAGTAATTTCCAACAGAACAAATCAGTTGCCAAGTTCCTTCCTCATCTTAATATCTTAATCACTTAATATTTTTTTAACCGAAGTATGGCCGAAGTTAGGTACCTATTTTGTATTCCAACCTCTTCAGTCCCGCGGTGATTGAAAGACACTTCCAACAGAAAGAAAAACGTGGAAAGTTACCACCCATCCCGCTGCCTTCTCATTTCGGTCCCTAATTATGCCCTACTGTAAGTGCAAGCTAAATCCCCGTTAGTCCCTTTCGCCATGCAGGTACACTCCAGGTACGAACGTTTTCCAACGAACTCGGGATGGACTATTTATATTCCATCGCATGTATACATCCCACAGAGAGCGAGCGAAGCGAGCAACATCCCTTACACATTTCAGATCACCATTAGTGATCCACCGTTTCCATTCATTCTACATTTCCCACTCAACAGTAAAGAGCTTCGGATCTATGCAGCCATACTGAGCGAGCGAAGCAAATGAGAAAACTAGGCTAGTTTCCTATGAATTCCATGGCCATCGGTTGAATAGCAGCGTGTACATGCGTTAATCTCGAGACATAGGTTTCTCTCGATATCTCATTTGTACGAATTTGTTCAATTGGGGGTTCTTGGGTACTAGACTCGGGATGTTATCCCACGAATTTTGTCTCGATTGATTGCAATGACCAATAAAAATTCGCAACCTGAAATTGGTTGTTCCAGACGAAACTCTGAGAGGCAAATGACCGTTTTCTGTAGAATGGTCGAGGTTGTGCCGGTTAGTCCCTAGATGGGCCTCTATATACACCTTAGATCATGAATACCGCTGGGTTGGTGGTAGGGTAGGGTGTGCGCTTGCGCAAGCATGAATTGTAGATCTATTTTGCATAAATACATATTAGAATGTATTTATGTTTTCTATTCTATTTTTCTTTCAATTATTTTGACTCGTACATTGTTCTTCTTCTAATAATATGCGTTCGTGTTACAAAAAGTGAGGAAGGCCTCTCAGTTTTTTTCCATCAGCTTTCGGCGTTGTTGAACTTCTCTTGACTTGGTCATTTATGTTTTCTCTCTCACTTGGTTCTTTTCAACCTACCGCTACTTAACCGAAGCGATCAGACCAGTGGTCATATTGAACGTTAGAATGGAATAAACAACGATTTCCTTCCAACGTTGTAGTTTGGTACCTGCCATAAAAACTAATCTAATCAAGAAGTATCTATTATTTTTGCATTATGAATTTGCTCTACACCATTTTTGTTCTCCATAATTTTGATACAAGATGAGTATCAAAATTATTAGAAAGCATCAAAAACATAACTTTCTTCATCATCTTAGTGAATTCTAAATTTATTTATTTATTTTTATTAATTTACTTTACTTTACTTTTTCAAATTTAATTTTCCGTTCTTGAAAGTCCCTTAAAAATCTCGATATATAAAATCATGGTAATGCGGAAGGTACCTGTTAGTTCAAACATACCTAATTAATCGAGCTCTGCTCCTAATTTTGCTTTTCTAGTTATTGTTTGTTACTGATGATGGCCAAACCGTCGAAATCGATTTAACATTGTAACTCCTTATTTTTCGTGGAAATAGACAACGTTTTTTCACCAACTTCCGTTTTGAAATGGATTTCCACAATTTCGTCACGAGTGATTTAGTTCGTTTTATCTCTTCTAAGTGATCTGTCGTTCATAGTAAATGCATACATATATGGATGTCAGGCTGAAAGTTGAATCGGCTATTCTGTCAACAGACCTGAATAAGCGCCACCGAAACTGTGTTCTTGATACAGAGCATACATTTATTTGAAAACTAGCCTGAACACCAGGAAGTTTTGTTCGTTCCCGAAGGAACCTGAACGGATCATCCAACATAGATATCAACCAACTGCCTTAATATTCTAATAAATTAGGTTCAAACTTCACGTTCAGCCACCGCAGTACGGAGAAATCCAAGTTTTCTTGTTTTCCCTCAACTCCTCTCGGGTTTGCTCAAAACAAGGCGTTCAGAACTTCATGGAAGAGCAATACCTACTTCTTGTAAAATATTATTCGACGATAATCATCCTGAGGAACTTTGGAGCGTCTTTCATTTTATAGAATATGTGGATAATGAAATACGGAGAGACTAGTCTACCGATAGCGTCGTTTGCATTCAGTTACTCTACATCCTCTGGTGCAGTATTTACTCGGTGAGACAGCAGTGGGGAAATGAGTGTTAACATACTGAATATACTTTCTACAGTTCTCAGTTCCATTTCGATCACGGGCAATGGCGAAATCAGTGTTGAACACAAGCGAACTACCCTCGTTCCTGCTCTATTCTACTGGAGTAAACGGGGTATAAGCAGGAGCCCTTCCATTTGTGAGGGCTGAATCTGTTTAGCAGGTTCTTGCATTAGCCAGTGGGGTATGGTAGAGTGGCTTTAGGACAAAGAGCCTAAGATTAGGATGATATGACCCGTTCAAAATTCAACAACCGAAGTGTGCTGTGTCCTCGAGGGACTTCAGCTTATCTCTCAGGTGGAGAGTGGGAAGCCAAATTGTGTCTTTCGTTTTGTACGGGATGAAATTATGGACACTCAAGACAGCACACCTGGATAGATCGGCGGCGTATGGATTTTGGATGGTGTATTGGTATGTTGAAGATATCTTGGACTGTATACATGAAGAATAATTTCCTGTAGCATAGCAATTTCTCTCGGGAATAGTTGATCACAATAGAAACATGGATAGTTTCTCATTTGAGTCGTATTCTGCAATTATGATGAGGAGGATACCATAAAGGAAAGGAGTAGGTCGCAAACATTCATCTTCGCTTTCCAACATGAGGTACCGGACTAGATTCGCAGTGCTGTTTAGCTATTTCACCTCACTCAAGACTACACCTCATACTAAAATCCTCACCAATTATCACTAGCGGTGACCGTACTTTAAGAATGAGCTTTAAGTGTTGGGCGATGGAAGTTTTCAAAATTCGAAATTTTTCGTCGAGTCTTTTTTTCGTCCTATGAATTCGCCTGACTACGAAGAAACACTGACATAAGTCTATACATGACTTCTGTGAAATATGTTTGGACAACAAGAATTTATTACTTGAATAACTCTTTAGAGGTTTCAACTGCTGGGTTCTCGAATACAATACTACTAGGTAATACCTCTAATGAAAACGTCACAGGCCTAAGCAATTCATTATTCAAGATATCAATCTCAGTGTGAACTATAATATCCACAGTTTCTATTCAATTTATCCACATTTGGGTGGTAATTTATTCCCGGATTAAAATGAACCCCAAATTCCATAGCGCAAACTTGTACGGGAATATACGTATATCAAATCCCGCAAATAATTTAGCTTTCGTGACCCCTCAAAGAAAGAAAACATTCCTTTTTTCTCTTCCAAATAAAGTAATCATGAGGATCCTAAAGTTGATAGTATTACTTATCCCAGAAAACACATGGATGCCACATATATATTCTTTCTTTTCATTTATTTACTTCCGAAAAGCCAATGTTCGTATTACTGATAGATTATATCCTTTAGCAGTTTAGCTATAAATCGACGTCCCTAGGCAGATTATATCCTTCAGCAGTTTAGCTATAAATCGACGTCCCTAGGCCATGGATTCTCGACATTTCTTTTAGGACGTTACTCAAGCATTTGACCGTGTGCGGCATTGCTCCTTGACCCACTATCTTTCGATTCGTTGGAACTTCCAATCATTTAGTGAATCGGTTTATGTCATAAGTAATTGACTGATTGAACACTCAGTAGAACCAGACGGAACTGTTTCCTAAGAACTGAAACATGAAGCAAGAGTATATTAGCATCTCCAAAGTGCATCTCCATATTCATGAACTCATCACCCAGTATACATTGAAAATGCGAACACAAGTTTTATGCTGATGATGTTCAGCAGCATCTATCTTCACCTCTTAATATAGTGGAACCTGGATAATTCGAACTTCTTTAATTCGAAATCTTCTTTAATTCGAATATTTCTCTTGGTCCCTAGCATTTTGTATTTAAACTATGCTAAAAAATCGTGGATAATTCGAATTTTATTTTGGATAATTCGAATTTTTGGCGTGCTAATTAAGGTATAAATTTTAAGCTGCGACTCAAAATAATTGTAAATTTATCAGGAAATACGTTTTAGTAACGATATTCGGCAAAAGGTTTGCGTTAGACCAAATGTATGCAAGTCAGTGCCATCGTACAGTCTGATAACTCCCCTTCCCCCTCGCCCACCGACCGTCCCAAAACAGGACCAGGCCAAGGCTGAGCAATTCGCCAAAGAATTGGGAAAGCAAAATTTCAAAGCTAGCACTGGGTGTATGACACAAGTGTGCACTGTGAATGTAAGCGATTCATACTTCAACTCTTTGAATGCGTAGGAATCTTTTATAATGGCTGAGAGACTTAATTCAAGGAAACAGGCCAAAATACCATCCTTTTTTGAAAAACAATAGATTGCTTTTTATGGTTGCAGTTAAATACAGTACCATTCCAGGTGTCATTATATTTATTGTTGAATATTCTGTTGGTCAATACAGTATTCAATGTTACTGTATGTACTTTACTTTGTACTGTAGTTTGTTAAAATATAATTTATTAAAAACTTCTTTAATTCGAATTTTTTGTTAATTCGAAGTTTTTGACTGGTCCCTTGAGGTTCGAATTATCCAAGTTTCACTGTATGTTGAATGAATCGTTGGAAATCGGCAAGAACAGATGAACAACATGTTCAATTTGCGTTAAATTTGATCTGTCCTGAACCCTTCCAGCATTAACTGTTTGTCATTATAATTTATTCACAGCTTGAGTTAAAAATAAATTACTAACCCACTCATTGTCCAAAAAATTGAAATTATTGGGCGGCTCTACTAGATTGGAGACACCGAGCAACCTCGTTTCTTCACCCTATAACGCGTCCAGTTAATAAGCAACTTGGACCCTTTCATTAATCAAACAATCATTAATTCGCGCCTTCGCGGGCGCGATTTCCCGTTTGTAACTTGCGCTGCTGAAAAATCAACAATACAATTTCTAAACATTTTTGCCAGGACAAGTAATGTTGGTGCAGTTTTCCAAAGGCGATTCCTTAGAAGTGACCCATTAATCGGCGATTGTTATGTCTTTATGTCTTGTATTGATAGTATATAAATTATATCACGACTCTCATTATGGTGACTTATCCGCCTTTTGTATTGTGGATTGTTCTTTATAAAGTTCTGTAATTTTTCAGCTTTTACAATTTGTTAGTGGTTCCCTTCTGGAGGAAATACGCGGAGATTCCAGATGGGTCCCAACTTCCTCGAGAAGTAAAAGTGAAATTGGGAAAGAAATAATAGTTAAGTATTAAAACTGAATCCGCTGATAAAATTCCGTACGAAGTCCGAAAAAAATTGAATCTAGGTACTTGTTACATGTAGCAGAAGCCAAAAATATTGTAAATGTGTACCTAAATTTGCATTGGAAGTGGAGGATAAAATCACCATGTGTTATTACCAAAAATACAAAAAACTAACATCCAAATTGCACGCTTCGAAATACTTATACATTTTTTTTACCCAATTTTTGTATTTATTTGACAGTATTTGGAATACGAATGAAGACTGAGCTTTGAGCAATGTTAATTCGTTCGATTAAGCATCCCAAAAAACAAAAGAAACTACAATAAACACGTATATTTAAGATTTCTCTTTCAATATCGTCGGCGATTGGTAATGATAGTCGTTGCGTGGAATCTGATTGCTCCGAAAGACGTCTCAATCGATTGAAGACGTCAAAAATCAACGAAATCCATACCAAACATGTATTTCTGAAATGTTTCCTTAGACATCGTGTGGGATCAGCATAAAAAATAAAAGTATAGTCCGTGTCTAAGACCTACCAAATTTCAAGCTGAAAGCTTGAAAATTGCGGCCTGTAGTGCGGATTAGACACATACGGGAGCACGTACGCACACACACACACACACACACACACACACACACACACACACACACACACACACACACACACACACACATACTGTGTAATTTATCAAACTGATTAAGGAAAAAAGAAGTAAAGAGTGAAACTATTAAAGTGAAATGAATAAGTGAATACATTTAACAAGGATATTGTAAGAATATGTATCTGAATATTGTATCTGAACCTATATCCAATAGTTAAAGCATGTTGTTCTTAAATGAGGTGCATGCAAGAATAAACTCACCCACTGCTGAGTTACTGCAGTAGGGAAAATGAAAAAAACACACACACAGACAGACCAATGCAGGACTAGTCCAAGTAGAGATGTCGTTCGTCAATAACATACATCGATCGATCGTATGAATATTGCAAAGAAGGGACCACTTAAAAGGAAACCCCCTTGAGATGATTGTGTTTGCAGTTGGCACTCTTCAACTTAGTCCCAGTCTGGCACCAATGCTGGTATGCTGATGACTCTGCTTATAGAGAAAAACTAACAAACATCAAAGAATGGCTTCCCTCGGGTATCGGGTACCGCCTCCCGAGCTTTGAGCAATGTTAATTCGTTCGATCAAGCATCCTAAAATACAAAAGAAACTACAATAAACACGTATATTTAAGATTTGTCTTCCAATATCGTCGGCGATTGTTGACGATAATATAGTCGTTGCGTGGAATCTGATTGCTCTGAAAGACGTCTTAATCGATTCAAGACGTCAAAAATTAACGAAATCCATACCAAACATGTATTTCTGAAATGTTTCCTTACAAATCGTGTGGGATCGGCATAAAAAAATATAAGCATAGTCCAAGTGTCTAAGACCTATAGTACGGAGTAGACACAGACACACACACACACTCACACATACAGACCAATGCAGGTCTAGTCCAAGTAGATATGTCGTTCGTCAATAACATACATCTGTCCGTCAATGGTATGAATATAGCAAAGAAGGGACCACTCAAAAAGAGACCCCCTTGGGATGATTATGTTTGCAGTTGGCACTCTTCATCTTAGTCCCAGTCTGGCACCAATGCTGGTATGCTGATGACTCTGGTTGTAGAGGAAAACTAACAAATATCAAAGAATTGCTTCCCTCGGGTACCGTCTCCCGTCCACATACAGGTTACCTACCGCCTCCCGTCCTCACGCACTCATAATGATTAAGCTGTTGGATTCCTCAGGTGAGGACAAAGCGGTAGGCACAGATTCTCTGTGTCGGGCTAGCGACCATATTGGCCTTAATGGAGGGATGCTGTATGACGCCGTCTTCAATTAATGGCACAACCGGCGGGGGGAACCCCAGGCTACAGGCAGTGGTCTCGGGGGCAGTGGTTTCGTCAACCCTAACCTTGCAGCCCATTCTGCAGATGTGGGGTAGAAGAATCTCCTTCCACAGACCTCGGCATTTGGAGTTTTGTACATATCCATAAACTCAGGCACCAACCTGCTTAGTTGGCAATGCGAGCTTGAACGCATGTCTCAACCTTTACGTGTACTTGGCATCTGTCAATCTGTCAAGGACATTGACTGTGTGCACAGTCTCCTTGGCATCTGGCAAGGACATTGACTGTGTGCACAGTCTCCTTTCAGGAGGATCTTCCCAGCTTTTGTCTGGGGGAGACCACAAGGCACAAGTGCCTAAGGACTCCAAACCCGACTTCCATTCTTGGAAGGAAATATTGGATTCTTCTGTCCCTCAGATAGGAGCAAACGAGGAGGACTCTTTAAGTACGGCCATGATCAGATAAGGAATGAGGTTGAGAGACTCAGCAGACTTGCCTGGAGAGAAGTAGTTGATGAGCCTGTCATGCAAGAATTTATGTTTATTATGAAGTATTTCCCAGATATTCTTGTTCTCGTGTCACTGCCAAGTTGGTAATTTAGCGATATCTTGCCAGTATCAGTGAAGCATATCAGTATCGTTGACAATCAATGTAACTTCAGAACATCTTATCGTTCTTGAAAATTCAACAATATTACAAAGCAATCAACTTTTATTTACCATCACGTCTCAGCCAAATTCCTTTTGTTTTCAATAGCATCGTCTTTGTAAATCGTTTTTGATGTTACAAATATGTGATTTGTAAATAATATTCTTCTGTTTTTCTATTGCAGGAACAAAAGCGTAAACTATTCCACACTTCGATCTACGAATCTGAACTCCAATTGAAGAAACTCTACATCCAAACATGTAAACGGCTCCCGGCACACGGATGTAAGGTTTATCAAGTAAAGGAGCTATTGAGGGGCAAGACCAAGAAAAAAGTGAGTCTCCTATTTCTCATGACGTTAATATCAAGTAAATATGAAATAGTTCTTCTTCTGAGAGATTTTAATCAAATTTCTACTAATAATAAATTAGTATGAATATAGGTAATAAAACGTTTTGGTTTTGAAAACAGAACTCCAAGTCTGAATGGTGTGAAACTCCAAATTATTAATAAAGTGGCATTTTTCCAAGTTATATGTTCTGTTTTTGCATAAAATCTCAAAATATAACTCAAGAACATCATAGTAATTTTAACTCAAAATAGCAATTCAATAGATGATATAAACTCTGAAAATGTTTAATACAAGGATGTTTAAAGTTGACTAGAGGTTCCGCCTTGAATACAACGTCATAGTAATAGATGTAATTCGAAAATTGAAATTCAAAATCACTACACACAGTTTCGACTTAAACGATTTACTATTCCTGAGACCCCTGTGTGGACAAGAAGAGGGTCATATCATGAAAAAAATATATATTTCTAACTATCTTTTCCCTCTTCTTCTATATTCAGGAGGGTACTGAAACAATCAAGGTCGCTTGGCTTATGGAAGCGCTTCCCACCCTTGTAGAGAAGTGACTGGTTCTCAGTAAGGGATCACTGGGCTATGATGTTCCTTTGTAAATCCTTGTCTTAAGACGAGTGAACTTCAGTTTGAACAGATCTGCTAAAAGGGGGAATTTGCGGTATTGTCATGTATGGAGAGTTGGTTTCGAACTGCATCTTGGGAAAAGCCCTGAGGTGATCCGTCAGTTCTTAGATATTTGCTTGTGGGACCTTCCAAAGCACCAGAAGTGGTTTATTGACCCTAAACTTCACACAAAACAGTTGATAGTCTTATTTACCATCTAGATTTTGGACATGTCATGATTCCTTAGTCTAAAAGTTCTTGTTCATCTTTTAACTTCTATTTGAGTTCAACGCCACGCTTCTCTATACTAAAAGAGCAATACCAAAGAGCTTCATACCAAAAGAGCAACTTTCAGACTTGGCCAATCATATCCCCTGTGGTAGTGATGGGTCTGAAAACGTTAAGTGAGAGAAACTTCCAGTCCTTTCGGCTTCGTTTCTCGAAACATTAATCAGATCTACGACAAGAAGATGCTACAATAAACGAATTGGTTACCCACTGCCGATCTTGAGGACACGTCATGGACTTTTAAAATTTCAAAATTGTGGGCAGGGAATCAAAATGGAAATTTTTTTTTTGGAAATCGTTAGCATAAAAAAATCAAATTTACTAACTTCCGAAAAGGCACAGAAAATTCTAATCTGATTTTTTAGCATCTCCATGAAGAAGCCACAGTTCCTGTAACGTAGGTAGAAAATGCACAAATCAAGGATAGACAGGACTTTTATTAAAGTTTTCAATATTTTAAACAGTCTAAATAAAGAAACGTTGCAAACCTGAAATTGGTTGTTACAAACAAAACTCCGATACTCATTTTTCTGGTGTAGCGTGTAGCTGTAGAGTGTGAGATTTTCTTCCAAAATTCACTAGAAGGAAATTTTCATATTTACCGTAATCATAACAATACATATTCGTCACAAATGTTTGTTTCAGGCTTCTCGGCTCCTAGGTCTTGGCCCGGACCGTATCGTGCTTTTGGACAGCAAGACTAAAATATTAGCCAAGTCACAAATTACTGCCGATCTTGTACAGGTGAGCTTATTTCCATTCCCTTATTCATTATGAATAATCGAGAAATATTATTGATTTATAAGCGATATTATGCTTTGTCCATTTACGAATTGACTATATGTTAGTAGAAGCCATCTCAAAAATAGGCAGTAATATTTTGGCATTTCCACGTCTTTACTAATGCCCCGATGGAAATTTATTACAATTTGCGTCACAAAAAGCGTAACGGAAAAGCGGGAAAGCTGAAAAATGTTTGAAAATCATGTTTACTTTAGACCCCTAGGTGATATATGACAGGATTTGAAAATTTCAGTTGTACGACCTCATAACTTTACGTTATGACGAAATTCTTCAATAATAAAAATAATCTGTTTTTTTTTTTTTTTTTATTTTTTTTTTTTAATAACTTCCCTAGGTAACGAAAGGACGTGAGTGAACTTTACGATAACCTACCAAACTCGATTTTTTACTACGTATAAAACATTAAATCCTACGTCAGTTCACTAATAAATCAGCAAATCAGGGAACATGATTAAGGGTGTTGCATAAAACATGGAAATGTCTGCTGGGATTGCAGATTTATAGGCAAGCTGATTCGAGATGCGAGCTTGCTAATTTTTAAAGATCGCTCCCCTGATTCAAAGTTTTAGATATGATGCGCAATCAGATAGGTAGGTATAATGACTCTTGAACGAGAAAAAAATATTATAAGAGATGCAATTTAGCTGCAGTGCTATGTTTAAGTATTCTAAATGTTTGAAATGAAATTGATTATGAAGTGGTAATAACTGAAACAACTCTGAGAATCTCGGCCGTAACAAAAATGAAAGCGGTGCAGTTTAAGTACGTAGCTCTTGGCAACAGTCAAAGTTCGGGAACAGTTTATCTCAAAAATCACCTTTAAATTATCCTGTAACGTTTAACAGATATGTACTAATGAATGTGATAATGCTGCTAGAACATTTTATAAATATCGATTTGGTGAAATGTAATTTTACTAAGTACCTACACAAAAATGTATATTTTTGCGCAAAATTGTCCATATTGACCCTTGGTAGCGACGCCTAAAAATCATATTAAAAATACTCGAGAAAATTCGAAAACCCGATGAATTTTGAAAATTTGCTCTTTAAGAACCTCCTTAATGATAGCGGGCTCAGGGTTATTAGGAGGACAGTATAGTCCAATCCTCCATATTTCTATCCTTAGAAATCGATCAGCCCGATCTATTTTGACTATAAGTTTTTTGGTGAATCTACGTTCCACAATTTAACTCATTAATATTATTAACATCGCCATAAAACAGATCAATCAATTTGGGTGAAATCTACGTCTTAGAAATGGCGTTGCAAAGACATTCTCCTGGAACAATCTTGATGAACTAGTAACGAAGAAGTTCTTCTGCTAATCTAGTTTGGTGTTTCTTACGCCCTCCGAATCCGTTTGAACCTTTGAAACTTGAGGTTCCGGGCTGTAGTTTGAAGGTATCGTGATATCGAACGATTTCTTCTGCCAAGTTAGATCCCTTGGAGGTTTATTCAAACCTAATTTCCAGAGAAAGTTTCTAGAATCAATTGATCTTTTCTGGTACTAGATGCTCGGTTGAGGTGCAATAAAGGACTTTGTAATGTATACCTAAAAATGATCAAACCTCATACTCATGAATTTACCTGCGATCAGTGTGGAGCTACTGATACATTAGAACATATTGTAATGGAGTTTCATTCTTATGAGAGACAAAGAGAGCAAATTTTCAATGAAATCATAACGACAAGAAAAATAGAATTACCATTCTACTACGAAACTTTAATTGCGTTATCTGACACAGAAGTATATTTATTTATTTTCAAATTTTTCGAAGAAATAAGACTTAATGTATAATAAGAGTAAAAATTAAGTGATAGTATAAATCTGTAACATAAATAATAATTAAGTTAATTTGTTTATAATATGATAATGTATCGTGGCTGTAAAGATTTTCTAATGCCAAATATAAAAATTAAAAAAAAAAAAAGAGGCTCGGGTAAATCAGAGGTTTGAAACAACGTCAGTTGAAGAACATATTGATGACTTGGTATCACATGACACATGTCATAATACCTACAGTGTGTTAAGTTACACCATGTTACAGCAGAGAAAAAATACAGCGAATCATTGCTCTAAGTTTCATTATTTCTTTTTATATATTAGGTTTTCATTTAGCATAAATTGAATACAATATACTATACTGACATCATAATATTTAAGTGATAATTTCAATGATGTGAAAGTTTATGTGTTGTTATAAGGTTCATTGTATAAACGTTAGGCAACCAGACGATAATTCTCCTAAGGATTAAGATAAAAATTCCGTTCTTGCGCAAAAAATCAAACTTTCCCAATGAAAGGATGAGTTCGTTGGCCAGCACTTTTTGGGCACATTAAATTGTTCAAATTTTAAGCAATATGCTGGAAAAAGACTAAAAATTGCAACAACAAAAAAACTGCTAAAAATCGTTGAATTTAAATTTTTTAGCAGAAACGTGCTCAAATAAAGTTTGTCAACTATAAAATAGAACATACCAAAATTGATGTACAAAATTACGCTGAAAAACTTAAATTTCATGAACAAGTGCTAAAAAATCCATCACAACTACAAAACATGCTAATAATCCGAAATCTCTTTTTAAATAGCAGATTATTAGTTAGAATAAGATTCTTCGCCATAAAATTAATAGTTTCCATATTGATAATTATAATCTTTGCACTCAAAAAGCTCAAATTTCAAAACAGTACGATAATTTACGAAAATCCGCTCGTACGATCATAATGCATGACTGTTCCTTTTTTTCTTCCTTAAAAATACTTTAGCTCAATATTAAAAATGAGGTAAAAGTTGCTCTAGTTAGTCATTACTACAACATTCATTTGATGGCACAGGAAAAACATCCTAGACTCATTTCAAGCAACGGTCACAATACTACGAATATTTCCTTATATCAATGTAATGAGTTGAATCGCATTATGATACTACGTGAGTCAACGAAACTCCGCTTGAAGAATAAATTCGTCGAAGCCAGTTCGGAAAATTATAGCGAATCCAAACAAACAAGATACCATTAAGTAGATTGGGGCGGACCCATTACCTTGTCAAATGGTCGTCTCTGCGTAGGTTGAGAAAGGGAATTGCTTCTATTTCGGTGGCACCCCTAATCCTCCGTCTCGAGCTTGATTCAAACGCAGAGGGAGAAGAAAAAAAAATCTATTTCGCCGACCATTTGACAACTTTCTTTCCCCTCGCGACGCCCACAGAATCAACATTGAATAAAATCGACCAGCACATGTGAATCATGAATATACAGGGCGTTAATATTCAATAGCCCTCCTAAGCGATGCAGCCCTCGGGCGCCGCCATGGTGGGTGGAACTGGGTTCGGCCGGGACGTCAAGGCAGGGGAGCGTGAGAAGCATTGCTACTGCCATATATTCACGCCTAGTGGCATATTTTGATGAAATGTAATTAATTAATGTTATTCCTACCTTTATTTTATGCTTGTATAGTTTGACAATTATTCTGCTGTACGAAATCTTATTACCACAAGACCATTTGGCAACTTTCTTTCCTCTCGCGAAACCCACAGAATCAACATTGAATTATATAGACCAGCACATGTGAATCATGTTATACGGGGCGATGATATTTAACAGACTTCCTCAATGCAATGCAGCCCTTGGGCGCCGCCATGGTGGGTGTAACTGGGTTCGGCCGGGACGTCACGGCAGCGTGAGAGGCGTTGCTACTGCCATATATTCACGCCTAGTGGCCAAATTTTGGTGAAGTGTAATTCATTAATGTTATCTTCACTGCTTAATTGATGTTTATCGCTTTTTCATATATATATACTCAGATATACAGATTTTAACGCTTTTTTATATGTATATATATATATGTATGTGTCATTCCAGACGATAACTCTCGATAGAATTGAGATAAAAATCACGTTCTTGCGCCAAAAAATCAAGCTTTCCAAACAAAAGGATAAGTTCGTTGGCCAGCACTTTTTGAGCACATTAAATTGGTCAACATTCAAAAAATTTACTTGAAAAAAAAAGTAAAAATGGCATCCTAAGACAGCTAAAAATGGGGACAAGTATACAACTTTTTTTTTTTTTTACCCTAGAATAGTTACTCAAATAAAGTTTATCAATTATACCTACAATAGAACATTCAAAAATGTATTTACGAAATTATTCTGAAAAATTTACTTAAATGTCATCAAAATTTGGTAAAAAATCGTTAAAAAGTACAAAAAGCTGAAAATCCAAAATCACTTTTTGAATAGTAGGTAGATTATTATTTAGAATACGTTTTATGCCATAAAATTAATAATTTGCACTGCATCAGTCATAGACATTCAAAAATATAAAGCAGAAACTATATAAGTCCCACACACGTGCTACTTCACAAGGGTGTATGTGCCATGGGCCGATTTGCTGTAGAAACAATATAACGGTTCTGATAGCACTTGTACCTGCTTCACATTACTGGCCTTGGCATATAGACCTGTAAAATGCAAAAAAACGTTTCCCATTTTGTACTTCTTGAAGAACTTTCAAGTTCTTCAAGACTTCTTAATCCGTCCTGGCCAATAAGTCAAACGTACCATGAGGAGATATCTGATACTGAGCCATACAATTGTCCCTTGCTTGAGTAATATGGCATTGATGTGCTTAACAATTTTCCGATTGAGCATTTTTACAATACGGTACTTTATACGAAAATTCGCTCATACGATCATGCTGCATGAGGAACTTTTTTTCTATCAGATTTCAGTGAATAAAGGGGTAGTTCAGATAAATCATGATGCGTTCCTTTTTTCTCATCCGTTTTTTTTTTTTTTTTTTTTTTTTTTTTTTCTAATTTTGTTGGTTTAGATGTTTTAAAAATTGGAAATTTTATTCTGATGACAGATTTTTGTGAAGAGGAGTAATACAGAGGGATTTTAAATCTACTATTCGTGTTTTTCTCAACTGATTGTAATGATTTTTGTTTTCCGACTGCTTAACTATGTTCCTTGAATTATTTTTTCTTTTGGTAGAACTACTCTCAGTAAATTAAAATTTCATGAAGGGGGAAGGACGGGGGAATACCGATATATCATGATAGTTCCAACCAGTTATTTCGTAGAAGCACTTCATATTTTATTATGGTTTTGAGTGTGAGAAGGGAGTTAGTTCCTCGCAGCACATCGTTAAAAATCCTAAAATTGGTTTTTAGAGCTTTTTTTTTTTTTCCTTTTTTTTGTCATATTCTAACAGCTGACTGCTGCGCCCAAAGCACTCAAATTCCAAAACAATTTGACAGAAGAAAAATGTGAAAAATAACGAAAAAATCGATCACTAGGTACGTCATACTTATATTTTACCGTCATACTTAATATTTAACCATGTTGGAGGAAGCAATTCGCGCAATTTAACGTTTTCGATGAGTTTCCTTGGGCGCAATAATTCCCTCCGTATTTCGCAGGTTATTCCACGTGTTACTTCCATTTTCACACCTTCTTGCTAATAGGATTAGGGTTTAAACTTTTATCACCTTTCGGAACTATAAAAGTCGTTCTATCTCATCTCACGCTCCCGTTCTCGCTCAATTTACCTTAGAAAAACCACTCACTTCCAGGAAATAAGACTACCCTTTCATTAACCCCATTTTCCACCCTTCGCTCCTCCAAACCAAATAATATTCATTGACCAACTGGAATTGCTTATGAACAATCCATCAACTTCACACAAACAAACAACAAGAAATCGTAATAAATGCGGTTCTTTTCATGTTCTTCGGGAGCATCTGAATTCCTGAAAAACACTGCGAGCCCTCGGTTGAATACTAAGGGTAGCGTTTATTGAATAAGAAAGTAGTAGCATTCCCTCCCCTAGAAAAAAACATGGCCAAGAGATTTCGCATGGGGTCACAAAGCTGACGTTGATATAGCACCATTCGATTAAACATGAACCACTCAATCCAGGTTTTTCTTCTCAACTCGCTTATCATGTTTTTATACTCGTATATTCTTGAATCTGCGTTTTTTGTTGAATAAAATCTGCAAGTTTTGGCGACGTTTCCTCTTTTTATATAAGCAGGGTATTCGACCGCTGCGGCGATTCCTGTCAGACGCAGGACAATGCTCATAGTCCAGAAGCCAAGTTTGAAAATAACTAGTAATTTCAGGAGAAAGTTTGACATTAGATTTTGGAAATTTAGTCCATTCTGAATGAGAAAACCTTTGCCTGCTATCTCAAAATTGGTGGAATACAAAATGGCGGCCTCATAAAAAAGTGTAGTCATGCTGCATAATCGTATGAGCGAATTTTCGTAAATTATCGTATTGTATAATGTTATATTGTTCTGAAATTTGCTCTTTTTGAGTGCAAGAAAATTTTTAGCTATTAATTTCATGGCAAAAACTGTATTCTAAATAATAATTTCCTATTCAAATAGAGTTTTTTGAGTTTTTAGCTGATTTTGCAGTTTTATCGATTTTTTAGCAAATTTTAATGAATTATAAGTAGAATTTTCAGCATAATTTTGTACATGAATTTTTTAATGTTCTATTTTAGTGGGGCCAAACCCACACATTCCCAGATAATTTCATACAAATCTGATAAGAACTGTGGAAATTAAAAATCTTGAAATTCGAGTGAAAGTTTTGATTTTGGATTTAGTTAAAACCATTCTTCCTCTACTATACCTAGACTCGGAAGCAATATAAATACCCAACTAAGCAATTCATGTATGTAAATAACGAATTAGGATAAACTTAAGGAAAATAAATTCATAAATTGTAAATGGTAATGGCACTCAGTAAGTCGGCGTTTGAGGTATTGAAGAGAGATATTAAAGAAATCAACATCAGTTTTCTGCTTTAATGCATTTGTCTCACAGGATAGGCGATTTAGAGAATAATGTATGTAATTACTGGACTATTCAGGTAGTTACAGCAAAACTCAGTTCGTTACGGCACTATCATTATGCAGTATTCCGATGTTAACGAAACTGCCACTCCTCTACCAATTTATTGATTTATGATTAGGTGCCATAACCCAAGTCCCTACCTTACCTGATTGATTATAGGTTCAGAAACTACGATAAAGTACTGCTTTTGATTTAGAGAACGGGAGAGGGGGTGTTTTACATCCTTTCCGGAGCACTCATGAGTGATAAATTAATGTATTGAGGGTCAGCGGGAAATTTTCATGATAAAACCACAAGTTTGATCGTTAATTTTACTTGATATGAACACAGTTACTCATATTCAAGTCAAGCTCACAGGTTGGAAAGATTTCAATATTAAATCAACATTCGAAACAGGCACCTGGATAATGAACTAAACGGAATTAATGCTACTTTCGTTAATTAAAAATGCTGTAAAGTGAACTAATTCAAAGGGTCAATCGAATTGATATCTCATGTTTCAGAAAATATTTCAATGAAAACCCGTTTTCAGGCCCTTAGAACTGAACCCTGATATTTAACATTTGGGTATACACTATGCGAGAGGTGTGCAAAAATCAATTTTTGAGTATTTATTCATACAATACATAAAAATACTTAAAACCTACAACTTTTTATTTTATTTTTTGTTTTCAATCTATTAGTATAATATAAATACTTGAAAAAAGTCCAGTCATGCAGCATGACCCTATGAGCGAATTTTTGAAGAAATCTTCGACATTTCAATCGCTATTGATCGTGTAGAGAAATTTTAGTTTATGATTTTGATAGACAAACATGGAATCAAATTATTAAAAATAATTAGGAGGTACTCATACTTTATTATTATTAAACTAATCTTGTAGATTTAAAGACAAATGTAGGTAAATATTCATAGATTTCGAAGTACAATGTGGTCAGTACTGAAGGCAGTTGAAATCTTAACAGTATCCTATCATAACATCATCAAATCTTGACATAAAATAAAATAACATACCGACGTCATATGGAAGAAACGTATTTCCACAGCCAATCGATGATGAGGCTTTATATTACGAGTGATATAAAGTCAGTTGCATTCGAATCTAGTATCCTACAGCAAGAAATTGACAGACAAACTGTAGTCTCTGTGCATCTATTGACAGCCTAAATTATGGGGAAGTGTCACTTGGCTTTTCCGTAGCAACAAGAAAGAAATTGAAAATATTCAATACTAGCATTAAAGCCCAATTATTGTTGATTTATCAACGATTCGATTAGGTAAATTCTTGAATTTTAACTGCTTCATGTTATTCCTTCACTCTACTATTTGATAATTATATCCAATATCGAACATATTGGTTATTGAGGTACATACCTATCCCATATTACCGATTTTTACAACTAGCGACGGCATTATTTCGATTTTTGACTGATTTTTCAACTTTGAAATTTTTGAAAACTTGATACACATTCTTATAGGAAATTTTACGCTGATTCCGAATATACCACATGCTAGTATGCTGAAAAAATTATTTCGCACAACAAATCGCAAAAAACAGACTATTTTGAAATTTTTGACTACATTTTTTAAAATTTCAACCCGAAGAGGTAATCCGATCATGCTGGCCAACGAACTTGAACTTTCGTTTTGTATCCTTAACATTTTAAAATTTGTTTGAAGTTTCTAGCAAAATTCTACGGACATTTATCGTCTGGAATGACACATACATACATACATACATTCATACATACATACATTTAAAAAAATGCGTTAAACTTCAGAATATGATTCAGAATAGCCTGAAACAGATTTCTGCATAAAATTTTTTCAAAAATTCACATTCTACAAATTTTGAGCCGAGAGCAATAGCTCAATTTTCTTCAAAAATTTGCTAAAATGCTACATTTTTTCATTTGCTCGCATAACTTTTGTTAAAATGTATGCAGTTTGATTTATTATTTTCAATTATGAACCTTTGGCCAAGAAAAATAAATTCAAGCCCTCCCCTTCAAAATTTGTTGGTTTACAATCAAGATGCGTAGAATCCGAAAGAAGAATAAAATTTTTAAAAAAGTCTGCCAAGTTCGGTGTGGCACATAGCTTCCCCGGTTACCTATCACGAATATAGATCATTGAAAAGTTCTAAATGATTTTAAAAAAATTCCATAGCGGAAAAGAGTAAATCAAGAAGTAGCGTGAAATGTCATAATTGGTCAATTAAGAAACGAAAAAATCAATGTAATTTAACTCAATGTGATTTACGTTTGCGCATCCGCAGAATGAACTGATAAGTTTAGAACAATGAAATAGGTACGGGACCACCTACAACAACCTAAACCGCGTATTCGCTGACGATTTCATAAAAATCTGATGAAAACTGTGGTAATTACACACATTACAATTATTTCACATTGGCGCTTGCGCAGTAGCTATTAATGATACAATCGTGTTGAAATTGATATGAGGTAATCAAGTCATCTCCTACCAACTATCATCCAAATTTAAGCGAAATCGAGTCAGGCGTTTTCAGCCATTTTTAATTTCTTTTTCTTTTGACCCGTTCAATGTTCTCAAAAAGTGCTGGCCAACGAACTCATCCTTTCGTTTGGATTGCTTGATTTTTTGTCGCAAGATCGGAAGTTTCATCTCAACGCTAAAGAGAGTTATGAAAAATCGAAAACCAGGTATCATTTCAGAATGCCCTAAAACGGATTCCAATGAAGAAGTGTTTTAAAATTTTTGAAAAATTTCGAAAAGGAATCAGAGATAGCAAAACAAATATTTGTAACTGAATTCGTGTCATTGCTATTGATAAGACACATGGTTGCATCGGACGGATAATAGCGATATTATCGGCTTTACATAATGCTCTCATTTTGAATGTTATTCAGTTGACAAGAATAACGATTGTCACTCAAAAGAAAAGTGTTTCCAGGACAGCTAGATGAGAATCGGCGGTACCAAATGCTTTGACACATCCAGCATAAACCTTCCTTGGAACTTACCTTAGTTTGGCAACCCGATTTATGGGTTTCGTATGGAAACGTTTAAATTTGCTTGTATTTACTTCTAATCTAAAGGGATTTTCATAATTTTCTGTGTCACCGCTTTTCTTTCCATGATTATTCTCCTGCTCAATCATTTAATTTCTCGGGGGAAGGCAGGAGCGGCTGTTATGGCTGTGTGCGAGGATGAATTTTAATTACTCTAAATTCTGGATTGATCATCTGAACCAATGAAGCCTGGAATGGACGACAAACCTGCGTGGCGCCGGCACTTAACCGTGACATCCTACCAAAATAGCCTAACGACCTATTAGCTGGACATTAAGCCCATAGCACTAATAGCCGGACATAATGTTTGCTCTAATTGCAAACACTAAGCCCGTAGCACTAACTGCCGGACAAAGCCCGTAGCACGAACTACCTAAAAGCCGGATCTAATAATATCGTAGCTTGAATAAACTGAAAAAACTGAAAGAATAAAAATGAATGAGTAAAACACGAGATCCAAGATACCTTAGCGTGGAAATGATAAGTGTAAACATGAGAGTGAATTTTAAGAAAGGTGTATAAAGAGGGAAGGTTGTTTGTTACTTGATAGAACGACCAGGATGAGGATCTGGCCGGCGAGCAGAAGTATTTATGTAGTTACCCCCAGTGGTGTTTCTCTCTTTCCTTGCTGCACTTTTTCTTCTCTATGTATTGCTCGCCGGTCAGGCTCTAGACCTTGTTTATTGAATAAACTAAATAAAGTACAGGGTCAGGCTTGACAGGAACCATCTAGCAGCAGTAGCAGGAGATCTACAAGGTATTCAGGTAGTCCAGACGCCAAGAGCGTAGAAATATATTTCTGTGCATCGTCTAACTTCATTTCACTTCTTGGGATTTACATGGAAAAAGTGTTAGACGCAATGGCTTACAAAGACATCTTTAATTTTGGAAATTTCTGTATTTTAACCACAAAGACATCTATATTAATCACGATAACTATTAGATAAGAAACCGCCGTTGTAGTTTAGGAGATGTTTCAATGACCTGGTGAGCCACTGTTTTGTCCAGCGCGGCCAAATGTTCAAAATTCTTGGGCACAATGATACTTTTCGGCATTAACTTAACCAAACCTTAACCAACTCTCGAGCTGAGAACTTGGACGTTTAAACTAACGTGGTGGAAAAATATTATTGTCGATTTTCTGTTGCAACCAATTAATAAAAATCATGCATCATGTTTTATCTTGTCGTAATGTCGCTAGAGACTTCATTTCAGCTTACTCCGTCTGTTAGGAGAGAAATGAGGTCCCGAGCTCACTTAGCTGGTCTGTGTAGTGCTCACTTTGTCAATCATCTCAGCAGGCCTATAGATGATAAATTGTAAATTTCGTCGTCCTTTTCAAGTCTATAGCCTCCTATTTCAAGTCTGTCACTACTTCAAAAACTACTGCTTTTGGGCTGTCTGCCGTCAAGTTGAATGCAAAGAAGTAGACAGTTCAATACTAGTGCTATAGAAATACCTACGCTTCACAGTTATTTCTTCTTTATGAAACTTCAATACCAATAGGCTCAGTTTAAAGTTTTAGCTTCATAGGACGAATAGCATAGAAATTAGGAACCTCAGCAGATTAGAGTGGTTCCGCACTATGAAATTATATTCTACCTGTCGAATGGAGGCTCTGTTTCAAATTACAGCTTCACAGATCAAACGGCATAGAAATTATCTTACGAGCTATGTCAGCAGATTATGGTGGTTCCGCACGTTGAAATTCTATTCTACATTTCTCATACAGGCCCTGTTAAATACCATAGAAATCGGCTTTAGGAGCCAATCAGCGGGTCAGAGGTCAATGCATCATCTAGCACCTTCTGCTTAGAAATACTTACTACTCAATAGTACCTAGTACAATAGTACCTGCCTTCCTTTTGCATCATTAGTTAATTTTGACTAGAACTTAATAATATTAGTTTAAAACGTAGCGTAATAAATCAGCTTTCCTTCACACTACAGTGGCTTAGGGATCATGAGATGTTGTAATAAAGTGAGAGCATTCCAAAAAGTGGCGAACGATTTTCTTGTTATGAAAACTAAGGGAGTTACACTTCGCTTAATTTCCAAGCAAATACCCAGCGGAAAAACATGTTCTACGTGTTAATAAACTCATAACGCCACTCTCAATCTTCTTCCATCCGTTCGTTACCTTTAGTTAAGTTGACAAACATTAAAGTAGGTGAAAGTAGCCGTAAGTTTATTCTGTGCGTCTTCAACTATTTCGATATTGAATTCCATTATTGACGAACGAAGTGAGTCCCTACTTTGACCCGGTTGGCATTTGTCCGTGTGCGTGTGCTTGCGTGTGTGCTCCGCACTACAGGCCTCGATTTTGGAGCTGTCGACCAGAAATTCTGTAGATAGACTCTTATAGAAATCTGGAATCAGCTGCTTAGTTTTTGGTGACCATCCGACGACAGGAACATGTCGTCGCCATCGACTATCGACGTCAAATAAACTAAAAATCGAGTTTGGTATCGTATTAAATCATTTCCGTCACATAGAATCATGAATAAGAAGTCAAATCGAGTACATTATAGTAGACAACCAGATTTCAATCTTCGTGAGGAACCTGGTCGCCGGACCTCTTGTGTAACATTAACAAAACTTTTCAAAAATGGAGTGATATTTTCATTAAAGGAAAACTAATTTTGACGGTCAAGTCATTAAAAACAATAGTGAACCAAATTTAACTGAATATTTCTTAATCATGAATAATGTCAATACGGTGGAATTCCTGTAAACACACTTCTTTCATTGTTTAATAATGTTGGTGAAATCAATACTAACGTGTATGCCAATTTCAATTCCAAATTCAGTATTTTCTTTGAAACCTACATAGTGGAGAAAATAATTGTTTTCACTTAATTCTGTTTTCGTGATTAGGTCAAATGTGTTTCCACAACTTTGTCGCGGGTGATTTACGAGTTCGTACGACGAGAATAACTCACCCGACTAGAACACCTGGGTATTAGTTTGGAGGAGCGTACATTATCATTAATTAACCTAATGGTTTTATAATTACGTTGTTAAAAGAAAGGCTTGTCCTCGTTGTTATGTCCACAGTGGCAGCAGTGCGGGGGAAGGTCTCATGACAGGCTGCAGCTCGAGTTCAGAGGCACGCGGTGGTCTCTCGTCGTTCCTTCGGCCTCAGCAATGCGTGACGTCGGTCGCGCCCTCTGGACGATCCTGCAGGACCTCGATTCTCATTTCCTCGACGAGTACGCCCTCACGAGGACTCCCACTCACGGTGACTAATAATAATATATTTTTTCTATATTTATTTATTTACGGTCTAGTTAGCCCAATATACAATAAGGAAACTTACATAGAAAATACAGACATACCTAGGTATTTGAAAAAACGCTGCAAATTATTACACAAAGGTTTATTATTTATGTATTAGACTGCCCTTCTACGTAGATCTCTGGTCCATAATTATTAAACGCCGCTTATAGTACCTATATTTAGTATCGGAACTCGGAGCTTCGGACCTCACAAATGGGTTCAATCCATTACAGCAGCGGAATCTCACAATTTTACGCTTTTTAATATAGTTGATAAACAAAACAATTTATTACCAAGTCATCTTTCCAACACATAAAAGTGTTACCTATACTGTTTATTGATATCATTTAATTGGTCAAATTTCAAAAAATGTGCTGACAAAATCACTGAAAATGGCTAAGAATCGTTAAATTGATATTTTTTAGCATAAGATTGGTCAAATAAAGTTTATCAACTATGAAATAGAACATTCAACAATTTATGTACGAAATTATGCTAAAAACTTGAACTTCATTGAATTTTGTTTTAAAAAATCTATGAAATTGCAAAAAATAGCCTAAAATCCAAAATCTCTTTTTGAATAGAAGAGTATCATTTAGAATACTTTTTTTTTCCATAAAATTAATAGCTAACATTTTCTTTCCACTCATAAATCTCCAATTTCTACACAACTTGAAATATACAAAAAAAAAAGACACTTTTTCACCTATTTTTGGCTCATAGCACCCATGGGTGTGGAGCGATCGAGCTGGCGAGAAGTTAGGACCAACTGGACCCCAAGTGGAGTCTATGTGCGAAAGAACAGATTTTTAAGTCAATTCTAAGGCCTTTTATGGCCCGGACGGCGAACGGTGGACGGTGGGCGGACATTTCAAATTTGGATTCTACGCACCTTGAAACGTAAAGTGACAAAGTTTGAGGGGGGGTTATAAAAATTTTTTGCTATACGATCACATAGGCTTATTATTGGAAATAATAAACCAATACAGACAACGAATGAAAATAAATTTCACTGAGTTAAATGTGTTAGAAACAAAAATTAAACCAATGTACAAAAGATAATAATAGTAGGTACCTTTTACTAGGTTGAAAATTTAGAACAATAAGAAATGGTGTGGTTCTTAAAAACGGAAAAACTATTGAAAAATAAATCAAGGCAATTATTCTCAGCTGCTATTAAATTATAATGTCTAGCCATGCGATAAAGGGGGTTATTGAACAAATAATTAAACGGGACAAAAGGGACGGAAAATAAATCACTACTTCTTGTGGGATGGATCGGCGTACGAAAATCAAAATAAGGTAATAACTGGGGGCTGTCAATTTCGCAATTATGTAATTTGAACAAAAATAAAAGATCACTCACGACTCGTCTATCCTGGAGTGATGAAAGACCACTCTCGGTCATCACTGAATCATAAACAACATTATCCTGCCGAATATGTTTTTTAAAAGCAATTTAGCGGAGAAATTTATGTTGTACTGATTCAATACGCCTTTTATGTTCTTGATTGTATATTAAGGGTACCTCAAAGCACATTAGGTGAGAAATAACCAAAAGTTCAGCCTAGTAGCAATTTTCAGTTCAAATTACCATTTAAGGACCTTTCCTGTTATCCGACCGCAGCACCTCCAGCGCTGCCTCCATATAGAATACGGCCGCCAATGATCGGAGTGTAAAAATGAGTAAAGCATGAATGTAACCAGCACCGTGTATTATAACATTTAAATCAAACCCAAAACGAGGAACAATAGCCAAAATTAAAAATAGGTACCAAAATGAAATATTACTCACTAATTTAAAGCGCAAGCTGCACGGCATGTTTTTTTCCGAGTTTGAATTGGTGGCCTTGTGGGCAAGTCATCGTCGACGGATGGATCCCTTTATCTGTTAAAATGTGGACAGCGCTCCTTTGATGTAACTATATCGTAAAGAGCAACGAAATTCATTTTAAAAAGAAACTACAGAGCACACGCACTGGTAAAATCGACTGAAGAGTGACGGAAGGCTAATAAGACTGATGTTTTCCAGTTTCATTGGTTATAGTTCTATCAACAGCTAGATTCAGTTGCTCGTTTTACTGGTTGAAGTTGAAACAACCACTAGATAACGATGCTTTAGATTACGTTGGCAGTCGTATTCTATGTGGAGTAATAAGAATGGATCCCTTTTAGTTTTTTAGTTAGCCGATGAACGGGTAGGAAGATCACGCATGACGTAGGTGGGCAATGGAGCAGAGGGTTCCCCCCAGGTGGGCGAGGGGCCGTGACGTCATAGTGCAAATGAATTTCAAGAGTCGTTTCTGGCCATATTGGTACCCATCATTTAGCACCTTTTTAGAGAGCTCTCACTCAGATATTTCTAATAAGCCAATAAAAGGAAATGAAAATGAAAATTGATGTTGATCATATAATCCAATATCTTGATCCTCACCCTCCCAGCTACTGTTGAGAATTCTCCCGTTTCTCCCATTTTTCACGCCATGGTTAATTTAATCCAAAGGGGGGAATGAGACTCACAAGTCTTCTGCCGTATCACACTTGCGGTGCTTTGCTCGGGCTGCGATTATTGAGATGGCATTCCAGCCTTGGGAGCAATAATTAGCGCCTGCATTTATGATGCGATTATCCTCGTATGCCACTCTGTCTCTTTCACAAAGACCGGGAATCATGATGTAGGTAATCAGAGAGTTAGGCTCGCTTTGCCTCTCGCATTACAGGCTCGATCCCAACCCTTATACGAGCCAAACTTGCGTGCCACTGTGTCGCTCGCCAAAGTCATATGCCACAACGTTATTAAACCCCATTTTCGCAGTTGAGTGAATGGATGGTGTCCATAGCTTTACCACATCCATCGCAAGGAGAGGGTAGCATTGCTCGTCAAATACTCCGGTAGAGGCCAGACTAGACTATGGGACGGTACGAGCTGTGACGTCACAAGCACCCAGTCTCAGTCAAGTCTTGCGGGCCTCAGTTTACTCCACCACATTCTTCTCTTATTATAAATAATTGTTCACCCGATTTGGGCATATCCGCCCTTAACTCCTGACCACTACCGTATAGTCGTGCACCTGACCGTTCGTATAGTACAGTTCAGTACTTGCAATACTGAACCTGATCTAAAGCTATCCTGCTGTTAATGTTATAAACTGTACATAAATTGATCCGAAACGGAACTTTTTTGTTAACAAACTGTGTTAGTGCTAGCCTTCAGTAATGTTCCGATCAAGCAGGCATGCGCATTGAGGGAGATGGACCTTCGTGCTCACCAAGTGCAAGAACCGAACAACCTGATGCAAGCCAAAGGTATTGCTCGATTCATGTTCAGTTCACGAATGTCCTACATTTTTTCAGTAGGTTGGCCAAGCTTACTTTGAATCTACACTGAGTATGTTCTTTCCTCAGCAAGAACAATTGCCAAATGCTATAACTAAATATTACATGAACTTAGGTATGCAATGATAATTTCACCATAAATATTACGAAATTATTGGAAGTAATTTACTGTTTCATTCATTAGTCACCTTATGGTCAATTGGACCAACTTATGGTCAATACCTATCTAACCGTTCGAATCCTCAAAACTGTAGCAAAATTAACCGATACATTCTGTCGTTTGGCTTCAGTTTAATGTCAATAGCCATAAATTAGTTTAAATTACGATTATATAACCAGTCACCTTAATATCATTCTCTAATTACCTTCCTTTTTTTTTTTTTTTTTTTTTTTTAAAGCCGCACCTCAACCAGAAGGGTCATTAACGGCATCCTTCCAATTGTTAAAAATATTAATATTCATTAAAATTATTGATAACCAGAGAGCACAACAAGGTCATACATTTTCCATTTTAATGATAATTAATTTCTCTACTGATTATGTCACTGTGACCCTAGGCTTTCAATTAGTTATTGTTCTGAATATTGCACTACTTTATTAGTTGTATAGTAGTACCTACACTAAAATGGTATAAAACTAAATAACGGAGGTGAATCATGAGCGGAGATAAAATGTATTTTCTAGCTTTCGTAAATGTAAGGCATTTGTGTGTTGTTCAGGTACCTAGTTTTACCATTCTTGCGTCCCGAATCCTGTTCACCAAAATTACTCGACCATCAAAGCCAAAATGGCCGCACACTGATTAGCTAATGTTTTGAAGTTCTGGTAATATTTACCATGAAATAGCATTTATAGGTTCAAGTGGGTTGTTATTTTGAGTTACACGTTCACTTACGTATCATTTTACGATATTAATAAATCGCCATTACAGTGTTTGAAGTGAAGAAAACTGTCTTCTTCAGCTTCACTATTCAAGTATGATCAGTAACACTGTTTTTTCATATTTAACTATGGGTAATTGGAAAAATAGTTCTTACAAATGTCTTTTCTCTAATGAAAATGCTCTCCCTACAATATTCACTCGTGAACTATTGAGATTTGACGGAATAAAATAAGTGGTTGTCACTGTTTCTAAGAGTAAATGAAGAGGCACCACTTTTGAAATATGAATTTTTTTAAATTTATCAAGGATTTAGGTAGCCCCCCAGAGGTGCAATGGGGTCCTAAATCCTCGAGAAAGAGGTAGGGGAGAGTGACACTATCCCGTGAGAGAGATACCACTCCTACTAATAGCATTAATACGTTATGTTCGGAGTAGATTGGTTTTCCAGTTCTTGGATCACCCATCCAACGCCAAACGCAGCCTTTCAAGAACACGAGTACAGGCGTGCGACGCCCGTTGGGAAATAACGGAGCGACGGCAGCGCTTTCTCTGGGATTCTGACGGGAACTCTGTCACAAATTTCAAATTTCTGTTCGGGTGAACAGGGCAGCAATAGTGGCACGTCATGCTGGTGACAGGGAAGCAACGTTGAAATAAGAGCAATAGTCCTCCTCCTCATTTATACTCAAGATTTCTTCCACAAACTACGAAAATTGTTGAAAATGCTCAGCAAATTGGAAATTAACCGGACAGTTTAATATCAAGGGGGTTGGTAGAAGTAACGTTAGCATTCCTTCAATTTTCAAGGTTTTTGCTAGATCGCCTGCAATTATACTCTACAATCATTCTTTTTTTTTCTTTTTTTTTTCTTTTTTTTTCTCCCAACTACACTTTTCCATAGCGTTCTGGACTTCTTCAAAAATAAATCTATCCGCCAGCCTTTATGTTGGACGCATTTTGGATCTTGGACGTTGTCCCCGCCCAGGCGTAGATCGTCTATGAATGAATGAATGAATAGTGAATTTATTCCGGAGCAAAGCAAATAGTACAATACAAATACAGTTCAAATACAAATTATTAGAGGTTGATTACTTCAATGGAATATACCCCTAAGCCATAGGGCAGGCCCTGTGCGGCTAGGGGGAGTTGCTTATGAATAACATTGCAGTTATATTCTTCTTTTACATGTGTAACACACGGAGAACTAACTCAGCAGGGACTATTAAATTTACCTATTTAGAAAAGAAAAAAAAGAAAAAAAATGAAGCTAACTTTTAACGCTTAAAATATAGACAATACAGAATTAGTTTACATAAATGCTGGAAAGAGCATCTAAGCAGTTTTCAACTCCACGGGAAATCAACCATGAAAACATTTTCTTTTTATAATTGGAGCGAGAAAAATTTGATGGGGATCTCATTTCGTCAGGTAATGAGCGGATCAAGAATGGCATGCTTTAAAATATGTGTCTGGATGTGCTGCATAAACGGGTTTTTGGTGCCGGCACCACGGCTTGGGAGGATAGACGAAGTGGGTATGAAGTATTCTTGGGAATGTTGAAAAATCGTGGATGTTTGTGAAAGAAACAGAGTGGGTGTTTGTGGACGTCTATAATCCTGCTTCTAAAGAATTTCAACTTAGCCGTAAACCGGGTTTTCATTTTGTTGACAAAACGGTATTTACCTTTTGACGACAACTAACCCTGTTCCGTATACGACTTCAAATGGACACTTTTCACGCTCCCTTGAGTCTGACTTACCTCCGAAGAGATACATCTCTCCTAATCCAGACGCATTTACATACAATTAAGCGATTCTCATTTGCATGGTAACTGGTTTCCCGTGCTAAGTCCCGCAACTTCATCCCCCATAGGGCTCCAGTAGGCGCCGTTCGCCTGTCTCCGTAAATGACGTAATCATTCCGTATGCTTACACCCTCCAGATACTGTGAACATTGAATAGGTACTTAGATGCAATCTGAAAGGACCTCCTACATTTGCAGTTATGGTTTTAAAAAAAAGTTCCAGTCATGTAGCATGGTCGTATGAGCGAATTTTCTTAAATTACCTATCGTATTGTAATATGTTGAATTGTGTTGAAATTTGAGATATTTCAGTAGATAGACGAGAAGAGCAAGCGAGAGAGCGCGCGCGAGAGATAGAGGGGGGGAGGGGGGGTGATGCGCGTTAGGCGAGATGGTTGGTTAAAAACCAATCATATGGACAAAAACTCATACTAAATAAAACTCGGTAATTCACGGAATATTTTGGATTTTTAGGTTTTCTTTTTGCAGTTTTTATAGATTTTTCAGCAAATATTGAAGGAATTTGAGTACATTTTTCAGAATATTTTTTTGCACAAATTTTTAATGTCCTAGTTAATTGTTGATAATTTTGTTTTGACTAAAGCTCTACCAAAAATTATGGGTTCAACAAGTTTGGCCGTTTTTAGCCATTTTCAGTGATTTTTTTGAAATTTGATCAGTTTAATGTGTTCAAAAATTGATGGCCAATAAACACATCTTTTCATTTGGAAAGCTTGTTTCTTTGGTGCAAAAACGGAATTTTTATCTCATTCCTAGAGAGAGTTATTGTCTGGAATGACGCATAAAAATATTAATAAATGTACAAACACACCCATACACGCACACACATCACACTCACATACATACACACACACACATATTTATATATACTATATGAAAAAGCGAAAACTTCAGGAATCGTTGCAGATTGCCCCAAAACGGATTTAAAAGAAGAAATATTTCAAAAAATTTGATTTCGAAACTTTCCGAGCCATTGCAATAGCTTCATTTTCAACGAAAATTCGCTAGTTGAGGCTGCATATTACCCTGCAAAGGTTACTTATATTTTTTATGATTAATATTACCTACTGCGAATAATAATGAAGTCGAGGGTTAGCGAGGGTTGGTCAATAATTCAAAAACTCTTCTACGCCGACGTTTCGCTATATTTGTACAGCATCTTCAGGGCTTGATAGTGGAGCAGGAAAAATTGTAGGTCCTTATTGCACGTTATACAATCCTAGTGGACACATAGCACTTGTTCACTATTTTTATACATAGGTACTAACTGGAGACTGTTTATCTTGATTATCGAAACTTAATAATTATGATGAAAATTATTAGAAAGAATACATATTGCGTAGAAAAATGTATAGAAACAATTTTCCTACTCCACTACTATGTCCTGAAGAAGCTGTACAAATGTAGCGAAACGTCGGCGTAGAAGAGTTTTTGAATTATTATTGATCAACCCTCGCTAACCCTCAACTTCATTATTAAACAAGTGGTCGAGAAAAGTAACATAATGTGAGTAATAGTATTACTATAAATATAATTATGAATAATATTTTCTGCCTGTGTATTGTCTTTTATTCCAATCGACAGATTCACACGTTCACATGAAAATCAGGAACGAGTAGAATAAAAATACTCAAATATTATCATTTATTGACTGGATTTCAGATTCAAACAATTATCAGGGGGCAGGTTTAGTTTTCATCTATGGCTGTAGAAATTATATTGCACATCTTAGGCACTGATGTAATATTGTTCGGAGATAGTAACGTGTACTTAATAGAGCGCTAGTGCGCAGTTTCATTACGTAGATCGACAAGCGGTCGGCACAGAAGGATGATTGGTTTGTTGTGTCAACCTGCCCCCTCGGGCGAGGTTCGTGCTCAGTCGGGAATACGCGAGAATAGATGATTTATCAGATGGATTTGTTGTCAGGAGAACTGTAACTATGGTAACTGCTGGTAAAATACACTAGGTACCTAAGGGTCACTTTCCCCAACAGCTTATGTATAACAGAGTTTAGCCAAACTCCATTAAAAATGAACTCGAGAATCAAACCTTGGTGTCTTTCACCTACCCAAGACTCGTTTAACGGAGTTTAGAACAAACTGTCCATTAAGAAGTTGGACTCTTTAACGTCGAAGCAATAAATACGCCACAACCACTATACCGACCTGTTACCGTCCGGCTTTCATTTTAATTACAAAATAGTAACATATTTCAGACATTCGTGGACAACATTGGGAAGTTTTGTATAATTTCTAATCAATATCTGGGACTTATGAATTTGCCATTAGCAAACACTTGAAGTGAAGGTGTGGTTAAAAATTTGTGTTTCAATAGCTATGGAGAAAAGGCATATTGTCAAACCTACACGTCTTGCTTTGTCTTGGTTGGACCTTTAGTCCAGTAACCAAACTTTCAAAAAGGGCGTTTTCAAGAAAAAAACCCTGAAGTATTTTTTTTTTTTTTTTTCGGGGTGTTGAATCCGAATTTGAGGTTTCCCCCCTGATCCGAGTGTGGCGTATGTTCAAAAATTGCAAAAAATCTCAATAATTTCTAACTTTTTCCAGTTTTTTGCTTATATTTTGAAAACTATGCAATTTTCGAAAATTGCCATTATCATAAGATTTAAAGTATACAACATTTGTACCACTGGAATTGGCGTAACAGCTTGTTGAAAAAACGTCATTTTTGCTGTCTGGAGAAAAAGCCCACAAATAACTTTTAAGCCTAAAACTCATTATTCCTCTGGTTTCTTCCACAAATAGTCAGCTGTAATGAATTACCGAACGCCATTGAAGGGGGGGGGGGGGGGTTATGTACTGTGGAACTAGCTATTCATGTCAGCGCTATAGGGGAAGTATAGCTGATAAGTAAAATTTGATGTGAACAAACTTTTCTCTTTTGCAATAATATGAACAAGGAGCATAGTCGGTCAGTGTCGAATTTTTTCCCCTTTTTCGCTTATATCTTGAAAACTATGCAGTTTTCAATGTTTGTCACTGTATAACTGCCTTATAAAATCACATTCATTGGTTACCAGCCATTTATTAATTCCCCTTCAAGCGATTACAACATCATCTTTACAGCTTGATGTGTAGTAAGTATACAGTGAAATCCTTTGGATAGCAAATAGCTATTTTAACCTTTGACAACCTCTCTATCTTAAAGCGAGAGATGTCAAGGAAAATCTCTCAAGCGATTGTCCGCCCTCATGAATGTAGGTACGTCTGGGGGCCTTCTACCATTTGATATCGTTCATGGGCGCTGTGGGGTCATTATGGAAGGGAGTAGTCTAACCGATCTGTTCAAACTAATTTATGCTGTTCTCAGTTCGGAAAAAGTTATGACAGGTCTCGCTTATGCTAGAGAGGTCTACCCCCCTCCTTGTTCATCGAGCTCTGGCCTCACTGATGTTGAAGAATATTCAGTTTTCGCATTCATTTTGATCTGAAATAGAACAAGTATTGTATGGCAGGTGGTGGTTGTGTGATCTATCAGATATTCTGAATGGATAAAGAATTCTGTACATAAATAAAAACGTGAATGTAAAAGGAACTTCTAACTCAGAAGTTCAACACCCAGCTTCAAACTTTTATACGCCAAGGTCCCACTGGAAAGCTTTGGTTTCAATACTTCCAAATGGTGACATTGATAATGAACGTAGAGCCTGGCCCATCTGATGGACCGTTGAACCCGCAGAGTCCTGTCATGGCTTCCCACCCTGTTCACATACAGTTCGCATACAAGTTCCCACTGCAAAGCTTTGGTTTCAATACTTCCAAATGATGACATTGATAATGAACTTGGAGACTGAACCATCTGATAGACCGCTGAACCAGCAGAGTCCTGCCATGGCTCCCCACCCGGTACATCCTGATTAACCACTATGTTAAGTACTTACCACACTACATACGAATTCTTCTTCTTCTTTCTTATGGTTTACATGGAATTTTCGTTTTGTTTGGGAATATTTCGTCAAAAAGAAGTGATACCTAATATTTATCTTTTGTTAGCCGGGGAATGAGTCTTTAAAATACCTGTTAAAATACTCCTCATACTGTCATAGTAATATTGTTAATGACTTATTCACCCCACCTTCTCTCGAAATTCGCAGTTAAAATACTTCGTTGTGTACCTCATGAGTGGCTAATAGGATTATATTTCGATAAAACTATTTATTTATTTATTTAATCATACAAATGCATTTTATAAATATGGTACAAATTGAACAACTTAAGCTACTCTTTCGATTTCTTTCCCAACGATAGGCTTGGCCCGTGTTGTTGGGGAAGGTCTTGGTGATTCGCTCATGTTTTACAATCTATTTACTCTATGATACAAGCGGTACTTAAAAATATAATGTTATTCGTATAATGTTCTTATAATTTTAAGAGAAGATATTTTCTAAAATAATCACTGTATATAAATACTGCTTAAAACAGTTTCACATCCCGCTTCCCCCTTTTCTACAAGCCAGGTTAAAATATGTTTCTTATAAACTAGAGGGTATTTGTAAGTTTTTCAATAAACTTTTCCGTTGTTGCAGGTGTATTGAAGGGCCGCGGTCTGGAGGTCGGCGACTCTGCAGAGCTGGAGGGCCTCCAGCGGCTCCTGCATTTCCCTGAGGAGGTTAGCCTCCGGCTGGCCCAGGAAGAGGATGCCCTCTTCTACCAGGTATGTGCAATAATTGTAGCAAACTTTCGTCGCAAATAAGGTATTATTTGAGGCAAGTAGTTTCAAAACTGGCTCAATCCATAATTGAAAATTTTTCAGGAAACACAAAAAACGTTTCCCTGTACAGCACTCCATTTTAACCAAGTTGGTTCCATTTCATTGCTTAAACTGGAGGCCCTAGAGTGTTTTATCACAAATTTTGACTTTGAAAATGGTCAGGGTTCCTCAAAATTCAAAATCAAAGTTTGGATTGAGCCGGTTTTGATGAAATTCGGGTAGTTGGACTTAGCTCTGTTGCCATATTCCTAAGAGTATCCTCTAAAATTCTATTATTCATGACGGAAATCACATTTTTTCGGTATTTATATGGTAAGAGCTGGTAGGTTGCAAAAAAGACGGTTGCATAGCAACAGCCAATGTAGAAACCAGGCTTGTAGAAACATTTGAGAACTTCTTTATTTTACAAAACCCCGAAAAACGATAGAATTTTGATTAATTTAATATTAAACAGTAAAAAGCAAAAAAAAAAGAAAGCTTTCATAGCGGGAAAATGGGTGAAACTGTGTACACCAGAACAAAAACGTCCATCGCCGAAGGCCGGCGCGCTCCTAGCGGCTCAACTGAGAAGCATGGACTGAGCCAGTTTTGACGCGAAACCACCACTTAAGAGGGATTTCTCTATCGGATTGAACCGGATTTGGTCCGTAAGACTTCACAGGGTGATAGAGTGCATCGTGAACTTGAAGAAATTGGAAAAAAAGTGTATTTCGAAAAAATGTAGATTGAGCCGGTTTTGAAACTACTCGCCTCATTTCCTACTATATGGTGTGTATGTGTCTGTACAAAGTAAAACTGAGAGTGAAGTAGGACTGAAGTGAAACATCGAATGACGGAATCTGCTACAGTTATTTAGACAGAACAATTTTTGCAATATCTCGTTTACGCGATATTAGACGCCACCTGAGAAATTCGACCACGTTGCTATCGTCCATATCCAAAATCTATGGAAGATACGTCAAATGCAGTGAACTTGATGTTTCTTTACAAACTCGTTAATATTTGTTCGGACTGTCCTCAACCAGTATCTATGCAGAGATTCTTTAAATAATCTCATCCAGATCAAACTCTCTTATCTTCGCTCCCATTTCTCAAGTACTAACTACCAATACAACAAGGTAATCCGTTTTCGTCACGAGATGTCCGCTTGTTTACCTCATTTCCCCACTCAATTCAAAAGACTTTGTCCCATTCAATATCACATTTTTCTCTTAGCAATTTTGTATTACTCATTCGTTTTTCCCTTTTTTATATTATAATCAGCTGGTTTTATATTATATGCGGCAATAAAATAGGTGTGAGGTTCACACATCTCTATCTCATAATTATTACCAGAAACTTTTATAGAGGCTCCTTATGAAAATTCTTCGTTCTAAGTGGAATAGAAAATAAATTAGCGCCTGAGCTGACCGTTGATGCTACCAATCATCAAAAACCCATTATTAACCAAAACATCCACAAAAGCTCTTTAAGCAAATTGATTGTAAGAAATTGTTAATCTGAAATTATAGGAGATTAAATCTTGATATCTACTCTGACGGTGTTGGATTGAAGGTCAGTTGGTAGGGCAGTCAGATCTGGTCTTGAAATTTTATGGCCGACTTTATTCAAGAAGAACTTATAGGTACCTAAATGTCGGTCACCACATTTGAGGCGAGTAGTTTCAAAACCGGCTCAATCCACTCCATCCATTTTTTCGAAATACACTTTTTTCCTATTTCTTCAAGTTCACGATGCACTCTATCACCCTGTGAAGTCTTACGGACCAAATCCAGTTCAATCCAATAGAAAAACCCCAATGAAGTGGTGGTTTCGCGTCAAAACTGGCTCAATCCATGCTTCTCAGTTGAGCCGCTAGGAGCGCGCCTGCCTTCGGCGTTGGACGTTTTTGTTCTGGTGTACACAGTTTCACCCATTTTCCCGCTATGAACGCTTTTTTTTTTTTTTTTTTTTTTTTTTTTTTTTTTTTTTTTTTTTTTTTTTTTTTTTTTTTTTTTTTTTGCTCTTTACTGTTTAATATTAAATTACTCAATATTCTAGCATTTTTCGGGGTTTTGTAAAATAAAGAAGTTCTCAAATGTTTCTACATAGGCTGTTGCTATGCAGTCGTCTTTTTTGCAACTTACAAGCTTCTTACCATATAAATACCGAAAAAATGTGATTTCCGACATGAATAATAGAATTTTAGAGGATACTCTTAGAAATATGGCAACAGAGCTAAGTCAAACTACCCGAATTTCATCAAAACCGGCTCAATCCAAACTTTGATTTTGAGAAACCCAGACCATTTTCACAGTCAAAATTTGTGATAAAACACTCTAGGGCCTCCAGTTTAAGCAATGAAATGGACCTAACGTGGTTGAAATGGAGTGCTGTACTACAGGGAAACGTTTTTTCTGTTTCCTGAAAAATTTTCAAGTATGGATTGAGCCGGTTTTAAAACTACTCGCCTCATTTATGCTATCATATAGAGGTTATAATTTGTCGTATCTGGTCACATCATAGCTCAGTATTCACCTATGATTTTGACAGGTGCCGCCAATCGACTACCTCCGTCAAGTGACGCTAGATCTGGGAGGGACACCGCCTCCCGCACCTCACCCTTCCCATCACGACCCATCCAGAGCGTCTGTTCGTTCTCTCATCAAGAGATTCAACGAGGTAAGTCATTTTATGGACGTTAATACAGGGTGATTCCCTCGCAGATGCAAAAAAAAAATTTGGGTGAAACTACATCAAAAATGGAGTAAAATGCCGCCAACCGCATATTTTTATCTCAATCCGTTCTTGAGATATGATTTTTTAAAGTTTTTTCAGGATAACCGTGTTTTTTCCTTTTAAACTGAAATTTCTCCACTTTACTTCATTCAATTTTAACTTTTGACCACATTTTCGGAATCAGCATTAAATTTACTATAAGAATAGTGTACTTGGGTTTTTAAAAAGTACCATCCAAAGGCCCTCACATCAGCTCAAACATTACGATTTTGAAAAAAAGAATATTTCAGAAAATCTTTAAAACTTTACTACTCTTCCAAAACGAATCCTGGAAACTGGCAAATCTCGTGAAAACTGCTTCGTCTAATACTATTTCCAACGGTATAATCAAGTTTACTTTTATTTTGTTATTAAGTGGAGAAAATTATGTTTTAATGTTAAAAAAAGGGGTTTTTCAATGAAATTGTTGGTTTTCTCGAAAGATGACCCTCCATGAACCTACGAGTATGGGGTCGGTTTCTATGTATTTTTTCACGCTGTATCGAATGGTAACATTTGTAGATCTCTCCGACTCCGTTATAACCGAGTTTTACACTTAAAATCGCAAATGTTTAGTTTGTTTGTTACGATTAAATGTATGTGTGTTATGGGGTAAAACTAGTTAATTAAAGTGTATAACTCGATTATAACGTAGTTGAGAGATGTGCATGAGTTTCCATTCGATCCAGCGAGAAAAAATACATAGAAACCGACCCCATACTCGTTGGTTCATGGAGGGTCATCTTTCGAGAAAACCAACAATTTCATTGAAAAACCCACATTTTTTAACATTAAAACATTATTTTCTCCCCTAAATAACAAAATAAAAGTAAAATTGATAATACCGTTGGAAAGCATATTAGATGAAGCAGTTTTCATGAGATTTGCCAGTTTCCAGGATTCTTTTTAAAAGAGTAGTAAAGTTTTAAAGACTTTCAGAAATATTATTTTTTCAAAAACGTCAATGTTTGAGCTGATGTGAGGGTCTTCGGATGGTACTTTTTAAGAACCCAAGTACTATATTCTTATAGTAAATTTAATGCTGATACCGAAAATGAGGTTGAAAGTTAAAATTAAATTAGGAAAAGTGAGTTTAAAATGAAAAAAAAAAAACACGGTATTCCTGAAAAAACCTTTAAAAAATCATATCTCGAGTACGGATTGAGATAAAAATATGCGGTTGGTGGCATTTTACTCCATTTTTGATGTAGTTTCACCCAAATTTTTTTTTTTTTTTTTTTTTTTTTTTTTTTTTTTTTTTTTTTTTTTTTTTTTTTTTTTTGCATCTGCGAGGGAATCACCCTGTACATCAATAATTGTATTTGTACAAGCCGTGGCCCGACTTGTAAATTATATAGTTTTACCAATCAACAAGATGCAAGCCGATCAAGCTCCTCTTAGCAGACAGGAAAATGGGCAGCATGGCTGCATTGGGCAACAGTGAAATGAAATGAAATGAGATGAAATAAAATAGAATTTATTATTTTTAAACAAATTGAAAAAAGTGTACACTCCTTCACATATGTAGAAAATTATAGCCAACGAATCCACAGCACTAAAATAAAGCTTGGGGTCACTGCAGAGGAAGGGTTCTTCAGCTATATAAAAATTAGAATATACAATAAACTCGTAATCCTATATTTGCTACAAACAATAATAATGTTGTTACGAAAAATAAGGTATACTTAATTTATAACGGTAAATTCTCGATGGAAAATCCATGTAACAAAGAAGGGTCTCTCTCTACACCCAGGCAATGTTGATTTCATTTGTGCATACACGTCGCTACAATGGTCTTCTTGGCCTTCCCGAGCAACATTGATTAAAGTTTAAAGTTGATGATACCTAATTCATGACGGTAAATTCTCGATGGAAAATCCATGTAACAAAGAAGGGTCTCTCTCTACACCCAGGCAATGTTGATTTCATTTGTGCATATACACGTCGCTACAATGGTCTTCTTGGCCTTCCCGAGCAACATTGATTAAAGTTTAAAGTTGATGAACTTACCTGATGATACCTAATTCATGACGGTAAATTCTCGATGGAAAATCCATGTAACAAAGAAGGGTCTCTCTCTACACCCAGGCAATGTTGATTTCATTTGTGCATACACGTCGCCACAACGGTCTTCTTGGCCTTCCCGAGCAACATTGATTAAAGTTAATGAACTCGAAAAGTTCGTTCATTTCAACTTTTCTGAGTTGTTCGATTCGACAGTTCGCAGTTTTGAGATTCGGCATCACGCCTGCAAGCTATTATCCAGGTGGATCGCCGAGGGGAGACTATCAACGTCAACGAGGCCCTTAGTTATCGGGAGCGAGGGGAGGCGGATTGTCCTCCCAGTTAAACACCGATCTCGGAGGGGATGAATATCGAATGAGACGGGGAACCGATGATGGGAATCGACCAGATGAAACCTGTGATTGAGTAGGCAGTGGGAGACCCGGCTCTTGTTTACTCTGTAAAATGGCGGAGCCTTCGCTCGCCGGTTGGGAGGAAAGTCGGTTTCTTACGTTATTGGGAGAACTGGAAGACTTCAATTACTCTCTTTCACCATCAGATTCAGTTGACCGGATTTCATTCATGAGTTTTCCAATATCGTGGACGGGATCCCCTGGTATTTTTCACTTTGATCTGAGAATGGGAAACTGCGCTCCTGGATGGAACCACCGATTCCAAATTTTCAATACAATGCCCCAAATGGTTTGGACTAAAATTGATAGGAAGTTGATTTGGAAGTAAAATTGATCATTGGTGGGGGACCCCACCCCCCCACTCCTTACGAAAATGCCGTCGCGTCGCGCTGTGTTTCAATCCTGAGGATTTTGGTGGAAAAAAGTCCGAAACCAAGAAAATTGATAGTAATATGTATCGCGGTTTTATTCCCCTATCCAATTCTGAAAACCAATAGGAAAAAGATTAATAGAGAAAAAATAATCATTTTTAGGTGTAATATTTTCATTTATGAAGTTATCAAAACATGATGATAAGGTGATTTTAGCCTATTGGATGGTAATTTTGCATTTTTTGTTTTATTCAATCCCACGATGCTTTCTATACTGAGTTAAATTTAGGTAGGTATCTACTAGGAAGGTAAAATTACCGTATAATTCACACTGCTTTTGTGTTTCACGGTCATTTTTATACTCGTAAATAAAAACACACTTCTTTAAATTGTGTACATTTCTTCCAAAAATGAAAAAGTCCAGTCATGAAGCATGACCCCATGAGCGAATTTTTGAAGAAATCTTCGACATTTCAGTCGCTATTGATCGTGTAGAGAAATTTTAGTTTATGATTTTGATAGACAAACATGGAATCAAATTATTAAACAAGCACCTACTACCTACCTTTTAAACAGCATGGTTCTAGGATTGGTTATACAGGGATACTTCCATAAGAGTAGTTCAATCTGAATTTGGACAATGTTTCATGCAAATATTACCGATTTTTACAACTAGCGAACGGCATTATTTCGATTTTTGACTGATTTTTCAACTTTGAAATTTTTGAAAAACTTGATACATATTCTTATAGGAAATTTTACGCTGATTCCGAATATACCACATGTTAGTATGCTGAAAAAATTATTTCTCACAACAAATCGCAAAAAACAGGCTATTTTGAAATTTTTTACTACATTTTTGAAAATTTCAACCCGAAGATGTAATCCGATCATGCTGGCCAACGAACTCGAACTTTCGTTTTGTGTCCTTAACATTTTAAAATTTGTTTGAAGTTTCTAGCACAATTCTACGGACAGTTATCGTCTGGAATGACACATACATACATACATTAAAAAATGAGTTAAACTTCAGAATATGATTCAGAATAGCCTGAAACGGATTTCTGCATAAAATTTTTTCAAAAATTCACATTCTACAAATTTTGAGGCGAGAGCAATAGCTTAATTTTCTTCAAAAATTCGCTAAAAAAAAAAAAAAAAAAAAAAAATCTAAATTGCGGAGGTTTGCGGAATGAACGGAATTTGCGGAATTCCAATTCAGCAATAAATTTTGTATAGAATGATTCAAGTTTTGAGACTTGACAAACCGGTGCTCATACATTTTTGAACTGTCAACCATTTTCATATGAGAAGAGATTAATTAATCAAAAATCATTTATTCATGTTCATTGCTTGTCTATAACAAGGCATTACGCTCGATTGAAGATTTCGGGATTCACTTGTTTTAGGTAAGCTCATGGGTTACCCACCTCATCATCTCTCAACCCACTCACGAGGACAGAAAATCCGTCCTATCCTGCATCCTTCGAGTGGCTCTGTGCTGCTGGAACATCGGAAACTTCAATGGCGCCATGGAGATTGTGGCTGGCCTCAAGTAAGTCCTTTGAACATCTTCAGGATCTTCCCTTTGTGGTTAGTTTGTGAGGGAAAATCTCCTAGAGAGCGATCATATCAGCTCAAGCTACGTCAACTAGGATACATTTAAGATCTAGATACATCTAATGAGGTTTCCTAGGCTTAGCAACTGCTCTAAACTGTATTTATAGTGTAAACTGTATTTATAGTGTTTACTGGGTCAGGATTTTTATGATGGATGCGAGTAGGTGGCCCAAGATTTGTTTTAGGGTATTGGAGAATATGCATAATTCTTCAACCAGTTCAACTGATAATAACAACTGGTATACCTGCATTTTTAACATGCTTGCTGTCCTTGGCTCCCACGATGTCCTAACAGCTGAGGACGCTCGAAATTTGAAATCGATCCTACCGTCACAAATGGAAAATTTCTACAACCATTTTTGGTGCCAGGACATCAATCTGGTTTACAGAGCCAGATTTAATATGTTCTATAGGAGGATAGCGGACTATTCAGGTAGGCTGAAGTACTTGGGACTCATTCAAAATGTCCAGATTGAGAGGGTGTTGTGCCAGTTGCGTCCATCTTCAAAGTTTTTCGTAACTGTTTATTATAGAGGTACTTCTCGTAAGTTTAGAAGCGATAGCTTATGCAATATGAAAGAAGCTGACACCCTCAGCCATTTTTGTCTACGTTGCCCGATCTTAGAACCGTACCGAAGGCAATAATTCATTGCGAAATACATCTGTGGGCCAGCGGTAGAGGATGAAGATCGTCTGGCTAATTTGCTCGATTTTGGTGATGATAGGGAGAAAATGTTAAATTTATTTCATTTTGTTACTAGTGCACTAGCACTTCGATCAATTGCGCTCACCGAATAGGTGTCTGATATGTACAGCATTAGCATAGTATAGTGTACAACAGGATAGGCTTGTTGTGGATATTGTACGAGTACCACAGGTATAGCGTCGATGTTATGGATTCATAACGGATTATTATTATTTATATTAATTTCATATCGATGACCTCGTTTATTTTGCATGTACTTCATTAAGCTGTAATGCCCTGTTAACTAGATTAGGAAGAAGATATTTGACTTATTTCTTAGCTATTATATATTTTTCTAATGATAATGTGTAAGTGGACCTGAACTCTTTGTAATAATCATTGATTTAATACAATAAACAACTTACTACTATTACTACTAGTGTGGCTGGCCCACCTCTTGATCTCAGTGCAAATCATCCAATAATGCCTTAATTTAGGATCATAGGTAGTTTATGAAATCCATGTATTTCTTCTAGAAGATGAAACGCCAGTATCTCTTATATGTAGAATAGTTTGATATTCTTCTCGGTGTAAATTTATTAGTCCATATTATTTGTTAATAATACGTAAAAGTATGTAAAATTTAAGCTGACCGTGTAACTCAGTAATACCTTTTGTAAAACGGCTATATATAGAGTCTGTTTCAATATTATTATTATTCTGTGTAATCTTGTATAATGGTTGGAACTATATTGATTGGGACAATGTATCATCCTTTTAAGTATAGGGCGTTAGTTGGTCTATTGAATATCATATGATCAAACTTGGCTGAGAGTGATTTTATATTCCAATAAAAATTGTCAGAAATTATGAGAAACATTTTTATATCGCTAGGGCTGAACTAAACCTAGGTAAAGCTAATTTTATCGGAGTTAGTGAACCTCGAGCACGCCGGTCAGCATTATCTCATTCGTTACGTATCTAACTGTGAAGAGCATCATATTGATATTCCTCACCAATATCATGATAGCATTAGGATGAAATTTAATGACGAAATCATTCTATCCCTGACTCCAATTACGTTATTCGGCCCGGAATGATGTCAAAAACCCCCGAAATCAAATGTTATCCCAAAAATGTGTGAAGGATTTACGGTCCTTACCGGGAGTAGAGGGATGTGTAATAAATTTAGAGCTTTCCAACGGCTGGTTTTTTTGAAATGCGAACGCATTTTCACCATTACATTTCGTTACTATTTCGTACTTTTTAGGCTGGGGGGCTATGAGTAATGCATATTCCAAGCTGTTGTGGCCACGTGCAATGACGAAATTCAAATTGTCTTAAATTTGATTCCTGTGACGACGTGGAGATTTTGTTGAATCTCTGAACTAATTAAACCTTAAAATGAACGATAACCGTTGCCCTAACTAATTATCAGAGTAACCGTTGCGCTAATTAATAACCAGACCTCATAGGGCCGTAGCTCTAAAGTGAAGAATGGAAAATGGACTGTGGAATTAGCTAAATGCAAACCAAGGAGTAAGGTTTTTGAGAGAGAAATCAGTTGTTGGTTGAAGTTGGCCACGACATATGCTAAAACCGTTTTAGTGACTTTTAGCAGTATGAGAATTCGTTGTACTCTCGTGTGCGATTTTCATAAAAACTTTTTAGCTTATTCAGAATATATCATGTATAAATGACTATTTGCCTATAATCAAAATTATTTGGGCCATTCGAGGGGTAAAAAGGAAATATTCAGAAGATCTCTCCTTTTCATTGGGAGATCATTGGTGCGCTAAAAATTCGTCGATTAAATTCCATATCTTTTGAAACAAAATGAAACTTATCGTTTGAGCCTCTATTTTCAGCCGGAATAGATTTTGAATGTATGAAATTCGGTTAAATATGAAATCGCACTCTTACCGTAATGTGTTATGTGCATTTCGGTTTACCATTTCCAATAATAAGCCTATGTGATCGTGTAGCAAAAAATTTTTATAACCCCCCTCAAGCTTTGTCACTTTACGTTTCCAGGTGTGTAGAATCCAAATTTGAAATGTCCGTCCGCCGTCCACCGTCTGCCGTCCGGGCCATAAAAGGCCTTAGAATTGACTTAAAAAATCTGTTCTTTCGCACATAGACTCCACTTGGGGTCTAGTTGGTCCTAAAGTCTAGAAAGCCCGATCGCTTCACAGGCATCAATTCTAAGAGCCAAAAATGGGCCGAATACGGGGTTTTATGCATAGGATTTGGAGCTAATACGTACGTATTAGCTTCACTTACTTTACTACGAAGTAAAAGCATTTGCTTATAATGCATAGTGCTATGAGCCAAAAATAGGTGAAAAAGTGTCTTTTTTTTTGTATATTTCAAGTTGTATAGAAATTGGAGATTTATGAGTGAAAAGAAAATGTTAGCTATTAATTTTATGGAAAAAAAGTATTCTTAATGATACTCTTCTATTCAAAAAGAGATTTTGGATTTTAGGCCAGTTTCAGCAATTTTATAGATTTTTTAAAACATAATTTAATGAAGTTCAAGTTTTTAGCATAATTTCATACATACATTTTTCATAGTTGATAAACTTTATTTGACCAATCTTATGCTAAAAAATATCAATTTAACAATTCTTAGCCATTTTCAGTGATTTTGTCAGGAAATTTTTTGAAATTTGACCAATTAGATGATATCAGTATACAGTATAGGTAACACTTTTATGTGTTGGAAAGATGACTTGGTAATAAATTGTTTTGTTTATCAACTATATTAAAAAGCGTAAAATTGTGAGATTCCGCTGCTGTAATGGATTGAACCCATTTGTGAGGTCGAAGCTCCGAGTTCCGATACTAAATATACTATAAGCGGCGTTTAATAATTATGGACCAGAGATCTACGTAGAAGGGCTGTCTAATACATAAATAATAAACCTTTGTGTAATAATTTGCAGCGTTTTTCTAGTGGATCTAGATCACAAATAGCCAGAAGTTGATGGGGGAAAAAACGAAACTCCAACTCCGGGAAAAAATTAAATAATGGGTGCAACCTTAAACCTGTACCGAGGTTCGGTTTCGGCTAATACTCATGATCGGACGATATTGTTAACTATCTGCAACGCTCAGATTAATGGGTACTATCATGCATCGTCCTGTACACGTATAAACTTGTATTTTCTCGAGGAACTTGGTAATTTTGAGGACTTTTTACCTTTAGTAGTTTTTTCCTACTAATTTAGCTGTCTTACTCACTGTATCAATGATGATATTTCACATCATTGCATCACTTCAACATGCAACATTTTAACACGGTGAAGAAACACGCATCTCTTCAACGAAGAAGGCATCAAGTCTCCCGACAGCTTCACGAACATCACTTCAAAGTTTGGAACATCGAACTAACGGGGCAGGGGTTTCTTTCGGCCTCCAGCCGTTTGACAAAGTTGTAGGCCGGCGGAAACTACTTGCCCCTGGTTTGAAACTCCTTCAATAGCTCCAACAACATATCTTCAAATGTCTTCATAGCTGTGTGGGATTCGCCTCATTTCCTGAATGGTATTCGTAATCAGAATTCAAAATTTTACCCTAAAAAACAAAGTAAGAAAATACCTAAAACCCGAGTGAATTTCAGATTTTCTAACTATTATTGACAAGCTGCCCAGAAGATTGAAAAGAAGAGAAACATTCCAACCTGACTCTGTGATGTAAAGTAATGCATTAATCTAATGAACATCCCAATCTTTATCTAAAGTGTACAACAAAAATTCTGAAATCATTGTATATAGTGTCTATTGTAGTGCCTTCTAGTATCTTGGGATTGACTGTAGGAAGTTATGTCAACAATTATTTATCTAGTACCTATTAGGTTGGAAACTGGTCCAATACGAAAATGAAAAGCGAAAAAAATGTTATATAGAATACCTATTGTTCATGTAATGTTTTCTTAATTACTGTAAATTCGAAAGTTGTTTTATGGGTTAATAGTACAGAATGTTCTGGGTTCTGTAAGTTCTGGAGGGAAGGGAGAGGGAGAATTAAAAAAAAATGTTTGCCATGTTGCAAGACTGATTGAATTATCTCTTGTATTTATTTATTTTTTGCAGATCGAACAAGTTGAAGCCATTCTGGCTATCCATCACCGAGAAAGAGCCCGTCCCGATTCTGGATTTCCTATCGGCAGCATTGCTAAGCGTCGAGTACGAGCGAGCGCTGAGCCGGGCGCTGGGGATGCCGGAGTGCCGTGTGATCCCCTTTTTCGGCGCCTTCCTCAGGGACCTCCGCGACATCCTGTCCACCACCCCCAGCCTCGTTGTCCTCGCTCCAGCCGGGGACAGGACGCACCTCGAGGTGAGTACACAGGCGAGTACGTCATTGTTGGTAATGAGCAAAGAGATGTTGTCTATTTCCACGAAAAATAAAGAGTTACAATGTTAAATCGATTTCGACGGTTAGGCCATCATCAGTAACAAACAATAACTGAAGGCACATTAGAAAGGACACAGCTTATATAGTGACAGGTGAAGGGAGATTGAATCCCATTGGTCGAGAGAAAGGAAAAACGGCAGGAGGTGCAACCAATTAAGTGCATACAAAATGAGGGGGGATTATAGCTAATCAGATGAAGTAAAAGAGGGAAATTCGAGAAAAAAAATTCGAAATTATCAAAAGTGACAGATCTGGTAAATGTTTAAATGAGGATATCCCTCAATATATTTCACCACTGATAGGATTGTTCTATATAGGTTGTTCCTTGTTCCTATATATATTGTTCCTTGGATGGAAAATTTCTTGCTTCCTTAAATACATAAAAAAGTTTTCGCAAGCGAGTTATTAAATAGTCAATGTGTGACTTAAAATGTGAATGTTGATAAACTGTTGAAAACATATTTAGTTATTTCCCCCTCATCACTTTGTATGCACTTAATTGGTTGTACCTCCTGCCGTTTTTCCTTTCTCTCGACCAATGGGATTCAATCTTCCTTCACCCGTCACTATATAAGCTGTGCCCTTTCTAATGTGTCTTCAGTTATTGTTTGTTACTGATGATGGCCTAACCGTCGAAATCGATTTAACATTGTAACTCTTTATTTTTCATGGAAATAGACAACGTTTTTCACTAACACTTCGTCTCAATTCACACTTCACTTTCACAATTTCGTCGCGAGTGATTTAGTTCATGCCCTAGTAGATTCAGTTGTAATATGGTCCTTGCTTCAGCTGTGAATAGGACGCACCTCAAGTTCATTACACAGATGAGTACGCCATTGTTGGTGATGAGCAAAGAGAGTCCCGATTAGGTTCAGTTTATGGTCCTTGCTCTAGCAGGGGACAGGACGCCCCTCGAGGTCAGTACTCAGACAAGTACGTCGTGGTTGGTGATGAGCATTAGAGTTCTATGATACTAGAAGATGTGAGTCGTTGTACGAATGGGAGACACTACACTACAAATAGGAATAACGAATTTCGCTGAGAGATCACGGGTAGGTAGGTAGAGTTGAGTAGTTGTACGAATAGAAATATCTGAGTCGTCAACGAGATCCGCACCCGGCGAGTATAGCCCGAATAGTATTTTCCTGAATAAGGCTTTACCTTTTACTGAGCGACAGAAGGTACCAACCTATTATAAAATGGACCGAAAAAGGAAGGAAAATTACAAACTTCAATTCAGTAATCATCATTACCATCACTTTGTGACGGTAGGTCGAATCCGAACCAGACTTCCCACTTGTAAAATACGATGTTTAGCATCTATCTTGTTCTCCATAGTAAGAATTGTTTGGGATACCGACTCACCATTCGCAGGACTACATGAGCTAGCACACTAGAGACCATACTTTTCCGAGACAAGTGTCCTTCGGTCTTAAGGCACATGTTTATTAAACACAAGAATGTTTGAGTTTAATGTCTGTTTCAGACAGTATGCTGGACTAATAGTCAGTAGCTGGAACCAAAACCCGACTGTTTCGGTTTTGGGAAGCCCCAAACCGAGGTTTTCTGCGGTTCGCTATTACCTAATCGTTCAGACCGAAATCTCAATCCCTGAAAATTTCTATAGGCTAAATGGCTTCAGTGTGGCAAGTGGATTAACAAATCGACTCTATTCGCAACCCCCGTTATTTCTATCCGTAGTGTCTTCCACTCGTATCCCGGCTCAATACTCGGAAAGGCTGTATGAACTCTGCTATGATCCTATCAGCTGCGTTGACACGAGGACGAATCGCAATACGATTGACTATTCGTGGCAAGAGGGGGGGGGGGGGGGATCTGCCTGCCATGTGGATAGCCTAGGTAGGGGTTTGTTCATAATCTTAGATTATAATACGAATATGTATACTACACACACAATATTTTATATATTAGGCTGTAGTTGATATTCTGCCTCTGTCTACGGAACGTTCTTTCTCGTTAACCCTTCCTCGATGTTTACACTCCTTGATAACATTCAAACAACAAATGCATTTTTTCTTCTTCTGATGGTAACCCATTCACGCTCAACGTGTAATCATCCAATTCTGACTTTTAGCACTTTTGTAAAAAGAAGACAAACTTCAGTACCCTAACCACGAAAATTTTGTAGGGATTGAAGGGTGTGAGTGAATAATCAGATAACTCAGCTTGTGATGTTAGTAGTTTGGTCGGCCGTAAGTACTTGTTGTTTTGTTGGAATTAGTCGAGATGCGGCCCAGGGAAAATAAATTATTAATAAGATAATTATAATTATATATAATTATTGAAATAATTTCATTTATTTTCCCTGGGCCGCATCCCGACTTATTCCAACAAAACTTTTTGACATTATGATAAAAACTTATTTTTCTACACGGCATACCTGGTTTTACCCTGAACCCGATATTTTCAGTTGACGATTTGAAGCATTTGCCCTAATTTGTTCCCTGTTTCGAATAGCTCATTAGGTCCAACATCCCTTGAAATATATTGGATTGTTGCTGACTCATTTTTTATTTTATTTTTTTATTTTTTTTTTTTTTTTTATTTATTTTTTTTTTTTTTTATTTTTTTTTTTTTTTTTTTTATTTTTTTTTTTTTTTTTTTTTTTAACGAGTTATCTACTTCTGTATCCTTCAATTGGAAAATAGCTCGAAGAAGATGAAATCTAGATAAACAAAGTAAAGGATACTGGTAAAACTGATTGAATTTGTGTTAATACAAGATACAGACGAGGAATAGTTACTTTAAGATACTATTTGAATGAGCAAGCTGATATGTGGAGATGCGGTTGCTTGCCCACAAGACCTCAACGCGGTCTGCGGTTTGCAGGTTGACCTCTCAAGAGTCGTTCGTTACGACCGGAACGGTCAGAAATGTTACTTCGTACTAATTTCCAGCTCATCTTATTGCACCTTATTGGAAAGCTCTCCGTTAGAAGTAATACACTAAAAAAAAACAGAAGTATCTTTTTTATTTCTTATCTTTTCTATTTTAGAAGTATCACACTAAAAAAGTCTACGTGGTTGAGTGTGGCAAACATTTTCTCGTATACGTTGCATAATTGTATAGATGATTGAAATAGATTACGTGCAACCATAGGAGGGGGGGGGGGGATACGGTTTGGTTGTATGTTAAATAAGGATGCACCCAAGCTACCCTGAGTTCTGGAGCAATGAAATTATGATGGACCATCTCGAGCCCGAAACGGATGATATCAGAATTTCCTTTAAATCAGCTGTAAACTATAAAAACTGTAGAAGGTATGACTTGCTACAATATTATTTTACATTTCGCCTTGCAAAGAAGCTACGATTGATCGGGGTGTGAAGAAGTTTGTAGGGCTCCATTAAAGGCCTAACCGGACGATCCTGAAAATTTTACCTGCCCCTGTAAATTAACCCCTAAGGAAAAATGTCATCGTATCCGACTTATTCTTCGTTTCCGGAGCTCACTCAGCAGATCTATGAGGCTTCACACTTTAATTTCTAGATGTTCCAAGAAGTGGAACAACTCCTCCGTTTCAAATTTCAGCTTCATAGGTTGAACAGCAAAGAACTTAGCTCCGGATCTCAATCAGCTGACCTGGGGGGCTTTAGACGTCATGATTCGTTTCTATACGGCCCATGGATTCTCCATTTTAATTTTCAGCTTTGTAGGTTGAATAGCTAAGAAATTAGATCTGCCGCTACTTTAGTCTCGTTTTTTCGTGACAATATTTCAGGACATTTTTCACTTGTTAGGTTCCGGTAAAAGCGTGTTCTTTGTTGACTAAAAAGGTTCATTATTGAAAATAATAAACCTAAAGAAGCAATATTATTATCGGAGTTCCAGTTAGGTAGCCTAGCCGAGCGCTGCGTCTAACACGTCTGACACTCAAAGCGTCGAAAAAGACCCTTTTTTGCCCGTTTTTGGCCCATAGCATCTATGCGAGTAAAGCGATCGGGATGGTTAAACGTTAGGACCAACTAGACCCCAAATGGAGTCTATGTGCGAAAGAACGGGTTTTTTAAGTAAATTCTTAGGCCTTTTATGGCCCGGGCGGCGAACGGCGGACGGACATTTCAAATTTGGATTCTACGCACCTTGAAACGTAAAGTGACAAAAGTTTGAGGGGGGGTTATAAAAAATTTTTGCTACACGATCACATAGGCTTATTATTGGAAATAATAAACCAACAATAACTGAACTGTTCGTGGAAATAGACAACGCTTTTTCACTTACTTCCGTTTTGAAATGGGTTTCCACAATTTCGTCGCGAGTGATTTAGTTTGATTTCAACTTTTGAAATTCCTTACCATGGAATAATGGTGAATGATCATGAAACTACGGATTTTTAAAATTTAATATGCCTTGGGTTAAGGGACCTGCAACGTGCATCGTTCGGTCAGATATGGCAGATTCTCCCTCATCTAACAAATGATTGTTCCGAGCATTTACAACCGCGATTATCCAAATTGAATATTACCTCCCACCAAAACGTTCAGCCCCATCAAACGGTAATAGCGGTTATTTCCAGAGAATGATCCCCATCACGCACTGGTTGCACTGACATCCGCGACAAGCCGGTGATTTGCTTACAAATTAGTTAATTAATCTGCCAATTACGCACGTAATCAACGTTTGTATTATTGGAGTGCTGACAATCACGGATGTTGTATATTCATGAGCTCATATGTCGAGTAAGAGAGAGATTGAGGTAGGTTGCAGTCCGTTGAGCTTTAAACGTAAAAACTTAGATCTCGACCCTATAAATACTAAAAACGCTGCTATTACCCGGGTGGTCTCATTCGGTTCAATGATAAAACATATATTTAAATCACCAAAAAAATACCCTTTTATTCCTGAGATTTTCGAAGTTTTACCCCTTAAAGTTGATGAAAACGATGCCAAAAGTGTAATTTTTGAAATTTTACAAAAATTGGCCCAGTAGTTTTGGAAAAAGCGCCGGATGGTTTTGTTATTATTATTAATCATTTTATTCAATTATCTAGTCTTCTTTTATATATTTTAATTGTGTATTTTGTATTTATTTATTTATTTTTGAACTTTAGGTATCTTGAAACGTAAAGCAACCAATTTTGAAGGACGTTAAAATGTTTTTTTCTTGGTCGATGGCTAAGAATCATTATGGGACATAATAAATCAAAATGATCCAAACTAGACGTGATTTTGGCGGAGCCGCTTAACAACGCCAACTAAGTTTTAGTGGTATTTTGAATTTAATTATTTATTTTTGGACTTTAGGTACTTATCTTGAAACGTAAAAAGCAAAAAATTTCGAAGGAGGTTAAATATTTTTTTCTTGGTCGATTGCTAAGGTTTATTATGGGACATAATAAATCAAAAAAGTCCAGTCATGCAGCATGACCCCATGAGCGAATTTTTGAAGAAATCATCGACATTTCAGTCGCTATTGATCGTGTAGAGAAATTCTAGTTTATGATTTTGATAGACAAACATGGAATCAAATTATTAAAAATAATTAGGAGGTACTCATACTTTATTATTATTAAACTAATCTTGTAGATTTAAAGACAAATGTAGGTAAATATTGAGATTAACGTTACTGACTGCCGAGCGGAGCGAGGCCTTGGGTCTGCGTGCTAGTACGTACATAAATAGAACTTCTTCAAAATTTCATGGCTGATATTTTCTAAGCCACAGTCAGTATTAAAGCTACATCAAGTCCTAAAACATTGACCATAAAACATTAAAGAGAGCGACCGAGAGAATCGGAGGACGGAATATTTCACAGAGTAAACTCATCAGTTGTGATTACTTGCATGGTTCTAGGATTGGTTATACAGAGATACTTCCATAAGAGTAGTTCAATCTGAATTTGGACAATGTTTCATGCAAATATTACCGATTTTTACAACTAGCGAACGGCATTATTCCGATTTTTGACTGATTTTTCAACTTTGAAATTTTTGAAAACTTGATACATATTCTTATAGGAAATTTTACGCTGATTCCGAATATACCACATGTTAGTATGCTGAAAAAATTATTTCGCACAACAAATCGCAAAAAACAGGCTATTTTGAAATTTTTGACTACATTTTTGAAAATTTCAACCCGAAGATGTAATCCGATCATGCTGGCAACGAACTTGAACTTTCTTTTTGTGTCCTTGACATTTTAGAATTTGTTAGAAGTTTCTAGCACGATTCTACGAACAGTTATCGTCTGGAATGACTCATACATATATACATACATACATACATTAAAAAATGCGTTAAACTTCAGAATATGATTCAGAATAGCCTGAAACGGATTTCTGCATAAATTTTTTTCAAAAATTCACATTCTACAAATTTTGAGGCGAGAGCAATAGCTTAATTTTCTTCAAAAATTCGCTAATAATCCAAACTAGACGTGATTTTGGCGGAGCCGCTAACGACGGCAACTAAGTGTTAGTTAACAACTATTTCTGTCTCACCTGTAATAACATTTACCGATGATAAACTTTGATTTGTTCGGTATTTGTTGTTCCGAGCTTCAAAACTGAATTACGTACGAATAAGGAAGATAAGATCAGAGTGAGCGAAGGAGCTAATCTCTCTCCTAATCGCACTGCGATACCAAAATTTGAGAGGGAGTCTCTCTGTGACACCTATCTAGCGATACGCTGGTCTCGCATTGCTAAGCCTTCAAAACCAGCTGCCACTGCAATTACAAGGCGCTTTGTGATATGTAATAAAGTCTTCGGCCCACAATTAGTCTCTTCCCAACTTCGCTCTGACGGCTCAAACTCAATTTTCTTTGTATATCCTGGAAGTCGCCTGATGCCAATTATGTAATGGTAGATAAAATAAGTCGAAAAGTACCTTCTGTGCTAAATGTTGTGATGAGGAATAACTTGTCGTGCTATAAAATCGCACAAAAATTACCTGTAAATGGTATTTAGACCTCAATGGACTAAAGGATGATAGTAGATAGGCAAAATAAAATCACTGATTGTATGGAGTCGTCCTTACTCGCGTGTAGTAGGATGGGTGAGAGTGACAACACAATTCGCTAGGGCGGTGTCACTTCGTATAAGAGGTGCCAGAGGAACATTACGATCACTCGGAAGGGAAGGTGGAGTGGCTCTTCCAGCATTGATCAGTTACTGAAACAGTTGATTTTCCATCTGAATTTTACAGGACATTTGTATTGCTTCCCAACTTTTTCCCTCCCATGCGCCTCAAGTGTCACCCTGTAGATTCCTACCCACTTACCTATGGAAAGTAGGGATTTCTGGATTTTAATAACACTTTTTTTCATTATATTGATGAAAAAATCATCCTTCCGCCCGAAATGTCACAAAAACTGGTTACGAAATCGCGATACGATACCGGACCACCCACTAATCGGCCTACGGTGCTAACATTTGCAGTTGAATGCGAAGCGCCGCGGCCGAGTATATAATTACAATGAGCCATTCCTGATTGTATGGTTTATTCAAGGAACTAATTATGAATTGCACCAAGAAGAATACTACTGGGCTTCTGATTAGATTAGGAAGTAGTTGTGTTCTAGATTAACTCTTCAATACTAATAGAGAGACACCGCAAGGGGGTAGGTAAGGATTTGGTCTAGATAGCAATCAGTGAGGTATTCAGGTATTTCAATAAATGAGATATCAAGATTTGCTAATGAGCAGATTGAATAATGGCGCTTACCGTATCCGAGGAAGGTCAAGGCACAGAGTTCCTAGCAGATCCGTACAGATTCGTTACCGGATCGTAATCCGGAAAAAATGTAATCGTCTAAAATAACCTCCTTCCATGGATTTAGCGTTACAACTAGATCCGTTAAGAACTTGACGTGACTTTAAGGTGCGGTAAATGTTTCTCGTTACTCACGCCGTATTGAGACCGACGGATCTCTAGGAACTCTCTCATAGATAATGCGACTCCCTTTGATGGGGGCTCGCCCCGTCGCTCACCCTGGTGGCCGGTCGTTGCTCGCTGGCAGCTCCGACCGAGTCATGTTTGTTACAATGTGTAATATAAGCTATAATGACATATCGAAAAGACTTTTTTCGTGTATATTTAAATAGCAATCCCATCAACTTTCTCACGTCTCATTTTGATGAAGTTGTTGAAAATGTTCATTTTATTTAATCATGTATGTACTTGTATATTGGTGTGATAGAGGGATAAATTTAAAGAATTCCAAGTTCTAGACTTATTTAGAATAATAGATAAATCTACTATAATTTATACTTACAAGCGATTTCTAAAAGGTGGATTTGAAATATTAAGTAATATTGGCACAAGAAGTTCGAGCAAGATTACTCTAATTATACCAAGATTTAATACTTCCGCTGCACAACGTTCTCATATATATATATATATAGAGGGATCATCCTTTTCAACAACCTACCTTGCGAAATTATTTCAACCAGAGTATCGCTTAGTAAATTCAAATTAGATCTGAAGAAGCACTATATGGCTCAACTGTCTCATTTGCCTAATCATTTACGTTATTTCAATTATTTTTGACACACATTATTATTTACTCCTCAAATTTGGAACTTCCTATTATTTATGTAAACCAATGGAGAATAGAGCTATATCATACGTACTTTATCTTTAGACCTTGATGGTGAAAATCCTGTATTGTAATTAATTATTTAAATAATCACTAACAGGAGAGCTAACTAATGAACAGACGCTCCAATTCCCGCACAATCCCGCTCCAACATACATTGTTTGTAAATTCTTTTTCTTCTTTATATATTTTTTTAAAAAATCACATTTTAATTTCATTCACGTCATTTTCGTTTATTAGAAACAAGACAAGTGACATAAGAATATTCAAAATTACTACATTCACACTTGTGAAATTTCTGACCGTGAGGGAATTTCAGGACCTAAAGGACCGTTAGTTAACAACTATATCTGTCTCACCTGTAATGACTTTTACTGATGATAGACTGACTTAAATTACATCCGGTATTTGCGGTTCCGAACTTCAAAACTCGAATTACTTACATAATAGGATGACCGCCTATTGGGTTCTTGGGGTCGACGCTCAAGTTCGCTAACTGGGTCGGTTAAAGTTATTTTCCTGGCGTTCAGGCGCGTCTGAAAGGGCCTGAAATTCTGACGTGGGAGCTCAGAAGGGGGCGCCGGTATCGAGCTGATCCAACTGATTGATGGCTCGCTAACTAACGCGGGCCCTTCAAGCCCTTTCCCGCAACAATCGCCGCAACGAACACCTATGGAAGGTCGAGGCGGCCGCCGATTGATCATTAAGATTTCTGGGTCAAGCTGTTTAGTTGTTGGGCTCCTCTCAGCCGCCACAATGGGGGGCAAATGGTTGTTCGTCGTGTAAACACCGGCGTAGATGCAATCAATCGCACAGTTTCTTGTCAAATCCATACCACCGTCACATTCTAGTTTCTCGCTAGGAAACTACGAAGTAACAATTTTAACGTAGAATACACGTATATTAACTCATAGGTACAACGACACGTAACAGTGACGTACACAAGAAGGCTAGTTTGGCTAAGTGTCGCCTTTTGCTCTCTGGAACTTATTTCTTTGATATTCTACCTAAGAAGCTATAATTTGAAATGGAGGTGAACTACTTTTAGCATGGAAAATGCTTTAGTCTCGGACTAATTAGCGAAAAACGTTACGCGAATGTGTCACAAAGCATGCTTTGGCCTTGGAAACTAACTAGCGACAAACGTTGCGCAGATGTGTCACGAAATTTTAACACAGAATGTGTTTTAGCCATGGACTAACTAGCCAAAAAAGCTAACGAAATTTCGTAACAAAATTTGGGACGACAACATGGATACCGATGATACGGAACTAAGGATCGTGTAAACTGGTGAAACCTATGCGATATTTTCTTATGACGCGGTGATTATATAAGATTCTGATTTAGTGGGAGGAAAGTAGCGAAATTCTGATTTAGTGGGAGGAAGTTAACCAATGACACCGTTGATCATATGTTTTGATGATACGGAACTAAGGATCGTGTAACCTATGCAATATTTTGTTACATATAACTTTTGGTTAGTAAATCATCACCGATATTAGTGAATCATTACTCGACCTTGAACGCCTGGTTTTTACATCCATTTATAGTAGTCGCGACAGACCCGTTTGTGAGTCATTTTATATACGAAAATCGTTGGAGTTCCAGTGGTTCGCGGACCGTCCGGTGGAAACGCGTGAGCTAAAACACATTCTGTGTTTCAATAATTTCGTCCGAAGTATGTAAATAGAGGTAACCGGGGGTCCAGGGGGCTTGCTCCCTGGCGAGGCGCGGAGCGCCGAGTTTTCTTTTGATTTTCACGTGCAACCAAGCCGTTGCTGGGGAAATTAAACTTCTTTATTTTTCACCGGACAAAAATTGTTTTCCACTCGTTGGAAAGCTCTCGATTCATCACGTATTTTTTTCGTACTTGTTCTTCCATTCATGTCGTAGTTTTATATTTATTTATGTTATAATGGATATAGTAAACAATGCCGCTTGCTTTGTTGTCACTTGGTTGAGAAGTTATTCTTGGTTATACCTAGTAATTGTAGACTCGCACCATAACAGAAAATTACCTACTTAGGCTCTGTTCTAATTTTGATTAGTAAAACATTTATTTCGTGCCTAGTTTTAAATTTATTTACATTTACGAATTAGTGGGAAAAAAACATATTCCGTGTTTTAGCATTTTAGCCGAAGACTCAAGGCAGAAAGTTACCGGGGGTCCAGGGGAGCGAAGCCCCCTGGCGGGGTCAAGAGGCGGAACCCCTTGCGAGGCCCGAAGGGCCGAGTTTTATTTTTTTTATCGTATTGCCCAATGATGAATACTTCTTACACATGTCAGTGAAAATTTTGAGTGAAAAATTTTCCTAATCGACTTACAATGCTGGAATTTCAAGCGATTCCTCTATCTATATACATGAATAGATACAACTTCCGTATTGGAATCGTATGGAGGGGGAGCTAGCCAAGGGGAGATAGACCAGAACGCCCCACCGCCCAATACGGAAGTTATATGTATTCTAGTATAGGTCACTTAGAATGGAATCACAACCTGAAAAACTACCTTGATCAGCTGCGTGAGCTTCGAGGCTAATTTCTCCCCTAATCGTGCTAAAATGCTGTAACTCGAAAAAGGCCCCTCTATAGCATGTAGAATTGAATTATACCTAACGAGAATTGAATATAATCACCCTGATCAGCTGATTGAGCTACGAACTAAATCACTGGCGACGAAGTTGTGGAGACCCGAACGAAAGTAAACGAAGGTTGATAATTTCTACGGAAATACTGAGTTACAATATCAGATCGAGTTCAACAGGTAGGCCATCATCAGTACCTAACAAACAATAACTGAACATCGAGTGAGATATGAGGCTAATTTCTCTCCTAATCACCTTATGATACTGAACCTCGAAAAGGGCCTCTTTATAACACCAAGAATAGAAACTTGAAGATTGAAAAACCACCCTGATCAGCATCGTAAGCTGAATAACTAGTCCTCTCTCGATCACCCTAGAACTCGTACAATATCACTTCATTATGATTATGTTCGATATCACCACTGGTGTTCATATTTTTGCAGTTTATATCAGACTACAACGGCGAAGACCACTACTTCACCAGGATCGGTCCTGGAGGCCTCATCAACCTCGATAAAATCTACAAGACTCAAGCCGTGATGGACAAGATCGCCTCCTTCCATCAACACTACCACGCCAGAGTCCGAGACATTGACACTTTGCGGGAACAGTTCAGGTACAAGAGAAGGTCACTCTCGCTTCTTCTTTTTCTTGTCCTTGTTCTAGCGTGTCAATAGTGTAGCAAACTATGGCATGACTTGTTAGTGTTATACTTATTAGTGTAGTCCCTTGTTTTTTCATCTTTCTCGCCCAAGTAGTATTCATTGCACGTCAGATGTCCTATCTTTCATGTTATAAAATTGAGTTCATACCATATTACTGAAGACTACACAGTTGGTAGACAGACACGGGCAAGTTCGAATTCTTAAATATGAATTTTAATTTTTTCTTAGGAATGGAACGTATGAATGTAAATTAGAATACAGATACTATTACTATAATGGTGTGATATATTACATTTACCTACTTATTTACTGCTATAAATATGCCCTTCATTCCAGCCTCTGCGAGGATGTCTACATTCTTTAAAGGCATTTACAATATTATAGTTCCTTCGTTGGAGTATCATTAAAATGACAAATTTTAAGTTTACCTACCTAATTGTGTAAGTTTATACTTTTGAATTGGGGTGGATAAATGTAGGTAGATTTGCTTCCTGTGCACCTCTACAAAACCCCAGTCTTGGTTCTGTGTCCCCTACATCCTCAGTCCTACTATTAGTTACTGTTCTCTGTACCACTGTAAAGTGGACCACATTGATAAATTATCATTCACTCAACGCATCGTTGTATATTACACTACAATATTGAAAAATTTACTTCAGAAGAGGATGTTATACCTTATAATAAAGTCTTCAAGTTATAACAAACACTTTTTCAAATATTGAAGTTCTTCAGTAATCAACACTTTCTTCTCAAATTTCAAATTCTTGAGTTACTGAAGAGAACTGAACACACAAAAAACAGCATCGCCTCTCAGATATGCTTGACTTAACAAAATGTTCACTCTTGTGCTTACAGTAGTATTCACACGGTGAGCATCGAGCGGCCTTACATGACTGAAGAGACGGAAGAGACGGACAATGAAATGGATTCTTACAAGCCAGTGCAGCCTCTCAGCAACGACCACGGTGTCAGTTTTTTCCCAATCTCATCTCCGAGCTCTGGCCTCAACCACCATGTTCTCCAGGTACTTTATCAATAAAGACTGTATTGTAGTCCTTGGCGATTCAGGTACTATGTCCTTGTTTCAAACGCCTGATAAATCTCGAGATGGACGTAAATGAGTAGAAGTGAAGAGTAGGTATGTTCTTTGTAGCAGACAACTCCTCCAGTCTGAGCTACTGTGGAGGATATTGCTGGGAAACGGGTGAACATTTCCAAAGCTGGTATCGTGGCATAACTCTGTCTCCCAGTTGAGCTTGGATTCGCAGGAACTGTGGTTTACAACCTCATCAATGCAGCCATAATCTGCATTGCCAGTGAAAGGGTCTGAGGGTTGGGCTCATGCGGTCTTACCAGTGCACAAAGACGCTGGGATGAAGTTTTGTGGAAAACTTGGTTATAGAACCTACACTATACAGAAGTATACGAGCTAGAACGTGGGTCCCAACTTGTGGGTCAATACTGGTCCTTGTAAATGCAGGGTCACTGATTGTGAGTACGATCCACTCTTCGAAGTGTTCCAACCCCAAAAGCAAGCACTTGGTGGGTGGTGGGGGGGAGCTGAAACGACGTTCATTAAGGATGGAAGAATAAACAGCTAGTTACCACCAGTGGGTGAAACTACACTTACATATGAGGCGAAATTATACAGTACAGGTCGAGATGATTTAATAATTACAAATTGGTGATGAGGATGGGGTTAATGGTTTATTGATCGACTCTTGCGAAAGAGAATTCGGTTGTTGTTATTAGAGTTTGCAATAAAATTTGTTATTTAAACTGGAAGGCGCTCGCGGCAAAATAGGAGTGGGAGTGGGGATGTTTACATGTCGGTTTAGAAGTGAAGTGCGTTGTTGTTTTTCTGTTTAAGTGTATGAGCGTTGTCCTTTGCTCGGTCTCGACTCATGTTAGTCTAGTTAATTATACGAGTTTTTCTACCTATTTTACGCACTATTTTATCATTCCTTAAAAGTTGTTTACAGTCTACATTTGAAGCTGTTCTTTATAAGAAAGGTGCTCCAAGTGCTTCTAGTTTCACCCAACTTAAAAATACGACTTTTCGAAATAGAAAAAGGCCCTCTAAATGCTGCATAACTTACCAGTAAACTAAGTTAGATTTCAGTGTTCAATGCTTTTTAGCGAATTTTCGTCACCTGCCTAACTGTTTTACAGATGCTCCACCATGGAAGTACCGCCGTACACTGGGAGGGCGAGGGAGGCCGAGCTTGTCTGGTTTACGTACGACTGGAGAGGTCGTGCTCGCTGCTCTCCTGGTCCCGCCCAGCCTGGTCGGGCTTGCGAACGGCGTCAGCTCAGGGTCCCGACTACAACCTCGGAGCCAACCCCGAAGAACAGGTGGATAGTTAAATCATTTTTATTTTCCGTTACTCAATATTAAATATAACATTGGTCATAGTCATATTCATAGCCATCTTTGAGCATTAATAAGATGGAGCTATTCTATTAGTGATTTTTCAGGCAGTCAAACCATACGTGCCACTACTGTCATTTGGCTTTTGAATTGACCTGGGGCAAAATGGCGAACACTGATCAGCTGATGTAAGATGTGATGTTGAGTTTGGTGAATGAATGGGGATTGTATACCTAGGACATATTTCTTATTTAAGATTTACACCCTAATTGTGCACCGTACATGTACACCGCTATTTTACACCGTTAATATTTCATATTTTTTTACACCGTGGGAATGATTGTTGAAATGACGCTAGTACACTCCAGTGGATGTTTGATGATCTGATGATTTGATCTGATAGATTTGATGTGGATGATTTGATTCTCTGTGTGTCCCCAAAAAAAATGAAATAGGAGGCACCAAGATTTGGGTATGGGAACCAAAGTATGTACATACTAACATCCAGACAGTTATGTCTACATTCATAAATTAATACTAAAATGTAACAATAATAAGTAATATCAAACAAAACTTAAATTACAAGAAACTGCTTTGTCATTTGAATTTGAAAAAAGCGCGGGAGCGGATCAATTGCAAAGCCAACTCGACTGTAGTGGCACGTATGCCTTGACAGGGAAACAGCGTTGAATTCAGAGCAATAGCCCTCCATCTTATTAATACTCAAAGATAGCCATGCAGCCAACTTATATTTTCCTAGTCAAATTTAAGGTTTCGAAATAAAAATGAATATTTCCCATTTCAAATTCATTTAAGATAGTAGGAGCTACGATTATTGTCGAACGAAGTGAGTCTCTACTCAGACACTTGCCTACACTCTTGGCTTGAGTCTGTATGACTGTCTGTCTGTTCCGCGCTACAAGCCGCAATTTCGGAGCTATCGACTTTAAATTTGAGAGGTAGACTCCTTTGACATCCGTAATATGACGCATAGTTGTTTTTGGTGCCGATCCGACACTATGTGGCAAGCGGCCCCGATTCATCGACTACATCGAACTAAGCACCTCAGAAATACGTGTTGTATGGATTTCGGAAGGCACTTTTGAACAAGTTGAATCGATTGAGTTTACTTTTAGAACAATTCGATTTTATGAAACGACGATATCGGACGACAAAGTAAGTGTTTCCTGAAGTTTTTGATGTTTTTTGGTATGCTGACTAGATTGGATTAACCCTGTTCTATTTTTTGGATCCTACAATATCAGATTTACAAAGTAGATTCTACTTTATGAGGAACCATGTCAGTGTACACGCTAGCTATAGTGAATAGGTATAGAAACGCTAGAATGAAAACAAAGCAGTAACAGCTCGCCACACTGTACCGCAACCATTCTTATCCGTAACTATACCTACCTTATGCATGCGCCAGGAGATTCTCACTGTTCGATTCTTTATGTTTATGGAATTGGGTTTCTTCCTTTGAAACTTCTTGCGTTTCGATAATATCTCGTTGCTTTGGGAAAAAATAATAATAAATTCAATATGGATTCACCGATTCCGTTTCAATGACACCAATTTCGTAATAGATATTTCAGGCTCGGCGAACCCTAATTTCAAATGACCAAGTCGAAGACGGATTTCCCTTTTTAGGGAAAATGTTTTGAAGGGGGAAAGAGGGAAAAGATGAAAAATTGGAAATTCTCCAACAGCCATCACGAGACAAAATATATATATCAACGAAAACGCGTCGTTCACTGTTTGATTTTACCGACTCAACAATGTTTTGAAGGTTGGCAACAATGTAGGTGTTGAAGTGGTTAAACAATAATACACTGCAAAAATTGTTGAATGAAAATCATTGTATTTTAAGAAATTTTACAGGAAAAATATTGTTTCCTAAGCCCCAATAATAATAATAAGGATGCAATACCGCGAATTCTTCCGTATTCATGTTGAATGAACTGATTGTTCTAGTAAGTAGCTATCAATCGTGTGATGAAGTATTGGATTGAAACTTGCATTGACCTAGTTAGTCTCCATGATAATCCATGTCCAGTTCAAGTACCAACGAAGCTGGCAGGGAATAGGTAGAAATAAATTCGTAAGATTCGATATTCTTCTAACAAATGATGCTGCAAGTAGAAGTATACAGTAGGTACAAATCTAATAACAGATGATGCCATAAGTTCGTTTAAGGATAAGCTGTAAAGACCTACTGTGTAAAATTGAGTAAATAACAAGTTGAAACTCGTTTTGAACAGTTTTAACTTTATTATTATGATCATTTTTTGAAAGACGACATTGGGGAAAATTTCGGTGAGAAAAGAGAGAATTCGTAAGAGAATTTATATATGTAGGTATGAAAATACTGCCCGAACGGCCGAGTTTCGAGAGAAAGTAAACCATCCAGCGGACATGGTTTGTCTTGATACGTTTATAAGGAGGAACAGTGTTTGCACTTCATGTTTGACATGTTATATTTAACTAAGAAAATCTATACGTTTGGTAAGTCATGCATGTCTATAGTTAGTTGTACGATATCAAAAACTCTACTATGTGAGGTTGTGGGCTTTGAGGAATACATCCTTGAGTTGTTGAGGGTGAGAAATAGAGATCAGCTTCTCGTAGCTGATAAACTAATACGAGAAGCTGATCTCAATTTCCCACCCTCAACAACTCTAGGAAAAACTCTACTATTTGAAATGGAAAATATTGTTTCGGAAAACTATAAAATGCCATTTTAAGAGGAGAAAAATTCATCGATTTTCTGGTTTAGCATTTTAGCCCTAAAACTAGCCTAGTATACCCTTGAAAAACTCTACGGAATACTGTTTCACTATAAAAACTGCATTTTTTGTTGAAAATCCTTAAGAAGAGGTCAAGTCAGTGTAGAATTTCTGCGGGTAAAAAGCTCACAAATTTCAAAACAATTTAACGTATAATACGACAAATTACGAAAATTCGCTCATGTGGCCATTGCACCCTGAAAACTGCATTTTTTGTCGAAAATCCTTAAGAAGAATTTCTGTGTAGAATTTAATATTTTATTTATTATTGCTTAATTTGCTGGTTTAGCATTCTAGCCCTAAAACTGGCCTAGTGTACCCTTGAAAAACTCTACGGAATACTGGATTTTCACCCCGAAAACTGCATTTTTTGTTGAAAATCGTTAAGAAGAGGTCAATTCAGTGTAGAATTTCTGCTGGTAAAAAGCTCACAAATTTCAAAACAATTTAACGTATAATACGAAAAATTACGAAAATTCGCTCATGTGACCATTGATGCAGGATTTGAATTACTTAGTACAGTTATATTGTGCTAAGCAACAATATATTCTGATGACAACGAATCCCTAGTCCTGAGAAGTCATGTTTTTTGGTAGAGCAATACGGTTGTTTCCTGCTTATAAAAATGGGTTCTTGATAAAAAAAATCTTGGAAAAAATATTAAGGAAATGTGATTAAAAATCTCCACAAATAGCAAAATAAAAAGGTTCATTTTGAGATGAACCGTTGCACTCGGATTAAAATAAACTACTGCTGGCTCTGATCAGCTGAATGAGCCAGCTAAAGCCTTAAAGCGAAAATCCTTAAGAAGAATTTCTGTGTAGAATTTACTATTTTATTTATTATTGCTTAGTTTGCTGGTTTAGCATTTTAGCCCTAAAACTGGCTAAGTGTACCCTTGAAAAACTGTACAGAATGCTGGATTTTTACCCCGAAAACTGCATTTTTTGTTGAAAATCCTTAAGAAGAGGTCAAGTCAGTGTAGAATTTCTGCGGGTAAAAAGCTCACAAATTTCAAAACAATTTAACGTATAATACGACAAATTACGAAAATTCGCTCATGTGGCCATTGCTGCATGATTTGAATTAGCACATGATTAAAAATTAGTACATAGTTGGCTGGGGAAATAAGGTGGAGGGAGCATAGGTATGCTTCATGTTTGACATGTTATTTTTAACTAAGAAAATCTATACGTTTGATAAGTTATGCATGTCTATAGTTAGTTGTACGATTTCAAAAAATCTACTACTCTTTGAAATAGAAAATATTATTTCGCAAAACTATAAAATGGCATTTAAGAGGAGAGAAATTCATCATTTTCCTGGTTTATTGTGGCTATTATCTTATTTATTATTGCTTAGTATGCTGGTTTAGCATTTTAGCCCTAAAACTGGCCTAGTGTACCCTTGAAAAACTCTACGGAATACTGGATTTTCACCCCGAAAACTGCATTTCTGTATTTCAATTTAAAGTATAATACGAAAAATTACGAAAATTCGCTCATGTGGCCATTGCTGCATGATTTGAATTAGGTCATGGTTAAAAATTAGTACATACATAGTTGGCTGAGGAAATAAGGTGGAGGGAGCATAGGTACTTGAAAAACCCTGTACAGGGCAAAACCTCTTTGTTTTGTCGGTCAATCAGTGAACAACAAAACTCTTGTTTCCAAATATCGCCTAAAAAGGAAGCCATCGCAAAATCCTCGCCTCCCCTCGGGGTCCCCAAGCACAACGATCTCCATTCATTGGGTGTTTTGCAGGTCTGCGGGAAATGGTCGGGGGCCGGAGTCAGCGAGACGGGCCTGGAAGAAGGCTCTTTGGAGCTGGCAAGCGTCAAGGAGATCAGCGTTGGGCCCCGGGACCGCGAAAATCCCGATCTGTCGAACACTCTCCGGCGATACGGTCTGGAAGGCTACCACCTCAACGACGTCTGCCTCGCACTCGTCTACGGCCAGAATCTTAGCGACAACCGGATCCTGTTCCTCCTCTCGCCTCCAACACTCTGTCGGTGAGTTTCAATACACCTAATAGAAGAAGCTATTAGTCCTAATAAGATTTTACAAAAAAGGCCTTTCTGTCCTTCAATCGGATTTTTTGTTATTCTCCAACGGTTCTCCTCTTCAGTGAGACAAAATTTAAAATATAAAACGCGGCATGCCGCTCGTACTCTTATGAGAGAAGAGCTATGAGCATTGAAAATGTCTCAGTAATTTCAATGTTTTTTATTGTTTTAAATAGAATAACAATTAGAAAACATAAAATAATTATTGACACACAATTACTGAATTTGCTGTAAGCCAGTCTCGACGATGCCCAATTCTTCCACGAATATGAATTCACAGTTAGGTAATTTTCTGTTATGGTGCGCGTCTACAATTACTATAACCAAGATTAACTTCTCAACCAAGTGACAACAAAACAAGCGGCATTGTTTACTATATCCATTTATAACATAAATAAATATAAAACTACGACATGAATAGAAGAACAAGTACGAAAGTAATGCGTGATAAATCGAGAGCTTTCCAACGAGTGGAGAACGATTTTTGTCCTGTGAAAACTAAATAAGTTTCATTTCCCCAGCAACGGCTAGGTTGTACGTGAAAATCAAAAGAAAACAACACCTAACTTGTTTAATAGGTTGCGTGACGTTTTTTTTCTTTGCGTAACAAAATTTCTGTAAAAACATTTCCGGTTGACCCGTCGATTTTCAATGTCAAAATTTTTTAAAATAAATACTCGTTGTATTCTGTTTTGAGATAAAAATCGAAATTTTCAACCTAATAAATAACAAATTTGACGACAAAATCCAAATAATGAAGGAATATGTTGATGACAGCACATTTCTACTTGATCCAGTCATTATACCAGACGTTCTCACTTGTTTCAATAGCTACTGCCAAACTCTCCAGTTCACAATAGAGGAAGAAAAATTCGATTTTTATCTCAAAAAATAAAACAATGAGTATTTATTTTTTAAAGTTTAGAATTTTATATTTTAACTTTTTCTCCCTGCAGAAGCCCCAGTTCCTGGGGAGAAACATTGGAGAATAATTTTAAAAAACCCAATTCAAGGACAGAAAGGCCTTTTTTATAAAGTCGTGTTATAATTTGAACTGTCCAAATAAAGAAACGTTGCTAATATCCAGAACATAACGATTTCACCGTGAAACGAATTTGAAAAACAAATTTGTGTCCGGGTTGACCTCACCCTTAAGAAAAATGACAAAATTGGATGAAAACTGTGGAAACTAATATTGCTACAAGTATTTCACATTGGCGCATGCGCAATAGCTATTAATGATACAATCGTGTTGAAATTGATATGAGGTAATCAAGTCATCTTCTTCCAACTATCATCCAAATTTAAGCGAAATCGAACGACTAGAGTGTGAAAAAATAGAGCATAATGGAATTCAGGTTTGTGCATGCGCAGAGTGAAGTTTGATTTGGCATCAATGAAACTGATAGGGAACCATGCACAACATAATCCGCCCATTCTCTGACAATTTCATCGAAATCGGACGAAAACAGTGAAAATTAAGGTCGTTGCAAGGATTTCATATTGGCGCATGCGCAGTACGTGACTTTCTCGAACAATCAAGTCGCTTCACGAGACTCTTTAGTTGGACTTGCTCTCTAGTTCGACTACCCAGTGGGTGGCATTCCCAGTGCTCCATTCGCCATGCGATTTTACACAGATCAGTTTTTAACTTAGCTTAGTGGTCTGGATGGATGCTCGCTACGCTCGCATCTCAAAAAGACATGACATCAAATAGTCAATCCCTTAGTAAAAATTTAGATTAGTTGGTCAGGGTCTTGAATATCGTAACTCAACTTGATTGTTCGCGAACGTCTGGTCATGCGCAGTAGCTATTAATATAAAATCATGTTGAAATTAAAATTGGATGATCAAATAGTCATCCCTCAACTATCATCCAAATTTGATCGAGATCGGACAAATAGGGCGTGAGATAATGATGCTTGATATAATTTACATTTGCGCATGCGCAGAGTGAGGTATTGAGTCAAGAATGATGAAACTGATAGGGGACCGTCTAGCCCCTAGCCCGCACGTTTCCTGAAAATGTCATCCAAATCGGATGAAAACTGTGGAAAATAAGCTTGTTAGAAGGATTTGCGGAAACACGATAGACAGACAGGCAGATACAGAACCAAAGTTGTTCAGAATGGTGTGAAACGTAAAATGCTAATGGAAATTTTGATTTTGGAGGCCAAAAAAAAAAATTGTTTTTTCCCCCTTGAAAGAGAAAACAATGCTTCCGCTACCTTTAGGTAGACTCGGAAGCAAAATATGAATAAGTAACACAAATGAAACTTGAAACTATCTCTTATCAAAAACAAAATAAACTCATATTTCACTCAAAATAAATCAAAAGCAGATGTATGGGTAACAAAAGCTGGCACCTGCATGCATGCCAAACCGCCTCATTGTTTCTGGCGTCGACGTCTCTCGAGAGCGATTTGCAATTATTATTAACTGAATAAAGAAGGAAGCATTTTTCAAGTTTGAACTAAGTGGCAAGTATTTTCGAGTTGTATAGAATTACTCTCCTAAATACCCAAGGGTACAAATACCTGTCCTTTTGATAGCTCCCTTGGTAATTTGGCTGGCACTCATTCATACCTTCTCTGGTATGCCAAAATTCAAATCTGTCGACCGTTTTTCTCAATCAAATTCAGTTTGTAGGATAGCTATAGATTCAGCTGATAGGAACTCCCAAGTTTAGGAAAATATTTGTTGTTTGGGGATAACGGTATGGTTTTAAAGTTGAAAAACCTACTCTGTCGGTGAGTTTCAACACACATCATTCCTAATATCCAGTGCTTACCATAATACTGTCCTAAAATGATCAAGGGTAAAGGGCAATAACATTAGGTACATACACAAAAAATACATTTTTTTAACTGCGTGGAAGTTTTAATTGATTTTTATGTTTATTATTGTGTTAAATCCTAATCTGTCAACCGCTTTTCTCAATCGCGCATACAGTTTTTACTAGAATTAGCAGTTAGGGATTAATGACTGGTTGTTTTTGATTGATTCGGTAATTTCTTTAGGTCCCGCTGGTCAAATGTATTTTTAACCCAATATTAACGGAGATGAGTCCAGTCCAAAGTTGGATAATATATAAATTTCTCAAATATACAAAAATCGTAGACCCCCCGAGTTTGAACAAAATCAGACCAATAGATAACAAAAAATCTACATTATAAGAAATTCACTTTTGCGCGTGCGCACAGGCTACTATTCACCCGACGACAATGAAAGTTATAGGGGACCATCTAAAAGCTAACCTGCTTAATTCCTGAAAATGACATCAATCTCGGGGTTAAACTTGGTAAGGATTTACCATACTGTCGGACAGACACGTAACCGAAATTGATTACCAAGCTTTGAAATGCAAAAAATCAACTGGAAATTTTGATTATGTAATACAGAATTTTTTCGACTTCTCTTATGAACACGAAGGTTCCCTGCCTTCGGTAGTGAGGAACAAAATGGCGCTTCGACCGGATAATTTATACTTCACATATGCCTACGTATGAAGTTGACAATTCATGATTCTATTCTTGGTATCTAACCCAAAAAAGAAAAACTAGGTAGGTAGGTACTTGAAAATTTAGATGATCACTTTCGATGAACGTTGCTAGAGCTCCATTTTTGATAAATGACAAATGACAATGACGAAAATGGTTTATTCCTTTCAATTACAAAAATATTACAAAGGCGGGCAAAAAGCCAATAAATACTTCAAGGAATTACCCCACGCAAAGAGAATAACTCCGAGCTGTGTGGGGAACTGATTAATTTTTTAATATTTAAACATTAAACCAAAGATATCCAAAAAATAAATTAAAAAAAGAAAGTTACATTCATACTCGTATTTAGCGATAAACACTTATAAACGTAGAATAAATTCGTTCTATTCCAATAAGCCATGTAAAAATTATTTTTTAAAACTTTTGATGGGTATATAATAGTGGTGAGCAAATGGCAACTGTTGCATTGCAGAAAAGAATCGGGAGATTATAATGAATATGATTGTTTGATTTAAAAGTCGGGAACGAGGAGTTGATTGGATGGCCAAGCTATATTGACGTGTCTCAACATGATATGCTTGAGAACTGTCGGTTACAGAAAACTAAAACCAACCAGTATGCTTGTGATAGAACATCAGGGGTGATTTTGCATATAATTGTTTCAACGAAAAAAACCTTAAGGGTGTTAAACAGGTCGACTGAAGGGTAGCGTTTATAACGATGTGACATAGTGCAAGGATAGCCTTTGCTTTACGTAAAGAGATACTAAATTACTTTTCCATAGCAAAACAAAGAATTGGTTGGACCAACGCCTTGTACAACATGATCATAAAGTCAAGTTGTAAAAATTTACGAATGTTGTAAAATAAGTATAAGTATTTCCTCAACTTGGTAACCAACATGTTGGTATGAGGGTACCATGAAAGTTTATCATCTATCAACAACCCCAGATACCTCATAGCCCAGTCAAATTAGAGGAAACAGGAGAAAAAATTCATAGTAAAGAAATTTCTTCACCAGGCTCTTCCTTCACACCTAGTAAATCATATCTCAAAAGTCCCCTAGTATGGGGGGTGAGCTCGAGGAGGGGGGGGGGGGGTATTTTTCTCCTTTTTTTCGACTTTTTTTCGGTTTTTTGCCTATAACTCGAAAAGTAAGCGTTCTAGCGACTTGTTTACTATTACCAGAATTAAAGTGCATAAAATTTCCTACAATTTTTACTCCTGACTTTATTCTCTACGATTAGGCGTTCCGCCGCTAGAGCGCGTTGAAAAGTAGGTATCATTTCAAAAAATCAGCAAAAAGGCCTTTATGCTCTTTTTACGCAGAAATCATTCGTATGTAGCTTCTGGGTGACTTAGAATACATCATGATTTGTTTTAAGAACATCAGTGATGCTCGAACAGTGGTTTGAGCAGGTTTCATGTATGTCTTTTTTTTCTGTTCTTCGCTTACATCCTGGAAACTGTGATAACCATAACATATTTTCAGCACCCTTACCAACTCACTGTGAATTATCAGTGAATATATATGTATATAAAACACAGTGGCTCTAAAAAAGAAAAGAAAAAAAGGATAAAGAAAATGAGTTGTGTTTTACCAAAAAATGTTTAATGTGCAGGTACAGTATAACCCATGTTAAAGTAATATTCACAAAAGGAGTGGGAGGGGGAAGGGGTCATCAACCTTCACAGGTATCTGCTCTTCATACATTGAGAATCACCATCCACAGTCAAACTGAAAATTCAAAATCAGATTACAGTGCATATAATCTTATATTGATAGATAGATGAAGTTCATGCAGGTGATTAGGATGAAACTTACAGGGCGATGACAAATGTGTTGAGTGGGTAGTCTTATGGTTCCATGTCTGTTTCATCATCTTCTGTAGATGAACAGTCGTCAACAAGTGGTGGGTTATTTTTGCAGGAACCTGAACAGTTGGAGCAGAGTGTTGAGCAGTGGACGCCAGCTCTGCGGCATCCACATCGACCACTACCGCAGCTTTTGGTGCAGCTGCAAAATATATTCTACAGAATTCTAGATGTTGCTGGTGGATCCAAAGTTGGAATTGGTTTGAGGAAGCCATCGTCTCCCTACTCCAGCCCCAATTCTGCAGAATATATTTTGCAGCTGCACCAAAAGCTGCGGTAGTGGTCGATGTGGATGCCGCAGAGCTAGCGTTCACTGCTCAACACTCTGCTCCAACTGTTCAGGTTCCTGCAAAAATAACCCACCACTTGCTGACGACGGTTCATCTACAGAAGATGATGAAACAGACATGGAACCATAAGACTACCCACTCAACACATATGTCATCGCCCTGTAAGTTTCATCCTAATCATCTGCATAAACTTCATCTATCTATCAATATAAGATTATATGCACCTCACTGTAATCTGATTTTGAATTTTCAGTTTAACTGTGGATGGTGATTCTCAATGGGTGAAGAGCAGATACCTGTGAAGATTGATGACCCCTTCCCCCTCCCACTCCTTTTGTGAATATTACTTTAACATGGGTTAATATTACTGTACCTGCACATTAAACATTTTTTGGTAAAACACAGATCATTTTCTTTATCCTTTTTTTTCTTTTCTTTTTTAGAGCCACTGTGTTTTATATACATATATATTCACTGATAATTCACAGTGAGTTGGTAAGGGTGCTGAAAATATGTTATGGTTATCACAGTTTCCAGGATGTAAGCGAAGAACAGAAAAAAAAGACATACATGAAACCTGCTCAAACCACTGTTCGAGCATCACTGATGTTCTTAAAACAAATCATGATGTATTCTAAGTCACCCAGAAGCTACATACGAATGATTTCTGCGTAAAAAGAGCATAAAGGCCTTTTTGCTGATTATTTGAAATGATACCTACTTTTCAACGCGCTCTAGGGGCGGAACGCCTAATCGTAGAGAATAAAGTCAGGAGTGAAAATTGTAGGAAATTTTATGCACACTTTAATTCTGGTAATAGTAAACAAGTCGCTAGAACACTTACTTTTCGAGTTATAGGCAAAAAACCGAGAAAAAAAATCGAAAAAAAGGAGGAAAATTCCCCCCCCCCCCCTCCTCGAGCTCACCCCCCATACTAGGGGACTTTTGAGATATGATTTACTAGGTGTGAAGGAAGAGCCTGGTGAAGAAATTTCTTTACTATGAATTTTTTCTCCTATTTGCCTTTTTTTGGTCTAATTTGACTGGGCTATCAGGTCAGCGACACGCTCCATAGACTGGCAGTCACATTGGGTCACATCAGAAACCCTACACACGTGCAATTTCAGCTCGTCATTTAAATTAATTGAGCCTTCAGATCCTCTGCCAGCTGACAAATGAATGAACGTTGTTTTATTTATATTGAGAGAGAGTTGACGATTAAATATTTTCCATGAAGAAAGATTTAAAGATCATTATAAAGATTTTAACTTCATAAAGAAGAAAACATGGATGGGACTCTTGAAATCCCGTCCACCTCGTCTTTTTTTGTCCCTAAAATAATTAGCCGGGGAAATATTAGTGACACGTGGGTGGGCCGGGGAAGGAATGGCGTTTTCAACCGGTTTCGCTGGTCAGAGAGACGCGTGCTCTCTCAGCTGTGAATGCCTCAAACCCTTCTCCCCGCAGTTATTTCGCCCCTCTGACCACTGTCAATGGCTCTTCGTCCTTTGAAGTCTCCGCACGTGCGAATGACCACAACTTCCCCCTATTCGTCGAGTCCGACATTTTTGCTCCATGAGTTCTTGGTGATCGGGGTGTCATTCAGTGACCTGGAAAACCTTTTGGTAAAAATCAGGAAATTCTATAGGCTCCATAAAACTCAGGAAACCTTAATGTATGAATGAGATCCATTCATTTGTAATCTTCTTTCCCAACAAAGTCTTTTGTATCTCACCAGGAAATATGTGGAAATTGCAGACGATTCTCGTATTTGTGTCGTGCCTGCGTATGTACGTGTTTGTATCCCAGAAGAAATATAATCATTGTTGTTAACAACATTGTTCTTCATGTTCAAGATTATTTTCTTCGTTGTAAGAAATTCACGTTCGCACATGATACTATTGACCCGACGGCATTGAAATTTATGGGGAAGCATCTAATAGTTAACCCCCACAACCTCTGAATATTTCATAAAATTCTTACTAAACCCTACAATTTTGGGCCTGGCTTAAATTAGCACAGGCAGACATGGAACCGAAATTGATTAGCAAACTAAGACTGACATGGAACCAAAATTGATTAGCAAGCTCTTAAACGCAAAAAGCAAATGGAAATTTAGAGGGCAACAGTTATTAGAATTCTTTCACGAACATGAAGCTTCCCTGCTTTCGGTAGTTAGGAAGCTAAAATCTTTTATGATAGGTAGAAAATCAATGTTCATCAGTTATCTACAATCAGTTCTTCTTCTTCCCCCAAAGTTCTTTTCTCCCAAAACTCGGGTTTAATTAGTAATAAAATATGAATCATCTCATTCTGTAATACCTTCCTGTTAGATGTAATTTTGTTAAAGTTGTTTTTCGATATCTTGCCAAAATGTGTTGTTCACGCCCACAAAGTATGCCCTAGTCGTTTACATATTTCTATCACAGATCATCCAGCTTTTGGAGCGTTGTTCTTGTATTTTTTCGTATCTTGTATCACCTGGAAAATATTATCATTGTGATAGGTATGTGTTGTTAAAAAACGCATATGGTAAAGACACACTTTTCTTATGGGCACTTGTGTTTCATAGAACTCCTATTAAACAATGCACACAAGATAGTTTTCGATGCCCTAATCAAGAGTTTCCATGGGCCCAAAAAATGACTGGATTTTGAATTATCCCCGATTCAAACGCAGGAAATCTTATAGGCCCTTTTATCATGATATGGAAACCTGCAAATCATTATATCCACATAATGCAAATCTAGGGGTATTATCCTCCCACATTTATACATGTATATTTTGTAGTCACTCACAAATTTTGAGTTTATTTGTTATGTATGTGTTTTTAGGGGTAAAACTAGTTAATTAAAGTGTAAAACTCGGTTATAACGGATTTGGAGGGATCTGCAAGTGTCACCATTCGATTCAGCGGGAAGAAATCGGTACGTGGAAACTGACCCCAAACTCGTAGTTCCACAAAGGGTTATTTTTCAAAAAAAAAAAAAACCACAATTTAATTGAAAAAACAAGGTTTTTCAGCATTGAAACATAATTCCCTCCCATATTTACCAAAATAAAAGATTGACTAAACCGTTTGGAAAAGTATTAAATGAAACAGTTTTTGTGTAAGTTGACGGTCTCCGAGGAGTGGCTAATTGTTTAAATTTTTTTTTTTTTTTAATTTCCAATTTCTAAAGGAATTAAATTTTTTTTTTTTTTTTAATCTATTTATTTAGTGAATGAGTCTAAATACAATTAAATACATATCAACGTCATCTGGTCAACATGGTAAAAAGTTGAGAAAAGTTTTAAAGGAGAGAAATGTGGGCTATTTATGTTTAAAACATTTAATTGCTATTAATGAAACATTTAATTGCACCAAATGCAATCAGTAGTTTAAACCAAGCTTCAAAAGTAAACGACGCTTGGCAAAGTTACAGTTTAAACCATGACTTCTACCCCTGGCCCTAAGGTCCGGTATTTAGAAACAGAGGTAACCCAAGCGGCAGCAGCCCCGCGAGGTAGTATACTTTGAGGCAGAGGGTATCTAAGAAGCGTAACTGAATTACTTGGCAGGGTTAGGGCAGTTTTCCCTGGTATTAGCAACCAGTGTTACCTTCTCCAGATGAACATTTTGTAATTGTATCAGGGATCTAGGTACCCCCCCAGAGGTGCAATGGGGGCCTAAATCCTAGATAAAAAGGTAGAGGAGGTTGACAGTATCCCGTCAGAGAGATACCACTCCTACCAATAGCATTAATGAGCTATGTTCGGAGTAGATTGGTTTCCAGGGACCTGGATCACCCATCCAACGCCAAACTCAGCTTCTCAAAAACACGAGAAAAGGCGTGTGATGCCCGTTGTTCACCAACGGGGCGACGACAGCGCATTCTCTGAGATCCCGACGGGAACTCTGTCACAATTGGCAGCCCAGAAAACCGGGAGGGTGGCAACGTTCGCGGTTTTATTAGTAGTATGCACTGATACCGATGTAGCATCCCTCAAACCGCCGGTCAATTTATTGTTTTCACGTGAGCCTTGATTTTCCAACGGCCCTAGCCAATGTTGGAGCTTACCTCAGCAATCAGCGGAGGTACCCTTCCGTTCACAGCACACATACAAACATACTTTTATTCCCCAATTAGCAAAGTAAAAATAAAATTGACTAGACCGTTCAAAAGCCGAGAGTTTGAGGAAGTTTTTTTTCCGAATAGTGCCTGACGAAAAACTCCTCACTGGTAGCAGAGAATCGGATAAAAAAGTCCAGTCATGCAGCATGACCTCATGAGCGAATTTTTTAAGAAATCCTCGACGTTTCAGTCGCTATTGATCGTGTAGAGAAATTTTAGTTTATGATTTTGGTAGACAAACATGGAATCAAATTCTATCTACAGCATGGTTCTAGCCTTAAACAGCATGGTTCTAGGATTGGTTATACAGGGATACTTCCATAAGAGTAGTTCAATCTGAATTTGGACAATGTTTCATGCAAATATTACCGATTTTTACAACTAGCGAACGGCATTATTTCGATTTTTGACTGATTTTTCAACTTTGAAATTGTTGAAAACTTGATACATATTCTTATAGGAAATTTTACGCTGATTCCGAATATACCACATGTTAGTATGCTGAAAAAATTATTTCGCACAACAAATCGCAAAAAACAGGCTATTTTGACATTTTTGACTACATTTTTGAAAATTTCAACCCGAAGATGTAATCCGATCATGCTGGCCAACGAACTTGAACTTTCGTTTTGTGTCCTTAACATTTTAAAATTTGTTTGAAGTTTCTAGCACAATTCTACGGACAGTTATCGTCTGGAATGACACATACATACATACATACATACATATATACATATATACATACATATATACATACATACATAAAAAAATGCGTTAAACTTCAGAATATGATTCAGAATAGCCTGAAACGGATTTCTGCATAAAAATTTTTCAAAAATTCACATTCTACAAATTTTGAGGCGAGAGCAATAGCTTAATTTTCTTCAAAAATTCGCTAAAAAACGTCAATTTATTTCATTTTATTTATTTATTTATTTTTTTACATTTTATGTCTTTATTTTGGCACATAAACGAAAAAAGCGTTAACAAAAAGCGTTACGGTTGGTTTTCTGATGATTTCCGCTTACAACCGAGTCGTTGCTAGGGAAATGGTACTTCGTCGTTTTTCATCCCACAAAATTCGTTGACCATTCGTTGGAAAGCTCTCGATTTATCCAACCATATTATGTTAACTACTGCAAAGTGCGTGGCCAACAAGCTGAGTTATGAGCATGATTATTTGAATAATTGTGTACACTCAGGTGATCATTCTCAATAATTGATATTGTGAACATGATTGCAACCGCTTGTTAATTTCTGATGATTTCTTTGAGCTGGTGTTTCGATGATTTGATTCATAGCAGGTGATCCGAATATTGATAGAACGGTTTGATTTGTGAAGCGGTGGTTAAATCATTTTAATAGGTAATTTCTATACTTTACACTCTAGGAAGCTGTAATTTCGTATGTAGCCTCTTTAGGACAGTTACTTGACGATGCCCTCATTTCCCAACTACCCTCCGAATTTGAGCGAGATCTGACACAAAGGCCACAAGAAAATGTAGCTTGATGGATTGTAATATTTGCGCCTCGCAGTGGCAACTACCAATTTTCAAGAAATGAAATTCAAATAAAAGCTCACTGTTTCAAATTATACAAATTTCTTTAGAAAATTGAAGAAAATCATTTTTTTTTTTTTTTTTTTTTTTTTTTTTTTTTTTAAATCTTTACTTTGGCTTTTACCTTACCAATTAAAACTAAGTTTCAAAAAGCTTTATTTTATATCAGGGTTATAGGTAATTTAACGCTCTTTCCAACGGTGTTCTTTGTTTTGAGTTTACAGTTATTCTAAAGGGAGTTATAGCCGTTTTAATGTCATCAAGTAAAAAATATTAAAGAAATCTTGAAAATTGAATATATCGAAAACAAAGCGTTAAAAAAATATCTATGAGGAAGTTTTGATCAGAAATGAGCTGTAGAATCGACCCCTTGATTTTGGCCCAAATTTAGTGTAGATACCCTTTATGGATGTATTGGGATTCGTGCATAGCTAGATAAAGTGCGGTAAAACGGACTTCATGCCATGGGTAATATATGTAAACCATTAAATTTTGAAGAAGGTTGACAATTTTTTTCTTGGTTAATTATAACGGCTTATTACTGAAAATAATAAACCAAATATGTATCGTTTGTTCTATTCCAGACACTGGTACAGCGGGCTGTCTTGCGTCATAAGAGGGTTGAAGAGGCATCTTCAGTGCAGCGACAGAAGAATGTTTTGGTTGAAGGAGCAATATCTCCAGTTGTTCTACGAGGAAAACAACTGCTCGGGCCCCATGACTGTCGACGCAATAAGAGTGAGTTCTTTTCTTCATATCAGCATAAGTATAGCAGAAGATACGGATGATTGTTTCCATTTCGTAGATAATTTTATTATCAGATGTAGGAATAAAATAACTATTTTCCTTGTTCACTTACCGGAACAAGTTTTTCGGGCAAAACAAGGAACTATTCTAAAACTAAATATTCCTATTTATTATTCATACATGCATTAAAGTACCTAATACGAGAGCGTATACGCAGATCGAGTGCGCCATGTTGTAACTAATTGGTCCACTGCCCTGGTTCCCCAGAAATTTTGAAGAAAGTATTATCTACTTTTTAAATCTGATGCTGAAGCTAAAAACACATACTTATTTTTGAGATTTGCCTGATATATTCATGGTTTTGACGATAATATTGTCGTTGCATCGAATTTGATTGCTCAAAAAGTCGTATCAATCGATTCAACGAGTAAAAACATATTGAAATCCACACCAAACACGTACTTCTGAGGTGTTCCTATCTATATTGTCAACAATCGTGCAGGCTTTTGCCGCCACATTGTGACGATTTGGCACCAAAATCTATACAGCATCTTTTGTATGTCTAAGTCTGCCTACCTAATTTCAAGTCTATAGATTCGAAATTGAGGCCTGTAGCGAGAAACAGACAGACAGACATACTTGGACATTGAAAAATGCAGGCTGAGTGAGAGACTCATTTCGTTCCTCAATTACCCCGAAGAGAAAGTGTAAATCGAAGTGTCGAAAAATCGCTGAAAATGTTCATGTACTAATATTAAGTATTGCAGTATTAATATAATATTATAATATTTACTTGGCAGTCTACTTGCGGGCTTCAACAGAAATGAGCTTCTATAAATATTTCACCTATAAAAAGTCCAGTCATGCAGCATGACCCCATGAGCGAATTTTCAGTCGCTATTGATCGTGTAGAGAAATTTTAGTTTATGATTTTGATAGACAAACATTTTCATGGCTGATATTTTCTAAGCCACAGTCAGTATTAAAGCTACATCAAGTCCTAAAACAGTTGAGCGTAAAACATTAAAACGAGCGACCAAGAGAATTCGGAGGACGGAATATTTCACAGAGTAAACTCATCAGTTGTGATTACATTTTTTTTTTTTTTTTTTTTTTTTTTTTTTTTTTTTAAACCAACACCCACTACCTACGTTTTAAACAGCATGGTTCTAGAATTGGTTATACAGGGATACTTCCATAAGAGTAGTTCAATCTGAATTTGGAAATTTGTTTCATGCAAATATTACCGATTTTTACAACTAGCAAACGGCATTATTTCGATTTTTGACTGATTTTTCAACTTCGAAATTTTTGAAAACTTGATACATATTCTTATAGGAAATTTTACGCTGATTCCGAATATACCACATGTTAGTATGTTGAAAAAATTATTTCGCACAACAAATCGCAAAAAACAGGCTATTTTGAAATTTTTGACTACATTTTTGAAAATTTCGTTGAACTTGAACTTTCGTTTTGTGTCCTTAACATTTTAAAATTTGTTTGAAGTTTCTAGCACATGACACATACATACATTCATATATACATACATACATACATAAAAAAATGCGTTAAACTTCAGAATATGATTCAGAATAGCCTGAAACGGATTTCTGCATAAAATTTTTTTAAAAATTCACATTCTACAAATTTTGAGGCGAAAGCTATAGCTTAATTTTCTTCAAAAATTCCTAAAAGGCTATTTTCAAGTTATTTTCCTGCAAAACTACAATGGGTCTGCCAAGTTGGGTGAGGCACATAGATTCCTTGTATCCGTAATATGAATGTGAAGATCTTTGAAATGTTTGAAAAACTTGACTTTGAAAGATAAATCATTCGATCACGGAAAAAGTCATCGAAATCGGGCTAAAACTGTAAAAATGATGCTTGTTACAAGAATTTTATGTTTGCGCATTCACAGCAACTAGTAAGATGAGAGGTGATGAAACTCATATGGTATAGATAATCGGGGGGTCCGGGTTTGGAATCAGAGACTTAAAACGCAACGGGATTGGGACCGTGGGATGTTCGTAAAGCAATGGTTTTGGGATCTTGACAAAACTCAAACGTTTAATAGCTTAAATACCTAGATTTCTTCTGTCCCCCTCAGGATTTAGAAAATCCCAACGTTGATTAAGGGGAGTATCACAGTACACAGTGCTTACGTCCTCCTTTCCTCCTTTTAAGTACCTGAGTAGTCAGAATTTTGGAAATCTAAAGATGTTGGGGTGGGGGATCTCTGTGAAAACTCTCAGCAAAGCTTGTTGTTCCCAGGTTTGTCTCGTTTGTAACATAGGCCTGGAAGAACTCATGTAAAATCTAGTGTATTCTTTTTTTTTTCATTGAGTGAACGAATGGTCGAACAGAAAACTGAGTGAATCTTTGAATTTGTAGAGACTGCAACTCTTCCACTGACCAAACAAGATCCCAAAGCCTCGCCTGTCGTGATCCCGAAGTCGTAGCCTTTTTGGACCTCTTTGATCCCTAAGCCGCTACTGCCAGATAATCAATACGTCATTTCTCAACTACTCTCCGAATTTGAGCGAAACCGATCGAATAGAATATGGGATTTGTATTTGTGCATGCTCAGTGAAAACTATTGACTTTTGACTGGTAAAATCCGATAATTACCCGCACTCCCAGGAATATTCCATTAAAAAAGAAAATGTTTTTGACCTGTTTCCCACTATCTTCCTAAAGTGCAGAAAAAAAAAAATGAAATTTTACTTAGAAACCATACAACCAACCGGTACCTATTCTACCAGAACGGTATCGCCCATGGTGGAATGCTGTGAATGCCGGTCAATATCACTTTTGCAATAAATAATGGAAAATAGTCTGCGAATTTACGTGGGCTGTATAGCTGCCTCACATATTGTACATTGGACGTATAGAATTAGTTGAAGAACAAGTGCGAGTCGAAATGATTTTATGTACAATATAACAGTGATATATGAAGACATGATATACATGTGTATATATATATACGACCTATTTACGGCATTTTGCATGAACATATATCTAACTATCCTCCGAGTTTGAACGATATCGGACCAATAGATAATGACAAATCGACGTTATAAGAAATTCACGTTTGTGCATGCGCATACTATTGACCCGACGGCAATGAAAGTTATAAGAGGCCATCGAAAATCTAACTTGCACAATCCACTAAAATTTCATCAACATTGGGCTAAAACTTGGTATAGCTTTGGCGAGAAATGGGTTCATCAGGCAGACAGACAACGAACCAAAATTAATCAACAACCTCTGAAACGCAAAAATGAGGAAATTTTGATTTTGGAAAACAAATTTTTTTTCCGACTTCTCGCACAATCACAAAGCGGAACCTTTGGTAGAAGTTTAAAAAAAACTGAGTTTTGTTATTAAAATCTGATAATATTGGAAGCGAACCACGTTGAAAGCATTATTCACTGTCCATTGGGACCAAAGATATGAAACCAAAAATATGGGATTTCAGAATTAGGTTATTGGATCCCTCCATCTTCCCTCTAAATACCTACCACAAATGAATCAGTCGATACTTTCCCTACCTAAATGTACGTAAATTTCGAGCGACAAACTTTTATGAGACATACGGTCGTTTTTGTATATATTGACCTCAATTTTTGACCTACCTTATTTCATTCTTGTAAGATATATATGGGTAGAATGGAAGTTAAGGCGATTTTTCTTTAAAAATAGATGGTTTCATTTTGTTTTTGTTAGTATTTAAATGGATAAGAACATCATGGAATGACATACATTAGGAGACCGCTCGGACTTCCATAGTTTTCCTTATATCTAAGTTTTCTACACGATTATAACACTGTCATGAATCTAAAAAACCATCCATACTTATATCCATAGCAATGAGTGGGTAGAAATCTGACATGGAGTATCCCTTGCACCAATTACTTGATTGAATGGATTATTTAAATCTATTAATAGAGAGAATTGAAATTACGAGTATGTCAAAGTTCGATATTTAGAAGCATAATCTGATGAAACCGCGATCCTGGTAATTTATCTAATAGGTAGGTACCGGAAAGGCGTTCCGTTCGACAAAGCCTCGTGAAACGCAACTGGTTCCCATAAATGAAATGTTTTCCAACGTATCAAACAAAAAATCCATTCAATGTGCAAGTCGAGTTACAGCATTTTGACATTCTGTTCCAGGTGTTCGGCGGTCGAGATTGGGCTAACACTGGCCACATAACTGGGATGTCACCTCCTGACAACGGCACTCTCCGGCGCGGTCCATCAGCCAAGTTTAAGAAGAAGAAATCCATTGGAAATATTCCCAATCTCAAGGTACTCACCTTAACCATTAATATTCGTAACTTTCTGAGATCTTTTTTGAACTGAACTGAACTCGGTAATTCTATAGTATAGTGGCCTCAGCACCAATCACCATATTCATACACAATAAAGTAGAATGCATGAAACACGATATTTGATAAGAATTGGACCCCGCAAAGCAGTTTTAGACATGTACTAGCAGCCAAGTATACACATCATCCTGACCTACATGTCCAACTAATCTGTATTTTTACTAAGGGATTGGCTACTTGATGTTATGTAATTTTGAGATGCGAGCTTGCGAGCATCCAGACCACCAACCTATACACTGCATTCTGATCTATTTGTGCGAATTCAGCTGTACAGCGGCCAACAACGGTTGCGCTCAGTGGCCGGCCGGTCTAATCAGTTATACTTTGCCCGCTCTTATCTGATTAGGCTCCGTACATGTCTAAAACTGCTTTGCGGGGTCCAATTCTTATCAAATATCGTGTTTCATGCATTCTACTTTATTGTGTATGAATATGGAAAAGATTGGTGCTGAGGCCACTATACTATAGAATTACCCTGAACTCTAATTACATTTAAATAAGTAGATACCTAAGTCCTGGGGTAGGCAGACATTAACATCTTTCACCAGTAGTTACGACATGCAAGAGGAAAAGAATGGTTAGTGGAGATCTGAAGCTTTCTTGCTCTACTTAAGACCTGCAATTGTGACCTGCTTGTAAAAAGGGTCACGTCAAATCTCCACATTATTAAATTTTTACAAGGTTCTCCTGCACAGAATTTAAAAAAAAACTTAGCTAAAAGTTATCCCAGCTAATTTCGATACCAATTCAACTTGTCTCAGTTAAACTAGAAGTTTCCTACTTATTGAGTTGAGCTGTGTTACGCTCTGTTGTGTAAGGTCAGCTAACCTCTAATTATATTTTGCTGACCTGATATATTCATGTTTTGCAGCCTGAGTCATACCGGGAGCCTTCTGAAGTTGCATCCATGAGTCACCACCAAAGACGTACTCTGCCGAGTCCAGCAGCTCTGCCGCCTTGCCCGATTCGCTCCAGATCCATTTCAAGCGATATGGAAGCCCGGCCAGGCACAAGTCCGCAAGGTTCAAGCGACCACTTGGATTCGTCTAGTCCAACCCACCATCACAGGTAACAACTAGAAATGAATCTCAAGTGAATATTTTGAATAATGGAGTTGCTGGAAAGTTAACCATACTACTTATATCCATGATGTGAACAGAAGGATTTGAAAAGGTAAAGGAGATTCATATGTAGGATCATCTGATTACCAGCGCCACAGGAACCGATCAGGAAGATTATGCTTACAAAATCAGACCACATCTCAGCTTATTCCCGTTGAACTATTCTGATTTAACTATTGAGAGTGTTTAACTGTTGTATCATTCAACATCACGAGAACTCAAATTAAAAACTCAATAGTGGACTTGATTCGATCATCTGAAAGATATCGAAGAGAGCTTTCCAAAAAGGTACAATTTGGAGGGTATGGGATGTTTGGAAGTGGTCAAAACTGCGGTATAAAGAAAGTCGAATGACAAGAGAAAGAACTCACCCAGTTGGCGCTTAGTGCTGATAATTTGCAGTTGGGGATTTTCAAGGGCCCAGAATCCGATGCTTTGATCGAAAATGAGAAATTCCAGCACAAAATTTGCCATTTTTTGAGGGAGGGGGGGGGGGATCAAAAAACTTATTTCTGTTCTAGAACCAAAAATTTCAACCATGTATCATGTTTTCTCCTCGATATTGATTCGAAATTCTATGAAAACATCAGAAATTAACAAGCGGTTGCAATCATGTTCACAATATCAATTATTGAGAATGATCACCTGTGTGTAAACAATTATTTATATAACCATGCTCATAACTCAGTTTGTTGGACACGCACTTCGCCGTAGTTAACATAATATTGTTGGATAAATCGAGAGCTTTCGAACGAATGGTCAACGAATTTTGTGGGATGAAAAACGACGAAGTACCATTTCCCTAGCAACGACTCGGTTGTAGGCGGAAATCACTGTAATTAATTTCGTGCGCGGAAAAAAATTGACTCGCAAAATTCGCTAGGACCCCAGGGCTAAAACATGATACATGTTAAAAATTGCCCAATGTGAACGAAGTAAGTTCCTAGATATTATACGTATGTATGAGCTTTTTCATCACCCGTTCGATAAGCTTATAACCAGCACACACGTCAAATCGTGTTCTTTTATCTTGAGTAAGCTTGATATCTGCAAAATCAATATAAATTTCAGTCATTGCACCACGTTAGATATAGCTAAATATAATTCATCAGTGATAACAGATACATTTAAAACGTGACTCTATGGAGAAGAATCGATATTATTTACCTTCCGGACTCGGGGAGGATCAGTTTAGGAATAGCTAACGGCAAAGTTTATTCTGAGCCGCTGTTATTGAGTTTCTATTTTAGCTGGTACTCGATAATGGGTTTTAGACTGTGTGGCTTGTGGGTACGAGTAGGTACATACTATTAGTTGAAGTGTTCTCCTACGGTTGACCGGTTGTCTTCGTTCATTCTCTACAGATGTTTGCTCAAGATGTCCCATACGCACCACCCAAAGAGAAAGCTGTCAGGAGATTTCTGGTTGGTTTCCTCAACTAGAATGAATAAAACGCATCAAAATAACGCTAAAATTTTTGGTCAGCTCCGTTTTGGTTCATTATTTTCCTCCAAAAAACAATTTCAACTCCCCTAAAAATTTGTTGGTTTACATCTCAAGATTCGTAGAATTAAATCATAAAAACTAATAAAATAAACACCAAAAAAAAAGCCTTCCATACACCTTTCAGAGCTTTTCTTCAAAACTACTGGACCAAAATTTACGAAAATTGGGTCCAAAATCATATTATATCCTGGCATTTCTTTCGATCAATCCTAAAGCGTAAAATTGAAAGGTTAATATATCAAAAAATCAACATCTCAAAACTCATGAGATGAAAAGGTAATTTTTGTATTCGATATACTCGTATTATAAATCATTTCATTGAATCGAATGAGACCTTCCGGTGCATTTTACGACCAATTGTTTGGGCTCCAGGATGGTTTAAATGGTCGAAGGAGTTGTCAGCACGATTGTGAATCGCTAAGTGAATTTGACATGTCAGACTTTCCCAACTATGACTTATTCGGCTCGGTTTTTACTCGGTTTTCTTGTTATAACTGTCTATGCTTGTGTGATGTCTGACTCGGTACGTATATAGCACTCCCGCATCGATTTAGACCTTTCCCACTTTGGTTAAGACGTTTTTCCACTTAAATTTAGACCCAAATAAAATTTCAGTAGTTACATTCATTGTAATAAGAACTCAACTTTCATTAGGCAAGAACCAAAATAAGAGGAAACAATAAGAAAAAGTAAGCGCTTTCTTGAACTTATATTGTTAAGTATAATAGTATGGGCGAATTTTCGTATATTATGGTATTATGTTTGTTACATTGTTTAAACTTGTTACATTGTTTGTAAATTTTATGCTAAAAATACTCGTTCAAAATAATATTCTGCAACTCAAAAAAGATTTTGGATTTTTAGCTTTCTGCATTTTACAGCAAATAGGACATTTTTTGAGATTTGAGCAATTTAATGTGCTTGAAAATCTAAATTAATATGACTACAAACGACTAACAAATGGTTAAATTTATGTTTTTAGCAGAATTTCAGTCTAAAGACGTTGATCAATAATGAATTGGATCATATAAAAATTGATTACGAAAGTTTGCTTTAAAATGAACTGCTTAAATTTTATTAATATTGCTAAAAATTGCAAAAAAAACAAAAAATCTAAATGCTAAAAAAAATTGTTTTTGAATCGCAGAATGGGTACCTATTATTTAAAACTAGTAATTTTACCATAAAATTGGTAGTTAACGATTTATTTGCACCCAAAGAACTCAAATTTCAAAACAATGTACACAGCAACGATACGATAATCGACGATTAAACGATACGATACGATACGTACAACGATCGCCAACGATCGCCGGTCGTCGTTTTTACGTTATACGATAATTTACGAAAATTTGCTCGTATGATCATGCTGCATGAGTGGAACTTTCTGAGTCATATAGGAAACGCTTTCTTTTTCTCGTCATTTCCTCTTATTTTCACTTCTTGTCTAATGAAGTAGTAAAATTTGAGTAGGTACCTATTTATTACAATGAGGCTAAATACTGAAAATTTACTAGAGCCTAAATCTGTCGGAAAAACGTCAGCCAAGTTGGGTGGGCAGTATAGCTTCCTTCACATATTGTAACTTGGACGTGTAGAATTAGTTGAAGAACAAAGTACGATTCGAAATGAGGAAATTAACATTTACTCATGCGCACAGACTACCATTACTCCAACAGATTAAATTTATAGGGTAACGTCTAAGAGCTAAACCGGAAAATCCTTGAAAATTTCATAAAGATCGGTCCATTAGTCTCGGAGTTTTGTTTGTGTCGATCAATTTTAGTTTTTTGCGCTATAGTAATGACACCACCAATCGCGATATAATTCATAGGGAATTTTTCTAAAACTTATATCTAATTACTCCCCGATTTTGAACGAAATCGGACCAATAGATGATAAGAAATCGGCGTTATAATAAATTATTGTTTGCGCATGCGCACAGACTGCTATTTATGTGACGGCAATGAAAGTTATAGGAGACCGTTCAGAACCTATCCCGCACAATCACTGAAAATTTCATCAAAACCTTTCCATTAGACTCGGAGTTTTGCCTGTGTCAACCGATATTAGTTTCGCGCATGCACAATGATCCACCAATCTCAATATAATTTATAGGACATTTTTCTAAAACATATTCCCAATTACCCATTTTTAACGAAATCGGACCAACAGATGAAAGAAATTCCTTTGCGCATGCGTATAGGCTAATGTTGATTCGACGGCATTGAAAGTGATAGGGGACCGTCTAGGAGCTAACCCGCACAGTCCCTGAAAATTTAATCGAAATCGAACGTATACTTAGTATACTTTTGGGTGTGACAAGGATTTACCACAGACAGAGAGACAGACAGACACGGAACCAAAATCGATCAGCAAGTTCTGAAATGCAAAAAGCAAGTGGAAATTTGATTTTGGAGAACAACATTTTTTAAACTTCAATCACGAACATAAAGCTTCCCTTCCTTCGGTAGCGAGGAAGCAAAAGTCTAAACTTGAGTTGAAAATGTCTAAATCAATGCGGAAATGTTATATGTATACTGCCGTACTAAGAATATATCCCATATCTGCATTTTCTCTTGTCAGATCAGATACGGTTTTCGGAGGTTAGCAGCCACGATAATTTCTCCTAGTTTCCTGTGTATATACGAGAAAATAATTTTTTTCCTTCGCTAAATAGATCAGTACTAATTTTGTATTAGAAAAAACGTATCAGTCTTATTACAAAACGAAAACTCGTATGTGCACCAGATACGAGGAAATCGCCTAGTACATATATGTTCTACACCTTTTTTTGCAATTTTCTGACCAAAAATAGAGCTAATATCAGGAAATTTTGACTCAAAACCTAGAGACGCATTTTCCCAAAAGTAGGGTTTGGTCAGATACGGGATCTATTCTTAGTACGGCAGTATAGACCAGTGATCTGCGATGAATGTCTGTCTAAAGGGAGGGATTTTTTGAACATTTGGTCAAAGTCAAACAACTCGACCTACTTAACAGTACCTACTTAACAAATGTAGGTATTGACTAATCCAGGAATCATGCGGGTTCGTTCCTGGATATTTTTCTACGTTCCTTTCGTTGTTCCAACTTGAAATCATGAAAATACTGCTTAAATCTCAATCGTGATATTAATTTTTTTTAAACCCAGGTATTATAACTTGAAGTTGGATTTACTGTAGTTTATGTTTATGTTTATACCAACATTGGTATTTCTAAAGTGGACATGCTCGTAATTAGTTGGATTTTAGAAATTATTCATTGTAAAGGGGTTTACTTTGCTTTAAAGTGTGTTTGCATTTTTGTTTCCAGGGACAGGGTAAAGAAAGATGCCATCTGGCCAGTAGTTGGACATTTTCGACATGGGTCGATCACTCACGAAACCCAACTGGATTTCGTGGATTTCGTGGCACTTTTCCGTTCATTCAGGTCAGTCTCAAAGTTAGCAATTATTATATTGGAGTCTAACAACCGTTTGTTACAATTCGCTAGTAATGCATTGGTTGTACGTAAAGATCAATAGAAGATAAAGCTTCCTGCACACTTTTTCGGGCTAAAAAAGTCACACAATTAGAATGACTTATTCTTTATAATGCATTGGGCTTGCCCATGGATAAACAAATGAATAATTGAAACAGTGAAATGCTGCAAATGCTCCGTTCAGAGGGCTTTTTCCTTAAAATATGCAAGTTATATTTTAGTGATTTCTCTTCAGCGAATTAATAGTGAATTTGAAAATATGCTCGCCAGTAAATTTACATTTCATAATCTAAAATCTTCGGTCGAAGCTTCTATTGCGTTTTGTTACCACGAAAAGTTTGTTCATGATCGCTTTTTTCGCAGCTTACGAGCGAGGAAAGACCTGAAAGACCTCTTCGACCAACTGGCCATGTCTTGCCGCAGTATGTCAGACAGCTCACTAAATGACGGAAGTTTGAAAAGTTCTCCTGAGCACTCCGGAAGAGCTCCAAAAATTGGTAAGTTGTAAACTTCAATATGCCATTAGGAATTAATATGGAGGTAATTGTGTTTGGTCGGGTGAATAGTAATTAATAATTTGGTCTTGGTTGGCTCTAGAGGTATCTCTATGCGAAAAAGAAGGAGGGATGAAATTGGTATCACAACGTTGGTATTAGGACTCCATTTGTCCATCCACACTATGCACGGCCAAACGGCTGAGTGGAGGGATTCTAGGAGTGAGGGATCTTCTTGGGTTCGTCCAATTTTCAAATTTTCCACCCCAACCTGAACAATGGGCTTTTGAGTGTGAAGGGGGTGGGGTCAGTTTGTTGAGGTTAGGCAATGACCCGCAAGACCGAACGGTCTTGAAGGCGAGGTCGCTCCTTGCCCCGTGTTCTATACATCCCACCCCGAGCAAGCGAAGCGAGCGAGAAAACTACAGTAGTTACGAACTAAATCACTCACGACGAGGTTGTGGAAACCCATTTCAAATCGGAATTTGTTAAAAAAACGTTGTCTATTTCCACGAAAAATTAAGAGTTACAACGTTTAATCGATTTCGACTGTTAGACCATCATCAGTAACAAACAATCACTTATTATACAGGGTGTTGCAGTTTCGGGCGCAACACCGGCTAGGTTCTGCTAGGACTTTTTCGTTCTATAACATATATTTTTTAATTCACTCTAAAGATCACTTTTTTCACTTTTAAGATTTTTACGCGTTTTCGACTTGTGTCACTAAAACTGTCACAACTCCCTGAATTTCCAGACAAAACTTAAATCTGATTATCACGTTGAAAATAGCGTAAGATTTCCTATCTATCTAATGACTTTTCAAAATTTTTTGAATGGAATGAACCGGTAAAAAATAATCCGTAAATGAAAAATTTGTAAAATTCCGAAAAGTTTCACTCTCTGAAAAGTTTCATTTTCTCACCGTTCTCTTTTATTTCCTGTTTCATTTGATTTTCTTTTCATATTTCCTTTATCTCCTGCGCAACCTTGAACTTTTTGTAGTAATTTTTATTACTATTGATTTCATAAATGAGTTTTATTCCTGAGAAGGTACTAATTTTTAGTCTACTTTCTTTTTTTATTCCTTTTGAAGCACGCAAGATAATGTTGTATGATCTCAAATGTATTAAAAATTTTTAATTTGAACATTCCGCCCATAAACGAAGTTCAACTTCAAATGATGCATTTTTCAAGGCACTCAATACTGCACTCCAACGTTGCTTCAGAATTACCTGCCACCAACCTGACATTATTAGGAAAATTAGATTCCGGCCGATAAGAAAATATGATTGAATGCAGAGATGAAGATTGGTGATAGTGGCTCAACAGTTGTGAATATTATGAAGACTACAAAGAAGGAGAGTGAAAGTGTGCTTAGCCTGGAATGGAGCCAGAAGTACAGCCGGGACTAGGGTGGGATCTCCTTATGGCGGATCAGGCCATTATGCGTCACTTGAAGCCCTAGCGTGCACTTGGAAAACATTAACTTCATCTGGTGCACCTTTGGCACTATTAGGAAACATACGCATCTGCAACGACTAATTCAAGTCCGCTAAAATTACAATTTACTATGCAAGGCTATATTTTTCAGGCCTACTTACTCGCAACAGCTCTGCGGACCTTCTGGATTACAAAAACACTCCCGCCATGCAAAAAAAGAAAATTTTCGACGCCATCGCGACGTCGAGCATCGTGTCCAACTGTGCTGGCGTCGACACCTCTAAATCTCAAGTGATCCCAATGAACAACTTCGCCAAATTCCTCGAAACCAAACAGCTGGAGCAGAGAACTGAAGATGAAGTCAAAGATCTCATTCAGGTATGAACATACTTTCGTTCATGACGATTAAATAATAGTACTTCGCTTTACTTTTACCGATTTATGCATAACATAATTTATCAGCGTCATGTATAGCTTTTACATATTCACTTCAACTATTTAAAAAATCATTTAAACCTTTTCTATCAACCTTTTACCAATTTTATTACACTTTTTACAAATCCAAATAAACTCTTCCCCAGAGGGGCTTGATATCGAACATTTGATTGATTGGGAAGAAATTTTTAAGCATCCGGCTACTTTAGGTATGGGATAAGGTTCTTAGGAAAAACAGTACAGATAAAGTTTCCAATCTGGTTAGGAAAGATGTAACTTTGGAAGAAACACAATGGATAAGTATACCTTATTATGGCAAAATTCTATCATCGAAGGGTTACAAAGTGGGTTTTAAAACTAGAAATATTCTTAGAGCATTACTAGGTTCCGTTAAAGACAAAAACAATGTTCATGATAAAAGTGGGCTCCAAAGGGAGGTATGTTGAATGTACTTGAAAAACTCGAAAATATAAAAATTGACAGATCTGGTAAATGTTTAATGAGGATATCCCTCAATATATTTCACCACTGGAATTTCTATAAAGTCCATTTCTATGAAGCTTGGAATTATTCCTACAATCTGTTGAAACCGGTAATTCTTCCCCTCCTTTCACTTTATCTGATTAGCTATAATCCCCTTCACTTTGCTTACACTTAATTGACCTCCAGCCACTTTCCTTTCTCTCGACCAATGGGATTCAATCTCCCTTCACCTATGGCCAAGGTATGTATGGGAGGTCGGACTTCTGTCCTACATAAATAGAGATTGTTATTATTACCTATGTAGGTACCTATCTACGTAATCATATAAGATGCACAACCAATTAATGTCTAGGTAGTTCAATGTCAAAATCCCTTCTATTTGCAATACGGGCAATCAGTTCTGTTGGTTTGACCTTGAAAGCAACTTTTCTGAGCATGTTGCTCCTTATCGCTATTTACATTTTCGATTGAATGTTTTCAATAATGAATCTCTGTAATCAACCTAGAAAGAACAATTTTTAACCCCTTCAAAATTTGGCGATTTACATTTCAAGGTACAAAGATTAGAAAAATCCATTAAAAAATTTAAAAATCGGCCGTATTTCTTCCGAAACTTCTGGGCTAAAATTTATGGAATTCGGCTTGCAAATCGTACATCAGTTGGGGATATGCATGCAGACCTGGCATTACTTTTGATCAACCCAAGAGGTAACATTTAAGGATTGAACTTGAGAGTTTGAGAATTGTAGTAAAAAATTGAACTTTGAAATTTTTCGAAACATAACTCAGTTCAATGAATCGAATTAAAATCACTCAAAGTACTGCACGATCACCGTCGGAAGGTTTGAAAGTGTTGGAAAGGGGGAAATCGTTAACAGGAATGTCAATCGATATAATTCGGTTTTCTAGTACCTAAGTTAAAACTGCCTATACGCGTGTGATGCATGACTTATATATAGACCACTGATCTGCCCAGAAGAATATAGAAATACAGAAATAATAAACCTTTGTGAAATAATTAAATTTTACAGGGGGGGGGGGGGGGGGGGGGGGGCTATTTTGATAGATTTCGTGTCAATTAATTAAATTACACCTACCTGAATCACTTTACGTCCATCCGTAGAGGTAAATTTTGACGGGGAAAAGAACGTTGACAGTCAAATAATTACAATTACAATTCTTGTGAAGAAATTGAGTTGATTGCAACTTGGGCAACTTATAGATGGACTAGCTTTCTAATTCCGAGTAGGTTATTCCAATTCATTTCATCAATTTTCCTTCGGTAGGTAAGTTCTTACGTCTTTGTCGGCATAAATTATAACTTACCTTAGACTTTCTTCGTTACCTTAACTGTCTACAATTCATGCTCAATGAATTTGTAATCAAATATGAGATGTTCTTTTCAAATTTGCCTGGAAAATGTTCCACGCCAATTGATTCTGGTAGTTTAGGGATTTGTATGTAAGGGTTAGGTAATTAACACAGAAATGGTGAATCATTGTAATAAAATTTCCTTAAAATGTGGCAGTCACACTCAAATTTATCGAATTCGCAGAGGCACGAGCCGGACCCGACGCTTCGCTCCCACAACTGCTTGTCGTTCGAAGGCTTTGCTCGGTTCCTGATGGACAAGGAAAATTTCGCTTTCGTCAACGAAAAAGTGGCACCGGACGAGAGAGAAATGGATTACCCGTTGTCTCATTACTACATAGCTTCGTCTCACAACACCTACCTCACTGGGCATCAACTCAAGGGAGAGTCTTCCGTCGATCTTTACAGCCAAGTGAGTCGGGATGTGTATTATAAGAATCAAATTATTATCAAACTTCTTTTGACTCAAATTTTGCTTTAAAAAAGCACAAATTTATCGAGTTAGCCCATTTTTAGTGATTTTTAAGCACATTTTTTGAAATGTGCTCAAAAAATGATGGCCAACGAACTCATCCTTTTGTTTAGAAGTTTTTTTTGCGCAAGTGCAGAATTTTTATCTCAATCCTAAGGAGAGTTATCGTCTGGAAGGACCTAAACAACAAAAAGAACATACATATGAAAAAGCGTTAAACTCTAGGATTCGTTTCGGAATGTGTCAAAACGGATTTCAATTAAGGAAATTTTCAAAAAAATTTTATTTTAAATTTTTCGGAGCCATTGCAGTGGTTTCATTTCCCACGAAAATTAGCTGAAACAGTCCCATAGACGATCAAACTTCATGCACAGAGTTTTCACAAATTGTCTCCCACTCATAAGGGCCTTACACATTTAATTTGATGGCAAGGAAACATGGAGGTTCGCCCTAGAATTATTCGACATAAACCGTTGGTGTGCTACGCTAAATATCGTAGACGACTCATAGACGGAACGATAAACTTGTCTGTACTTTTGCCACAGGTTTTACTGACAGGGTGCCGGTGTGTTGAGCTCGACTGCTGGGACGGTGATGACGGGAGCCCCCTCATCTACCACGGCCACACCTTCACCACGAAAATCGCCTTCAAATCCGTAGTTGAAGCCATCAACCGCAGTGCCTTCGTTACCTCTCCGTACCCCGTCATCCTGTCCATAGAGAACCACTGCTCCGTCCAGCAGCAAGCTCGAATGGCTCAGATATTCCAGGTGAGGACTTCCGAACCACGACGTTCATTGCCTAAACGTAGACTAAAACTTCTGCTAAGTTGGGTGGGCAGTATTGCTTCCTACATACCGTAACACGGACATATAGAATAGATGAAGAACAAACTACGAGTCGAAACGATTGAGAGAGAGAGAGAAAAAAAAAGCTTGTTTTATTTGAATTAAGTTTCATGGCAATAGTTTAATTCAAAATGAATGAAGCTTATACTGCTTAATCTTAGATTGTCGCAGAGAGCTTGCACGGCCTCACATCCCTTTTTTGTGTGTTTCTCAGTATTTAATAGCTAATAAAGAATTCAATAACAATTTAGGTACATTTAACAGTATAACAATTTACACATATAATTCGCATGCAAAAAGTCTAAGATGTCTAATAATAATTGTCGAAGCAGAAGGTCGAAACGATTGATAAGTCAACGTTATAATATAATAATGTTTGCGCATGCGTACTTACTATTATTTGTCCAACGGCAATTAAATTTGTAGAGGAACGTCTAGGAGCTAAACCCCAAAATCCTTGTAAATTTCAAAAAATCGGTCCATTAGTCTCAGAGTTTTATCTGTGTCAATCAATTTTAGTTTTGCAGTCGATCAATTTTAGCATGCGCTATAGTTATTACTTCGCCAATCACGATATGATTCATAGAGAATTTTTCTGGAACATAGGTATGCCCATTTACTCCCCGAGTGTGAACGAAATCGAACCAATAGATGATGAGAAATCAATGTAATAATAAATTAACTGCTGTTAATTGACATGCGCACTGACTGCTATTTATGTGACGGCATTGACAGTTATAGGGGATCGTCTACAAGCTATTCCGCACAACTACTGAAAGTTTCATCAAAATCGTTCCATTATACTTGGCCTGTGTCAATCGATATTAGTTTCGCGCATGTGCAATGTTTATTACTCCACCAATCGCGATATAATTTATAGGGCATTTGTTTGGAACCCCATATATACCCAATATACCCAATTATCTACCGAGTTTGAATGAAATCGGACCAATGATGACAGATGATAAGAAATCCACGATATGAGATATTCACGTTTGCGCATGCGTACAGGCTACTGTTGATCTGACGGCTTTGAAAATAAATATATTCAATATTATCGCACGCCCGCCCTGTTATAGTGTAAATGAACAAGACAACAATAAGAGAAAGAACAACCAAAATAACAAAAACGATCTCTATAGCCTCCGAGTCAACCAAGGTATCGAAAGCATTGTTTTCACTAATGGGAAATTAAAAATAAAAGTATTCTGATTGGTTAACCCAGGAATTGGCTATTACCATTCTCGGCATAAATTCCATCCGAATAGTTTGCGATATACCTATTTGCTTTCTCAATTCTCCAAGTGAAATTTTAGTTGACATTACAGAAAGTCAAAATATTCTCAAAACAGTTTCAGACCGAATGAGAGGGTGACATGCTCGCGAGTGCTTATTGGTACATTCCCTAATTCGAGGCATTCGTGAAGATTGCCCGAATCTGTGATAGCTCGTCTTTCGAGAAGTACTTGAAAACAGTTTAGTGAGTGTATCACTTTTTGACAATTTATGTCTGCTATGGCACATAAACTAAAAAACGTCTCGGAAATTGATCACGAAAATATTCTGATGTTTTCCGCTTACAACCGAGTCGTTGCTAAGGAAATGGTACTTCGTCGTTTTTCATCCCACAAAATTCGTTGACTATTCGTTCGAAAGCTCTCGATTTATCCAACCATATTATGTTAACTACTGCGAAGTGCGTGGCCAACAAGCTGAGTTATGAGCATGGTTATATGAATAATTGTTTACACACAGGTGATCATTCTCAATAATTGATGTTGTGAACATGGTTGCAACCGCTTGTTAATTTCTGATGATTTCATTGAGCTGGTGTTTCGATGATTTGATTCATAGCAGGTGATCCGAATATTGCGAGAACGGTTTGATTTGTGAAGCGGTGGTTAAATCATTTTAATAGGTAATTTCTATACTTTACACTCTAGGAAGCTGTGATTTCGTATGTAGCCTCTTTAGGACATTTACTTGGCGATGCCCGGAGTCCGGATCAGATGAGTGGCTCTTAAAGCTAATTTTTATGCTTTACACTCTAGGAAGCTGTAATTTCGTATGTAGCCTCTTTAGGACATTTACTTGACGATGCCCAGGGTCCGGATCAGATGAGTGGCTCTTAAAGCTAATTTCTATGCTTTACACTCTAGGAAGCTGTAATTTCGTAAGTAGCCTCTTTAGGACATTTACTTGACGATGCCCAGGGTCCAGATCAGCTGAGTGGCTCTTAGAGCTTGCATACGAGCCTGCAACTAAAGACATAAAATGTCCCAATGTGTTTCAGAATGAAGCGTTTTGCATCATTTTGGATTTTATTTAGTCCTTCGGGTTGTTGTAAAATGTGAAATCGACAAATTTCACGTTTGCCATTCTATTTTTCAGAGCGTTTTCGGGGAGAAGCTGGTTTCGAAATTCCTCTTCGAAGCGGATTTCACGGATGACCCCTGCCTCCCGTCCCCGGGTCAGCTCAAGTACCGGATCCTCATCAAGAATAAAAAGCTGTCGGCCGACATCGCGCCGGCGTTCCCGATGGTTCGCAGTGGGATCGGCAGCGGAGGCGGTAAGACGAGCAGGAGTCACGTTCTGCCGCCGAGCGGTCGAGCGAGCTCCATCATCTCCAACACGAGCGGCGGCTCCGTCAACGACGAGTTTTCTGACGACGATGACGATGATGACGACGACGATGAAGACAACATTGATGGTACGTCAAGCTTTTATTCCAACATAATAATGAAATACCTAAGGGGGGATTGGAGAGGACGGTTTAATAGGTACTTCTAAGCACACAGGTGTCTAGAAAGCAATGAAGGTTCTCTCACGAACACGATCTGCCATATTGACGGGGAATCGTCATAAACATCCCCAGGAAATATAAAAACTTTACCCCAAAATCGTACCTGTTCCTAAACGTGATTTTTTATAGTTTCTATACGAACAAATCACTGAATTATGTTAAAATTTCCAACATTCCAGGGCCTTCTTCTTGTTTGTAAAACAGAAAATTGTAATTGAATTCCCAGTTTCTGAACTTCTGAGAGAATATTTCTAGACATTCTCGACCCTACCGAACTCCGGATATTTAGAATTTTTTAACCAAATCCGCTTTTTAAGCCAAGCGAGTCTGAGTAAATATTTTTTGGTTCTGCTCATATATAATGGCAAAATTAGTACTTCATAATATGTCTTTGGAAAGAGAATTTTTCTGGCTACGATTTCCACTATTTTTATTTTTGAGCCTAAAAATGTTGTCTTGTTCGAAATATCCCAATTTGAGCCATGAAAAAAAATGTTCACTATGGTTATTCAACCATGAAATTTATATTTACGGACTCACGAAAAAATCGCGTTTAGGAACAGGTACGATTTAGGGGTAAGTTTTTTCTATTTCCTGGAGATGTTTTTGACGATTCCCCGTCAATATGGCAGATCGTGTTCGTGAGAAAACCTTCATTGCCTTCCAGACACCAATGAGCAATTTATGCCATTTTAGTAATTGTTCGTCCCTGTTGGATTATGATTGTTTTTATTTTGTTTATCTACTCGTTGTCTTTTACTGGAAAAAGTTCCTGTCATACAGCATGATCATACGAGTGAACTTTCGTAGGTACCTATATTATAACGTTACCTACATTGTTTTGAAATTCGAGGACGAGTGTGAAGAAATTTTTAACCACCAATTTCATTGCAAAAAAAAAACTCTTTCTTAATAAATATCTGCAATTTAAAAAAGATTATTGATTATAGCTTTTTTGGCAGTTTTATCGATTTTTCAGCAAATATTAATAAAAATTAAAGTACATTTTTCAGTACCTATAATTTTGTGCATACATTTTTTAACGTTTTATTTCATCGTTGATAAACCTTTCTTTGACTGAAATTGCGTAATCGCATATAAGCGCTTATAAGCCTTTCTATTTTATGTTCAGTTACTAGAGAGTTCCTAAAGCGATAGGAAGATAGAGATAAGGCGCCTTATCGTGAACGGAAAGTGCTACTGCGCATGTGCAGGGAGATGAGGCGCCTTATCTCCAATAAGACAGATTTATTCCACCCTACACATAACATGCTTTATCCCGAACCTACGTACCTATCTCATATCTTCCTCCCTGTCGCAAAGTAACCTTACAAACCGATAACAGTGATATTCATTTCTTGTTGGCAGGTATTCGTGATTCATGAAAATTTTATTCATTTTCTTGTTCATCAATTTTCTAAATCTGCCATTGCGAAACCTTTTCTTGAATAAAAAAAAGAACTAGGAAACTTAGAAATGCTGGAAACTTAACACATAGGATATGCGGGGAAATCCCCTTGGCGGTTCAGCGTTGATAGATAGATAGTTGAAGATAAGTAGCGTCACTTTAAGATAGGACACTAATTCAACCCTCTTGACTTCATCAGGTTATCACCCGCGCTGTGACTCGCCCCATATGATTAAATCCCCAAGCACCTTATCCCAATTGACCTACCGTTTAGGCTGACTCTCTAATGCTTGTTACTGATGATGAACTAACCGTCGATAACTTTATCGACTTTTACTACCACAATTAGGTACTTTACTTACAGTATAACTTTTTAACTATTCATTTTCGTAGAGAAAGAGATTATCGACCCACAATATGTCTGTTGTCAAATTATCAGGATAAGGGTCAAAAACAAATAAAAGTCCTTATCGCCGAGCTTCCGGTTTATATCTTCAGGGCTCAAGAACCTTTCACGGTGTCAAAATATAGGACACGGTCATGGATTTAGAAGTCAATTGTCATATAACAAAAACAAGAAATGGTCGCAGCTGAAGCTGACAAGGGTTGGCACATGAACAGGACTCAAAAAACTAGAGGCTAAAATTGTAAAAAATTGGAAAAAGCTTTGAAAAAACACATTGCTGGTAAGCATACAGAACTAAACCCAGAACTGAACTAGTTAGTAAACTAGTTTAGTTCTGTATGCTTGCCAGCAGTGTGTTTTTTCAAAGTTTTTTCAATTTTTTACAATTTTAGCCTCTAGTTTTTTGAGTCCTGTTCATGTGCCAACCCTTGTCAGCCTCAGCTGCAACCATTTCTTGTTTTTGTTATATGACAATTGACTTCTAAATCCATGACCGTGTCCTATATTTTGACACTGTGAAAGATCCTTGAGCCCTGAAGATGGTTTTATATAAACCGAAAGCTCGACGATAAGGACTTTTATTCGTTTTTGACCCTTATCTTTCGTGGAAACGATAAGTGTTTGATCTAAGTGGAATCCAGTTTGTAGCAGCCTACCTCACTTATGTGGCAATATGCCTCTGATTCACAGCTCCTGAGTGTCCCCCGAGAACGGATTCATTGTCAAGCCACGACTCGGCTCTCAAAACACCGCTCAGATTGGGAGGGAGGATCAACGTGCCTGGCGACATCGATTGGAGCGCCTTGGAAGATGCAGAAACCGTCCCGAAAGTCAAGAAGCAGAGCAGCCAAATCGCTCGAGAATTGTCTGACCTGGTTATTTACATCCAGGTAAGATCAAATTCGCGGATTCTCGTCAGCTCCTTTGTACATTGCAATCAAGTTTCATGACAGCGTGTCTTGAGCGTCGCTCAACAGAATTGACATTCTGTTTAGTTCTCACTATTTCAATGTTGTGCGCTAAAGTTCTGTATCTTCGAATTCACAATAACTAGCTTGGAAGCCAATCTGTGAACATTCTCAAACATAGACTTTCCTTACTCTGCCTTGACCACATCTGATTTAATCATCATGAAAAGTTTGCTTCCTAATCAATACATTCTAACGAATTCTTTGATTTGTAGAAAACGTGAACATTTGACAACGAATCGTTGAAGATACCAGTTGGAAATGCTTTTATCACTGGCTTTGTTTTTGTAAAATAACTAGCTTGGGAGTCAATCTTTGAACACTCTCAAACATAGGCTTTTCTTGCTTTGCTTTGCTACCTTATCAGGAATACAGATCTGAAATAATCATCATGAAAAGTTTACTTCTTAATCAATACGTTCTAATGAATTCTTTGATTTGGAGAGAACATGAACATTTGACAACGAATCGTTGAAGATACCAGTTGAAGTACTTTTATTACTGGTTTTTTATTTTTTTACCGCCAAGTGTTTTGGCCCATTGTAATATTTTATATTAGGGGTTCCCAAAATACGCGCCCCGGCACTCGGGGACGCCGCCAAGAGTGTTCTGGGGCGCCGCCGCATCCTCGCCAAAACGAAAAGAAAAATAATTGATAAATATTTCATAAAATTGATTTTATTGAACAGCTTCTATGCACTTGATTGTAAATATAATCAACAATGATTTACTTAAAATAAATATTATCATTTAGTATACTGAAGTTTAGATTTAATGTCAGAATAGCTTGCAAAAGTTTCAGCGGAGTCATTTGTTGCTCCATCAAAAATAACAGCAAGTCCCTCTCATTTGAATGGAAAACATTTTTAAAACTCTTACCTAATTTTTTCTTGTACCCAATGAAGTATAACATGATTCTCTGTTTCGTAATAATTACCTTTCCTTTTCTTAAAATTAATTTTATTTTCTTTAGTTTTAGCGAATTTTTGAAGAAAATTAAGCTATTGCTCTCGCCTCAAAATTTGTAGAATGTGAATTTTTGAAAAAATTTCAAGCAGAAATCCGTTTCAGGCTATTCTGAATCATATTCTGAAGTTTAACGCATTTTTTTATGTATGTATGTATATATGTATGTATATACGTATGTATGTGTCATTCCAGACGATAACTGTCCGTAGAATTGTGCTAGAAACTTCAAACAAATTTTAAAATGTTAAGGACACAAAACGAAAGTTCAAGTTCGTTGGCCAGCATGATCGGATTACATCTTCGGGTTGAAATTTCCAAAAATGTAGTCACAAATTTCAAAATAGCCTGTTTTTTGCGATTTGTTGTGTGAAATAATTTTTTCAGCATACTAACATGTGGTTTATTCGGAATCAGTGTAAAATTTCCTATGAGAATATGTATCAAGTTTTCAAAAATTTCAAAGTTGAAAAATCAGTCAAAAATCGAAATAATGCCGTTCGCTAGTTGTAAAAATCGGTAATATTTGCATGAAACATTGTCCAAATTCAGATTGAACTACTCTTATGGAAGTATCCCTGTATAACCATTCCTAGAACCATGCTGTTTAAAACGTAGGTAGTAGGTAGGTGCTTGTTAAAAAAAAAGAAATAAAAAGTAATCACAACTGACTTTATATCACTCGTAATATAAAGCCTCATCATCGATTGGCTGTGGAAATACGTGTCTTTCATATGACGTCGGTATGTTATTTTATTTTATGTCAAGTTTTGATGATGTTATGATAGGATACTGTTAAGATTTCAACTGCCTTCAATACTGACCACATTGGACATCGAAATCTATGAATATTTACCTACATTTGTCTTTCAATCTACAAGATTAGTTTAATAATAATAAAGTATGAGTACCTCCTAATTATTTTTAATAATTTGATTCCATGTTTGTCTATCAAAATCATAAACTAAAATTTCTCTACACGATCAATAGCGACTGAAATGTCGAAGATTTCTTCAAAAATTCGCTCATGGGGTCATGCTGCATGACTGGACTTTTTAATTTATTTACGTTTTCCTTTTCCTCCTTATTACAATCACTGAAAAAAACAATTCACTAACAACTACTCATAAAGTATTTAAACAAAATTAAAGTTTTATAAAATTCGAAAAGTTAAATTTTATGATCATAGCATAGAATTTATTTTAATTTAAGATTTTAGACTTAAAATAATCAGGTCTCCAGTTTCGATTCATAACAAGGGCGTCACCGGAAATCATCAGAACGTTGAGGGCGCCAGGGCTTTAAAAAGTTTGGGAACCTCTGGTTTAATTTTCTACGAAAATTCGCTAAAAGAGCTTCGAAAGTAATATAATGCTAGGTAGCCTTCTCAGTGAAAGCTGCATTTCTGGTGTGTACCAACTCTGGAATTTTGGCTTCTGCTTCTGACAGATTTTTTTTATCTATGTGTTCCAGGCAATCAAGTTCCGAGCACCCAACACCAACCCGAACACTAGCCCTAATAGCTCAGTACGATGCAAGAGAGCTGTAGCCTCCGTTGCCGCTGTCACATCGAGTGCGATCTTGAAGAAAGGTAGCGGGGCTTCGCTCACCAGTGGCATCGCATCTGGCAGCCCCAGTTCTTCTGACTCCCATAGCAACAATCCTAAAGGTCGGGCGAACACGTTTCATCCCTGTTACCAGTGTTCCTCCCTGAACGAAAACACAGCCAAAAAGCTGTGCAGGAAGCAACCTCTGGATCTCATAGCTCACACTGAAACTCAACTTGTGAGGGCTTATCCTGCCGCCATGAGGATCGATTCATCGAACTTCAACCCTGTAATATTTTGGACTTTTGGAATTCAAATGGTGGCTCTCAACTACCAAACGGAAGACGTTGCTCTTCATTTGAACAGTGCCATGTTCGAACAGAATGGTCGCTGTGGATACGTGCCTAAGCCTGCTGTCATGCGAGACAGAACACACATGATGTACAGAAGATTCAATCCCTTGGCAAAAGAATTTGATGGACTTCATTCTTCCCTACTCATTCTCAATATCGTTTCTGGCCAGTATGTGTGCCAAAGTAACTTGAATGCAAGTGTTTTAGTGGAAGTGGAAATTTTCGGAATCCTTGCTGATTGTAATAAACAAAAAACCAAAGTTGTTCAAAGGAATGCATTGAATCCCATCTGGAATGAAACATTCAATTTCCAAGTCATGTTTAGTGATTTGGCTTTTCTTAGATTTGCTGTGATAGACGCTAATACGAATCATACAATAAGTCAGAGGATCATTCCCCTGAAATGTTTACGGCCTGGTTACCGGCATGTTAGGTTAAGGACACCTCAGAACCAACCCTTACCGTTATCTACACTTTTCGTGTATTCCAGAACGGAGGAAGAGAGTGTTGGACAGACTGATGCACCATCTGATAGGTCTAAAGAAGAAAATACGACGAAGCAAGAGTTGCGGCCTACTGGTAAAAGACGGATGTTCTTTTTGATGGTATACGGAGTTGTACCCGATGAGCCATATACGATTTTGAAGATAACCCAAGAAAGTACGACGCAAGAAGTGGTTCTGCAAGCATTGCAGAAGTCTGGGCAAAGTGCAGATCGAGTAAATGCTTATGTGTTGGTAGAAGAAGTATCCAGGGGGTGGGACAAAAAAGATAGGGAAGCTCCTTCTACTCAGAGGGTTTTGGACCCAAACGAGTGTCCTCTTCAGGCACAAGCGCAGTGGCAGGGTGACGGTAAATTTCTATTGAAGAGAGTAGGAGACGATCCTAGCAGTCGAGCCTGGCTATCCTCTATCCTATCGACTAAAGTCAAACAACCAAAAACCTGGGATGAAGCCAGCCATTTCCTAGTCTGTGTTTACAATGTATCCCCGGAAATACCTTACGCCATACTCAAAGTACCTCTCAGCGCGTGCGCCCAAGACGTTCTAGCCCAAGCTTTGGTCAAAGCTCGTCGCATGGAAGAGGACCCTAATAGATTCATTTTGATGGAAGAGCTAGACTGGGGAAATGATCGACAACAAAGGATTCTACCCGACAACGAAAACATCTTTAGAACCCAGCAACATTGGAAAACCATAGGAAGGTTCATCTTGAAGGAGAGAGAAAAGGAAGTCAGACGTGTTGCTGGTAATGAATCACCTAGTAATTACTCTATAGTAATATTAATTATCCCCTTAATTAAATTTTATCTGTTGAATTTTCTTTAAAATTTAATTTATTTATATTTTTTGGTTTTGGTGTTATTCACCTAATTCGTGGTTTCATTTTCCCCTTGCACAATTATTTACCACTAATCGCCATTTCCCATTAGCATTTGATTTTTATCCCAAACTAACACTGTTCTAATCCATTTCCTTATATTTCCCATAAATTAAAACTCACTCAAGATAACATAACTAAATCCACTTAAAAATAGGGTCGTCATTTCAATATTATTCATCCAGTGCCCATGGCGGTACAAACTCCTTTTTCAGGATCACACAGTAAAAACCAAACCCCCAAAATAAAAACTGACAAACCTATTCCAAAAGTATGAAAAGCTCTTAGAGGTTATGCGTGCTAACAAAAAGAACCCACTTGAACTCCGAAATCGTGTTAATTTTGAACTTTGGCTCCTTCCTGAGAATTTCTGACATCTTATATTCTCGCTAAATATTTCGCCAAACTCGTAAGAAACTTTTAAAAAATTTAGAGATCTAAGTTTTACTGTATTAGCGATTATGAGATACGACCGATTAATAAATTTGAAAAAATAGTGAATATTATAATTGGAAACGTTGAATTTTTAGCATTAATTAGACTATTGCAGAGGATTTTGAGAATGTGTATTAAAATTGATTTTGACTCAGGGAAAAAATCGTTACGCCTGAGGGAAATAAGGAAATACTCAGGAAAAAGTCATTCAAAGTTCCCGGTAAACACCCTGTGATTCACCTCTCATCACAAGTCAATTGTAAGTGGAATATTATTTATTTTTGTTATTTTATTTTGCACATTATCAGTGATTTTTAATGAATAGAACATTGTTCTCGATGATGACGACTATTGTGTTAATTTGAAGTTCGAAGTGATTCTTTCTGAAGGACTGAAACAATTAAAAATCAAGCCTCTTAAGGTCTGCTATGTTCAAATCAAAGTTGGATTTCTATCCGCCCAATATATGAACTCGTATTTAATGTCACGAATATTACGGCTGTAACAATGAAATATGATTGTAGATCGTAAATATGATCATAATATTGGTACAACATGTTCCGCTTTCATATGCACAGTCTACTTTGATCCGGTAGCTTTGCAATTTCAGAATTTCAATTGCTCATGCGCAACGATATCATCAATCCTTGAACTATGACAATCATAGAGGCTAACCCGTACAATCCATAAAATGTGGAAAGTTTTGAATAATAAACTGTAAAAGTTATGATTGTTTCAATTAAGTTTGAGGATTCGCAAAGACTACATTTGAACCACCACAATGAAAACTATCAGAAGTTATGACGGTTTCAAGAAAGAAAACAAGTTAACTAAAACGTAGCTCATTTCTACGAATTAAAGAGTTATATTAGATAGGTACTAGGTATATTAAACTTCTTAAATTGTTAAGTCATCATCAGTAACAAACAATAACTAAACATATACATCATAAGGGATATAGCTTATAAAGTCACAGGTGAAAGGAAGCTTCAATCCCAATCCCATTGGTCAAGAGAAAGGAAGAGCTGGGAGATAACAACCTATCAAGTTCAAACAAAGTGAAAGGGGGATGAAAGGTGAAGGGATCTAAGTAGCCTTTACAGTTGTGCAAACGTGAATTTCTCATAACGTCGATTTCTTATCATCTGTTTTCAATTTTGAGTTGCTTTTTTCAAAATTGAATAAGCTGAAATTAATCTCCACTTCTGGACCTACCCACTCCATGAATACTCAAATATTAGAAACTGAGAGACGGAATCATAAATATAATTCTCATGTTCCTGTTCTTTTTGATGAAACAGTAGGTAACATGAATAGTTATGGCTTATTGCATTATTCTCTCATCTCAGCCCCGTAACGCCCCATCACAGTTTAAATTTGCCTACCTAATTATTCCATCAATTATACCGGCGATATAGTTTATTTATCGAATTTATATAGCGAAGCTCAAAAATAGCGTGGGGACCCTTACAAAACTCCTTTGGGTTCGTGTTTTCGTTTTCTCAAACTTATAATGAGCAATGAACAAATTCACATTTCCGATTAAAAACTAATGTTAAAAAAACATTTGAAAGAGATCAAAATTTAAGCGAATTGTATCGGTTTGAAAGAGGGGACCCATACGCAAGTAAATACTCCCAAAGTTGAAATTTTTCAGTTTTAAACATCTTTGTGAGGCTGCCATTTTGTATCCAACTGTTTGTAGATGGTAGACCACAATTTTTGTCTCAGGGGGTGAGGTACATGAGTTTTGTAGTCAACAGAGTACGATAAATGAGGTCTAAAATATGAAAAGTGACACACAAAATTTGGGTCACGAAAATCCGTTACAATTGAGCGTTAGGCTAACTGAGCCTTGAAAACTGATGAACAGGATGTGTGGAAGTGATTGCGAAGAAAGCCAGATCAGCTGTGTGAGCAAGAAAGCTAACTTATCAGCTATACATCCTAGAGCCCTGATAATTGCTTGAATGTTTTCCGGTACGTCCTAGAGCCGTGGAATGTGTTAAGTATCCTCTGGTGGGGGGGGGGGGGCTGGATTTCATCGTGAGGAAGTCAGATCAGCTGGGTGAGTAATGAACATAACTGATCTCCTGCACATCCTAGAGCACTAACATTTTATACACAGCCTCTTGCGACAGACAGATCAGCCGTATGAGCAATAAAGCTAACTTATCTCCTGTACATCCCAGAGCCCTGAAATTGTATACACAGCCTTTTGCGCCAGACAGATCAGATGTATGAGCAATAAACGGAAGTGATTGCGAAGAAGTAAGATCAGAGCCCAGAAATTTGGTACACAGCCTCTTCAGGAGCACTGCAAGTGATTGTGGGGAAGTCAGATCGTTTTGCAGTCTATTCTTGCTCTAAAGAATAAAATTTCGGATTATCTACATGTTTTTCCCCCTTTATACAATTTAATAGTTTCTCGATTTATATTGAACCAGTCAACGAGTCTGCCGACTTACGATGACGTTTGTGAAGAGCGCGCAGCCATTGCATTTTATATGATTCATGAATAAGTATAAATAAGTTAAAACATCGTAGTACATCTGGGCTGAAATTTAAGTCGGAATGATATTGTGTGCACGATAAAATCGTCTGCCAAGTTGGGTGGGCAGTATAGGTTCTTCACTTATTGTAAATAGATGTATTGAATTCGCGAAAGAACCAATTACGACCGAATTGACGTTATCAAACATTTGTGATTGCACAACTACTCGTGATACTATTTATTCTATGACAATGGAATTTTCAGATGCCCATCAAGGAGCTAACCCACATACACTATTTCTGAAAATTTCATCAAATCCACACATTAGTTTCGGAGTTTCACGTATGAAACTGAAGTTTGACCAACTTCAATGTTGCAAATACGCGATTGTTATTAATCAACCAATCAAGATGAAATCCATAGGGCACATTCCTGAAACTAATAACTTAAGTACCTAACCTACGAGTTAGAACAAAATCAAATCGACAGATCGGGAGAAACCCACGTTAGAAGGAATTCACGTTTGCGCATGCCCGCATGCCATTATTGATCGGACTGCAATGAAAATTATAGAGAACCATCTTGGAACTAATCCGCACAATCCCTGAAAGTTTCATCAAAATCAGACTGAAACTTGGTATAGTTTGGTATAACTTGGTATAATTACTTGGTATAGGGCGTGACAAGAATTTGACACAGACACCAGACAGAAAGACACGGAACCAAAATTGACCAGCAAGCTCTGACAATTAAAAAAACGCTGCAAATTATTACATAATGGTTTATTATTTCTGAATCAGATAGCCAGCTATAGTAACCAGCATGCTCTGGGGCTTTCGCCAATCTTTTTTCTAGTATCCACCTCTGTTCTCGCGTTACAGGCTGCGCTCCCGATGGTGAGCAAGTGGATGATCGTACAGCCACCCGAGTAGTCTCATTCAATCCAAGGAGCTAATTTCTATAGGAATCAAACTAAAACCGTAGGTGCACTGGATTCCAAAAGCATCTGGGACCTATCCCAGTCGATTCTGCGTCCGAAATAACTTGGGTGAAAACACCACACCATATGGCAGAAATATAAGTAAACAGCTATTCATCCAGAGGGTTCAGACTCCAACCTGCCCATGTAATGCAATTGTAATTTAAAAACGATTTGCTTGGAACTATCTGAGAAGCGGCGCCTCCTCTCACTCCACCCCCCGCTCACCCCCCTCACCACCAACCCTGACCCCCTGCCAAGCGTGCCAGGCGTGCGCGCGTGTGTAAGTCTAACACTCAAAGCCTCGAAAAAGACACTTTTTCGCCCGTTTTTGGCCCATAGCATCTATGCGAGTAAAGCGATCGGGATGGTTAAACGTTAAGACCAACTAGACCCCGAAGAACGGGTTTTTTAAGTAAATTCTTAGGCCTTTTACGGCCCGGACGGCGGACGGACATTTCAAATTTGGATTCTACGCACCTTGAAACGTAAAGTGACAAAGTTTGAGGGGGGGGGGTTATAAAAATTTTTTGCTATACGATCACATAGGCTTATTGGAAATAATAAACCAAAAAACAAGCGAAAATTTTGTTTTTGGAGGAAAAAAAATGTTTTCGAACACAGCTTCCCTACCTTCAGTGAGGAAGCTAATTCGCAGTCCTTTCAAAGACTGGGTGTGTCGATCTGCAAAGTGTCGATCCTGTCTTCAAGAAGTTTGCATTCAAATGTTTCAGGTAACCTGCGCACAGCTACCTTGGACCGTCTGAGCAAAGGCCTATCGAAACTCCCTGTGGGCGAAGCACTCAGCGACCCAACAACTAAATCCAAATTCCCTCTAAGCAGTCTCACCAGGAACGTCCGCGATTCCACAGCAGTTCGCAGGCACCGTGAAGTTCACTCCGAGGGAGAAACGCTTTCCGACGACGAACTCACCCACGGCACGGCCGTCTCTCGCCTCAAACGAATTTCTTTAAGAAAAGTTCGCGAGTCCCTGTGGAAATCATGATTCATGCTTTGTCCCTTGTCGAACTAAAAACCCAGTGGCGGCTCCAGTGGGTTGGCTTATGGTGGGGAACCCTGCCGACCAGGCGGGGTCCCAGAATTGAAAAAAACACAAGATCAATCCAAACCAGGTCAATAACCAGTGGATTTTTTCAATGAACAAAATCCTCAAGGACATCAAATCTTGTTGTTTTCATTGTAGGTAATTTTAAGATGATGAAAAAGTGGTCAACATGTAATCAAATGAAAAACCTATTTCTCCACTGCATCTTACACAGTTGCCACCATTACCAAACCTCGTGCCATCCACAGCCCGCACTGACCAAGCACATGCACAAGTTCTATGAACCCCTTACTTTTTACAACCGAAGTCTAGTCATTATCAAAAACTTTCTGTGATACTATTACGTAAAAATTTGTTTCTTTCTTTCATTTTCCTATTTTGTATAAATTTCAAAAAAAAAAAAATCCTAATTTTTTATTGTATAGTTTACGCCTTTGGAAAAATTCTTCCTCGTGTGTAAATTTTAACTGTATATTCTTTTTCTACTTGCGTGTACAGTATTTATATATGAAGTTACTATAAATATATGCATATACAGAGCACTTATTGTGAATAACTAATATTGAAACAGTATTCGTTGTACAACATTTGAAAGTTACTAATATGAACAAAATATTCTAGGATTAAAAGACAATTCTAATATTTAAAATTTATTATATAAATGTGTACTATGTATTAAGTTTAAAAAAGTTTAAAATGACGTTTTTTGGAGAATATTGTTGTTTTTTGACACGAGTCAAAGGTTTAGCTAGTCTAATCCAGGGTATAAAATTTAAATTCGTTTACATTCACTGAAAAATAACTATAAGAGTTCTATGAAACTTTATGACCAAAAATAAAAAATAAATAACCTAAAGTGAACACACAAACCCCAAGTCATTAAAATAATAAAATTTGTTATGCATTTAAAAAATAAATATCTTTTCGACTGTTGATTGTTGATGGTGGCAAAAACACCAACATTTTAAGGACACAACAATAAATTTATGGTGTTAATTAGTTTATTTTATATTGATGTTGGCTATTTCCAATTGTTTAGTAACGTTTCTCTTGTGATGATGGATGGAATGGAAAAACTATTTCGGTCACTTGTTGTTCATCTTGAAGCTTTAATATACCACTTGAGTATTCACATATCCAAAACTAGTGTAAGGATTACTGTGAAAAATTTTAAAATTAAAATAAAAAATGAAGAATTTTAAGAATGTTAAATATTGGCTATGTAGCGAGCAGAGTTGGGCGTAATCATAATCATGATTAGGATTACGATTATGCAATAATGAACATTTGATTTGAGATTACAATTACAATTATGGTCACAGGGTCCCTAGAAATGATTACGATTAAAACTGTAATCACAATTTTTATTATGATTACGCTTTAATCGTATTTTTTCTATGGTTAGCATTGGTAATCACAACATTTTTTTCTGTGATCACGAGTGTAATCACAACTTTTTTCTGCGATTACAACCGTACTTACTCATATTTTTTCTGAGAGCACGACTGTAATCGTTTTTTTTTTCTGTGATTAAACCTTTTAATGCAATTATTTATATTATTGCAATTGGAATTACAATTTTTCCTGTAATGATTACTGCATTTTCCTACAAATACAACTGTAATTACAACTTTTTGTGTGAAGGCTAACTTTTAGCGAATTTTTGTAAAAAAAAAAAAAAATGAAGCTATTGCAATGGCTGGGAAAATTTCGGAAGCAAAATTTTTTAAAATGTCATCATTGAAATACGTTTTGAGGCATTCTGAAACGAATCCTACAGTTTAACACTTTTTCATAGATATGTCATTCTAGACGATCTCTCCTTAGGATTGTGACAAAAATTCCGTTATTGCGCCAAAACTTAAGCTTTCCAAACGAAAGGATAAGTTCGTTGGGCAGCACTTTTTGAGCACATTAAATTGGTCACATTTCATGAAATGTGCTAAAAAAATCACTAAAAATGGCTGCAAACGGCTAAAAATCGTTACATTTATATTTTTAGCATAATATTGCGCAATTTATAAACTGTAAAAGGAATCATTCAAAAATGTAGGTACCTACAAAATTATGCTGGAAAATGTACTTAATTACATTAAAATTTGCTTTAAAAAAAAGCCATAAAAACTGCTGAAAAGTTTAGAATCTAATCTAAAACCTCTTTTCGACTAGCATATTATTATTTAGAATACGTTTTTTGTCCGAACATTAATTGTTAACGATTTCCATGTAATCAAAAAGCTTGAATTTCAAATAATTGAACATTATAGCATACGATAATTTACGAAAACTCGCTCATACAATAATGCTGCATGACTGGAACTTTTTTTCTTGTAACAGTTGGCAGAACTTGGTAACTGAGTCTTTAGATTTTTTACAGGAATTCGTTTTAGGCTAAATTCAAACTAAGCGAATCGTATATTTTTTGTAGGTACCTATATGTTCTGAGATTTTACATTGTTCAATTATTGCAATAACCCAAAATTTGATCAAGTCTCGAAAACAAGGCAAGCATCTCAAATTGCAATTACAGTTGTAATCTCAGAAAAAATACGATTACAGAAGTAATCTTTATATATATATATTACGGTTGTAATTGCAGAGAAAAGTTGTGATTACACTCATAATCACATTAAAAATTTGTAATTTCAACCGTAATCACAGGGGAAAAAATACGATTACATACAAGTGTAATCATAATATAGGTTCATTGTGATTACAATAATTGTAATTATAATCGCACTTGTGATTACGATTTTAATCGAAATCATTTCTTGGGACCTTGTGATCATAATCGTAATTGCAACCTCAACTCAAATGCTTATAATTAAAATCGTAACTGTAATTATGATTGTTATTACGCCCAACTCTGGTAGCGAAGTGGGGAGTTATTTCGAAATTGTGGGGAAAATTCGTTGCCTTGTGAAAATGTATGCCATATGGTACTCTTGTTTACTGAATATTTATTTTAAACTCGTTTATCTCCTTTAGCCAGAGCGTGAAATATGGAGAAATGGTACCTCTTGTATAAGAATTTGAGAAAACATGAATGCTGAGTTCTGTGGCGTGGATGTTTCATTTAAGATTTTCCTTTTCCTCGATCTCATGATCCATGGAGATGGCGTCGTAATATCTACCAACGTTATGATGCCTACATTCAATAAATCAGACGTCATTAGTTTCATTGCCCTAGTGTTGGAGCTAATGAAATCAAGTAGGTACATACGTGTGCACCAGCCATAATGGGTTAGGGTAACCTTCCCCGTTTGTGAATGATAATGAATTAAGAAGTAAACCTCTCAACGTAAGAATTATATACCCAAGCCCCTATCAACCTTTTCCTTTTAGCGATTTATCGTAAAAACAAACCGTTGAAAAAATTCTTCATTGAAATCCGTTTTAAGACATTCTGAAACGAATCTTAGAATTGAACGCTCGTTCGAAAGTAAATATGTGTCATTGCAGATGATAACTCCTATAGGATTGAGAAGAAAATTCCGTTCTTGCACCAAAAAATCGAGCTTTCCGAACGAAAGGATCAGTTCGTTGGCAAATACTTTTTCAGCGCATTAAATTGGTCTCATTTCAAAACGCTGCAAATTATTACATACTGGTTTATTATTTCTGAATCAGATAGCCAGCTATAGTAACCAGCATGCTCTGGGGCTTTCGCCAGTCTCTTTTCTAGTACCCACCTCTGTTCTCGCGTTACAGGCTGCGCTCCCGACGGGGAGCAAATGGATGATCGTACAGCCACCCGAGTGATCTCATTTAATCCACGGAGCTAATTTCTATAGGAATCAAACTAAAACCGTAGGTACACTGGATTCCAAAAGCATCTGGGACCTATCCCAGTCGATTCTGCTCTCACTCCCCCCGCTCACCACCCACCGTGACCCCCTGCCAAGCGTGCCAGGCGTGCGTCTAACACTCAAAGCCTCGAAAAAGACACTTTTTCACCCGTTTTTGGCCCATAGCATCTATGCGAGTAAAGCGATCGGGATGGTTAAACGTCAGGACCAACTAGATCCCAAATGGAGTCTATGTGCGAAAGAACGGGTTTTTTAAGTAAATTCTCAGGCCTTTTATGGCGCGGAGGGCGGACGGACACTTCAAATTTGGATTCTACGCACCTTGAAACGTAAAGTGACAAAGTTTGAGGGGGGTTATAAAAATTTTTTGCTATACGATCACATGTTATTGGAAATAATAAACCAAAAATTCACTAAAAATGGCTAAAAACTGCTGAACATTTTTAAATTTATATATTTTGGCACACTTTTGGTTTTAAAAAAAAAGTTTATCGACAATGAACTAGAACAATAGAAAATTTATTTTTAAAATTATGCAAAAAAAATCAAGCTCTAATTTCATTAATATTTGCTGAAAAATCGATTAAAAAAATCGCTATAAAAGCTAAAATTTTCAAATCTTTTTTGAATTGCGAAATACCTATTATTTAGATCGAATTTTGTTGCCATAAATTTGCTTGGTAGGTAGTTGACTGTAGTGGATTTATATAGGTTTGACTTGACGTTGGTAGACCAAGTCGGACATTTATATTCCGATTATGCGGGTTGGTTTCTAGGTCACCCCCGCGAGGAATGCGGGCGGAGCCGCCAAGGTCAACTGATTTCGCGGGCCGGAAGGGTGGATAGTCCGTGTCGCAGCCGCGCGGAGCGCTAGGCTCGTGAACCGAGTGCTGGGTTCGATCAGTTTCGTACTGAGCCGTTTTGTAATATTCCGGCCTTAGATTTACATCTGTAAGGAGGAATATACTGAGCTTGGTTGAGGTACTGAAAAGTATCCTCTGCTTTTTGTGCATTTGGAGTGTATTTGACACTCGGATCGACCGTGTAAGCCTGCGTCGGATATCGTGGGTAATCGGACAGCTTGGTCGAATCGAAAAGATCGGCTTCAGAGCGAGTCTGAAAGGTTTGCTCGATCTTTTGTGTAGGTGAGTCTTGTTCGACAGTTTCTCGAACGAATACGTCGGGCGAGAAGGCGATCCGGACGTGTGGATCGCGCCTTGCGCTGATGGTTGGTTCAGCGGACTCACCGGGTGGCCGGTAGGGCGCACTGCGTTGGTCAATCGCCCCGGTCTTGCCGCCTTCCTCCTTCCCCCGCAAGGGGAAGTAAGAAGGCTGACGTTCCATCGAATTTGATCGAGTTTTTGGCTCGTTTCGATGCCTCTACGTGTGAAAAATAGAGGGTTTTGGAAGTGGACTCGCTTGCCGGAGCGTCTTTCCAATGCTCAGACGGCAGGGTCCTACCTCGCAGTCTTGAAAAAGACTTCCGTAGACGGTAAATTAGAGCGTAGGAGCTGAGTAATTTACCGGCGCGCCCCAGCGGTCGACTACGAGCTGAAGGCTGTGTAGTCCGGGTGACACGGCTCGGAAACGTCCCTCGGGCGTACTGTCTAAAGAGAATATCGATAGAAGTACCGGGTGGCGTCCTACCAGGAGATCTACGTTGGGCAATGAGCAGGATGAATAATCACTGGACTCGTAGATGCCAAGGCGAAATCTGTGAGGAGAGAAGGTCTGGCTTGTAGAAAGCAGTGAGAAGCCGTTCTTGAGATGAACTCGCAATGCAGAAGGTTCGTCAGCGTAGAGCGTGTAGAATTCTTCGTACTTCGGAGGTGTCGTCGTCGAGAGCGGAGAGTGGAATGATTTGCCAGGCTCTGAACGAGGTATTTATAACAAAAAGTGGTGTCCACTTTATGGTTAGTATGCAAATTAGTTTCGTCAACTAATTTGGTACGATCAAACTAGCTTCGGATTGGCTCGCTCAATTTCGTAAATTCGACTGTGTAATCTCATTGGTTCGCACAGTGTTTTCCCAGTATTTGGGCATACGATAGCTGAGTTGGTTTTTTCGAGGTGGTTTCTCTGCGTCCGTTGCTTTGACGGGGTCCCGGGGGTGGCTGAACGACCTTGAGTTTTCCTAAGGCGACTTGTTTCGAACTTTTCGTCGCATCTATCTCGCCCAGTAAATGTTTGGGGAGGTCGCCTTGCGTGTTCTCGTTCAAGGCAACCTGTCTCGAGATGTTTGTCGCATCTCTCTCGCCCAGTAAATGTTCGGGGAGGTTGCCTTGTGTGTTCTCGCTCAAGGCGACCTGTCTCGAGATGTTTGTCGCATCTCTCTCGCCCAGTAAATGTTTGGGGAGGTCGCCTTGCGTGTTAATCTTTAATATTTCACTTTTGGGAGAGAATTTAGTATTTTCTCTCCGGTGAAATATTTTGTTTGACGGAGTTGTACTTCGACGTCTTGTAAATATTTTTGTGGTGTGCCTACCTCCTTTTGGTAGCCCTGAAAAGGGCTGTTGAAAAGGGGTGGTGGATTTCACCACAGGGGCCCCCCCAAGACGTCGTGTTATCAACGACGACGCCGATGGGGGAGAACTGGGAGGTCTACCCGGAATTCTCCGTAGGAGAACCTCGCCAGTTGGGGCGGAGGCGGAGGTGCAGGCCTCGCGTCCCGTCCCTGTGGTGCGCCCCGGCCTCGCCGGTTTCGACGAGCGTCGCGGGGCGGCCTTGGCCGGCCCGAGCTCTGCCGACGGGAACCAAACCCGCGAGGGTTTGGCCCGCGGCCGCGGCTGGGCTGTTGCGGAGGAGCCCGGGAGGTGCTGGGCTCTGACCAACCCGCGGTGCTCATCTCTTCCCAGCGAGGAACCGGGACGTCGCCCGAGGAGATCCACTGCCTGGGGGGTGCCGGCAGCTGGTGAGCGGGCGGAGGCGTAGGCAGTGGCTGGGTGGGTGGAGCTGGTGGCTGGTAGGGCTGGGGCCTTGTCCAGACCACCTCCGTGGGAGCTTGGGTAGTAGTGGCCGTCTCCCGTTTCGGCGAAGGCGGTAGTGGGCCGATTGGAGCTGGGAGAGCTTCCTCGGCAAGGAGGAACTCCTCGACCTCGTCGGTCATCATGTTGTTTGTAGTAGGAGTAGAAGCTGCCATGGTTGAGATCGTTATGGTCTCTGGCTGTGGGGCTTTCCATATTTATACTTCTTATTGCTCCTACCCGAGAAAAATGGGCGTGGCTTGTTTCGAGCGCAGTTACCCACTTTCCGTCAAATTTGGTAGATGGAACGCGCCCTCTGGCGGATTTTCGGGGAGTTTTCTCCTTACTTCCTGTCTGATTTTGTAACAGAGATTGTCCCTGCGATACAGCTTCTTCCGAGTGTAGAGTATAAGCTGGCTTGATTTGCTGTTTGGGAACTTTTTTAGTATGTTCGCCAATTTGCACTGTAACCGAAAACTTATCTCTTTTAACTACTTTGAACGGTCCCGTGTAAGGACATTGGAGAGAGGTGAGCTGTGTGGGCACTCTGATATAGACATGAGTACATGTATCCAAGTTTTTGGGCATGTTTACGGCATATTTTGTGTTATTATGTTTAATATGCGTAGGTCGGAAGAAAAGAGGTTCCGAAAGGTTCGTAGAAGTTACGAAAATGTCTCCTGGGAGAGGTACGTCAATCCCGTAAACTTTTTGGAAAGGCGTAGTTTCAGTCGCCGGGTCTACTGCCGTACGCATGGCGAGTAGAACTTTGGGAAGTGCATCGAGCCAATTTTCGTTCTGAGCTTTGAGAGCTTCTTTCAAAGATCTGTTTCTGCGTTCTACCATACCGTTTGTTGATGGTTTGTATGGTAACGTGCGAGTATGTTTTACTCCGAGACGTTCCATAATGGAATTGAACAGATCTGATTCAAATTGGGTGCCCTGATCACTTGTAATGTATTTAGGTACGCCCTTTGAAGCTACCCAAATATTGATAAATGCATTTGTGATTGTGGTTGTTTCGATGTTGTTGAGAGGGACTGCCTCTAGCCAACCCGTTGCTCTATCAACCATCATCAAAATGTAACGTTTCCCTCCTTTTGCTAAAGGTAAAGGTCCGGTAATATCCACGTGTACGTGTGAAAATTTGTTTGCCGTTTCAAATTCGGAGTAAGGGAGCTTCACGGAGCGCGTGATTTTTGCTCGTTGGCAAGTTTCGCATGCTCGAACCCAGTTTGAGACATCTGCACGTAGTCCGTGCCAAAAATATCGTTGTTTAACTTTATACACTGTAGAGTGTATACCTGGGTGTCCCAAATTGTGAATTTGGCTTATTATTTCTTCCCTTATTTCGTTTGGAATATAAGGTCTAGGGTGTCCTAGGTCTAGGTTACACCAGATTTCTCCTTGAGAGAATTCAACTCGTGTGAGTTTCAATTTGTCCTCCGCGGTAGGGGGAGAGCGAATTTGTGAATTTGAAATGTGCAGTAGAAGGTTGCATTCTATTGCAGCCGTAATTTTCGAAATTTCAGCTATGGGTGGACCCTCGTCCGTCTGTGTTGAAATCGATTTCGTTTGAATTTCGACCGGATCGAAGGGTCTGGAGAGTGCGTCGGCGACGACGTTGCTCTCTCCTGAAATATGACGAATGTCACTCGTCATTTGAGAGATGTATGTTAGCCATCTTAATCTCATTTTAGAAAAATGAGCATTCTTTTTAAGCATCGTGCCTAGCAGAGGCTTGTGATCCGAACAAATATGGAAAGATCTGCCGTCCAAGTCGTTGTGCCAGTGAATGCACGCTTGGTAAACGGCGAACATTTCCTTGTCGAAAGATGCTTTGTTTTTCCATTGTTCTGGAATCTCTTTGCTGAAAAATCCCAATGGTTGGTACGATTTCGAGCCATGTTTGTCTGTAATTTCTTGTTCTAGTGCCGCTCCGATGTGTGTGTCGGACGCGTCACAGACCAATCTCCACTCCGCCGTAGGGTGTGGGTGAGCAATGTTATGCAATGTTGCTTTGATCATTGCTTGCTTTAAGCTGTTGAAAGCTTTTTCTCTCTCTGATGTCCATTCGATAGGAGTTCTGTCATTCTTTTTGTTTGACTGAATGGAGTCATACAGAGGTTGTGCCGTGTGAGCGAATTTGCTTGAGCATGCTCGGTAGAAACCACACATACCTAGGAATCTGCGTAGACTTCGTACGTCCACTGGCCTAGGAAATTGTTCTATGGCTTCTATTTTGTCTCGTTTAGGAATTATTCCTTCCTTCGAGATAGTGAAACCTAGGAAATCGACGGTAGGTTTCGAAAAAACGCATTTATCAAAACCTACTCGAAGTCCGTGTTCCCCTAGTTTGTCAAAAATTCGTTGTAGGTGGTTCATGTGTTCGTTATAATTCTTCGAAGCCACCAGGATGTCATCTAGATAGACAAATGCGAAATCAAATTTTCGCATGATGCTGTCCATGTATCTTTGCCATGTTTGAGCCGCTCCGGCTAAACCCATGCTCATTTTTTTAAACTCATAAAGACCGAAAGGTGTAATAATCGCAGTTTTATGAGCGTCATCTGGGTGCATCGGGATATGATAATACGCTGATTTTAAATCTATTGTTGAATAGATTTGCGTATCATGTAAATTCGCTTGGAACGAGCGAATGTGAGGAGGAGGGTAGGCGTCTTTCTTCGTTTTCGCGTTGAGGAAACGGTAATCGCCGGTGATTCTCCATGACCCGTCTTTTTTTGGCACACAGTGTAACGGAGATGCCCATTCGGAATCCGATGGTGCAATTATGCCTTCTGAAAGCATTTCGTCAAAAGTCTTTTTGACTTGAGCCCGTTTCTCACCTGCCATGGGTCTAGCTCGGAAGTGTACTGGGGTTCCCTCCGTGGTTATACGGTGGTAAACCCCGTTGCTCTTCCATTTACCATTAATTTTGCTCATTTTATCATTGTATTTGTTAATGATAGAGCGAATGTTTTCGTCCTCCGTGATTTGCACGTCCTCTGGTTGAGGTGTATTGTCACGGTGAGGGATAGTAGCTGCAATTTGTTCGTCAGTGAATTTTTTGTTCATGACTGCAGCTATTTTTTGATCGGCATAGCACTTCATTTTATCTTTATAAATGTACTTGTGTTTGACCCGTATTCCGATATCCCAAGATTCGAGGAATGGGATACCTAGGATCGCTAGATCAACTTTCGTGATCATAAACTCGGTGGTCATGTCCCCGAGGCCGATGTTAATTGTTGTGTCAGCTCGCCCTAGTGTATCGATAGGGGCTCCGTTAGCTGCTGTGAGCTTAACGTTGGACTTGAGAATTTTCAAGCCCAATTTTTTTGTGACATTGTGGGGCAGAATGTTCACTTCTGCTCCCGTGTCAATGAGAAATTCAGTGCCATTTAGTTTGCACTTGAAAAAAAGCCTTTTATACTCAGTAGACTGCCGGCGTATAGGCTCAGATACGCTGGCAGTTATTCGTTTTCCGAACTCTCTGTGTCGGAGGTTGGAATGGTACTTTCTTGTACCGACTGCTGAGTATTTTCGGTAGAAACCCGGGTTTTAGGTTGGCTTATAGTCGCAGCCTTTTTGCTAGTTTTGGAAGCAGTGTTTGTCTTCCAAGTGCAGTGTTCTGGGTCTGCACATTTGCGAGTTTCGTTACCGAAACGTACGTGGTTTCGACAGACGTAGGCCATCGGTTTGTGAGGTTTACTCTCCACTGGTTGGTGTTTGAACTCAGCTTGTTTCGAGAGGGCCTTTTTGAAACCAGTATTTATGGGTTTCGGAGTAGATTCAACTCCTCGTATGTTCAGAGAAGTATTTTCTGCTCTGTACGCGTGTAGCGTATCAGCTAGGTCGAGCCGGGAGGTCGTGGTAGGCTGAGCTGCGACCATACCTCGTGCTTCGATGGGAAGAGTCTCAATCCACTTTTGAGTGATGAGAGCTTCCGAAAAGTACCCAACAGCTTTCGAGTACATTTCGTGGTACTTGGTGCTGGGTTTTTTGGCGAGAGATGCGGGGTCCTCGAGTGCGAGGAGCCTGTCCTGTAAAGACAACCCATATTCTCGTAGGAGGCGCTGTTTGGCCTCTTCGTAGGGTGCGTGAGGTGCCGTGAGGTAAGCTGAGTCGATAGCTTCCCTCATTTCCTCTGGTACCCACTTGTATATAGCTGAGAAGCATTCGTTTTGCGTTCTCATGTGTTTTCTCACGCAGTATTGATCGAACTCGGCGAGTGCACGATCAATATTCTTCTTTTGGAAGACTGGTTTTTGATAATCTCCCATCTCCTCTAAAAGTGCTTGAAAACCACTGTTTGTAGAGGGATGTTGCGTGAGATGTGGGGCGTAGAGGCCCGGCGGGGGTCGCACGCCCGCAGTGGTTCCCTGAAATCCACTAGCTTCATAAGAGGGAACGAAATGCTCCGTGTTGAGCCTGTTCAAAGGCGGGGTCACCATTTGTAGTGGATTTATATAGGTTTGACTTGACGTTGGTAGACCAAGTCGGACATTTATATTCCGATTATGCGGGTTGGTTTCTAGGTCACCCCCGCGAGGAATGCGGGCGGAGCCGCCAAGGTCAACTGATTTCGCGGGCCGGAAGGGTGGATAGTCCGTGTCGCAGCCGCGCGGAGCGCTAGGCTCGTGAACCGAGTGCTGGGTTCGATCAGTTTCGTACTGAGCCGTTTTGTAATATTCCGGCCTTAGATTTACATCTGAAGGAGGAATATACTGAGCTTGGTTGAGGTACTGAAAAGTATCCTCTGCTTTTTGTGCATTTGGAGTGTATTTGACACTCGGATCGACCGTGTAAGCCTGCGTCGGATATCGTGGGTAATCGGACAGCTTGGTCGAATCGAAAAGATCGGCTTCAGAGCGAGTCTGAAAGGTTTGCTCGATCTTTTGTGTAGGTGAGTCTTGTTCGACAGTTTCTCGAACGAATACGTCGGGCGAGAAGGCGATCCGGACGTGTGGATCGCGCCTTGCGCTGATGGTTGGTTCAGCGGACTCACCGGGTGGCCGGTAGGGCGCACTGCGTTGGTCAATCGCCCCGGTCTTGCCGCCTTCCTCCTTCCCCCGCAAGGGGAAGTAAGAAGGCTGACGTTCCATCGAATTTGATCGAGTTTTTGGCTCGTTTCGATGCCTCTACGTGTGAAAAATAGAGGGTTTTGGAAGTGGACTCGCTTGCCGGAGCGTCTTTCCAATGCTCAGACGGCAGGGTCCTACCTCGCAGTCTTGAAAAAGACTTCCGTAGACGGTAAATTAGAGCGTAGGAGCTGAGTAATTTACCGGCGCGCCCCAGCGGTCGACTACGAGCTGAAGGCTGTGTAGTCCGGGTGACACGGCTCGGAAACGTCCCTCGGGCGTACTGTCTAAAGAGAATATCGATAGAAGTACCGGGTGGCGTCCTACCAGGAGATCTACGTTGGGCAATGAGCAGGATGAATAATCACTGGACTCGTAGATGCCAAGGCGAAATCTGTGAGGAGAGAAGGTCTGGCTTGTAGAAAGCAGTGAGAAGCCGTTCTTGAGATGAACTCGCAATGCAGAAGGTTCGTCAGCGTAGAGCGTGTAGAATTCTTCGTACTTCGGAGGTGTCGTCGTCGAGAGCGGAGAGTGGAATGATTTGCCAGGCTCTGAACGAGGTATTTATAACAAAAAGTGGTGTCCACTTTATGGTTAGTATGCAAATTAGTTTCGTCAACTAATTTGGTACGATCAAACTAGCTTCGGATTGGCTCGCTCAATTTCGTAAATTCGACTGTGTAATCTCATTGGTTCGCACAGTGTTTTCCCAGTATTTGGGCATACGATAGCTGAGTTGGTTTTTTCGAGGTGGTTTCTCTGCGTCCGTTGCTTTGACGGGGTCCCGGGGGTGGCTGAACGACCTTGAGTTTTCCTAAGGCGACTTGTTTCGAACTTTTCGTCGCATCTATCTCGCCCAGTAAATGTTTGGGGAGGTCGCCTTGCGTGTTCTCGTTCAAGGCAACCTGTCTCGAGATGTTTGTCGCATCTCTCTCGCCCAGTAAATGTTCGGGGAGGTTGCCTTGTGTGTTCTCGCTCAAGGCGACCTGTCTCGAGATGTTTGTCGCATCTCTCTCGCCCAGTAAATGTTTGGGGAGGTCGCCTTGCGTGTTAATCTTTAATATTTCACTTTTGGGAGAGAATTTAGTATTTTCTCTCCGGTGAAATATTTTGTTTGACGGAGTTGTACTTCGACGTCTTGTAAATATTTTTGTGGTGTGCCTACCTCCTTTTGGTAGCCCTGAAAAGGGCTGTTGAAAAGGGGTGGTGGATTTCACCACATTGACTATTTATTTTCACTCGAAGTGGTCAAATTTCTTTAAAAAAAAAAATGTACTTAATATAATATGATACGATCATTTACGGAAATCCGCTCTCCGATGGGTACATTTTTTCCCCCCAAATAGGTACTTCGAAATCTATTTAGGAATTGAAATTATAAAAGAAAATGCAGATTCGTTGCGTAGGTACAGAAATAATACAAAAGATAAATGTCGAAAAAGATAAATTTGCCAGTTTTTGAACGTCAATTTTCCCAAAAAAAAAGCTCCCATTTTGTGAACTCTAACCACAAGATCCCAAATAAATAGGTTTATCATATTTTATCCACTTCTTCTGGGTTTTAAGGCAAATAAATAGGCGGAAAACCGTTGGATTCGAGAAATTTGTAGGCCTTAAATTGTTAGGAACAAAGGCAGACTCTCAGGTAGGTAGGTACCTAATAGTAGCATCTATTTGTAGGTAGTACCTTGCTGTTTGGGAATCAGGGTTATATATGGGAAGAAAGTCATTAGGTATTTCAAATTGAAAATACCTACAACTCTCAAATAGGAACTTCAGGTAGGCACTTACATCAATATTTAATATTCTAGGTAAATGGTTCAAATTAGAGTAGAAATGTGGTACCTAGGTACCTACGTGAACGTCATACAACAGTCGTCTACAATCGGAAAACAAATTTTCTGTCAGACTAGTGTGTGAACGCGCAATTAAACCTTCAAACCACAATACTTTTCCGGTTCTGAAGCAATTTTATGGTGAGGAAGCATGTGATGAACCTGTACTAGTCGCATTAAGGAGCGATGCGAAGGAGAGGGGGTATGAATAATAACTAATACATATAACTGTAAGAAGAAGGATCGGGGAGAGGTCCAACTAGCCTCGGCTTTGGATCACGAGCAACTAACTGGTCGGTTCATAGACGGGGTGGAGGGAGGTGACAAATTCTGGGACGAAGTCGAGCTGATAGGACAGAACCTAAAATAACATCGAACATAGAAGTAAGTTCAATATAATATACCTACCTATATGCTTAAATATCATACTTAGCCTCCTATTCTAATTAAATTGTTATGTCATTAAGATTGTATGCACAGGAAAAACTAAGATTACGGCTGTAATCATTGGAAAACTGATGATTACCTAATACTGTAATTGTGATTGTGACTTTATTGGGAAAATGAAAAAGTGGATTCAGATGTATCAGGGATCTAGGTCGCCCCCCAGAGGTGCAATGGGGTCCTAAATCCTCGAAAAAGAGGTAGAGGAGGATGACAGTATCCCGTCAGAGAGATACCACACCTAATAATAGCATTAATGAGCTATGTTCGGAGTAGATTGGATTTCCAGGACCTGGATCACCGATCCAACGCCAAACTCAGCTTCTCAAGAACACAAGAAGAGGCGTGCGACGCCCGTTGTTTTCCAACGGAGCGACGGCAGCTCTTTCTCTGGGATTCTGTCGGGAGCTCTGTCACACTCCCCCACTTAAAGACATACTTGATTGAAGAGCAAGTATGTTAACCAGGTGGAATAGTTTACTGGCTGAGAACTGATGCTCATAAATAAATAGCTGCATTGGCGACTGAGGATGGGAAAAGAGAAATTAAAACAGGATGGACCGTCAATGAATCTTCATAAGAAGTATTCATTAGGTAATTAACCCCCAATCAAAGATTGGAACAATCGGGAATAAACGGTGGCTCAACTATGGAGACTTATTCCTTAAGGAAAATAAAATAGATATAAATTAATATGCCCACATTGGGGACTTAAATTGGGAACTAAGCCCTGGAAATTGGGAACAATGCCCTTGAATAATTGGGAACCATGCCCGGGTATAAAGAATAATAAAAATGGTAAAGGCCAGGTATACCATAGGTATGAAATTGAAAATATTAGAGGGGAATTATAAGTCCAAGACCAATGAAATTATTTTTATACCAGAGGGTGATAATGGGAATTCCTTCTGGAACCCCGGGCCATGTTTCTTCTGAAACATTAACGCCCCAAAAATAGTGGATTGGATTACTAGGCATTAGCCATCCATAATCCTAACCATGCTCGCTCTACCGAGGAGAGTGTGACAGACAGATAAAGGATCCCCTTACTAATAGCACGTAATGTGCTATGTTCAGGAAGATTGGATTTCCAGGACCTGGATGACCCATCCAACGCCAAACTCAGCTTCTCAAGAACACGAGAAGAGGCGTGCGACTTCCGTTATTTTCCAACGGAGCGATGGCAGCGCTTTCTCTGGGATTCTGACGGGAACTCTGTCACAGATGGCACGAAAGTTTGCTACGACGCGCCAGGGACTTGGCTTGTGTGAATGTGTTAAATTGGAGATATTGGGTGGAGCAAGGGCAGCCCCCCGTGGCTTCTTTGGTTCCTGCTTTGTAGCCAAGGGGGGGGGGGGGGGTTGAGTGAGGGAAACGGAGCCGCTTGCGAGGCGTTTCCGCCCCATCCCGTCCTGTAGCCAGGGGGTTGCCGAGCCCAGGGTTAGTGGGGCCACCATGTCCAGGGGGTTTGTCAACACACGTATACGTATCTTCCCCTCCAAAACTGGTGGATCCCCCCCGAGCCTCAGCTACCACAGGTGTAGGGGTTGCATCCTTTGGCTTGCGATGTTGCGATGCTTCTTGCGGGGTTTAATGGGTTCCCCCCTGCTCGATAGCTCTGCTCCTGCCTTTCTCTTCTGTCCACCACTGAGTCTGTGGCCAGGTTGCCCGGTGCTAGTGGTTTGCCCTTTCAGGCAACCACCAGCATCGCTGTGAAAATCCATTGATGCCGGGGTTTGGGATGCTTCAGCATCATTAATTGTCACTTCTGTCAATGATGAGGAAAGGGTGTCTCCACCCACCTCATCACTATCAGAAGAGTTTTTTAGGTTTTTTCTGGGTGATTCATTTTTGTTCTCACAAGAAGCTATGGAAATAAATTATCCACTCGCGCAGAGCCCCGCATGTACGGGTAAAACTAATTACATCCAGGGGGTCAGACGGTATCCTGGGGCAGCCGTTTTAGGTGCACATTACCCTCTGCACTATGCAGACCATAGGCACGGCGTACTCACCTTGTCTTGAGGGGAGATATGTAGGTAGGTAGGTCTAGGTACCTACTTTTACTCATTGATCTCCCACTGCAACAACTAAATCTCAACTAGGTTCTTAGCAGGTACCTACCCATTATGTTAAATAGGTTTTGGTGTTATGTAAAAAATAATCGTTTGTTTTCAAAGTTTTGCCCTTTACTAATTACCACAGATTGTTTAACATTGTTGTTTAATGTGCATCACTACCTCGCATACCTTGTTACCTGTTGTACCTACCCTGTTTAAGCTTTATCCTCTGATCACTACCATGTACAATTATACCTACCTACAAAATAACCTATTTCTAAAAATGGTATTATCATAAGGGCTAAGCCCGTGAAATCATGAACCCTAAGAGCGTTAGATTCGATCTATCGAATGTATCGATAGTTACGTGACGTCACGCAGGGAGAAAAGTTCGTACATTCATCATGGACCTGGACTTCCATGCTGATGAAATATATATCCCCCATGGACGATAATTTTCGGGACAGCAATAAGAAGTACACCAGCTGTTAGGCTCTCAACACCTAGACAACATTGAACATCTTCTCAACCAATGCACTCAAATTTCAGCCGAAAGAGTAAAATTTAAAGAAGACAACCTCATCGCAACATCATTCCTTCAAGACCATATAAAGGATAACCTCAATGTGAGTTTTTTAAAGAAACTAAACCATATCTTGGAAGCTTCACGAGCAGCAATTTGAGGAAGTGACTATTCCAACACCAAACAATACCATCAATGGATATATCAGTGAATTTACTCCACCAGTGTCCGACATAAAAAGAGGACAATGAAGCTGAGAATCACCACCACCACCTGAAGAACAGAAGAAGAAGAACACCAGCTGTTAAACATGTGACATGACGTGTCGTGATGTTTATATGTGGTTTTGACGTTCGTTGTTCGTTGATGATTGATGGTAATTTTACATCATGAGTGCCTCAATACTGTTCATGAAACTATAATAAAGTTGTGCTTAATCGAAAATGGTTATTTAATTGTATAGTTCGAGCAGTGACATTCGAAGACCGTGGACATTGAAACTTAGCAATGGATATGAGCATGATCCTTATTTTCGCTGGTGTGACAGCCGTTATTCTAGTGATTTTGCTATTCTTATTGCTGAAACCTAGAGGTGGAGGCAAAGGTAAACATTTTCAATCGAATTCTTATGTATATAGATAATTGAACCTACCCTGTTGCATGTGATGGTACTGAGCTCTCGTAAGATGAAAGAGTGTATGTCTCCCTTCTTCCGTTGTCTTACAACGCTGGCTGATTAAGTGTATTGTAGAAATCACATGCGACTCACCATTATCAGGACAGGCCTTTCATATGGGAAGTACCACTACCAATTCTGGTCTAGTGTTTGATGCACGTTAGAGAGTATAGTTGCTCTTGGGATTCCAAATGGAATGTGATTGGGTAGATCAGAACAGATGCCTTTCATAAGTAAGTACGACCACTGAAACATCATGTGTATGACAATGCATTCATTTTCTGCATACACATAATACCTAGTAAAAACTATTGAGATACCCTGTTACGATAAGGTTCGGTTTCTCGACTGCTTTGCTCAAAATAAGATTTGTTGGGGTCTTGAGGTTCAGTCAGAAAATGTACCACGATATTTCTAGGCCAACGTTTCGGTATATTTGTATACCATCCTCAGCTAGATAGGGGGTGGGTTAAACGTCAATCACATAGGTGGTGGATACATCAAGGTTCTTGAACTTAAGGAGGGTAAATAGATTTCACCTATTTCAACTAGGTATTCACTTTCAAACTTATTGTAGACAAAATGCCGAAATGTTATTAAAGATGAATGAAATATAATGAAGTGTTGAAATATAATGAAGGGAAGCACATGCATGTGAATCAATATCAGATAATGAATGTGAAAAGCACCAACCCCAAGACTCGCCAACTCAAGACCCCAACAAATCTAATACTCTGTTACGTTTTAGAAAACCCCACTGTCAATGAGGTTTGGTTCAATTGGCCTCGGTAACCGAGTGGATATACCTAGGCGTCGTTGTTTTTCAGTGCTTCTCTCAGGGGAAGGAAGGGGAGGTTCGAATTCTCTCGAGGTACCATTATAATTTTTGGACCATAACAACTCTGCCTTCACAACAGTTGACCTTCAGTATACTCCCTTCACTGCTACTCCCTTGAATTCCAACAGCCTGGTCTCGAGTTTGATACACGTTAGAGAGAGTACACTTGCTGTTGGGATTCCGAATGGAATGTTACCTACTAGGTAGAGCAGAACAAATGCTAACCTTGAGTCGATTTCACGAGAGGGAAGTCGGTTCAGACTCTACCCACAAGTCATAAAGTGAGGTAATTTTAGATGTGTTCTTCTACTTGACATTTCCCTTCTGAATTGTGCCCATTCTACGTACCTATCATAGGTATTACCCAGAATTTTTATTGACGACTCAAATTGTTCTACATTGAAATCTCTCCGAATTCTGCTTCTCTTTAGCCATAGTATCCCCCTTTTGATATGAAGCCCAGGATGGACCACATGGAAGATAGTGGATGTGCAGTGGAGTGTGGTTCCCCATGACAATCATTATTCCACAATGCTTTAGCAAACATACAATAACGGCCATCCTCCTCACCTTTCCTGATCAAGTAATTTAATGGATCTTCATAAATTCTGCATTCAATCTTACTGTATGGCTCTTCAGCCTATGGAGCCTGGACATCACCTACTAGTAATCACATGTTTAGCGGTTTCAGAATCCCCTGTGGTAAGTTTGCTGATCTCTACAGAGAACCAAATGAAGTATCCCATTAGAATTTCCATGACCACTTATTTACTTCCACTCACTTACTTCCAAGGTGGTCTTGTATACAGGGAAAGTAACTATTGATAAGCCTACCTGTTGTTTCAGCATCTCACCTGGTTTGCCAGTTTCTAAAAACCCATCTTGTGATCTTCTTCTCACTTAAGGGCTGCATCTTCAATGTCTTGATGTAGGTCGAGTTGCACTCTTCGTGCATCAATTGGGTCCATTACTTTCAAGTGGGTTCTCTATGCTAGGAAATAACCTAATAGGCAAGCTGGCCTGTTGTTTTAGCACCCCACCTAGTTTGCCAGAGTCTGAGAACATCCCTTCTTGTAGATGCTTGTGGCGATCCACCATAACAATATTAAGCGGAGGAGCGCCAACTATAGCCTGTAATGCTGCTGTGGCTGAAATCCTGTACCCTCTTGTCATGGCTAGCAACCTAATTCTAACAATCTCTTGGCTTTCCTAATGTCTAAACCAATCCAAGAAGACTTGACATACGACATAGTGAAAAGGGGATAGTTAAATGTGAAAATGTTCCTTAGTCTCTTAACCTGTCCATCAGAATTTACCCTGAACAGACTGGTGAAGATTGTAAACTGAGCATCAAATCCTTCATTCCTGTATCTAGGGATGTTCTGTACTCAATCAATCCCAATCAGAAATGGAAAGTCAAAGTTGCCATTTAGGTTTTGTACTCCAATTTAACACATTCACGCGAGCCAAGTCCCTGGCGCGTCATAGCAAACTTTCGTGCCATTGTGCCAATTACTCAATCAACTTTTTCATTTTCCCAATCAAGTTATACTTCCGAATTACATTTTATAAATTAATATAGTCCAAATTATCCTCTGCAGTAGAACATACCATTGACTCTTATAAACAAGTGCCACACCAACTTGGCAGAATTAGTCTATATTTATGTACCTGTGAATAGATAATATATAATCATTATTTTTATATAATTTTTATTTTATTTTTTTCGTGTCTTCTAACCCCAGAGGTATCTGAGGATGACGGAAGCACTGTAGCGCATGGACAGAGAAGAGGAGCACCTCGAAGTGCTGGCGCTGCAAGAGCCAGATTGCGGGCTGGTATGTGTAATTCAGTGTTACTATGTAAATTTTATAATCATGAATTTGTGCAACAAGAAGAAAATGCTACATTAATGAAATCCAGGGATATGTTCAGATGAAATGGTATTCCTTTGCGTACTCTTAAAGCGTCATTGACTCCATAGGCTCAGTGATGTATAATATTGCAATTTATTTGGCGGGTAACATCTCTCACATCTTTCATTGGTGGGCTTGCTATTGTACTTCAATCATCTTACAGAAAGTTTTCCTCGCTAAATTCGTATGTTTCTTAGTTCTAAAAAGACGTTTGGTTACCAGCATACAAGGTATGCTATAATAATACTTTAATATGCTACACGGTATACAATAATGATTATTATTGTAATATTTATCATTTACATGCGTTTAGGGGCTCAGCCAGCAGCTCAGCCACGTCAAGCACCTCCTGCAGAAGTTCGGGAAGAAGCGGATGATGATGAAGATGTAGAAGTGAAGAAGATGGGTGCAAAAAAAGCAGCAAAACTCGAAGCGAAGGCCGAAAAGAAAGCTCAAAGAGAGGTTATTCATTCAACATAATTCAATCTTGTTGTCTGTGTCAAGCAAAGAGCTTAAAATAGGACATTATGGTGCCTACTTTTAATTTCGGCTATTGCTCCTCGTTTTAAGTTTGATTTAAATGTTTTAATACACGGTGCTGGTCATTTTTGCACCCCAATCATTGGTGGAAGGATAACAGGAAAGGTCTGAATTAGAAGACGTGAAGAAGTGTCCCATGAATGCGCTGTACCAGGAGACGGCGATCCGACTATTGGCTCGACCCTAATTGGATGATATTAAAAGAGCGTTTGAAGGGGGGGTTAAAATCAACTTTAGTAACCTCATGAAACCTGTTCCGTCTTCTTGAACTTTCCTTTTATCTTAATCCAAACAATGAACATGCTAAACAATAGGAACCAAGGTGCTAAACAACAATATATTCTGATGACAACCAATCTCGAGTCCTGAGAAGTCATGTTTTTCGGTAGATAGAACAAAGAAAATGGATTGATCAAAAAATCTTTGAAAACACATTAAGGAAATGTGATTAAAAATCTCCACAAATAACTAATTAAAAATGTTTATTTTGAGATTGTTACGCTCCAGGAAAATAACTCTGACAGTCGAAGAGGTTTAGTCACCCTGGCCTCTTAGCTCTGGTCGTTAGAGCGTTGCAACTGCGGGAAATTATTAATAATTTCTCGTAGTTGTGACGACGCGAGTTCGAACTCCTGTCGAGGTAGCAAAATATTTTTAGCCCGTTACAGTGGCGCAGTCGAAATAGGACCCGAAAATCATACGAAACAATAATTAATTAAATCCCTCTCGAGCCAAAAGACTGTAAACATCACATTTCCTGTTGTTATGCCTTTCATTTCCTCACTCACTTGAGTCAAAACACACCGTGACAATGACCTCGCTCGACTGCTGACTTGTTCCAGCGAGCATCTGCTGAGCCAGCGGCCTGCAGTTTCACTCGTCATTCGTCCGACCCCAAACCAGCCGAGACGGCTGGTATTTGACTCCGGGGAAATGTTACGCTCCAGGAAAATAACTCTCACAGTCGAAGAGGTTTAGTCACCCTGGCCTCTTAGCTCTGGTCGTTAGAGCGTTGCAACTGCGGGAAATTATTAATAATTTCTCGTAGTTGTGACGACGCGAGTTCGAACTCCTGTCGAGGTAGCAAAATATTTTTAGCCCGTTACAAGATGAACCATTGCACTCGGATTAAAATAAACTACGGCTGTCCCTGATTTGCTGAATGAGCCAGCTAAAGGCCGTATCACACTTGCATTTTTTTCGCATTTTTTCTGCGTTTTAAACGCTGAAACGTGAAGAAGGCAAACTGCGTTTTTTCAAGTTCAGTAGTGAATCTGCAAGAACAGTGCATTCTGGCGGAATGCGTTTTTATGAAGTCTGTCAGATTAGGGCTCCTAGGGGTTTTTCATTGAATTGTAACCTCCCCAAGGGTTATGTTTAGCATTTTTCTTACGTCAAGGTAAAAATTAGAACGTGTTCTAATTTTCCCAAGTGAGTTTATAAACGCTCCGCCAGGATGCGCAATGGTCGAAAAAGCTGACCTTGGAAAAACGCACTTCTTCTTCGCTTTTTTGCGTTAAAAACGCAGAAAAAATGCGGAAAAAATGCTAGTGTGATACGGCCTTAAAGCCTGTACGATGTTTATCATCTGTACCATCAGGCTGCAAAATGTCAGCACCTGGGGGGGGGGGGGGGGGGGGGGGGGGGGCGCAGTTTCGTATTATATCATCATGATTCCTGTTAGCAACATTGTTGTGTTGTTGAGCAGTTCTGCACTTTATATAAGGAACAAAGTTCCAGTCATGCAGCATGATTGTATGAGCGAATTTTTGTAAATTATCGCATTATACCATAATATACCAATGTTTTGAGTCATTTCGGGTGCAAAGAAATTGTTAACTACCGATTTGATGGCAGGAAAACTCGTACTAAGTAATATTCTGTGATTGAGAAAATATGAATTTTTACTAAAATAGGCATTAATGAAATTTAAATTCATTTCTCAGTGTTATAGTTCATAATTGATTTGCTTCGTTTGACTGATACTCTGCAAAATAATATGATTCTAACAAGTTTTAGCCGTTTTGAGCCATTTTTAGTGGTTTCTTAAGCGCATTTTTCTGAAATTTAAGATTGACGCGATTAATGTACTTAAAAAAATGCTGACCGACAAACTCATCCTTTCATTCAAAAAGCTTGATTTTTTGGCGCAAGAACAGAATTTTTATCCCAATTCTAAGGAGAGTTATGTCTGGAAAGACACACACACATATATATATATATATATATATATATATATATATATATATATATATATATATATATGAGGTGGTTTTCTTGAGGAACAGTCATAAGATTTTGATTTGCCAAATTTTCGGTAAAGTTTATTACTCTTCTCAAGGCATGGAGTATACAGTTCAGTTTTTGTTCACAAGTAGCACAAACTTATCAGAAATTTAGACAGAGTTGTATATTATAAATATATGCTGTACTGTTAGCTCGAGAGCTTTCTACATACTCTAACTTCTAATAAGTTTTTGCTACTTGTGAACAAAAACTGAACTGTATACTACTCCATGCCTTGAATGGTAATAAACTTTACCGAAAATTTGGCAAATCAAAATCTTACGACTGATCCTCAAGAAAACCACCTCTATTACATATATACCAGTGAATAACTTCACACTTAATATATATATTTTTTTTTCTTTTAAATAAATGAACGAATAACCAAATAAATGTTTTTGTTGTAATTTCCAGGCTGAAGAAAGGGAGCGAGAGGAGAAAAAGAAAAAGAAAGAACAGGCCGAAGAAGAGAGAAAGAAACAGGAAGAGAAGGAGCTCCTGGAAGAAAAGAGAAAGCAAGAAGAAGAACGGAAAGCTAAGGAAGAGGAAGAAAGGAGGGAGCACGAAGCCTATCTCAAATTAAAAGCGGGTTTCACAATTGAAGAAGAAGGTTGTGATCAGGAAGAGCTAGACGAAGAAAATCTCTTAGATAAATTTATCCAGTATATACAGGTTGGTGTCAAAATCGTTCACTATTTTCAATAATAAACCTTTGTAATCGACCAATAAAAAAACAAATTTAAACCCCCCCCCCCCCCCCCCCTACTAAACATTTGTTGGTGTACGTTTCAAGATATGTAGGGCGGAATTCATATACGGGAATCGAGTCTGAGTGGGCCCCTAAGTGTATCGATAAGGGAATTCATGCACTCTGTGCGATTTGAGGGTGCACTGAGTGTGCCACCCAAATGCACACTCAACGGGATTCATAAACAAAAAATGGCATTGAGGTGAGTTTTACCCTCAGCTCAACGGTGTGATATACTGACTGACGGCGGGAGGTCACTCAAGTACGTCAACTGATAACTTTTATTATTATTTTCACGAAGGTATAGGAACTGGTAATAGGTATAGTAGAACATACATCGTTTATTTAGTTCGGAGTTTATTCAAAAACTTCATAAGAGTACGCACACATAAGAGTAGGTAGGCTGTTCCTAAACGGTAGTTAAGTACATGTTTGATGTGACCAACAAATCCCATTTGAATGTATAATCAACAACGAAATATTTCGCCAACTATTCTAATTCGGGGAAAGAGGCAGTCATGGACAAATGCGAACCTGGAGGAGCCTAAAATAAATGGAAAGGATTTCTAACCACCAAAGTTGAAAGTGCTAGCACTACTCTTTGATTTTATGCGATACCTACATACCAAGTTTGAAGAGCATGGTTTTCCGATTCATCTTGGTTTGTGTAATGAGTTGGTGGAAGGTACCTACCTTCCATTCATCAGGATGTACAAATTCCTACAATCTAGGAATTCTACCCGTAGATTCCAAAAATCGAATTGAAAAAAAAAATCGTCTATATCTTGAAACCTTTCATAATAAAAGGGAATTTTTCGTTCGATAACGAAAGTTCAATTAACTTTTGAAGAAAAAGTTCTATAAATATAATGAGACCATTTGGGTTGCTTTACGTTCGTTTCCCATAGTAATAAAAGGCATAAGGGAATATATCGTCCGAACCTTTGTGCATAAGATGATACTAACATCTCAATCAGGGCATGGTAATCCAGTTGGAGAGTAGGATTGTTTCCACTACTGTACCGAACTGATTCAGGTCAAGCTGCGCTTGCCCAGTGAAGAAGGAGTAACCTCCCCCCACACACCCCAGTTCATGTTCGGTTTAAGGTAACTGGTGTTTCTGCTGCCCAAGAAACATGATATGAACACGAACTTTCTGCTCTGCTGAAAGACCAGGTGCAGCTTGTTCCGTGCATGTTAGGGTGCCCGCTATTTTGAAAGGTGGAATTTTGATCACCCCCACCTGAAATTTCGTTTAAAATGTCAAAAAAATTACCCTTGAATTTTTTCAGATTTTTCGCATTAAAAAAAAAAAAAACCTACGCCGGTAGCTCGATTTTGGTTTTGGAAATACGCTTTTCATCAGACTTTTGAATATAACTTTTACAAACTTCTTTGTAAAATTGGGAAACTTTTGACTTTCTTGCACGAACACAAAGTTTACCCACTTTTGGTAGTGAGGAAGCAAAACTCTTGTGTGTTTACAACCTTTAATACAAGGGTTGTATTCATTTTTCGATAGATGATGTGAGAGAGAGAAAACAAATACAACACGAGCGTGAACAAGAAATGTTGTTACTTTGCCAGACAAGAAAGACTCCTCAATGCCCTCCCCCCAAACAGATTAGGACAATCAAACGAATTACGGAGAGTTATTCATCCCAATGGTTGACAGTAGTACCGTTGATGAATGACGACTTTGATCTCTCACCCATGCAGTTTAGAGACGCACTGGCGATAAGATATGGAAGGGAACCAGCAGGAATGCCAAATCGTTGTGATGGCTGTGGCGAGTTGATGGACATTTGCCACGCCCTAAACTGCAAAAGAGGGGGACTGGTCAAACATGGTCACAACCTGATCAGAGACCTGACCGCAAGGATGTCTAGCTTGGCATTCAACTCTGTGGGGATTGAACCAGTGATGGCAGAAAATGAGGATGGCACCCCACGACTGGTTGCAGACTTGAAAATCCATGGTTTGTGGGATGTAGAGAGGATGGCGTATTTGGATGCTCACGTAGTTGACGCTGATGCCCCCTCCTACAGCTCTCTAACTTGGACATCAGTCTCCCAAAATGCTGCCAGTGCAAAAAGCAGAAGAAATATGACAGGGCAGCCGAAGACATGAGAGGCTCGTTTACTCCTTTGGTGATATCCGGCGAGGGCTCCCTCCACAAGGAATATGACTGCTTCCTGAGGAGGGGAGCAACTGTCCAAGCCGACAAATGGGCCAAACCTCTTTCGCAAGTGACCCAGTGGGTGCGGGTGAAGACCCAGATGGCTGTGATCCGGGCGGTTTCACTGTGGATTCGTGGCTCAAGGAGAAAAGTCCGCTGCCTGGGGCTTAAAGATGGGGCCTTGATGCCCCTCAACTGAAGATATGGATTTCTTCCTGCACATTATGTTTCTTTTAATTGCTCTAGGAAGCTGGAAACTCGCCATTAGCCCGATTTTCCCATTGGTGCTGCTCCCTAATAAATAAATTGATTAAAAAAAAAAGTTATTAAGTGATCCCTTAAGATTAATATTAAGTGATCCCAGTGAAAATTACCTTTTTTATTGTCAATCGAAACAGCTGATATAATTGTTATAGATCTCCCTTGTGAAATCAATTTTATAGAACTTGAGTTATCATTGTGGTAATAATTTTTTATTCAATGTCATCATTTCGATGTTGGCACATTAATGTCACGTGCTCATTTAATTAAGGTAGATACCTTGTGTTTTTAGGCATTAAAGCAGTTTTCGTTTTCCAAACTAGTTCATTTCTTTTGCTTATTGTTTTAGGACATGAAAGTGGTTGCATTAGACGAATTGGCGTCCAAATTCCGAATGAAGACTCAAGCTGCTATCGACAGGATACAAGATCTGCAGAAGGAAGAACGTCTCTCAGGTGAATAAGGCTCCAAATTACTGTTCAAAGAAATTAACGATTTTTTTTTTAAATATTACCTAATTAAATAAAATAAATCCCCGTATGTTGGATAGTTTACTGTCATCCACACATTAGAACAAGTATTTTAATCTGTTAAAGATTTTCTGTTGCAATATCTTATTAATTTAATAGTGAAAGGAGTGTTAACCATGGGTCTGAATTTATCAAATTTGTTCCAGAATCTATTTTTGAGTTCATAACTGACGCTGATAGTTAGTTACGTTAGCTGCCCATTGCAGATCTTTAGGACATACTATGGACTTCAAAAATTTCAAAATTGTAGGAAGGGAACCAAATTTGCAAAAAAGGATATTTCTAGAAATGGTAAAAATAAAAAAGTCAAATTCAATTAACTTCCGTAAAGACACTCGAAACTTGAGCAAAATTTACTTGCATTTGATTGATGGACTCTAAATTTATGATTACCGTCACCAGCGAGCTAAGTAAAACATACAGAAAAAACATCGTTACCATCATACATTTAAACAATTTTAAATATGATTTTCTAAAAACTCATAACTTTAAATTCGATTATTAACAACAACAACAAAAACTATGAGTAAGTAGATATTTTACATTTCTGAATATTGATCTCCCTGAAGAAGCCTCAGTTCCTGGGGAGAAACGTTGGAGTTTAATTAAGGACAGAAAGCCTTTTTTATAAAGCTTGTTATCTAATGGGTGCCACATTAGGAATCTGCTCCTATTGAACGAGTACAACACAGTACAGCTGCAGATTTTTGAGCATTGATAGAAATGCGCCAGCCATCTCACTTTGATACTTCTGAAAACTTTTGTTCTTTCCATCAATGTAGAGAGTAGTGTCTAGAGCTAGCAAATACAAATGCTAACGCAGACGCGGAGAACCAGATTAGATGCTTTGCTAAAAGCTGTAGTGACTCCAGGGTACAACTAATGCACTTCTCCCGTATACGAAAAATTGTTTCTCTTCTCGTATACTCATGATTTTTCTCATTTAAGCGGGAATAGGGTCATGCACAGTTGGTATTTTAGTATTTTCACAAATCAAAACTAATGTTACCGTTTTATTAAGTTTTTTTTTTTTTTAAATATATTAACAAGTTTATTTATGAGTATTCAACATTTACTTTCGTGCGGGATAGTGGTAATGGATTGGTAATTGTGGTTCAGAAGTTGTTAGGGAAAGGAGGCGTTTGATGTGAATAACTTGGTACTGTTTGTGATGTGTGTGTAAATATGTCAGTAAATATTTTAGTGAAAATGGGTTGCTGTGCCGTCATAAAACCCAATGAGTTCATCTGCACTTCACCAGCGTTTGCGAGCTCTATGTACGCTCATACTGGATGCGGGCAGGGTGGCAAAGGCTATTCTTGCGCGAATCCATCCTCGCACTACACCTTGGGGCTGACCCCACCTATTGCTCAATCGCTCAGCCAGCACCTTCAAAAAACTGCACATTTGTGCTGCAAAGTGAACAGCAACCGAGCAGACTAGCGGAGTAAAATATGCACGTCGCTCTTCACATGCCGCTGAATACTTTCTCTTTTTCTGCTGCAATGAAAACTATTGGGACAGGGCGAGAAACAGTCAGTGTCAGTGGCACGTACATCAAATAACGCCTCCCTCTGTGGTTCCCACACCCCTCTGCAAGCCAAATCCCCCTTGAGCCATGAAGATTGTCCATTTGCCTCAGAGATTATTGGCTCTTTCACACAGTTGCCCCATGCGATCGTCATCATCATCTCACTTAAGAGATCTCTTACTTCATTGTGACGGCGTGTGATCAAACCTCCAGTTTTACAACTTATAGCATGCTTCAAGTTGAACCTATTTGATCCACAACCGTCACAAGAAGCTGTCTACTGTTATCCGCCTATAACTCACTGCCAGTGCATCTCAGAACTCTGATGGGGCAAGATCAATATTGTGTTTCCTAAGAGGTAGCACAGAGAGCTATCCCGATGTTTTGGATCCAGAAAGATGAACGACTGATCTCTCAATTGCTCTTTTCTGTTCTGCTGGAAACATTTTTTATTTTTTATTAATGGAAACATTTATTAAGTTTTAATTCCAAATCGTTCTACTTTATTTATTATAAATCCCCCATTGTATCAATATCAAGCCTTAGAAAATACAAAAACTATCCATCCAAGATTTTCACTACAATAGATGTTATGTATACGACTTTTATCATGATTGTTTTTGTTGGTGTATGCAGGAGTTATCGACGATCGAGGGAAGTTCATATACATATCCAGAGCGGAGCTTGAGGGGATCGCCAAATTCGTCAAACAGCGAGGTAGAGTCTCCCTCGTGGAACTGGCCGAAAATAGCAACCGGCTAATGAATTTGACTCCGAACATTTCTGTTGAAACTTGAATCCGTCCTCAATCAATCAAACTGGTAACGACAAATGTTAATATTAAACAAAATGTGTTTATTTAATTAAATTTAAATTGAATTATTGCGTAGGTGCTACCTCTACAATGAAACCTAATCAATAGCCACATACCTACATATACACAAACAGTCGAAGAGCCAGGGACAATTAAACAACAACAAAAATCGTGAAAATAAATTATAGTTAAATTTAAAAAAGGAAAATTAACTCTCATTTAATTACATTTGTTTAATTTTTATATGTAGCTACTTTTGATTTCTGTTTATTTTTGTATATTATACAACATTTATGTTGTTCAATCAATACATAAAATTATTTTTCATTGAACTTTGCAATTTATTTTTTAGGAGTAGATTACCCTACCTTTTGGAATGTACCAAGATAAATATAGTATCATAACAAGTATTAATTAGGTATCTATATCTATGTATGTCAAATATAATTTCAATTGGCTGGGAATAAAATATTTCGGCGTACATGCATGAGAACAGCGATTATGATACTGTATTAGGATACAGTATACAAGTATTACGATAATACTCGTTTCACAGGTCTGTCACTGTAATAATACCCTGGTAGTTTGCTCGTACTATTCACATTCGTGTTTCAAGTTCCAATGAATTATTATATTGAGATTTAATGAAAACTGTCGAAAAATTGAGTTTATTTACAAAGAATTTAGTTTTTTTCCACATGGCACATTGAAACAATGAGCAGGTTGCATAGAGGGTTTTCGTAAATACGTTATTATCTAAACACCGTTTAGGTGAACGCGAGCTTATAGCAAGTAATTTGAGAAACGGGAAAAAAAAGAAAACAACACTGTTCAAAATTTTAATTTAGTTAGTACACCAATACAAACACCAGACACTAAGTTTGCAACATGTCCCGCTGTGCGCGCCCCTGCCAACCTAAATTCGAACTAGCGTCAACTTCAATGGAAATAAGCTCCCTTATGGGTAGCTAAGTTCTATGATTATTCATTAGTTGCTAAAATTCTCCATGGTGTAGAGGATAGCATATCAGGCTCCTAAGAAGATGGACCAGAGTTTGATAAAAAACTCGGGATAATATTTTGTGCATTCATATTCAATCTCCGAAATATATTTTTAAACGTCATTATACATTTTTTAAATTATAATTTAAAACGTTATTTTGATCTATTCGTCTAACTAATTTGTATTTTTTTACTTAGGGATTGACTACTTGATGTTATGTATTTTTGAGATGCGAGCTTGCAAGCATCCAGACCACCAAACCACACAAATCATTCTAATCTATTTGTCCAACTAATCTATATTTTAGCAGCGGACTTGGATTAATACAAATTAATTCGTGTGGAAAGACTATGGGGGGAACGTAGTTACAATTCAGCTACGTAGGGGCGCGCACGGTGGGACATGTTGTGTACCCAACGTCAAGTAATACAAATTACCAGTAAAACACACAAAATATTATTTCTAGCGCATGATACAATAAACTATCTTGTTGCTATTTTAACCGATATAGGTCATCGAGATCAAAAAATAATCAAACAACAATAATCAAATAATGATAAAACATTAATCATCTCTACTTGGATGTACATATAAACGAGAGAGAGAGAGTAAAAACGACTAGGTAACTACGCTCGAAAGTCTTTTTAAATTAGGGAACCTTGAAGTGAAGTGAAATTAAACATAGCCATTTATCTTTCTACTCTAAGTAAACCTAAACAGTAGATCTTCCGGTACTGGAGGGTATCATACCTACATTCCAAGAAATTCATATGTAGGAGGTTACTAGTTGATGGTTGGAGAAATCTCATCAGATAAGAAGTAAATCCATACAAATCTCAGTACTTTTCAGTATAAATTGGGTTATCAAACTTGGTTAGGAATCTACGCTGGATGAGTCAAAGCACTTTGGCAACATTGGTTTTCATCTAGCTCTCGAAAATAATACACTTTTCCTCACGACTCGAGGTCATTGTAACTTGAATAACATTGAAAATGAACAAACAAAACAAGTTGTTAGAGCCACCATAAGAGTCTAGTGATCTAAAATTCCTTATCTACTTTTTCAACTATCTAACGTATTATACTGCAGGCGTTTCATACTTCTTTGATATTAATGCGGAACGAGCTTGTGTACGGGAAATTTGAAATGTTGCGTTTTATTGAAAACAATAGCATCACCTCGAGGGTCCTCTCAATTCCTCGAGGGTCAGGTAATTAGTTAATCAGCTTTGGTAATCAGATCATCAAGTTTTGACGGACGAGTTAACCAACTACAGGTGTTGGTGAAAGAAAAATCGCTCTAGTTAACGCTAATTCTTGATTAACTCAAACGGTTAAACTGGCCCTCAGAAATGAATGAAAGTTAGTACACCTGTCTGCAATAAATTGGTGCACTGTGTTGCAATTTGAGGGTGAAAGCTGTTCTAGTTGGTAATACAACACTTTTGTGACATTTAGAAACTAACCACATCTGTAATTTTAGTAGAAAATGAAGATATTGCAATGGCTCTGAAATTTTTCTCCATTGAAATCCGTTGAAGCATTATGACACGTATCCTAGAGCTTAAAGCTTTTTCTTATGTATATATAGCTATATAATAAATACATATACACACATATAAACATACATATATACTGTGTATAATATACACACAGCCAACTAATTCTACCTATAACCAGCTGACTGGCTTCCCCAAATACCCACTCTTCATAGTGGAGGCACTCTGAAGCAGGTGAATAAGGTTCCGCAATCTGCCACTAGGGTGGGTTGGATTTGTCTCGCCTCCCCATGCCAGAAAAGTGACACTGATGCAGGTGGGTCACATAAGGGTGGAAGGGTGGGGCACACACGCAGCCAACATATTATGTCATACCAGCCAATGGATTGAGATAAAATTCCATTCTTTCACCAAAAAATCAAACTTTCCAAATGAGAGGATGAATTTGTTGGCCAGTAATTTTTGAGTACTTTAACTTGCTCAAATTTTAAAAAATCACACAAAATAGCTACTAACTAATAAAAATCGTTAAAGTTAAATATTTCAGAAGTTTATCAACGATTATTAAACACGAACATTAAAACATTTATGCTGGAAAGATGTACTTAAATTTTCCTAGTATTAGCTAAAAATCGATAAAAACTGCCAAAATAAGCTAAAAATCCAGAATTTTCTTTGAATCGCAAATTATTATTTAGATCCTTTTTCCCCTATAAAATTAGTAACTAATAATTTTTTTGCACTCAACGTGCTCAAATTTCAAAGCAATGTAACATAATATAATGCCATAATTTAAGAAAATTCGTTCACACGACTGGTGGAACTTTTCTACTCTCCATTCTTGACCAAATGGACTATATATCACTGCTAGGATACAATTTATGATATGATTTCATAGGAATTCAGGAATGCGGAATAGCATAATCGCATATGTGAAGGTGGAGGAAAATTATCCTAAGTTTCAGCATTCATCGGCGACCATGTTTGAGTCGTTTTTGACGACCATGTGCTCGTGAAGTTCTGGTGGGAGCCACATGAACTGCCGCAGTTCTTCAGTGTTGGAGGGGCAGCAGTGGGGCACTCTACTCACCAACTTTCTTCGCACTGACTCCATTTTCTGCAACCAAAGAAAACATATCATGTAGGTACGCATCTCATGTTACATTTTGTCGATGATGCTTTCATACACTATCTGTCTAGGGTAAACACATAAGTGGGGTTTATTTGGATTAGTCCAATTTTAATTAAATATGATTCATGTCAATACCATGTTGGAATTGGGCCAATGTTTGGCCAGGGCTCTGTGAAAGAATCATGTGTAGATCTTCTACGAACTCGTACATGTCACATCTGTCTGGGGTCTGTTCGGCTCCTTTCGTAAGCACACTTGGCAAAGTCGGGTCCCGATCAAGGTAAGGTTCAATATAAAACGGAAGTTGAAGAAGAACGTTGTCTAATTCCACGAAGATGAAGAGTTACAACGTTGGATCGATTTCAACAGTTAGGTCATCATCCGTAACAAACAATAACTGAAGACGTTGGAAAGGGCACTGTTTCTATAGTCACAGATGAGGGGAGATTGAATCCCGTTGGACGAGAGAAAGGAACGTGCATGAGGTACAACCAATTGAGTCTATATAATGTGAAGGGTATTTTAGCTCATTGGACAAAGTGACGGGAAGGCAAAGGAATGCTCAATCTGGTTTTAACAAGCTTCTAGGATAATTCTAAGCTTCACAGAAATGGATCGATCAATGGTGAAATATACTGAGGGACATCCTTATTTAAACATTTACCAGATCTATCACTTGTGATAATTTCGAAGTTTTCCAGTACATTCAACATACCACTCTTTGGACAAAATTACTGGAATTCTACAAACTGTCTATTTGCCCACTCGAAATTGTAACTATGTCGGATTCTCTAAGGTGACTTGCAAATTCAGATTTTCCTATGTTTTCCCTGAAATCCTTTCCATATTCGTCTATTATTTCCCTGCATTTCCTACCAGAATACTCATGGTAATTATCCCCTTGTTAAAACCAGATTGTACATTCCATTCCCTTCCTGTCACTTTATCCGATTAGCTAAAATACCCTTCACATTATATACACTTGACTAGGTTGTATCTCATGCCTTTTCCTTCTCCCTTCTGGGCCTGTTCCACCATAGAGGGCTATAGGATAGCTGATCCAAAGTGGGAGTTATCCCACAAAAATAGCAGTGAGAGAACTGTAAGATTAATTCATAATCTTCAGAGGTGGAATGGACCATAACGAACTCAAATAATAAAATGATGAAGAAACCTACTAACTCCTATCAAAATGTCAAGAGACCAATCGGAAACTTTTGAGACTGGATCCAAATGTGCATCGATGCGAATGACAACATTTATGATTTTAAATACAAGCACCGAGAGATTGGCTAGTAAACAATAAAAGTACCTAAAGTACAAGAAAACATAGATGGCACTCCAAAGCTAATTGCAGATATTAAAGTACACGGATTCTGGGGCGCAGAGAGAACAGCGTACTTTGATACACGCGTGATTAACGCTGACTCCGCCTCTTACTGCTCTCAGGATTGGAAAAAGATATCACAAAATGCAATGAACGCCAAATACAATGCAGCAGCCGAAGACGTGAGAGGATTCTTCACACCACTGGTGGTTTCATGTGACGGCGCCTTGCACAGAGAATTTGAATGTTTTTCTATGAGGCTTGCCTGTGTGCTATCCGATAAATGGCAGAAGCCCTTGTCGCACATCATCCAATGTGTGAAAACCCAAATTTCAATCGTTTAATTGAGATTAAGAGGCACCAGGAGGAAGGTGAGGTGCCTTGGACTGGAGGATAGCGCACTCATGCCGCTATGAAGGACATACGAAAATTAATTAAAGAAGCGAAAAAAAAGAATAGAGCAATCGACAAAAGTAGAAAACAGACGAATATATATCCCCTCATTCTGTGTATCTATACAGGGTAATTCCCTCGCAGATGCAAAAAAACAAAAAAAAATTTGGGTGAAACTACATCAAAAATGGAGTAAAATGCCGCCAACCGCATATTTTTATCTCAATCCGTACGCGAGATATGTTTTTTAAAGTTTTTTTCCAGGAATACCGTAATTATTCATTTTAAGCTCGAATTTCTCCACTTTGCCAAATTTAATTTTAACTTTCAACCTAATTTTCGGTATCAGCATTAAATTTCCTATAAGAATAGTGTACTTGGGTTCTTAAAAAGTACCATCCGAAGGTCCTCACATCAGCTCAAACATTGACGATTTTGAAAAAAGAATATTTCTGAAAATCTTTGAAACTTTACCACTCTTCCAAAACGAATCCTGGAAACTGGCAAATCTCATGAAAACTGCTTCATCTAATATGCTTTCCAACGGTATTATCAATTTTACTTTTATTTTGTTATTTAGGGGAGAAAATAATGTTTTAATGTTAAAAAATGTTGGTTTTTCAATGAAATTGTTGGTTTTCTCGAAAGATGACCCTCCATGAACCAACGAGTATGGGGTCTAAACTTGATTATACCGTTGGAAAGAGTATTAGACGAAGCAGTTTTCATGAGATTTGCCAGTTTCCAGGATTCGTTTTGGAAGAGTGGTAAAGTTTCAAAGATTTTCAGAAATATTCTTTTTTCAAAATCGTCAATGTTTGAGCTGATGTGAGGACCTTCGGATGGTACTTTTTAAGAACCCAAGTACACTATTCTTATAGGAAATTTAATGCTAATACCGAAAATGAGGTTGAAAGTTAAAATTAAATTAGGCAAAGTGGAGAAATTCGAGCTTAAAATGAATAAACACGGTATTCCTGAAAAAAACTTTAAAAAATCATATCTCGAGTACGGATTGAGATAAAAATATGCGGTTGGCGGCATTTTACTCCATTTTTGATGTAGTTTCACCCAAATTTTTTTTTGCATCTGCGAGGGAATCACCCTGTATAAATATACTTTTGGTAATATAATAGTACCTAAAGTTATCTCTTACCGCACAGTTTTCAGATGAGACTCGATTGTGGTCGACGATCCGTTCTGGATAATCCTTCCCTACCACACATCCTGCCTTTTCCTGTACGTCAATCGGGGCTGCCCACGGTTCATAGATGTATTCCACTGGTAGATTCCTAACCTCATTCACGTACCTCCTACATTGAAAGTGACTTGTGTTAATTAGACATTAATTGGTACAACACTTTATTCTATTGTATTGAACACCAGTGTAAAAGCTATTACGTCTAATATTCCTATAGTTTACTTTTCCATTCGATATATTTGACAAAACTCGCGGGTTATCTTTTATAAATGACCTGCCTTCCTGTATCCACAATTCCAACGTGTTATTATTTGCTGACGATGCGAAAATTTACCGCATTGTTAAAAATATTAATGACTGTTTTCTTCTTCAAGATGATCTTGACTCACTGTACCAATGGACCTGTAATAATAATCTTGGCCTTAATTTAGACAAATGCAATATCCTTAGAATTACTCACTCCAACTCACCTGTAAATTTTTTCTATTCACTTAATGGCTCCATACAACGAGTCAACAAGGGATCTCGGTATCACTCTGTCTGCATCATTTACTTTCTCGTTACACCTTGAAATAATTATTTCTAAAGCCAATAAAATGTTGAGTTTCATAAGCAGAAACTCTAAGCACTTCTCTGTCGACACTCTCAAAGTATTATACTGTGCCTTTGTGCGATCTGGCTTAGAGTATGGAGCCTTGATTTGGGATCCCTATTACATAACGTACATAGACAGACTAGAGAAAGTACAACGAAAATTTTTGAGATTAGTAGCTTTTAAAAAACGAATTCCTGTTGCTGATATCAGGTATGAGGAACTCTCAACGTCCTTGAAATTGGGATCCTTAGACGGACGACGTATAAAAATCGATTTAGTCTTTTTATACAAACTCATCAATAACCTTGTCGACACTCCTGATTTATTATCTTCCATAAACTTTCATGCACCCTCCAAAATAACCCGCAATGTAAGACCATTTACTCTAGAGTTCCACAGAACAAATTATGGGAAATTTTCCCCTATCAACAGACTCATGTCTCATGCAAATAATTATCCTTCGATAGATTTTTTTGGTCCCAATCTTTCCACCTTCAAATCACAACTAGATAACTTCTTCATATAACCTTTTTTTTTTTTTTTTTTTTTTTTTTTTTTTTTTTTTTTTGTACCTACCTAATAAGTACCAATATCCATCCGTATTAATCATGAATTTCATATTGTTTATTATTTTCTTTTAATATCCCTCCGCAATACTCTTGTATTTGATATTGTTTATTATTCTCCTTTGAATAAATTACATTTTATCCTTTAGAAGTTCATTCGTATGTTAGCAGATACTTTATTGTATAATCTTATTCACTAATTTAAAAACATTATTCAGAAACTGTTATATACTGTTATGTACTTTTTATACTGTTTATAAACTGGATGTATTTCCGTAATAAAGATTTATTATTATTATTATTATTATTATTATTATTATTATTACTTGACGTATTCTCCATATGGGTCGAGTCGTCTTCCGAAATTGACAGGGCAGATGCAAAAAGAGCAATCAAGTATTTGCTCAAACGCTGAGCTCGAGACGTACATCCAGTTTCCAGCACATACCGACCAATCGGCATCTAATAGGTATTTTAGAAAGTGCTGCAGGCCGTCTTCCCAACTGATCCAGAGGTCACCACGAGTCAGGAAACACGCCACTGCGTTCCTGGCAATATGATGAACCCACCCCTCCTGGAAAATAACTATTGTAATGCAAAGACTTGACCACTTTTTAGCGAATTCTTGTAGAAAATGAAACTATTGCAATGGCTCCAAACAATTTAAAATCAAAATTTTAGAAAATTTTCTCCAATGAAATCCGTTTTGAGGCATTCTGAATCGAATCCTAGAGTTTAACTCTTTTTTATATGTATATACATATTATACACGGGGTTTAATAATTATAGACTAGTGATCTGCGTAGAAGGACTATATAACACGAAAATAATTACTCCTACTTTATCTCTGAAAATGATAAACCTTTGTGTAGGGGGGAAAAAACCTTGAAAGTGATTAGGAAGAAAGAATAAAGAAATGTACTGCATCCGCCGGGATTTGAACCGTCGCTGCCACCTCTCCCGGGCCCTGAGTCTCATGCCTTAACATTGAGCTACGATCGCCTGCATAACAATATTTGCAGCACATCATTTTTCATTTTCTCGTGCCTGGAAATCCCAAGGTTTTTTTTTTTTTTTTTTTTTAGCGTGGAACATGCTTTAGCCATCACCTCACTTGGCACAAACGTGACAAAACTGTGGACTGAAAGTAGCGCGGGATTTTGTAATGATTTTCTCTTACAACCGACCCGTTTCTAGGGAAATGTATCGCCGTTAGTTTTCATCCCACGAAAATCGTTCGCCACTCGTTGAAAAGCCCTCAATTTATGCGTAAATTATATACTGCCAAAACCGCTGTAAGTATGGACGAAGCTGAGATATATAGGTATCCCTGATTTAAAAGAACTGAAAAACATTCGCGGTAAAAACCAACATCGATTTTAGCGAATTTTTGAAGAAAATTAAGCTATTGCTCTCGCCTCAAAATTTGTAGAATGTGAATTTTTGAAAACATTTTATGCAGTAATCCGTTTCAGGCTATTCTGAATCATATTCTGAAGTTTGTATGTATGTATGTATGTATATATGTATGTATGTGTCATTCCAGACGATAACTGTCCGTAGAATTGTGCTAGAAACTTCAAACAAATTTTAAAATGTTGAGGACACAAAACGAAAGTTCAAGTTCGTTGGCCAGCATAATCGGACTTCTTCGGGTTGAAATTTTCAAAATTGTAGTCAAAAATTTCAAAATAGCCTGTTTTTTGCGATTTGTTGTGCGAAATAATTTTTTCAGCATACTAACATGTGGTATATTCGGAATCAGCGTAAAATTTCCTATAAGAATATGTATCAAGTTTTCAAAAATTTCAAAGCTGAAAAATCAGTCAAAAATCGAAATAATGCCGTTCGCTAGTTGTAAAAATCGGTAATATTTGCATGAAACATTGTCCAAATTCAGATTGAACTACTCTTATGGAAGTATCCCTGTATAACCAATCCTAGAACCATGCTGTTTAGGTTTAGGTTGTAAAAACGTAGGTAGTAGGTGCTTTAAAAAAAAAATAAAATAAAATAAAAAAAATAAAAAAAAAGTAATCACAACTGATGAGTTTACTCTGTGCATGTGTTAATAATTTGATTCCATGCTTGTCTATCAAAATCATAAACTAAAATTTCTCAACACGATCAATAGCGACTGAAATGGCAAAGATTTCTTCAAAAATTCGCTCATGGGGTCATGCTGCATGACTGGACGTTTTTTTCTTTTGATTTTCACGCACAACCAATCCGTTGCTGGGGAAATTAAACTTCTTCATTTTTCACAGGACAAAAATCGTTCTCCACTCGTTGGAAAGCTTGGAAAGCATTTCTTTCATAGATACTTGTTCTTCTATTCATGTCGTAGTTTCATAATTTATTCATGTTATACATGGATATGGTAAACAAAGCCTCTTGTTTAGTTGTCACTAAAGCATGTTTCATGTTTTAGCATTTTAGCCGAAGGCTCAAGGCGGAAAGTTACCGGGGGTCCAGTGGGACGGAGCCCCTTACGAAGCCCGAAGGGCCTAGTTTTTTCAAAGTTCTAGCCCTTATAGAAAATGAACGGTTCAACCTGCGGCGTTGCTGATAGTTTCAATAGATTCTTTGGGATTACAGGAATTTTCCATTTACTAGCCAAAAACCATCACTGTTAACTTAAAAGTTTTTGGATAAGTTAGCCCTCAATTTCTACCCTTTAGGGCTGATAAAAACTGATGCCCGTGTTACTGGCCCATCCCCGGCCGATGCATGATTTTTAAGACTAAAGCCATAAACTTTGATCCACCAGTTTTGGAGAAAAGCATTGGACGGACGGATTTTAGCGAATTTGCGTAGAAAATGAAGCTATTGCAATGGCTCCAAAATTTTTAAAATCGAAATTTTCGAAATGTTTCTTCAATGAAATCCGTTTTGAGACATTCTGAACATATATATATGTATATATATATATATATACCTATATATATATATATATATATATATATATGGTCTGTGGTGAGTGTTAACGAAGACCTTCCTGTAAGCCGACATGCCACAACCCATAACGCGACGTATATATATATATTTATTTATTTATTTATTTATTTATTTATTTATATCACTTATTGAAAATTACTCTATAAGAGCTTGATTACAATCACAAAATTAGAAAAGATAACAGAAATAACGTCACAAAACTATTTTTTATATTTCGGCTTTTTGCCTTTTTCAAACTAACAAAGAAATTGATTAATTTGTAGGGAATTTGTTTACAACGTTGACAAGAAATTTTGGTAACTTTGGATTTAGTTTCATCGTTTTATGTTGAGGCCTGGAGGATCGTAAGCACCCAAAACGTTGCTATGTACTTTTTCGGATTCGTGAAGCAGTCTCTTGTTCTCGTGGGGTTTCATTTTTTTCAACACTTTTATACATCCCGAAACAGTCATCAAACGTCGCGTTATGGGTTGTGGCATGTCGGCTTACAGGAAGGTCTTCGTTAACACTCACCACAGACCATATATATATATATATATATATATGTATATATATATATATATATATACATATATATATATATGCCATTCCAGACGATAAATCTCCTTAGAATTGAGATAAAAATTCCGTTTGTGCGCCAAAAATCAAGCTTTGCAAACGAAAGGATGAGTTCGTGGGCCAACACTTTTTGAGTACTATAAATTGATCAAATTTCAAAAAATGTACTAAAAAAATCACTTAAAAACGACATAAAATCGTTAAATTTATATTTTTTAGCAAAAATTTAGTTAATAAAAGTTAACCAACACCAAATTAGAACAATTTATGCAGAAAAATGTACTTAAATTTCATTAATATTTGCTGACAAATATATTAAAAATCTGGAAAATTGCTAAAAAATCAAATATCTGTTTTGAATCGTAGAATATTATTTAGTGCGAGTTTATTTATTACTAGAGGCCTGTTAGGGCTTGGAAAGCCCTAATCTAGTAAAACAATAGTACCTAACAGGAACTCAGCACATTATAGTAACG